>CM055830.1:25613573-25786177 GCA_029582265.1 Zoroaster sp. YZ-2022 | reverse complement strand
TCTGACGATGTTAATGATGAGTGTACCTCTTTATGGCTAGTTCACCGGAAACACTCGGAACAAATTACACAAGTTGAGTACATTCTTACCCTGTTACAGATGTTCCTGCAGCGTCAAGCAGATAATCAATAAACAGGCGTTTATAATATATTAGGGCTGATGGGACTTATGAAATGCAATTTTATGTAACTGAAATACATATCATAGCAAATATCTATGCTTGTGGCAGTATCCTGTTAACATTTGAAACAAAATCATGCTTTTCCTTGACACATGAGGGCGCTGTTTATGCGAACACAAGACGAACTCGGTCTCACAGAATCACAAAAGTAAACTAGATGGAAGTGTTTGTGATATTACAAACACATAGGTGTTCGAGTTTTGTCAGGGCAGTGATGATAACGTAAGAATGTTTTTTAAAGAAACTTTGCATTATTTTTTTTTCATATTAAAGAGTACCCTGTAAAATATGATGTGGTTACCAACGATGATTTGTTTGAAGTCCATTTCAATGATTTGAACTTAATCACATTATTTATTCTTGAAAAAACAGTTCAAATGTGAAAAACAACTGTTCTGCTACATAAGGGTCAATTTTGGTACCGAAATTCTTTGAAAGAAGGCATTTATTTCTTTGGCGAGTTTTTACAACCTGTTTTCGTGTAGTTCCAGATACGAATTGTAATTTTGACGAAACTGTCGTCCTCGCTAATAATGTACGATTTTGAAAATATTTTTTAATATTAAACTTTGACTTCCGGTTTGGACAAGAACTAAAGGTCAAATTGGGGTCACCTTTGTTTAAATATTTATTGACAATTAACAATCTAAACAATGGTGGAAAGATTGTGAATTTACCCCTTGTGGTTGTTGAGATATGATTTTTTTAATATTAAACTTTGATTCCGGTTTGGACAGGAAGTAAAGGTCAAATTGGGGTCATGCTTTTGTAAATATTTTTGAAAATTAACAATCTGTACATTGGTGCAAAAAACTGTGAATTTACCTCTTGTGGTTGTTGAGATATGATTTTTTCAATATTAAACTTTGACTTCCGGTATGGACAGGAAGTAAGGTCAAATTGGGGTCACCTTTGTGTAATTTCTTTCCGACAATTAACAATCTATACAATGGTGCAAAAAATGTCAATTTACCTCTTGTAGTTGTTGAGATATGATTTTTTGTAATATTAAACTTTGACTTCCGGTTTGGACAGGAAGTAAGGTCAGATTGGGGTCACGTCTGTGTACGAAAAATCACATAATTCAAGATCTATAACATGGTGTAAATATTGTCAAAATATCTTATGTGGTTCATGAGATATAATTTTTGGAAATATTAAACTTTGATTGAGTGTAATTCGATATCTGATGACCTCACTATTACGTCACAACGTAAGATACAACTACATGTTAAGGTCTAACTATGTGTGAAGTTTTAAGGTTCTGTGAACTCTGCAACTATGATTTTTGCTCTGGATATTCACCGAAAAGAAGGAGAAGAAAAAGTAAAAAAAAAACCAAAAAAAACCGAACAATATCAAGGTGTTCGCGCTGTGGCTCGAACACCTAACAAAATAAAAACTCAAAATGTGAGCCAAAACAATGGTTATCTCAATAGATTTACCGATTGTAGCTCAGTTAACAATACAACTAAAACAATTGAGACAACTGACTTTTAAAAAAGATTTGTGCATATTTTATGCACAAATCCACTACAGTAATGACATCACATATTTGCTAATGAATATGCACAATGCTATTAACATATAAACCAACGAATGCCAAAAGGGTATAATAACACCCACGAGTTGGCAATTGAAAGAAAGCGATCTTACGTGTGACAACTTGTTTTGTATGCAGTACAGTAAATTACATAACAGCAACTCACAGATGATTTAGCCTCAACAATAGTCATTCAGTTTCTCAACATTCTTTATCAAAAGCCATTGAGTAACTGAAAAGCAGTTACATCACAGCACCACTGATATAATTACAATAACCTATTACAATTACAAATCTTAATCAAATTCATGCTTTGAACTTTTTTCTTTCCAAAAGTGGAATCTGACTTTGCTATGAATGAGTTTTCGTCGACATTTATTAAACAGTTTGACAGTAGAAAAAAATAATGCTTTCTTTTTCTCCAGTAATTTACTTGTAGTGGGGAGTGTTACATATATAGTGCGGTGTTGTCTCGACGGCTGATGCCGCCTGGTTTTAATGTAGGATTACCAGTCACACTATTAAATCTCTTAGATTGTTTTATTAATCATCAATCAATAATCAAAGATAAAGAAACCTGCAAATACAACAATACAATTGTATATATATTATAGGTTGTCCCGGTCAATTTCGGCAAATAAGCTTTCATACATTCATATTAAAGCGATTTTGCCTCTCCAGTTGTTACTGTGTTTCGAATTAAGAATTCAAGCATTCAATTTCATTTTCAGGCATGCGAATTCAGCCTCCTAGGAGGGAGTGGATGTACTGCAGTTCTCAAAAAGTGTTTTTTTTTGCACTGCCCCTTTAATACTCGACCAAAAAACCAGACACCACTTGACTTTGTCACCTTTGACCCACCCTACATGTAGGAGCGTGCTGGAGTTGAAGGTGTATTGGGTTGCATGTGAAATCTCGTATAACGATCTGTTTGCATAGGGTCTGTGTGTGTTTTGCTGTGGACAAAAGAATAGCTTAGTGAGTGGGTGTATTGGAATACACACACCAGTTTGTACTTACACACCATTCGTTGTGGGGTACCAAACATAATGGAACAATGGTACCCCACAAGGAATCTATAGAAATTCTGGTACCCCACTGGAGAATTTTATAGAAAAAGGGATAATAGAACGAACAAAGGAATACCCCACAAGTCTGTGTGTGTGTGGGGGTGTGTGCACACACACACACTTTTGATGATTGCTGCGCCACTGGTTGGTTGTAGAACAGCTTTTATGTATCTAGTTGTGTGGATGTTATTGATGTAAGTGAGAGCTACATGTAAATGGTGTAAATAATGTAAATAAAGCATCTGTTACTAGAATAATTTGTACAGTATGTGTATTTCCTTCCCCATCGTCCACCCCCACCCACACATTTTTTTAATTTTTTTTAAAAATATTAGGGCCCAAATATACTTGTAAATAGTGAAACAAACATAAAAACATCATGGCCAAACCCTGTATTATTTTTTAGTCATTCTAGACACCATTACTTTATGTGTGTATTGCAATACATCCACTCACGCGTTAGTGTAAAGTTTACTGATTAATGTGTAGAACATGTCATTCTGTCATTTGCTTTTAAAATTTTTAAAATTCATGCAGTACTTGTTGAGACATTCTAAAAAATATTAGGGGGAACTTAGAAGTTGTGATGGGTGATGTCCCTTAATACTCAGTCAACGCTCTTCGATACCGTAGGCCTCGTCTTTGGAAGTCTATTGATCATGGTATTCCAATGTGGGTCGGTTTAAAGCCTCCTAAAACACATTGTATGCAACTTTCTAGTCAGAATAGACCCATAAATATGTACCGGAATGGCCCAAATTCCTGCCAATATTACCTGGAATCTGAGTAATAAAAAAGAATATGTTTTTCCACGTTTCTTGTTTTGTTTATTTTCCTTAATGGTTTACATTGTTATATTGTATATGCTGATGAGTATGGAAATAAATGAATTTTACACTAAACATTCGTCAGAACCTTGGTTTTTATAGGAAATAAATTCCTAATTGAATTTATGGAAAATATTTTTGAGGAGCCTTATTGCTGCTGAATTATGTTTTTGACACTTACTTAAAATAACAAATTTTCAGCAGCAATGTTGTCCTCTTTCGGTCGCCACAGCGGATCATGATCCGCATATTTGATTTGGCATAGGTTTTACGCCGGATGCCCTTCCTGACGCAACCCTCCCATTTATCCAGGCTTGGGACAGGCACTAAGCATGCACTGGCTTGTACATCCCCAGTGGCTGGGTTCAATTCGGCCCTCGCAGCAATTATGGTAAAGTGTCTTGCTGAAGGACACAAGCACCATGGTCGCGGCAAGGCTTCGAACTCACACACTCTGACGACTCAGCCATCAGAACACAAATCCGATGCACTAAACCGCTCGACCATGGCACCCCACTTCAGCAGCAATAATAATAAAATAAATAAATCAAAAAAATAAATAAAATATAAGTTACACCAGGACAATCAGTATGTAGAAGCATGCAAGTACAGCCTGCTTCGTCCTGGATCCTTCCCTAGGACAAGGGATGAATATTTCAGAATTCAGAATTCATCATTTATGTTCAATATTTTAGGTTATGTTTCACGTTGTAATCATGTGTTGAATACCACTGATCTTTCCCCATAAATGACGTCATTAAAATGTCTCAGTTTTAAATAGCACCCATACCAGTCTATCATATTATTCTGATAAAGATAAACACATTAAAAAAAAACATGTACTGACAAAAATTGTACGGGGAAAAGAGTGAATATTGAAATGGTTGCTCATGGACTATAAAACCAGTAATACACATAAGTTTCGATGTCACTATAATGTGATAAACACAACGACCTTAAATTATTTGTTCATGTTCCATAAACACAAACCCAACAGAGAGGAAAACCTTGTAAAACTTTGGCATTGCTTTCCAAAGGCGGATTCTGAATTCGTTGGTACATTGTATTGACATTTACAACGGTTCCTATATAATTATTGTACTGCGTGAAATGGGAACTTTTGAGGCTACGTCTGGTAGCTACTGTCAAAACTTCGTAACAGTGTTTTATTGAGGCTTAGCATTTCAAATCGCTTGAAAACGAATACTAATTACTGTTTCAGCAAGTCTATCATAATTTGTGGTACCGACAAATAAGCTGGCAAATTTACCATACTTGGTGTAACTCTGGTACACGCAGCTATCAATCATCCTGCTAAAATATTTATCCTGAAGTGCTTCCATCTTGGAGAAAATTTGAATTATTTTTTGTAAAATTTGCGATGACATGTATTGAAATAATCTCTTTTGAGTAGTAAGGGTTCTGAGAAGAACCTTTGGTTAACTCAACATTTCAATATGTATGCTTTGATCATCTTCTAGGAGAATGCCGGAATGCTGGTGCTGGAGGGGGCTTGAGTAGCTCAGTGCAGGAGCCCTGACCACTAGATCTTTGGGCTTCCTTGTGCCATTCTTGTAGATGTAGCTATTACCGTACCTAACACACATTTCAGTGGCGCACTCAAGGGGCGGGGGGCTTGCCCCCCAAGGGCCCGCTGTAAAGAAGTAAAAAAAAAAAAAAAGGGGCCAGAAAAGAGAGTAAAATCTTACCCAAAATACTGTCTACAGAAGAGTTCGGCAGGGAGTAGGGCAGTGGTACAAGGGATGGGGCTCAGGGGACTCAAGCTCCCCTCCAAAAGTTTTCCATATATTCCACTCACTATTATATTTTACAGTATCGGATTTCAAAAACAAATTTTTGAGCCCCCAAATCAAATCCTGGGTGCATTTATAATGAATGTGTGAAATAACAAATTAGGTATTATATTACACAACTTATTTATAGAAAGTGAAAGATAATATTATAACCAATTATTCAAAAATGTGCTTAAATATCAGCTGTTTTAACCAACCACACATCATCCCTCAAAACATTCAAATAATAAATCCAATATCCCACTACAGTATTTTATTTTAAGCTAGGTTTCAACTTCATAGGTTCAGGGGTTACGCAGTTGGGAATTCCCAACTTTGTATTCTCTTTCTCTTAATACTCTTTATTCAACACTGCATAAAATAATCTGCTAAAATTGTATATACAAACAAAACCAACCCCTTTCGAATAAAAATAGTTTTGAACTCGAGTGTTAAGATAAAGCTGGTTAACGGTGCGATTTGATTAAAATTCATTCTGCAAAGTAAAATTCTTGAATGAAGTGTTGTTTTTTATTTCCATATTAAAGTCTACTAATTATTACAAGATTCACGCAATGTATGCATAAAACTTAGGAGGTAACAATTTGTGTGATTTTTACCATAGACCCATGTGGGTCTATGGGCGCTAACATTACATCTAAAATCTTATTCATCTGAAAATAATACAAATAATTGATCATTGTCTGTAATGTTATGTGGTACAAACTCTGCATACAAATACACGCTAACTACTTTAAAGGTGACTCGAAGTGTAAACAACTCACATGGTCTATAAGGATCAAGATATACATATAAACACATTTAGCAATGACACATTCACTTTAAAAATATCTATAATTTATTGGATCAATTTCTTTATTTCTTTATTACATTTATTTACCCAGGGTATGTCCAAACAGTCACAAACTTATTTCCATAGGGGCCCCGCATATATAGGCCTACATACAATTAAAACACATTAAAATAATTGGGGTGTTAAAAAAATCACCAGTGGTGTTACCTTTATTCTTTCTATTGGGCGACATGCTCAATATAAACACCGCATTTTTTGCAGTGTAGAATGTACATGACATCATTTGTTTACAAAAACCCATAAATGTCAAACTGTAACAGTTTTGTGTTGACTAGGCCGTGTTAAGATGTGAAGATAGCGATGGCCATGTGAAGATTAAAACACAGCTTCACTCATATCTCTATGCTCACATACACACTGTTAAGTTCATCTGACACGTGATTTATTATAAATAATCGACCGCTATAAATATATATGTATTTTACACGTGGGAAAAACCATTATGTTGCAATCACACTCAGGGAAATCCCAAAGCAATAAGAAATTGCGAAATGGCTGCATTATAAAAAGATGCAGCTATCGAAATCCTTTTGCAATTCCTGTGTAGACTCCATTCACGTACGGTGTAAAGCACACATCTATCTCCAGCTTTCTGCTTGATGTCTGAAACTGTAGTGATATTTCCTACATTATTTGTATACATCTATACTGAGATTGAGTGACTGATGTGTTGTATCTTGTTGCCATGAATGATGTGGTAAGTAGGCATACTTTACAAGTAGCTTTACTGCAAATATAGCAAGCAATTGTGCCTATGCGAATCAACTGAAGGGGTCGGTGCAATATAGTGCTAATCCACAATCAACTCATTCTGAGATATTACATTTTAAAGTTTGGAAAATTCCCAACTTCCCAATAGACACAAACTCTTTTAAAACGTGTCAAATTGATGTTTGGTTTATTGAGACAGGGCCGCACAGTGGGCCAGGGTGGGACCAAAACTAAGTTGTCCATTATTTTTGATGGCATATTACAGCCAGATATGTTTTCGGACCTGTATGTCAATGGTGTTTTTAAACATTTATGACGTCATCAAAACACTGATTTCTGATGGGACTGATGCGGATAATTCACGCTTCGTTTTAAATTACACTAATCGAGTGTATGTGTTACGGCTGTAAATTATTTTAAGGATAAAAGTATCGTTATTAAACAATTTGAGGAAGTTTGTGATTTAAATCCATTATACACTATTGGTATTGTTTGTAAAAAAATGTTTTTCTAAAAGTATTCTTACTTTCTTTGAATCAAGATATAAATTAAACAACCAACCTGTAAAAGATTTAGTTTATTATGTGTCATTATCCGAGAAAATAATGAAAATACATGTTTTTGTTTCCGGAGGGACAGCAATTATTTTTGGACATTATTTCATTATTTTACTCATTTGATACCACATGAGACCAAAATATTTCATCCCTGTTTGACACCATGATCAATTTAACACCAACAAGTTTCATGTAGACCTGTGATCATTTTTGTTTTGCGTATTTACCAGTAGGGGCTTACTGACTGAATAATATTACTTTTTAGATGTCTTTCTTTCCACTATCATAAATAATGAAGTCCTGTCAGTTTCACTGTGTGGCGCGCGCTGCTCACAGTCGAGTTATGAAAAAAGGTTCAAAAATGTTGGGATGGGGTTTACAAAAATAGCTACAAAGGTCGCAGGTGGTCGCAGCTAATTTTGGTCAAAATGTTGCCGAAAGGTTTAGCTTCAGGGAAACATAAATTATGAAATTTAAAATGAACATTTATTTCATAAAAATCAGGAAAAGTGGACTTATGATTAAGTCAAAATACTTTTGAACATTCAGAATTTAGGCGGGAATCGGCGGGACTAAAAGCTATATTTTATAATTTTTTAAACCAAATTTCTCAGTTTTTGCTGATGAAATCAAACAGCTAATTTACAATCGACTTATTAAAAAAAAAAAAAAATCATGCACTATATTTACATGACGATAGCTTCTGTCAAAAGCCCACAATGACAATTTTATATTTATTACCAGCAACCGGCTTTTATAAAAACAAATTCCAGTTTTTTGATATTGTAAGGCAGTTCTACACTCATTAAATATTAATTTGACTTTAAATTGTTTATAAAATAGGAAAAGAAATAAAATCTGGAACATACACAAAAGACCCCCGTTTGGCGCACTTTGGTTTCGCCCAGGCCCACTGTGGGCCGTAGAAAAGGTATAATCTAAGGGGGTGGGTGTGGAAGTGGTAATAAATGGAACACCTTCAAACATCTCTGGACGGGGTGGGAAAGGGAGGGGGGGGGTGTTAGTCGTGAGCTTTTTATCCCCGAAATTAAATCATCCGCACTAAGACAAGAGATTAATATTTCCGTCAATGACGTCATTGAAAAGGCTCCAGTTTCAACATGAAGCGACCCCTTATACAAGTCTACTATTTTTTTCTGATAAAGATAGACATATTCCAACAAAATTGTACTGGAAAATAATTGTCCTTCCAGATTGCACGGGGAAAAGTGAAATTTGAGCAAGAAGACCGTGTGGACAAAAGCAGTAATTGGCTGTTTCGGAGTTTTCCGAAACAGCCTTTGTTTTCGTTACGATTTTTTCTTTTTTTTCTTTTTCAGCATGTTGCCCATAGCATTTGTACACGTTTTCTTTCTTACCGGCACTTTTCAACTTCGATAAATTTCAAAATTGGCACATGCATTGACCGTCCACTGAAGATGTGTGCCGAACTTTTACGTCATGATGACATCATTAGTTTTCAAACTATGACTTTGTTTAGGTATGGTGGAACTAGAAATTACCGCTGATTCCTGCCTAAATTCTCATATTATTTCCCTGAAGCTGAACCTTTCAGCAACATTTTGATACCAAAATTAGCTATTTTTATAAACCCCATCCCAACATTTTTGAACTTATTTTTCATACCAAATCAGCAGCCCGCGCCACACACGACTTACTCTAATATTCCCTTGCGGTTTCCGCGAAATGATAGCCACAATAAACAATTGTGCATTTAAAATGATTATCAGTGTCTTGATAGTGGGAAGCAAGACGTATCTAAAAAGTAATATTCAGTCAGTAAGCCCCTACTGGTAAATTCGAAAAACAAAAATGATCACAGGTCTACATGTAACTTATTGGTGTTAAATTGATCACGGTAGCCTATCAAACAGGGATGAAATATATTGTCTCATGTGCTATCAAATTAGTAAAATAGTGAAATTGCTGTCCCTCCGGAAACGAAAACAAATCAACATAAGAATGAATACGAAACATCTGAATGCATTTTCATTATTTTCTCTGAATGACGCATAATAAACTGCAACGTTGAGAACCTATAGCATTATTTTTCCCGAGTGATCGTACCGGGCAGGACGGCTCTGAAATATTTGATGTGTGTGTGTGAACGACTCAAGCTCGCATCTCGCATAATGTTCAACGCTGAGAGCCTCGTTATCAAACCCGCAGATCGACGTTAATTTCGTCATCTTGGGATTTGTCTATTCATGCGATTCGTCCCTTTGCGAAAATGGCAAACATACATAGATCACAAGAACATCAACAATTCTCCCAATGGGATTTTGACAATAGCTATGTATTCTAATGTATAAAGCGACGAAAACAGCTTAGCTAGTGATTTGTCGAGTATATTAATTAGCGTAATTAAGAAACTGTTACGTTTCAATACTTGAAACTTGGCAGAAACGTCGACGACAGTGAATATATATCAAATAATCTACAAAACCTAATTAACTAAAATGATTTGTTGAATGTAAACATGTAATCCTCTGGCAAATAGCTATTGATATCTAATAATTATTAAGAAAATAATAATATCCTTATTCTTTTTATCATTTCTGATATTTTAATTTTCCAACACGAGTTTGATCATAATTTTATACCAATTATACAATTATGTATTTAAGTGACATAATGTTTATTCGAATAAGGGAAGCCGTCTTTAACTAACCCCCCATATCCGCCGAAACCCGCCGGATCCCGGCGGGTTTCCACTCTGTGATTATTTTCAATAGGGTTGCATAAATCATGAATATGCAAGTACTTAAGAGGTCATGCTCTGGCCAAAGGGCTCATTAAAATCTGGAGACTTGCCAGAGGGATTAACTCCTGAATAGGCCTTGCGCCAAACAAAAGAAGGCTGCCGGGCAAGTAGCTTTTCGGTCTGTCTATTGTTAAGGGATTAACCCGTTATCTTCCCGACTCCCTAGAAGTCATACATGTACTTGAGTATAGTATTAGATCGGGGATATTTACAAAATGTGAATCTTTTTTATTAATCATGCGTATTTTTCTTTATATTCCCCCAAACTATGTGCCAATTCAGCACATGATTCTCCTAGTTTTGTTCAGATATTTGACGGAACTGAAATACTTATGGTTAAAGTGTTCAAGTCCCGGGTTATTTCTCAGTCCAGATTTTTTTCCCCTGCCCCGTAATATTTCCCCGTCCCGGGTTATTTCTCAGTCCTGTTTATTTTCCCGTCCCGCATTATTTTCCCGTCCCGGGTTATTTCTCAGTCCTTTTTATTTTCCTGCCCCGTAATTTGTTCCCGTCCCGAGTTATTTCTCAGTCCTGTTTATTTTCCTGCCAGTAATATTTCCCCGTCCCGGGTTATTTCTCAGTCCTGTTTATTTTCCTGCCCCGTAATTTGTTCCCGTTCCGAGTTATTTCTCAGTCCCGTTTATTTTCCTGCCAGTAATATTTCCCCGTCCCGGGTTATTTCTCAGTCCTGTTTATTATGGAGTGTCGTGGCCGAGCGGTCTAGCGCACCGAACTCAAGTTCTGGTGTTGCCAGCAGCAGGGTGTGGGTTCGAGCCCCGGTCGTGACACTTGTGTCCTTGAGCAAGGTACTTAACCATAATTGCTTCGTCCTTCGGATGGGACGTAAAGCCGTAGGTCCCGTGTGTTGTGTAATGCACGTAAAAAGAATGCGCCTTGAGCACCACTTAGTTGGTGGATACGTGCGCTATATAAGTCCACACATTATTATTATTATTATTATTTTCCTGCCCCGTAATTTGTTCCCGTCCCGAGTTATTTCTCAGTCCCGTTTATTTTTCTGCCAGTAATTTTGGTGAAGTTTAATAAAAGCGTTGTGATTTTTTTTAAAGGGATTCTTAAAAATCTCTACCGTCGTACTTGTGCAAAGTGAAGTCTTAAATTTGTCAACAAATTTGCTCATTATTTCTAAGCGGCTTCATGTATGTCATTGAAAATTCAAGACATGATTCACACTTACGGTCCGATATCATGAGACAATTTTGGTGACGTTTAATAAAAGCGTTGTGATTTTTTGGCAAGGATTTCTTAGAATTTCTTAGTAATGCGGATTTACCGCTTTTACGGAGTAAAACAATCCAGATCCAGATCCAGAAAGAAATCTTCAACGAAGAGGCACCAGAGACACAAGGAATGAATCTGGTACACGCTGCACGCGGTCGACCCCATGCCGACGTCCGACGCGTTCGGCCGGGCAATCTCTGTTTATGGAAGTTCACTGATCAATTGGGCACCTCGTACTTGAGCAAAGAGTCTCAAATTTGTCAACAAATTTGCTCATTATTTCTTAGCGGCTTCATGTTTGTTATTGAAAATTCAAGACATGATTCGATCTTATGATCTGATGTCATGACATAATTTTGGTGAAGTTTAATACAAGCGTTGTGATTTTTTTGCAAGGGATTCTTAAAAATCTCTACAGTGGAAGTCAGTCGTATACTTGTGCAAAGTAAAGTCTTAAATTTGTCAACAAATTTGCTCATTATTTCTAAGCGGCTTCACGTATGTCATTGAAAATTCAAGACATGATTCGAACTTACGGTCCGATATCATGAGACAATTTTGGTGACGTTTAATAAAAGCGTTGTGATTTTTTGGCAAGTATAGGGGAACGATGTGTCCTCTGTTAATTTTAACCCAAGTGTAGGGGAACGATGTGTCCCATGTTAGTTTTAACCCAAAAGTGTAAGGGAACGATGTGTCCCTTGTTAGTCTTAACCCAAGTATAGGGGAACGATGTATCCCCTGTTAGTCTTAACCCAAGTATAGGGGAACGATGTGTCCCATGTTAGTCTTAACCCAAGTATAGGGGAACGATGTGTCCCATGTTTGTCTTAACCCAAGTATAGGGGAACGATGTGTCCCCTGTTAGTTTTAACCCAAGTATAGGGGAACGATGTGTCGCCTGTTAGTCTTAACCCAAGTATAGGGGAACGATGTGTCCCCTGTTAGTCTTAACCCAAGTATAGGGGAACGATGTGTCCCATGTTAGTTTTAACCCAAGTATAGGGGAACGACGTGCCTCCTGCTAGTCTAAAACCCAATCAAATCTAATTAACCCAATCAAAGGGGGAAGGGCTTAGGTGATGGGTGTGTAAGTCATGAGTCCAACCCTCTACCGCCCCCACCCCAATATTAACAAGAAACCGCCACCGTGCGTTGAGTGTTATCGTATTCAATCATTATTGTGAATTCCAAAAGTAATTTACTCTTTAACCACTCATCACAGTAAAAGCGAAAGTCTTTTATACCAGGAAAGACCCATTTCTAACCAGGATTTCCTTGTGTTTTTGGACTTGTTTGTACCAATGCTTCTGTAATGTAATACTGATATTTCCTCTTGACAATCTGTCACGCACACCACCGATGAACAGTCACCCTCATAGTACAACAACATTGTGCAATTCCTGTAGGAGATCTACCATGGATCCAACCAACTATAAGCCATATATTATGTCTAACACAGATCGACAAGCTACGTTAAGACATACAAAATATTTGGAGGATAATTTGTTTTCATTCGATTCACCTTCCAGAATCCTGTGAGGCACAAGCCCCACTTTGATCCCTTGTTGACATGATTATTTGGAGCTTACAAATTATTTGATGAAATAGTGAAATGTGTTTTTTCTTGCTATTTATTATTGTAAACAATTGACACCCCGAATAGGTGGGGCCATGTTTACCCATAAGTACCAGAATTTTAATCCCTGGGTTAATCCCATGCTGTAGTTTAATTAGTCTTGGTCAAGACTGTGTTTGAACGTTTTTGATACACGATCCATCGCTGCACGCCGCACGATGGCGCTACACGAACCGCTACCAGTGTCGTAGTGTCGTAGCTACCAGTGTCGTAGGGGGGGGGGGGAGGAGAAGGCTGGCGGCACGTGCTCCCCACAAATTTCCAGTGCCCCCCCCCTCAGGTGCCCCCCACGAAAAATCCTCATAGTGCCCCCAAAAAACAGAAAAGAAAAGAAAAGGGAAAAAAAACATACCCCTGGCCCCCCCGCACTAAAAAGCAATGCCCCCTGTGCCCCCCCCCCCACTGAAAAAATCCTGGCTACGCCGCTGACCGCTACAATCACGAACTGCTACAATCACGAACTGCTATATAAAACACAGTATTGGGAACTTCGTACAATCTCCCCCGAAAACGAGGGAAACCACTACGCATGCGTCGATTTTTGATGCGCACGCACATAATCAACAACAGACCACCGTTTAAGTTGCACATCGATCATCAGTGAGTGAACACTCGGGCAGTCTGTTGTTGTATATGCGCGTGCGCATCAAAAATGTGGGCCGCGCTAGCATTTCAAATCGACGCATGCATTGTGGTTCCCCCACCCCCTGTTTCGGGGGTGGGGTGAGATTATACAAAGTTCCCAAGACTGTGTTTGATAGCGGTTCATGTGTGATAGCGATTTGTAATTGTAGCGGTTTGTGATGGTAGCTTTCGTGTAGCGCCGTCGGATCGTGTATCAAAAATATACAAACACAGTCTTGAACCAAGACTACAGTTTAATTCGTGCCCGATTAAAAGAAAACAAATCCCAGCTCTGTTTAACTTACTCTGAAGACTCTCTTTATCAACATTCTAACAACATCATCCACCACTCGCATGGCTTTTATTCTACAGGCCTTGTTTTGCATTGCTTTGTCAGCACATTCATAACGCAGCTTTTTCTCAGATGCTTCTAAAATGGGCACATTGTGATGTGAGAGCATTTTTTATATTTTATTTTATTATTTTGTTTGTGAGGGGGTGAGCAGATCTAGGCCTCTAGATCCAAAACTGAAAACCGTGGAATGAAACATAATACTTGTTATTGTTTTTGGTTTCCTGAAATGTAAACAAAGTAGAAACTGAACAGGAACAAACATATCCTCACTTTCCTTTGTTTGAGGACACATCTGACAGAGTAATTCGATCTACCAGATCGTAGGATGTTTGGATCGATGCTGGAGGGAGGGGGGTGGTGCTCTCCCTCTGCTACATCTGGCTCTGAACCGTGAGCCGATATTAGAAAATGTCCACCTTGAAAATGGTTTGAAAAGGAGTTTGGTCGAGGCACAGTTCTACAATATGTGGACCGCGAAGCCTGACACAGTGAGTGATGAATGTGCGAAGTCCGTAGCGAGGAGTCTTGGGTACTAGGCCTCCGCCAGAAACGTTCAAAATTCACCGCTCAAATGAGCCATTCTGGGTCATGTTTGGCCATGTCATGAATTCGAAAAAATCGGTGATTTGAAAACACACCCTTTACACTCTTGGGGTTTGGACCTGCATGAGGTTATGTATGGTGACTTCACAAAATGAATTACCAGACTATTTATAGGGCTTATTACACAAAAAGAAAACTCATAATGAGGTGGGTTTTGTTGAGCATGTATACACTTGTAATAAAATGCATAACAATCAAGAGATAATGTGCAGAAGCGCACAATAATCCAGAGTGAACATTGAGGGCGTTTGCATGAAGTCAGACAAGGGTTGCAGTGCAACTTGTAAACGTCCGTTGTGTACAAGTTACAAATGTGCTTTTCTGTAAATGTATTTCATTCCATGTTTTAAAACATGGTTTACCAGATTTTACTGGAATTTATCCCCCTTCTTCAAGTCCAAAGTTATTTATCACAATCAAGTATGGTGAAATTAACTTAATTAATACCTCACTGAAGGTTTCAGGTATGAACAAGAGAACGACTTTTTAAAGTTTAATTTATTATCTTCTTTCGTATCACGTGTAAAAAGCATGCTGCACAAAGAGCTTCTCTGGAAGATTCCATTCAGACTGTAGGTAGTGTTTTTCACGAGGGACTCGCAGATTTTGTTTCTTTTCCCAGTGGCGTTTATCCGTCGCAAAGTATATTGAAATTTTAACTGCAATTGGACATCGTTTCATAGCAAAAAATAAAAAATAAAATAAAATAAAAATAAAATAAATAAATAAATAAGAATGCCGACGCGCGGGTCTGAGGCGACAGGCATAGAGACCAGGAACTGGAAACTTTTTTTGGCCTAATGAAAAACCATTTGTACCTGCTTGATATTTGTGCAAATTGTGAAGGTTAATCCGTACTGTCTGGTTTGTTGGTTAAAGCATAGGAATTTTTGGAAAACTTCCGTTGACAATTTCATAATGAAAGTCACGAGAATTTACAGGAATGTTCATAGTTTTGTTTACTGCTGTAATCAAAACTAGTCAAGCAAACTATACATTTTGTTTTAAAGAGGACCATAAAAAAAGAAATAAAATATAGAATCTTTAATATTTCATCTCTTTCAGTTTCAGTTGGTATTGTTATTTGTGCATTGTCTTCAGGGGTTGTATAAATATTTAAACATTTTCAAAGTACACGTACATTGTAGTATATGAGTACGAGGGTGTCGGTGGTATTTCGTCTCTGAAAAAATGGTTTTGTATAATATGTAGGTAAGAATGCTGGAAGGACTTGAAGAAGTTTATTCAAAAACATAAACAATAGGCAGTGGATTTTAAAGATAGTTTTTGCTTTCTGTACCACCAAAAATCGATAGAATCATCTTTTAACTGGTTAGTGATTGCAAATTTTTTTCTCCAAAAAAGCCCTTAAAAAGTGGCGGTCGGATACAACATTCTTTCCGGTATAGGTAAGATTACGTTATTGGTTATATTGAATGAGAAAAAGTGGCGGTCGGATACTACGACATTCTACCCTTGAATAGCTTCACGTTACTCGTCATACACTTATGTTGTAAACTAAAGTAAATGATAATTTCTTTATATTTATGTTTTTGAATTAAGCGCTAAAGTTTCTGCAACAGTTTTGTTATTTACTGGCATGACTGGCTATGTTTTTACACATGACTTTACAGTGCTAGTAACTTTAAAGTTATATCGCCCATATATCGGCAATGATGACCCACGAAATAGAAGGAAAGACTATGTTGAACCCAACTGTCACTTGTGCACGATGTATATTATTAGTATTAAGCATGTATTTTTAGCAGACGACAAAATGGCCAACATCTCACTGGATGTGCATACATTCATTGCTCAACATTTCCCAAAATATTGTAATGTTTGTCTTAACCTATTCCTTAAGCGCACGGGTAGCGTGATAGGCTTCTAAGCAATAGGTTCCCGCGGTGGTGGATCGCAGCTTCCAAGTCAATGAATGCAGCTCTGAGTTGTTCACAGTGAGGATCCCATGCAGATCATAGTGAGGATCGCATGCAGATCTTACACAGTGAGGATCCTATACCAATAACAGTGAGGATCGCGTGAGGATCCCATACAGATAACAGTGAGGATCCCATGCAGATCATAGTGAGGATCGCATACAGATAACAGTGAGGATCCCATGCAGACCACAGTGAGGATCGCATACAGATCTTTCACAGAGTGAGGATCCTATACCAATAACAGTGAGGATCGCGCGAGGATCGCGTGAGGAACGCGTGAGGATAACGGTGAGGATCCCAGTCACACTAATACTTATAAAGTAAATTGACACAAGAAACGGTTTTCTATGGTGATTACATAGCAGCAAGAACAACACACTTTATTCAGAACAATTTCTCCTTATAATAGGATCTCAACCCCTATACAACGCATGTAAAATCAAGTCATGTACAAAACATAATTATGACCTATACATTAATACAGTAAGTATAACTGACCAATCAGTGTTGTGAGTGACCCCTAGTGCATGATATAAACATAGGTGACTAGAGCGGAATGTTCCATTGTGTAAAAGGTGATAAATATTGCAGGGTGAACTCAGATAGGACTAAAATCATGGATCATTACAATATCGTTTCCAATCCTCACTTAACTACACTTTCTCCTGAGGACGATCAGAGCACACTGATCGAAACGTCGAGTTGTACCTCCAGTTCTTTTCATAACTAATTACTACTCAATTGAGCATTTCACATGGTGTCACCGCAATTAGTCTTACTTAACTACACTTTACTTGTCTAAACGTTTTGTCGTGAATACCCCGCGCTGATTGGCCCTTTGGATAAAGCGTGGGCGCGAAACCAGTAATATTTCCCCGTCCCGGGTTATTTCTCAGTCCTGTTTATTTTGATTCCCCGTATTATTTCCCCTTCCCGAGTTATTTTTCAGTCCCGTTCCCAAATGAAATTTACGCAAAACAAAACTAACGGTAGCAAACAACATTCAATTGCAACAAGAAATTCAAACTGATTTAATTCACAAATACGATGTATATTATTATTATTATTATGATGTCTCAGTCCTGTTTATTTTCCAGCCCCGTAATTTTTTTCCCGTCCCGAGTTATTTCTCAGTCCTGTTTATTTTCATGCCCTGTATTATTATAATTAAAGTGGTATCGTTCATGTTGATATGCTAAGCATGGCGGCATTTGTCATTGATGGCGTCTCTTAGTTTGGCAAAATGTACGCCCCGCACTTCACCAGGAAACTCAAGCTCAGCATGGTCGAGCATAGACAACACTAGACGTCTGTCTAACTGATGTTTCTTTAACTGTCCATCTTTTGTCACAAATCTGTTATGATTCCAAAATCACGAAGCATGACGGACTGCAATATTAATGTTCGCAACTTTTCTCCGTCGCGTTAATTATTTCCCCTCTTGTTCATTATTATTCGCTATATTTGGATACAAGAAAACTAAACAACTTCACTAATACTTGGTTATTTTTTACGATTAAAAATTATTTAAACGTTTCTTAAAATTCATGCTTTTGAGAACAAAAAAGACAAAATTCAAGTCATTTGAAACAATACTTTTTCTCCACAAACTAATAATCAGTCGGATATCTTTCAGGTCCTGAAATCTTTTCATTCTCAAAACCATTTGAAAGATTAGTTGTGTTGTCCGAATGTATTTGTATTTGTAACTGTTTTATCCTGTGAAATTAATAAATGAAATGATTAATGAAATGTAATAAAATCTCTCCGTCCCGTTAATTATTTTTCCGTCCCGTATTAATTCTCACTTTATGTTATTAGTATTCCAAAATTACGAAGTATGACGGACTACAATAGTTATGTTCTCAACTTTTCTCCGTCCCGTTAAATATTTCCCGTCTTGTTCATTATTACTCGCTATTCATTCTCAAAACCATTTGAAAGTCCAGTCAGTCTTTTTGTTTTGGGTGCCCTTATAGGGGTGAGCAAAGTATCTCTCTGCCCATAATTGAACACAAATTTTCTGAAATCTGAAATGTATTCATTTTGCATTACACTATAGTCCCTCCATGTGACATCTTGATTTGGATACAAGACAATTAAACAACTTCGCTTATACTTGGTCATTTTTAGTGGTTGAAAATGCAATTTATATAAACGTTTCGTGAAATGTACAAATTCAGAAAAACGGAGATAAAAAACTAGTTATTTCAAACAATGTTTTTTCCCCTCCACAAACTAATAAGTAAAATGTCTTTCAGGTCATGAAACCCACTTATTCCCAAAACATTTTGAAAGTCCAGGGAGTCCTTTTGTATTGTCCGAATGTAATCAACTGAGGATTAGCGCTTGCCTTGGAGAGCAGAACAAAGCGGAACAATCAAAGTGTCGCATTTGGATTTCTAAAGACTCTGGCAGGGTTGGGTAAACATTACAATGGTTTAATCTGTTGGCAACCACCGTTGTAAAGTATCCCCAGATTACACTGTCGATAATTGGTGCCTTTGTGAAGCCTGTCTGAGTAGAACTCATGCATATTCGTCTATTGGACTTATGTGCATTGACCCGAAAATAATGAGCTCATTAAAAAGTGGGAGACTATCCGCCGGGATCCGGCGGGTTTCGGCGGATATGGGGGGTTAGTTAAAGACGGCTTCCCTTAATATGCCACCGAGAACGAAACTCTATTACGTGGTCATGTGAAGCTGCATGGTAATGCTAAGTATCGAGCGATGGCGCAACAGCAATAAGAACAGTTATCGATATGATTGTCGTTGATTTGCTTTATTCACGTTAATATATTGAATTATTTAAGTCTCAAATTACTATGTACAAAGTTGGTGTAATAAAATTAACATCATATAGCAATTACATTTCCATGGCATTTGTAGTGATCAAGTTTTGCCATGGGGGCGATGGGTCGCAGCTGAATGCCTGGAATTTGGATTGGGTCGTGGGCCAAAAAGGTTGCGGAACGCTGATCTAAGGGGTGGGTGTGGAAGTGGTAATAAATGGAACACCTTCAACATCTCTGGACGGGGTGGATAGTCGTGAGCTTTTTACCCCCGAAATTAAATCATCCGCATTAGGACAAGAGATTAATATTTCCGTCAATGACATCATTGAAAAGGCTCCAGTTTCAACATGAAGCGACCCCTTATACAAGTCTACTATATTTTTCTGATAAAGATAGACATATTCCAACAAAATTGTACTGGAAAATAATTGTCCTTCCAGATTGCACGGGGAAAAGTGAATTTTGAGCCAGAAGACCGTGTAGACTAAAACAGTAGTTACACGTGGTTTCGATGTCAATATAATGCGATGAACTCAAAGAAAGGTGGCCCTAAATTTTAGCTTTATGTTCCAAAACACAAACCCAACATAAATATTTTCTAACGGAGATGAAACTTGTGAAAGACGATTTTCTCGTGAGGAAATGGAAGTTTATAGTCAACGACTGTGTTAATTATTATTTCGTTTGTGCATTATTTTGACACATAACATGTACAACAGTTAATAATAATAATAATGTGTGGACATATATAGCGCACGTATCTACCAACTGAGTGGTGCTCAAGGCGCATCATATTATTACACCTGCTCATAAGGCTCATAAGGCTCATAAATCATTCCTGAAACCATCTCAGCTCCCTGGGGAGTATACAGCTCAATTGCTGCCATTACAGCGCATATAGGGCTAATCAACCAACTCTGCCCTCACAGGTACCCATTTAACCCCTGGGTGGAGAGAAGCAATTATGGTTAAGTGTCTTGCTCAAGGACACAAGTGTCACGGCCGGGATTCGAACCCACATTCTGCTGCTAACACCAGAACTTGAGTCCGGTAAGCTAGACCGCTCGGCCACGACACTCCAGTTGTTGTATTTTGCTGTTTAGCTTTAATTTTTGTACTGCGTGTTATAACATGGGATCTTTTGAGGCTACGTCTGGTAGCAATCGTTTTATTGAACGAGGCTTAACATTTAAATGTTGTACCCCACAAATCGCTTGAACATGAGTACTTAGCTACCGTTTTAGCCAGTCTATCATATTTGTTTGGAATTTTCATATTTTTTTCTAACAAGAAAAATAGCTGGCTCATGGACTACCACTAGTGTCAGACATTTCATGGATATACAGAATCAGAATCCTCAACTGAATCATTATTAGTAGTTGAACTAGTTGACTCATCTTCACTGATGAGGGCTGATTAAAATGTTAGGTCATTCAAAGTACATTGGCGAGATTGGCCGCCGCCATTTTCAATTGTGTGGCTTAACACTATTTCCTCTGAGTCTGTAGTTGACTAGTTGTAGTATCCAGTGCTACTAATATTTACCTATTGCTGCATGGTTTAATACAGCACTGGATGGAGTCTTTATCAAAGCGGGTGTCCCTGTACAAATGTACAAACATAAAGGCTCACATTTTACCAGTTCGCTATATACGGCAGAGTGCACTCTATTATAGAAATTGCTTAAACTAAGACAACCCCTTATCAGCCCTGCTTGAACAGTCAAGTGGAAAGATATAAGATGACTATTAAATTAATAAGGAGTCACTTAAAATGGAAAATGCCACTCAAACACATTAACCACCTTGGATGAAGAGGGTATACATTTCTATGTGGGATTTGGCTCCACGGACGCAGCGTTTTATTTGTTGAGGAAGTGGTTCACTGAATGGTTACTGAATATGGGAGGGTAGTTAAACGCCCTGCACAGTTCAAGGAGGTTTGTTTAAACCTGACGACTGTTATCTATATAATTTAGTATTTTTACATTAAAAAAAATAAGTGTAGCTATGTGGGTTAGCATTGATGTTGCTGCATACATGTAACTCATTTTCGACAAAAGTGTGGGTTAGCTTGCAGCCTGTTTGAGTAGCTGTGACAGAATGAGCATTGCGCAATAACTTTGCCGCCAAAGTACAACTACTCGTGTGTCACTAAATTCTGATTGGTTGATACCAAACATTCTCATGGTACAGACATGAGCAGCCACGGGATCAATCGCGAAGACGGCACAAGCATAATAGCAGTGATAGCGCATGTCAACACTCTCATTTGAATATTTTCTTGCGTGTCTGCTTTAACTTTATGTAAACGGTGATTGCATCACATCAGATTTTGTTTTCATGATTTATCTCGTTAAAGGAGCTGACAAGTAAGCGACGCCATCTCCTCCTTCAACACGGGGTTTTCAACATATAAAGGTAGGCATCTATTTTTTTCCCGAAACTTTTCATTGGAGGTACTAACTAAAGTCAAAAGGGAATTCATTGGAACCTGGCGGAGGGGTTGCCATTTTTGTAAACAAGTTTCACATCCGTGACCACCTCACGTTCTCATATGACGACTTTGATTTTTGTATTCTCATTGAAATCCAGCGTGACCATGCTTGTAACATCATTGTCTACTCTTGACTCTTGGTTGAATGTAGTTATATGGGATGGGAGAGAAAGCTGTGTTACATAATGGGTAATTTGAACCTGAACTAACTCAATTGTTCTGAGCATCGTCCCACTGACAACTTTGTAATTGCTATCTTTGCTTACGGTTTTTGCCCTTTAATAGACAAACTTACCCACGTTACCCCAAACTCTGCCACATTTATTGATATTAACCAATTCTAGCCTTGATATATCAGCTGGATTTTTTTACTCCGATATTTCAGATAATTGTCCTCTGTTTAGGATTATTTTATCCTGCTGTATGGATATAAAGCTTCTCCAGAAGACTTATATAATCAGGGATATTAATTCTTTACACAATTTTAACAAATATATTGCTAGAATTTATTGGACTAAGGTCCATGATCCGACCAAGCCGACTCTGCCTACGATTATTTTATTTCTATTTTCTTTGCTCGGTACAATTTTCACTTTCCATACATTGTTAAAACGATTAGTAAACCCAGAAGAAACCAACCTTGCATAAACCAGTCAATCACTTATTCATCTCTCTCTTCAAAAACGCTCGCAATCTTGAACGTCAGAAAGCTGTCCTTGAAAGCTTTTGTTTCGAAATTAAAAGTATACTGGGCAGACAAACAGGCATCCTTTCCTGATGACTTCACTGATGGAGATCATTTCATTTCAAATCCTTCTGACAACAACAATAATTACTTTTACATTTCTGACTTTACTAACATTGGTTCCTCACTGGCTAGCAAAATATCATGTACCAACTCTCACTTTTCAAATTGCTTGCACGACCCAAACATTTCTTCTTTCTTTTACCTACTAATAACATCTTAGAAACTACACATGTTGTTAAATATTTGAAAACCACTGCTAGCTGTGGTTTTGATGGCATCAGTTCAACTGTGACCAAATCTGCAATTCCCTTTATTATCGAACCATTTGCTTACATCCTCAATCTTTCGTTTCTCACTGGCTCTGTCACTCTTAATGTAATAGTCTCAAAAGTCATTTCTATCGAAAGTGGCGACAATCATAATATCAACACTTACAAGTCTATATCCATTCTTTATTGCTTTACAAAAATCCATGAGAGGCTAGTGTACAATCGCTTACTAAATTTTACTTCTCATTTTCAACTCCTTTTATAAACATCACTGTGGCTTTCGTAGTAGTCACTCCACTGATATGGCACTCATTCAGGTTCGTTGATTTCACTTTCGACACTATTAATCATTCTATTTTTCTTTCTAAGTTACGGCTTCAGAGGGGTTGCACTCCAGTGGTATACACCTTAAAATTATTCAGCAATTTACGAAGATCAGGGATAACGACTCCTCCCGCCTTAACATCTTGCACGGCGTTCCACAAGGCTCTACTCTCGGCCCGCTTCCGTTTCCGTTATATATCAACGACTTGCATCATTCTTCTTCTCTGTTGTCATTTACTTTATTCGCAAGCGACACAAATCTAGTCTTTTACTGTGATTCCATAATTGGCTCCTTAAATTTTAAACTATACCAGACTGATTTTATTTGCTTAAGAAAGTCTAATTTATCAGTCCATCCTGACATACCTCCCCTCAAAATAGACAATCTCTATTACCAGGGTGTACTCCACTAAATTTGTGTCACTATTGATCACAAACCTTTCTGGTCTCATCTTAATTAATGCAATATTGTCTGGGCTCATTAAAGCAAAAATAAGCTGCACTCTCAATCAGTTTCTTAACAACAGGCCATCAGAATGTGCACTTTCCGCACATTTTCGTGAGCATATACTGCACAATTGCACACCCTTAATACATCGGGATATTTGTGTACAAATACCCTAAAAACTATCTTCCCAGTTCATTTTCTTATTTTTAAATTAATTAAATGTTTAATTAAATGTTATGGTGGCACAATACAGCAAAGCAAAGCAATTATCCAATTAACGACTATAAAAAACACACCTACGTAAAAATAAAGTCCATTAAAAGCATACTACCTTCAATTCAACAAAATTGTAAAATGTTGAAATGTAAAGGCGAAAAACAAAAGCAGAAAATTCAATGCCAGTGCATACAAACTGTAGAGGGTATACTACCTCACTCAGTTAACCCACCCATAAAGGAATTCATAAATATGTTTGATCGGATGTGTGGAAGGGGGAGTTCAGAAAAAAAACCTTAGGAAAAATACATCACTCGGGGAGTGGGTAGTTAAGTAGTGTAATTTGTCGTGTTAAAATATTATAACTTGCATAATTCATTGCTTATCTCATGCTACGATTGCAATTTAACCACAGACATAATACTTGGACCTGGGTAAATGGACCTCAAAGAGCTCTTTTCTGAACCGTTTCAATTTTATTACACTATACTTTGCTCTTTGGAAAGCTACTGTGCCAAACCTGGCAGGCATATTCCAAAACAGGCGTGACTCTGATCACAGATAGGTAAATTACTAGTGGATCTCTTTATTCAATGCTAGCACGTTTGGACAGGGAGTGGTGAGGTCGTTGATCTGAACCAGGGAGTCTTTAGGACTGGATAGTGCATTGTGGTACACCACCATTTGGGTATAACTTGTATAATTCGTTGCTTATCTCGTGTCACGATTGCAATTTAACCATAGACATAATACTTACATAACTTTGATCTGGGTAAATGGAAGAGTGAGGTCGTCGATCTGGACCAGGAAGTTTTTAGGACCTGATAGTGTCCCCTGTGTGGTGGTGACTTTGATACGTTGCACTTTGTCAACCAAAAATGCAGCCATCCAACGTACCAGATGATGATTGAGACCAACGTTGATTAACTTCTGGATGAGGATGTAGTGATGTGGTCAAATGCCTTACCGTAATCTGAGAGCAAGCTTTGATAAAAATGCTTGACATGTCATGTATCTTTTCAACGAGTGCATCAGTGGTTCTGGTCCCTGGGATACAACCAGTGAATACCACAGGATTGTCATACACTGCTGAAAGGTTCGTCCACATATTGTTCGTCCACATATTGCTTGTTGGCGTGTAGATTGTTCAACAATCTGCTTAAAGCCATAATGAAATCTGAGAAATGAGTCTTTAAAAGCTAGTTAAAGTCCCGTCAGTATAACACCGCATGAAGAGTGCACACGGAAGATATTATCAACACAATTTATGAGGTAGTCGTTGTCTGCATCTGGTGTATGGTAAATGCAGCCTACAGTCAAATTTGAAAACTTTTTTGGTAGTCTCCTAGGTCTCGATGTTATCCAAATTGTTTCATGTGTATCATCTTCAAGATCTTGCAGTCTTTTGAGAGGAATATAATTACCGATGTAACAAGAGACTCCGCCTACACGTTTCCATACTCTGTCTTTCCTTTTGCACACAACACCAGGCAACTGCCTTATAATGTTTGTTGGACCATGCATAGATATGAGGCAATATCTTACAAACGACGGCCGGCAATTCGTCGGATTTCTTGATGCGTTAAGATTAAGAAAATCCCTTTGTTTTTTTGGCTAACGTCACTATAAAGTTAGAGGCATTGCTGCCAATGGGCATTACATAACAATGTTTTGGTCTGAAGGGTGTTTTCTTGTAGATATTGTATATACTCTTTTGATTTTGTTTTGTTATCAGCAAGCAAGCAAGCATTACATAACAATGTTTTGGTCTGAAGGGTGTTTTCTTGTAGATATTGTATATACTCTTTGGATTCCTCCCCTGTAGCCTCTACATGAAGGTTTAGCATTATTCAGTCCAAGGGTCTTAATGTGTTGTTATGCAGTGCCCGATAGTTTGCTACTTACTACAGTTTCACCAATACTAACGCAGCTGAGACACGGAGTAGCTTGTCATGGTTGACTGACTCTCTACGATATTACTCAATGTGATGTTGATTTTTTAAGATGCAAAATTTAGTTAAAATATTCCACTGACGAGTCACATGTAATCCCCAGGAGATCTGTATCAGTCCTACTTGTACTTCTATTTTACTTCTATTCAAGACTTGCATAGATACCAGGTCTAACAATGACATGTTTGACTCTTTTAGTCGCACTTCTTATTCTGTGACACACTTCTATGGAAGAATTAGAATATGCACATAAAAATTGAGTACCTTAGAATCCAATGGAATAATTTATTACATCACAAGGTAACATCTCGACTGTGAAAATGAACCATACAAACGTTATCGAGCGATAAGGTGGCTTAAATCCGAAAAGTTTGGGGGGGGGGCGATACTAAAATGTGTTTGCATAATGTACCCAGAGGCGCCCTCAAATACTGCTTGAAACATCATTTGATGTACTATTTCTCTCCTCTTTTTTGTTTTTAATTTAAAAAAAAATAAAAATCGCCAGGCCCATGGATTGGTGGGGGTTAAACCCAAACCTCTCCCACCGTGGCTACGATACCGTCGCACAACCAATCAGAATCCCGCGGCTATTATAAAGATGGGACCAAAACGGACAAAGAAACAAAAAAACAAATATTTAAACAAACCAAATTCTCCCCCATGTTTTGCTTGTTTTTCACAAATTATTCGTGTAATAATCTAGACAAGCTATCTGTAATAGCGCCACCACGTGTACGGATGTGGCCAATGCCACATGGTCAGTTGTCTTAATAAAAAGCAGCCATCTTGAGTTCGTGTTTGAGATTCGTCAGACTCCCAATTATTACAATTCGTTCGCTCATTGTTTGATTAACCGAATGACAAATTCTGAGGGGTGTTCCTATTGACCATTCCCCCATGCCAAAACGTTTGGGGGAGGGTATACATCACCCATCCTTTTTCAGTAACTTTAATAATGTTTCAATTTCACTAAATTAGTTCAGATATTACTGAGTGATATAAATCTTCCAGTTTTCCGAAATAAAGGTACTCTTTATTTATTGTAACTCACACAAATAGATCATTTTCATGTGATGTCTAACAGTAAAACATTAGCGCCAATGCGCCATGCACAGCACCAGTTCCTTCAATAATAAATATTTTCTATCAAATGTTAATTATTAAGTCCTATTTTCAAACTGACAAAATTAATTAGGTTTATGACCGCCATTTTGTTAAAAAGTGTACTACCGGTATCTCAGTAACTTTTGAAGCGAAGGCGCAATGGCAAAAGTAGTGGATGACACGTGATGTTTGTTCCACCAATCAATTGATAAGGATATATGTGTATTATATACATCTAAATACAATCTGTGTTCTGTGTTCTTAAATAGGTGAACGAGAATATCACCATCATGACAGAACAAAGGTCACTTGAGCTGCCGACATTAGGAAGACCGATGCAGCTAGGCATGCTGTACGATTGTCGCAGTGACGTTCTCATTCCTGGGTTAACGCTCTGGGATCCAGCAACACTTCAGAGTGACCGCAGTGTTAGCTCCCAACCTTCCACACAGTTCAACATCATTTCGTCAGATGGGATTGACGACAAGGCATCTGCCCTCAACGTTGAAGCATCGTTGAAGGCTAGTTTCATGAGTGGACTGGTGGAGGTGCAAGGGTCGGCCAAGTACCTTAATGACAGAAAATCATCTGAGCATCAGTCTCGCCTGACGCTGCAGTATAAGACAACAACAAGGTTTGAGCAATTGACAATGAAACATTTGGGAAGTCACAATGTTCAGCACCCTGATGTTTTTGACCAGGGTACCGCAACTCACGTTGTAACAGGTATTCTGTATGGCGCCCAAGCATTTTTTGTATTTGACAGGGACTGTGCTAATGAGGAAAACATCAAGGACGTACAGGGAAAGTTGCACGTGATGGTGAAAAAAATTCCATCACTCGAAATAGAGGGGGATGGATCACTCAAGCTGAGTGAGCATGAGAAGGTAGACCAAACAAGCATTCGTTGTACATTTCACGGTGATTTTACTCTAGAGACAAATCCATCAAATTATGAAGAAGCTGTCGATATCTATAGGCAGTTGCCCACAATGTTGGGAGATAACGGGGAAAATGCTGTGCCAATACGGGTTTGGCTCTATCCCTTAGCTAAGTTAGATGACAGATCCGCCAAACTGATCAGACAGATTAGTGTCAACTTGATTAGTCAATCCCTGGGGATTCTAGAGGGGTTAGACCAGTTACAAGTTAAATGTAACGACAATATGATGCAGGGTATATGCAACGATTTCCCCCAATTCTTAGAGAAACTGGGTTTACTGAAGAAAATGCTACTTGAGCAAAAGTTGTCATTCCAGCAATATCTTGCTGGAGCGTTGCCAGCAATCCGTGGAGGCAGTGTTGAAGAACACACACTGGCTGAGGTTATTCTTCAATCGGAGCAGTCCCCATTCAGCTTGAAACAGGTTGGTGATTGGATAACTAGCAAAGAGAAAGAGATGAGTGTTGTAAAGGCTTACATGAAAATCTTTAATGGCATTCAGATAATTAGGTCACGTGCAGAGCTTGATGCACTTATATTAGATCCTCTGATGGAGTACATTGTTTGCTTTTCATTCCCTATCATTGGACATGAAGAAGAGTACATAGAAGTCATGTCTCGTTATCTCAAATCACATGACTCAAGCTCTTATCGTCCAGGTAAAGGGTGGTTTGATGACGTTTCGGCATCCAAGAATATCAGGAAATATGCAAGAAGTTTTGTTGAGTTTTATAAGGCAAACAAAGAGAATGCCGAAATCAAGTTTGCTGTGACAGGATTCGATGATGGTGAAACCAAGACTTTAGAGGGAGGGTCTATATTCTTGTACGAGCACGGAGTGTTGACTACCAAGCTTTTTGAACCACCGAGTATACCTGGCAAACTGAGTGTTGTTAAAAAGTCCCACGACGAAATATCTATTGAGTGGCTACCGCCAACTTGTGGCCAATCGGAAGTGCAGCACTATCAAGTGAAATACAAGGAGACGGAAGGGGTTCAATTGTGTTCTTCTGATTGGATGGAAGAACATACAACAGCTGATGAAAGACAACTGACAATTGGGGGATTAAAGCCGTTCACTTCATATGAGATGATAGTCATTGCTGTTTGTAGAGCTGGGGCTAGCAAGGGAAGTGAAAGAATTGCATGTGTAACTCTTCCTGCCAGTTTTCCGACACAACTGAAAAAGTACAGAATATCAGAATCAACTATCTCCATTGTGTGGAAGAAACCGTCAGTGATTGGCGAGGGTTTAACCATAGATAGGTACATAGTAAAATACAAACAGGTTTCAGGATCTACTAAAATCAAATCTGAAACAGAAGCCACTACAAGCGATCCATCATGTTCATTTACCGTTGAAGACCTCCAAGTCGACACACAGTACATATTTCGGGTGTCTGCAGTGTGTGGTGATTTGGGAACTGGTACAGAAAGCGAATCAATCGAAATTATCACAGAGTCAAATCATAAGGTTAAGAAATACGCTCAAGAGATTGCTTCAAAAGCTCGCATACTGACAAAAGGGTGCAAGGCAAAGGGGGAACCTAAAATTTTGCAACTTCCCTTGATCGAAGTGCCTGTTCATTCACGTGCAACATACCGTAGCTTCAGCTTTGGCAAGAGATCTGATAGGTGCAGTCATCACAAGGTTATTATGGTAGTTGGTGCTACAGGTGCCGGTAAAAGCACCCTTATCAATGGAATGATCAACTACATTCTAGGTGTTGACTGGAAAGACGGATGCCGATTTAAGATTGTTGATGATCATGGAGAGGGATTATCTAAGTCACAAGCACACAGTCAAACGCAGATCATAACATCATACACCATTTACAAAAACAAACATCACAACATCCCCTACACATTGACAATCATTGACACCCCAGGGTTTGGGGATACCAGAGGAATTCAGCGAGACAAAGCTATCATTGACCAGATACGAGACTTCTTCTCACATTCAGATACCCACCAGGTAGATCACATTGACGGAATAGGTTTTGTTGCTCAGTCTTCACAGGCGCGTCTTACTCATACTCAGCGATACGTCTTTGATTCCATCCTGTCCGTATTTGGTAAAGACATTTCGCCAAACATTTTACTTCTTGTCACATTTGCAGATGGACAAAAACCACCAGTCATTAATGCAGTCAGAGAGGCAGATATCCCTTGTAGTGACGGTATTTTCAAGTTCAATAATTCAGCATTGTTTGCTAGTAATAAGACAACGTCAGCTGGCTCAGCTGTGGGTGGCGGCACTGATGACGAAGATGAAGATAACAATTTCGATAAAATGTTCTGGCGAATGGGGGTGCACAGCATGTCGAACTTCTTCATTAGTCTGAACCAGTTGGAGCCAAGAAGCCTCTCACTCACTAAAGAAGTATTGGAAGAACGTAAACGCTTGGAGGTATCAGTTGAAGGTCTGCAACCCCAGATCCAGATGGGTGTTTGTAAATTTGAGGAGTTGCGAAGAGAGCATCAAATCCTTGAGCAACATGAGGTGGATATAGAAGCTAACAAGGATTTTAGTTTCGAGGTTGAAGTTCCTAAAAGCAGGCAGATCGACATATCAGGTAGCTTCATCACGAATTGCTCTAAATGTCACTTCACCTGCCACTTCCCTTGTTATATTGCAAATGACAAAGAAAAGGATGGCTGCTGGGCAATGACCAGTGGTTCTTGTCGTGTATGTCCAGGTAAGTGCATCTGGAACGTTCACTTCAACCACAAATATAAATTTGAATACTACATCGAGAAAGAGACGCGAACATACGCTCAAGTCGAAGAGAGGTACCGGGACGCAGCCGGCAAAAAACTTACAGTTGAGCAGGTCATTCACAAACACGAACAAGAATTCCTCAACGTCCAGAAGTGCGTGTTTGTGCTGATAACTAACTCTCACCAAAGTTTAAAGCGTCTGGAAGAGATAGCATTGAAGCCAAACCCACTTAGCACAGTTGAGTATGTAGACTTATTGATCGAGTCAGAGAAGATTGAGGCCAAACCTGGTTGGCAGTCTAGAGTGAAAGCACTTGAGGATATTCGCAAGCAGGCAGATATAATAGGGAAAGTTAAACATGCCAACTTTGATCCATTCGAACATTACAAGAGAGACTTCGAACGCAGTAAGCAAAACAAGCAAGGCAAACCATGGTACAAGATTTGGTAGTAATATAAAATAATATCCTATGTGACAAGTTCTTATGGCGCCCTCTATTGATTACGTAGGCTTATAGTTTGGTTTGTACTGGCTCTAATCTACAATCAAAACCTAAAAGTTAACATGCAAAATTCCAATTAAGCCAATATGGACATTTACAATAAAGGACAATTACAACCTCATAATAATAATAAAAAACATTAACAGAAATTTGCAAATTGTTACACATCGGAAATCCGTATTAACTTTGAAAATGTAATTGAATTAATTCATTTAAGACGCCGCAAGATAACAATCTTGAAGCTTGCAGCACAGAAAAGCGCTCTCATTAAAGTGGTAACATTAACAAAAATATAAAACTTAAAAAAGGTTGTCTGTAAGAAGGCTGAAAGAAAGAAGTTTTTTTTATCTCTGTGGGAAAATGATTAAGTTGTTATAGTCTTGATTAAGTCTTATATTTGTTATAAACTGTTAAGCTGTTAAAGTTCATTTGATATCTAGAAAAATATATTAATGATCACAGTTTTACCTGAAACTTATTTTTTGTGTAAGTTGACGATGGTATTAATCACCATTCGAATTTTTTTTGTCCGAGGTGCTATCATTTTAGTGAAATTAGTAAAACAATTTTCCAACGAATAGTCTTCCGGGGACAAACATTTCACGGAAGAATGAATACGAAAATGCAATGTAATAGGCTGGGAGTTGGCTGCTTAATGTATATCTTGATTAAAAAAAGGATACTTTTAGTGGAAGTTTTGCCAACATTCCCAATAGTGTATAATGCATGGCTTTAAGATGTACAATAAAAATTTGTTTTCAATTTTCTTAATAAGGTGACGTCCAAAAGTTCAACATATCCCTCCCTCAAATAAGTAATTTTAAAAATATTTGTCCTTCTGCATTCTTGCCTGTTAATCTATAATCTACATTTTTAAAGCAACATTTAATGACATAATGGCAACCCCCTCATGTCATCCTTCCCACTTTTCAAGTATTTTTTACTGATAACTGTTTTGACAAATTGGACAGCACTTGTAAAATGTTCACTGTTTCAAAACAAAAATCCATGTGTGAAATCTTTTCAAAAGAGCTTGCTTACAAGCAGACCTTCGCAAAATTAAACATGGTTGTGTGATTTACATTGGAAGCCGTGTATAAGTATAACTATGCTTCCATTTTGTTTGTACATGCTAGAAAGTGCCAGAAAATATTCGCAAACGATAAATACAAACTATCGTGGATTTGTTAACTTTTAATCAAGGTGGTTGAGACAAGTATAAGTTGTTGCATTGTAAACAAAATAATAATGAAATGTAAATGTTACTACCCGATCAATTGCAATGTTAGAAAAAAGCTTATTAACTATATACATGTAAGTAAAATACTTTGCTGAATAAACAATTTGTAATATATTCAGTGCTCAAACAGGATATGAATTGGATTTAAATTGTTACCATTGTTTTCTGAAAGAGTGGAAAGGTTAAAGGACAAAAAATTATACGATCAATTCTTATTTTGTAAATAATCGTAGTGGAAAATATATTTACTCAAATTGCTGTAATATAAATGGTGTGACACATAATAGCATGACTTATTTACACATACAAAAGTTAATGTCAAACAATGGAAGGAAAAAGCTTGTGTTGTTTACAAAGGCAGTTATCACAATATGTTATATTTTGATGGGATTACATCAGCATGAATGTTTGTAATCATAAGTAAGGCATGATTTCTCAAAATGTTAGAAAGAGGAATTTGAAAAAGGAAAACAAATTTAAAATGTAACATACATGTAATAGTTTTCATTAAGATATGATTAAGTGGAAGGTTTTTCCTGGTCAGACTCTGTGGACTCAAAATGTCTGCCGCCTCGTGTCATTGTGTTCCCAGGTTGTATGTACACTGAGGCGTAGTCGTCCACTGTGATTATGGGTGCACCCCACTAAATAGTGAGGAATTCATGCGCCGAGCTGTTTATCATAAAGTGTATGCCCTCAAAATTTTCTGAAAAACAAAGATTTGAGGCCCATACATTTGATGGATTGTGTAAAAATGGCCCAATATCATAACCTGGGATCCTTGACTTCCAACTGTGAGTATTTTGGATACACTAGGCCCTGAAAAAGTGGTCCTAATTTGATTTCAAGCGTAAGGCCTTTTTCCAAAATGGCTGTTTTTCAGTGTGGACGTTTTCACTACTGTATAGGGTGGTTTTCATTGGGATGAGAATAACTCCCTGGAAACCTGGACTTTAGACAGTAAATAGAGAAGAAAATAAAAGGTTATATATCGATCAATATTTTTTCTTTTGGTTTTAAAACTGTGGGACTTTTAAGTATTTTTTTACGATTTTTGAATATTTTGTGTTTAACACTGTTTACTATGGGAGTTTATTTAGTGGGGTGCACCCTTATAGTACATTACATGTCAAGTCGCAGGTAATCTCTCTATACGTGATGGTGCTGTTGTTGAAAAGCGCCCTCTCTGGAATGCTATTATAGACATGGGAGTATTAAATGCATGTTGAGTGTGAATCCTTATATTCTTGTAATCTTTGGTTTCGTTAATAGGGAATGTACCACTTTTGAAATTACCCGATTACAAAATGACAAAATTGTTAGCCAAAAAATAGCTTTTGCCTGGATTGCTTTTATTTGAGAAAAACACGAAACATATGCACATTTTAAAACCTTTTCTCATGACTCAGTGTATTCCACATTGAGCTGAAATGTTCACAGATTATTTAAATGTATATATCTTGATTCAAAAAGAGTAAGCGTACTCATAGAAGTAGTTTGGCCAACATTACCAATGTTGTGCCTTGTATGTATATCTTGATTCAAAGAGAGTCAGCGTACTCACAGAAGCAGTTTAGCCAACATTACCAATGTTGTACCTTGTATGTATATCTTGATTCAAAGAGAGTAAGCATACTCATAGAAGCAGTTTTACCAACATAACCAATGTTGTACCTTGTATGTATATCTTGATTCAAAGAGAGTAAGCATACTCATAGAAGCAGTTTTGCCAACAACAAATTTTGTGCATTCCCTTTCAGTACATTTGCAATAATACTTTCAAGTAAGTCATCTCGCCAAGTAATTTACAGGGGAATAGATAAAGAGTAATAAATTGAGTTAATGAATATATAACTTTGTGTGTTATATTCATTATTGGTTGATGGCATACGGGTTAACAAAGCTTCGGTCAATTATTTGGTGTAGGCCTAACGTCTCAGTTGAAATTAATTTTCTTCCCTTTTACATCGATTGGTAATTTTCTTTCATTTGTACGAAATACACTGCATGCTTGAGTCGAAACGTATTGCCACTATGGACCTTTTCTGCAGTTAGAAAAAGTAAATAAAAACGAGACGTAAACTACTGACGGTTTAACAATGCTTCAGTGAATTATTTTGTTGATAACAATGTCATTTAAAAGCAAACTTCTCCACAAATAAATTGAAGTCAACCGATTAAAACAAATTTGCTGGTGAAATAGCCAGACTCAAGAAATATAAATAGTTAAAGTAATGTACGCAGTGAGTACAAATTTGGGAGGTTCATATTTCCACTTGTTTTTATTTTTGTACCATGCCGTTTGGTTTCCCATGATTTTGCACATGGGGATTCCGTGATAACAATTCCGTTTTTGTCTCAGACATTGGGGGGGGGGTATGCTGCTTCATGAGTCCTGTAATCATGTGATTGATATAAATACTGTAGGCAGGGCCATAGCGAGCGGAGGGGGGGGGTGGGGTGTGGCACAATCAATTGGCATTTAGAGCCTCAGTCGGCAAATGAAGCATGTAAATGAAGATACTAGAGCAAGGGTTTGCCGACTGCAAATGTATCGTGTTTCTAAGCACTGATGATTTGCCGAGTTGTTTGTTATCAGTTGTTTTTAATTTGAAATTTTACTCACGGAAAGAGCTGCAGTTTCGGGTGGTTGTGTAAAATTTGAAGAAAAAAATTAATTAAAATAAAACAAATCCACTCAAGACACAAAACAAACTTAAACTTGTTTTTTTTATATTCATATCAACTGATAAGCTTTGATAATACAGTGGTATCCATACTCGTGATGTGTACAAAGACCCTCAACTTGACTCTAGAATGATAATCTTATATCATGAAATGGATTGAAAGACTGAATCGCAAATGAGCTTAACAGGTTATTGGGTCGATCACCATGGGAACCTTGATATGTTTGGAAACCCCCTGATGTTGAAATGTAACAATTGGAAATTCCCACAAGACAAACTTGGCCACGGTAATAATGCAAATTATATATACCAGCAGTAGTATGAGTTCCAATCCTGGTTCCTCAGAGTACCTTAACCTGCTACGGACATTGTGATGAGTATTGCTACTATAGGTAACTTTGTTGTCAACAATTAGCATATTAATGCAGGTCATAAATAAATTGCCTCCAACATTTGTCTCCAATGAAATAAATAATATTGTTACGAATCTTACCCTTTGATTTTGATAAATATTAGTACCCCTTATAGTTCACTTCTTCCACTTCCAATATTTTGCTGACGATGCAATTTCAAGCAGTCTACGTCCCAGGGTTGTTTCCCCGGACCCTCGATTGTCCGCTATGAATATGCAATCCTTACAAGGACGCTACTTTTGCTCATGCATATCCAGCGCCAACGCAATGCATAATGCAACACCAGCGAGAGCCTTGCGTGCGTGCCACACCGTCCCGCCACGTGGCTTGGAGCCGTCCTTTGGACTTAAGTCTATTTTCCGAATACTTTCCTCGGAGTCCACCCCTTCACACTGAACACGGTTCGTGGGTGAACCACGGCCAAACAGTCACCGTGACTGACCCGCACAGTCATTAGCCGTGGCCCGCGTGTAGTGCTCCCTAACCCAAGCACAGCTGCTGTTCCCCTCATGCACTAATAGCTTAGCATCCAAGCAAATAGCTTAACATGCCCGGTAAGCATTTTCCCCTTGAACACGCCCTCCTTTCTAAGTTGTCGATCACTTCACTTTCGTCAAATACCTTTCCATATATGGAACAAGGACCTGTTGTATGTCATGATTTTGCACACGGTTCTACCCATAGACGCGGAAGCCAAGCTTCTCATTGGCTAAGACGCTAAAGTAGGCTTATGTTTTATTTATTCCTAGGCCCCAGATTTCTATATAAACCCGATATTTCCTGATCTCGGCGGAAAGTGCGGTTCCGAATGATGTCTTGTGCGACTCGATCCGATCTATGACAGTGCGATATACCAAACTAAAACCCCTCAAAAAAAATTCTGCAATTCAAGTTTGAGGGATGATATCTTTCTTGTTACTGATGTATGAAAAAAGAAACTGGTGTCATTGAAAAGCTTGATTATTCCTCTTTACAATGATGTGCCATCTGCCGTGATTATGTAATCATGGAATGTGCAGTATTCCTGAATATAGGGCAAAGTCTGAAGTGAAATGTTGCAAAAAGCATTGTTTTCAACACCGAAGTCTCCATTTCTTGTGAAGATGCAATGTGTTTTGAATAGTGCCCAGATGACAGTGCATGTCTTGCATGAATGTCAATGGTGCCTTCAATAATGTTTGTGTGAGGTAGAGCTGCAGTTTACTGAGTGGTCGTTTGTAAGATGTTTAAAGATGCCACGCTTATCGAATCTCCTAAAGGCCCAAGCAATTGGACAACTCCAAGCAGGTGTACCCCAAAACGATGTTGCGGCCCGGTTTGGGGTGGACCGAATGCCGTCTTCCAAGATGACAACGCTCGTCCGCATAGAGCATGAAAGGATCATCAACGAGTACCTGCGGAATGAGGGCATTGAGAGGATGGATTGGCCAGCGAGCAGCCCTGACCTCAACCCCATCGAACACTTGTGGGATCAGCTCGGCCGGTCTGTCAGGCAGAGAGTGACTGATCGCACGACATTAGCAGACCTGCGGCTGATCCTTGTTCAAGAGTGGAACGCCATCCCACAGCTTCGTGTGACGAGGCTGGTGAACAGCATGAGGAGGAGGTGTCAGGCCGTGGTTGCTGTGTTCGGGTCATCTACCCGCTACTGACTTACTGAGATGTAACCATTTCTCAATAAAAGAAGGAGAGGAGAGAGTGAGAGAAAACAAATTGTCTGTGTCTTCATTGTTTTGTCATTAAAGTTTGGATGAATTCACTATTGAAAACAACGAATTTTGCAACATTTCATATTTGACCTTGCTGCATATTCAGAAGGACTGCGCATTCCATGATTGCATAAGCATCACAAATGACACATCATTGTAAAGAGGAATAATCAAGCTTTCTGATGATACCACATTCACGTATGATGATGAAGCAACAAGAGATATATTACCCATCAAATTTGAATTGCAGAACTTTTTTTGAGGGGTTTATTACGGTCCAGAGCCTCGTTCGTTGAACCAATGGTGCAGTGCGTCGATATGGCCATTGGTTCGCTTACATGTAGTTAATGCGGTCTGATACACACTCTGGCCCCGTCCAGACACCCCGTGTATGTAGTCAAGCCCCGGTGGTCCCCGTCGTCGAGACCGACCAGACGACCGTCTCTCGGTATAGCAGTGCCCGTACCGTATACCGAGTGACAAGCCGCATGAACGAACGATGGTCCCCACTGACTGTACCCAATAGTTGGTATTCGTACACCTTATTCGGAACTTAGCACAAGTATATAAGTTTAACTATTGACATGTACCAATACGCTACCACTCCTGTCATACATGTTATTTAGTGCCTGTTATTATTGTTAAACAGTGATGTTAATAAACCAACCCCATTGATTGAGATTGTCACAACAAAGTTTGTGTCCGACTATTATTTTGTTGACCCACAAAAGTGGGGAATGCAACAATATTTCAAAGCGCTGAAGACCAGATACAACTCAATAATTAAACATACATTTTGAATAAAGGTTTGTTGTTCACTGGGCCAAAAGGTCGCTCAAGGTTGGAGCTTCTATAAAGACAAGTAATTAGGGGTTAATTAGGGGACACTACCAACTTGAAAGACAAAATAACTTGCTTACTATCATCTTAAAACCAATTAAGCTTTTAGATAAGAATTCGCTCAGTTTATTTTCTACTATGAATTAGAGTATGTCATATACCAGTTTACTATACCTCATACATATTCATGATCGAGAGCCGAATTCTCACTGGTCCATTCACCGTCACGTGCCAGATGCTATTTTTGCTGTTTACCTCGCGTCCGCCAGTATTCACGCACAGGGTAAATACGCATGCGCAGTAGTGCGTAGTAGACTGTCGCATCAGGGAACAGTCCCGGCGGGGAAATAGTCCCAACGATCTGTTCCCTGCATCCGGGAACATGCCAGCGGGGAACAGTAGTACGCACGCGCGAACATCGCCTTAGCTAGCTACGTCCCCCGTACGTACATACACATGAAAAGATGGCGGCACACGTAAATGTCGCGTTTGAATTTACCAAGCTCAGTGATGCCGAACTAGAGAATATTGTGAATATGTATGAGGTATAGTAAAACAGATATAACATGGTTTATTTCGGGTGGACAGTCGATATTAGCTCCCCTCGGTATTGGAAGTTGAGAAACTAGTTCCCTCGGCTTCGCCTCGGGAACTAGTTTCTCAACTTCCAATACCTCGGGGAGCTAATATCGACTGTCCACCCTCAAACCATGTTATATCTGTATAATGTCGCATATGGGTTTGCATAGTAAGGAAACAAAATTAAATCAAATCCTGGCATCAGCTACCCCTAGGCTTATTTTTGTTTCTCATGAAAACACATTATTTCTAAAATTAGATAAAACTTTACTACAGGGCAATACTGAAACATCGTAAGAGACTGCAGCCGAATAGCTACCAACTTAGAATAACATCATAGAGAGAAAGATCCAAACACAACAGTAAGTAAAATGTTGAAGAACAATTAATTTTTAGGGTATTATAATCAAGTAATAGTAAACAAATCAATGGCGAAGAAGAAAGACGCAGGTTTACTATTTCATGAGCGACACTGGCTGTGCACCGTCAGTAAACATGGATCGGACTAGCATGAATGTCAGATATTTGTATTAGTGCATTAACTGTCATTAACTGTATTGAATAGAAGGTACAAGAGTTTCCACGAGTATTAATAATAATAATAATAATTTATTGCTTATATTGCGCATGATTCATACATATATGTTCATATGCGCATCACAAAAAATTATAACAAAAATTACATAAATATAAGATATCTAAAAACAAGCATATAAAATATTACATAAAATGGTTAAAATTAAAATTGAAAAATGTTCTTACTTTCTTAAACATTTAACAACCAACCTATGAAAGTTTCACACGACAAAATAGTGAAAAGCATATACATGCACTTCAAATTCATTGGATCATGGAATTTTGATCTTATTAAGAAGTAACTGTTTTTGGGATTTATTTTACTGATTTTACTTTCATGGTAGTATAAATATGCAAAAGATACCGTCAACTTTACATCATGTAAGTGTTATGTAAAGCTGTGATAAATGGTTCAGTTCAAATGTTTAAATGTAAATGAAATATTGAAAACTTCGTTTGATATCAATGTAAACAACAACTTGCAACCTTTAAGCAGTACGTATTATTGTATATAATAATATGATTTTAACTCTCAAAAACGAAAATTTAAAATTTGTATTTTCAGCTGCGAACTGACTTAAACAATTACAAGAAATCGTTTTAAAAGCTTTTAACAGGATCAAATCGCTTTACAACAAAAAGAAAAACTCAATCTCAAGCAGAAGCTAGACAGAAACCTTTGAAATTTTGGATTGATGAGGATTCTCTGATGTGTAATGGAATTTTGTTCATTAATTTGGGCGTGTAACTAAAAATGTTTTGTCACCGGTGCCGTTTGTTTTTTATTGTTACATATAGTTAACGTGGGTTTTGTCAGATGTAGAACTAATTCCCTTCCTACCCGATTCATGACAGTAGTTCAGCTATGCAGGAGAGGGCTATACCCTGTTGAGACTTGGTAGTGATTTGAAAAGGATATAAAGTTTGTGTGGTAACCAGTATAGCTGCTGAATAACGCCTGAAGCATATCCTAAACGGCCAATTGAAAATCCAAGCCTGGCAGCATGATTTTGGAGTGTCTTCCGCTCACACTAACACCATACAACAATAATTGCAGCAGTCACTGCGAGAGGTGATGATGCGAAAAACAGAGTAGGGTGGAGAAGGATGAACGAGTAAGGCTGATAGGGTCATTGTCACCTGGGGTGCTCCCTAATGGTACCCAGGCAATCTCAATCATATGTACCTGAGAGGACTTTTAGTATTACCTGGGTACCACTGGTGAGTAGGTAGTACCCTGGCAGCGGCGTAGCCACGGCGGGCCTGAGGGGGGCACGTGCCCCCACAAATTTCCAGTGCCCCCAGGTGCCCCCCATGAAAAACCCTCATAGTGCCCCAAAAAACAGAAAAGATAAAGAAAAGGGAAAAAACCCATACCCCTTGGGCCCCCCACTGAAAAGCAATGCCCCCTGTGCCCCACTGAAAAAGTCCTGGCTACGCCGCTGTACCCTGGGTGACAATGACCCTGTCAGCATGAATAATGTAGACATAACAGAGTTTCACGAAGGAATAAATAACTAACATGTGAGAGCAAATTAAGTTTGGAACATTTTTGTTGAAATCTGCCCAGCAACTGTCAGTGATATGCCAGCATGCTTCCTTTGCTGTAAATCCATTTAATTTTTTTTTCACTAGGCCCTTTTGGGGGGTTGGCCATTCAATATTTGCTTTTATTATATATCGAGGAGTCAGGTGTTGATAATTTTACCCCACCGAATGATTAAATGCATTGTGATCTATACATCAACCCTGGTATCTCAATGGCAACATAACACAACAGCTATACCTATAGTTTGCTTTACCCCACCTAATGTTTAAGCTTGTTGAGATTTATTGACAAGCAACCCTGGTAAACCTACGGCAACATGCAAATAGTAGGTGCACAAGGTCAATGCTGCATATCAGCATATTGCATACTGCGTTTTATAACTAAAACGTTTTAAAGAAAAGTAATACCGAAGTCTATTACCAACATGCAGGTAGTCAAGCGGATAGTAACAAGTTAGTGTACTTTTGTGGTAAAAGCATGATATTTGGCTCACTTCATGCACTTCATACTCACACTTGTATATTTAGATACAGGGTTTGCGGGGGAAAATATATAAAAGTATATGTATATATAAAAGTATATAAAAGTATATGTAAAAAAGTATATATTGGCTGGTAGGAAATCAGCGTTGTTCTTTATGTACCCATAATCAGATCCAAGTGCGTTTTGACGATAACTACAGGTAACCTAACAAACAATCATCGCATACTCCTACTGTAAATACGGGGTAAACAGCTAAACATCTGCGAAAACATCTGCATACATATGTTTTTTGACATTTTAAAGACCTACCACAACAAATCAACAAAACAACTTTTGTTGAATTAAAGGACGATGGCTGCTTTAGGGAGAATGATAAATTTGTAAATATTTGTGTATTGACAATGGACACTACTAAACTATAACAATGTCAATGAATTTGCATGACTTCATACTAAATTTAAGTTTGATTTGAGAAAGACACCACTGAAATACCTCAATCGTTGATGCTTTTACTAACTATCCCAAAGGGTCCGTCTCGTATTAAGTCAACAATAAGGTGTGTCTAATAACAATTAAACAAATACACTATTTGTATTTGATGGGCATTCAATTAGTTCCAGTACTGAATGATTCCTTCCATGGAACTGATCCCAGTTCACAGCAAAATGAGAGACATCTTATATCCATACATTACATTGTGAGATGACACTGTATTCCAGCAACTAATAATAAATAATAAACGGTCATTGTGTGGGTGCTGGCCTGGCATATGCGTACTTCACACAATGATAGCTAAATAAATGTAAACATTGACACGGAAACGTAAAAAAGAGCCCCTGAAAGCTTCCATAATTTGGCAGTTTGTGAAGAAATTACGAAATCAAGTAATTGGATGTAGTATCTGGATCAAGTAACAAAATGGATAATGAGGTTTTAACTCAGAAAATGGTCAGAAACATCAAAAGCAAAATATATATCGAACGACGTGAAGGTTTAGCTTAATGGCTTCATTCTGTTCATTTCAAATACATCAGATACAAGTATTAATACTGTAGTAGACGCAAATATCAATACTACAGTAGATGAAATGTTATTGTGGTCTGTAATAATTGATGAAAAGCTAAATTTGATTCAAACGACTTTAGTGCCCATTTAATAATGTTATTTGTATTTGTAATTATATACAAATTGTAAAGGTATGTTAAGGTTTGGGAATTAAGCAAAAATGAAATTGTCGATTTGTAATGTGAGACTTACTCAAATTGTATGAAGTATTTCCAGACCTTTATTTATTTTTCAGCACACATTGTCAAATGTCATTGTTTTTCTTTTTCATTTAATATTATGACACATTTCAAAGAGACATTCATTTGAATGCTGTATGCTAGTTATGTATGTTTCTGATACAGATGTATATACGAATCCATTCCTTTATGAAAACCAACAAAACATTTAATTGTAAAATAACCAATTTTCTGTACAAATATAAGGTACTGTAACTTATGAGAAAAGTTGAATTGTTTCCAACGTGAAATCCGCATTGCAATGAATACAAACAATATTGTCTCTTGAACAACAGAACATAATAAGCTGAAACTTTCACAGGTTGGTTGCCTAATTTATATATTGATTCAAAGATAGTAAGTATACTCCTAGAACAGTTTTGCCAAATGCTGTTACTTCCCCTTTAAATCCAGTTACAAAATACAACGGTCGTTTAACGTTTGCAGTGTTTAATTCCCAGACATTTTTAGTGTCATATTGGCAACCGTGAAGAATATTAATTATGTTTATTCTGCTCTCAAATTCTTAATCGGGAAAAGCAAAGTACGAAGCAAATGAATCGTAGAAAGATCAAAATCTTACAGTTCTAGTGAATAATCGATTAACAGTCCTAGATCTGGGTTGTTTTGCTGATAAAACACTTAAAGTCTAGGTCATCGATTCCAGTCACAAATCATCACAATGATGTGGACATTAAACATATTTGCAGTCCTACTTACCCGAGTCACATAGATAACTGTTGGCGTCATGTTTATTTGATTTGATTTATCTATTTTTATTATTTGTTGAATTTTCATAGTTGAATAAACTTTGACGGGGTCAATAAAATTTCTGAAGATGTTTGAGATGCGATCAAGTTGAAACAAAATGTACAATTATACCAATGACATTGTTGATGTGTAAATAAATTTGTTTATTTTATTGATATTTTTATGCGAGAATAGGAATATGTGTCACAAACCACCAAATGATCCCAGTTTTACATTAAACTTACTAAAATTGATCAGTATTAAAACATCCTTTGAAATCCGAGGTGCTATCATTTTATTCAAATGATAGCCTACAATAATTTCAGAGAAATCTTTTTAATTTCATGATACGAAAATTCCCCATTAGAATGTGAACAAACATTCTAAATGCATTTTATTTCTTTAGCAAGACTAGATGTAATAAGCTGAACATTTTTATTATTTTTTAATCGGCATAAAAACACAACAAATATAAGACAGTATACAAAACAGAACATAAGAGGCAGAAAAAAGTAATAAAAATGTTAGTTGTTTACGGAAGCGCATTGCTGCCAAATTGAAGGGTACACATTTTTATTTTAAGTCGTTCGAACGACATAGTAAGTCGTTCGAACGAGATAATAAGTCGTTTGAACGAGATAATAAGTCGTTCGAACAACATACTAAGTTGTTCGAACGACATAGTAATGCGTTCGAACGACATAGTGAGTCGTTCGAACGAGATAATAAGTCGTTCGAACGACATAGTAAGTTGTTCGAATGAGATAAGTAAGTCCTATTATAAGCTGTGCGAACGAAATTGCACTTGATGGGTTAATGTGTCTAATAATTGGGTCAGGAATTTGAATACCCATACCCTTTTTAAAGTTGCGAATGAGGGTAATGTCTGAAAGAATATCGAATGAGATCTCAGTATTTTATGTAAAAATCAAGCTGCAACGTAGTATTGAAAGTATTTTCCCACGATATGTATTGGATGATAAATATCCTGAAGGTATTCAACAACCAAGATTAAATGAGAGACACGGGTGATTTTTTTAAAATTGTTATCACAATTTATTACATTTATTGCAGAAACTTTAACCTTCACGTTCCTTAGTCGCTTATTTGTGTACACGGGCCATCCATGCATACATGTACCTCCATGCACGGATGTAATACCAAAATCCTTCTAGAAAGTGAGATAATTATGTGCTCTTCACTTTGGTAGTCAATGAAACTCTTACAAATTGATCTTCAGGACATACATAACAACAATTTGGCTGTTCCTCATCACTGGAAAAGTGTTATTCTTGAGAGTAAATTCGCCTTAAAGATTTGGTTCAGGCAACATAATTTGGGGGCGAATTGGGTTTTCTACGTTCGCAGTCCTAAGAAATTTGCCCAGACCAATTTACCCCATCTGTGCATCCCAACAGACTATTTACAAGTGTGTAATTTTAGGATGACAGATATATCAGCTTATTAATTAAATCCACCAGGAAACCCTTACAGTACAGTATTCAATACAGAGTCTGTAAGTATTATTGAGACCTGTTGGAAAAATAAGGTACATGCAAACACAATTACCTCTTTGTATGAAGTATTTCCAGACCTTTATTCTTTTTTCAGCACACATTGTCAAATGTCATTGTTTTTCTTTTTCATTTAATATTATGACACATTTCAAAGAGACATTTAATTGAATGCTGTATGCTAGTTATGTATGTTTCTGATACGAATCCATTCCTTTATGAAAACCAACAAAAGATTTAATTGTAAAATAACCAACAACATATATTATCATTAATTTTTAAGCGCTGAGCCGTGGCTATGTATCCATTCACTTATTTTTTGGTAGAATTACAATAGTAAAAACCCAACGAATATAGTGCTAGAGCCTTGCATTTCCCAAACTCTGTTATTAAGGCTGTCGAATGATTGCGTTTTCATTTTCATTGCAAATCAAAATACAAAAATGTGAAAAGAGAAAAGAATATTTCAATTTAACTGCCTCAAATTGATGGACAGACTAAGTGGTAATCCCATACAAAAATGTTCTATAGAATTTGTATAGAAATTCTTTAGAAATTCTATAGAAAAGTGGATCACTTTTCTAAAGAATTCTGTAGAAATCATTTATGTTTTTATAGAATATCTATACAGAGATTCTATAAAAAATTGCAAATATTCTATACAATATAGGAAATCTCTATAGAAATCTCTAGAATTTTCTACAGAATTTTTCTACAGAATTACATACCGTTTTTTATATAAAATGTGCTTATTTTTCTATAGAAATACATAAATTTTTCTCTTTAAAAAATCTGTAAGAACTCATAACAAATGAAACATAAATTTTAACCCTAACTCCCTAGACAACAAAGCCAGTTGGAGGATTTTGAAGGATTTTTATTGTTTTAGTACAATGCCTAGGGAGTTAGGGTTAATAAATTTTAAAGATAAATACCATCATTTGTGTTTTATAGCATTTTGTATGTAAATACATTGTACATGTATCTGCACAAAATAATACTGTTTGGCTTTTTATATATTTAAAAAGAATAATAAACAGTAAAATTGATTTTATAGTCAATTTGGCAAGAAAAAAATGCCTTTCATGAACTTGACAAAACTATAATAATGGGCTTCATACAAAATAAAATATTAAAAAAGAGAAAGGTTGAAAATAGGAGTTTTGTTAACCAGTGTTACAATTTTCAAACTTCTTGACTACTTTTATATAATGTATAAATCATTGGACTGCAGTGCAACAAAATTGTCACTATAGACCATGGGATGAACTTAAAAATGAGACCTATTTTTTAATTTCGTGATCCCCATCACAGGACCACATAAAATTTGGGGTTTTCAATGGTGTTTCAATGGTGTTTTCAATGGTGCTGAATCTAATTATGATTGTTGCCAAGTCGTAAAATTGCACATTTTAAAGATATTAATTATTATTACTGACTTTGGAACATACAGAGAGGTGCTTTATGAGCCCCCCCCCAAAATAAAAAATGCCTGGTCCTGATCTATCATCTAGGTAAATTAATAAAATGCAAAGTTTTTATTCTTTATAAGTTATTGTAAGATTTATTTACAGCAAATCCATCTGAATGATATTCTAAAACATAAAAAAAGTTTGATTTTACATTTTGAATGGTTGGCGTTGTAATATTCCCAGTTTCGTCTTTATAAAACATGCATGCAGCAAAAACTGGGCTGAATTTTAAGCGATGCCGCCATGTTTGCTTGCATTTACCACACATTACTTTCGGAATATATGAACGAGGCTGATCAACACGGAATTTCGTTGATGGATTCTGGGTCTCGACGATGACGTAACGCGTGTATTTCAGAGCTTTTTAATCATGAAAGTGTCGTCAAATTCAAATAGATTTAGAGATAATTTGCAACTTATATGACAAGAAACATCGTGTTTTGACATTTTTACATTTATTTCCTCAATTATACATCCAAATTTTGTTTGAAACAATTTCAGTGTACTCTAAATACACAGAATATGCACACTATAGTTTTTAAATACCTGCTTTTAAACAAATCTGATTGTGGTCTATATGTATATGAAATTTTGATGGACAGCTTTGTGCTTTTGAACTATGTAAGTATTGTACTGTCACTGTCACTGTAAGTATTGTACTGTCACTGTCACTGTAAGTATTGTACTGTCACTGTCACTGTAAGTATTGTACTGTCACTGTCACTGTAAGTATTGTACTGTCCAGCAGAACGCCATTACCAACCTCAATTTGTGTTCAACAACATTTGTACAATTTAGACAAGGGTCAAAATCAGTCAAAATGTTGATATTTTTCCCAAGGTATATCGAGTACACTTAAAAGTACACTAGTCAGAATGAGTCGACTGTTTTTGACTGGTAAAAGCATTGTCTGGTATTGTTTAGAGTGGTCAAAATGACAGTAAAAACCAGTCAAAAATGCCCCTGTGAGCACATTTGGGTCAACAGCCAAAACGGGCAGTTGACTGATTTTAACCTCTGTAGCTACTTGCCACTAAAGTGCAGCTATAGTAGGAGAGTTAACCCTATCTCAGACCTGGGGAGGGGCTCATTGTGACCCTCCATATTTTCTGTATTCAACAGCCGATTTTCATGAAACTTTTTAGGCATGTTCGGTTTGGTGCAATCTATATATCTTCATTTTTGGTCAAAAATAGTATTTTGCCCATAACTTCCTAAATGTTTATCCGACGGCCATGAAATTTGGCACAAATGTTGTATTCAGCAAAAGTAACAAAAGAAACTAATAATAATAATAATAATGTGTGGACTTATATAGCGCACGTATCCACCAACTGAGTGGTGCTCAAGGCGCATATTATTACCCCTGCTCATAAGGCTCATAAGGCTCATAAATCATTCCTGAAACCATCTCAGCTCCCTGGGGAGTATACAGCTCAATTGCTGCCATTACAGCGCATATAGGGCTAATCAACCAACTCTGCCCTCACAGGTACCCATTTAACCCCTGGGTGGAGACAAGCAATTATGGTTAAGTGTCTTGCTCAAGGACACAAGTGTCACGGCCGGGATTCGAACCCACATTCTGCTGCTAACTAAATAGGATGGGGACACACAGCTTTTAGGCAAGAGATGGGGAGAGAGCCAAAAACATTGAAATTTATTGTCAATTTCCTTTTGTATATGGTTGGCTAAGAGGAACACCGCCACCCTGACCTCATGGAACGTACCCTGGTAGTACGAGGAATGGTGGGGGCGGGGGTCGAGCATTGGAACATCAGACATGCATACAAGGAGCAGTCAGTTTGTTCAAGGGAAGTTCTTGGTAATGTGAATCCTTTGTAATGAAATCATCAGATATTGCCCCAAATCTTTAACATCCCTTCACCAAAACCATTTTCCATTTCCACCCCACACTGGAACAATTTAACAGCTCAGCCTATATGTAAAACTGGCAACTTTTGTGACTGGATTTATTTAAGAGCAATCTACATGTAATTACCTAGTAAATTAAACGGTTTCCACGCTCATGTCTGATATGCGCCACGAAAATCACTTTCAGAGCACATTTTCAGTGCATGCCCCATGGTCTAATAAGGTTCTGGTTCGAAATCAAAGAAAAATGTATCAGTGTTTCTGGTTTGCAATTAGAAATCGGACCATATTGGTCAACAGTCTCATATGTATTAATGGAAAACCGAATATCTTCAAGCATTGGACCAAGTTTAGTATTACTTAGAAACTAATTAAGATGACTAAAGTCTTCATTCTATGTGTATGTATAGGTTTGCAGTGTCCTACAATTAAAAACAAGCATTAATGAGTATTATGTCCTATCAGTTCCGCCATTTAAATAATGTCGGTGTTATAATATTTAAAGATGGCGGCCTTTGTACAGTTTTTGTTTTCCCGAACTAACACAAACATTAAAGTGTTTCCAGCGGTTAATTGCTTAGAAATTAAAAACGCCAGAGATTCAAAAACAACATATTAATCCATAATTCGAAAATTCTATAAAGGCCACTAAGTGACAACAATTCAAAAATTTAAGTTTTTGATGAAGAAACGTGTGTTTCAAAAAGAGACCAACTTCAAACGCCGTTTTCTTCAAATGTAAATTGTGTCTAGTGGGCAAGTTTGTGTCACTTCGTGAGACCGGCGACGATATGATTGAGATTGCCTGGGTAGGATTGGGGAGTACCCTAGGTGAGAACGACCCCTTCTGCGCAAATAAGCTATTATTAGTAACATCTGCCCAGCAACAGTTTGCTTATACCAATGATACACTTTGTACGCTGAAAATTCCCAAAGATAATCAGTACAATGATATCGGCCTTTTGCCAAATTAATACCAACTCTGCAATGTTGAGCCTAATGCATATTCATAAGATTTCATCGAATCAGCGACGTTTATTGGGTAAAATGTGATACAATAAATAAATAATGAGTAATATGACAAAATGCAATACGATGTAAATAGTCACAGTACACCAGAACCAACGTTTAGTTAAGTGTCGACTCGAATTCGTGTATGTTCTCAAAAACATAACTATGTGCTACCTGTATTCACAATACACTAAAAGTAATGAGGTAATACGTCACTTACTGTGTAAAGCTATTGCTCGTGTTTTCGACAGATAACTGCAGATGTATTTTTAAATAATAATAATAATAATAATGTGGACTTATATAGCGCACTTACCGACCAAACTGCTCATTGGGCGCATTCCTGAAACCATCTCAGCTCCCTGGGGGAGTATACAGCTCAATTGCTGCCATTTCGGCGCATATAGGGCTAATCAAACTCTGCCCTCACAGGTACCCATTTACGCCTCGGTGGAGAGATGCAAATATGGTAAAGTGTGTTGCACAAGGACACTGGATTTATTTAAGAGCAATCTACATGTAATTACCTAGTAAATTACACTGTTTCCACGCTCATGTCTGATAAATAATCATATACTCTAATAAACAGCGACAGAGTCCCTGTAAAAGAGTTCACAGATTATTTGGTGTGTTTCTTTATGTTTAGGTGATAACATGTGTCGTTGAAGCCAGCACTACCCTGTGAACAGAGTGAATTTCAAGGACATCTGTTTTGAAAGACGCTGTGATACTGGTAAGTTCAACCATAATTAAATATTGAATATAATCTATAAATTAAATCATGGAACGACACTGTAATCTATCAAATGTAATGAACACTGTATCATCGGTTGATTTCTTCATCAGGAACTTTGAACTGCTACAAACCCAAGCATCTTTAAGCAGTACGCATTATTGTATGTGGAGTTAACACCTTTAAAAACTATCAAATGCGACCCAACGTTTATTATAATAAAATAAATCGCTTTAAAAAAAACACAAATTGGCCTACTAGTGGATACAATCACAACACAAACATGACATTAAACATTACGCTCACAGCTTGCCAATGTGGCTATCATGAAAACACTGTGTGTAAATTAAGCGCTAGATGGATACGATGTGAGCTGAGCGGACAACAGCAGTTTCTGCAGTGCTAATTGAAGTTTTCTTGATTTACATTTCCATTTACATCTGTATTTTTTCACACGTATTTTTTTCACACGTACAGATACGCCTACTAGTGGTTACAATCACAACACAAACATAAAATTAAACATTATGCATTACCGTTACGTGCTTACACGAGATTGCTCAAAACTGATTATCAAAGAATCCTTGTGCCTCAAAACAACTATTATTTACTAGTAAATTTGAAATTTTAGAAAAATCAGTTCAATAGGATATTACTGTTGTAATTCGCAAAGAGAAATACATGGCGACAAGAAGCGAGGTTATAAACGGAAAATTAGTTTGCACATTTGCCTTTAAATTGGTTTAAAATAAACATACATGTACATCATTACATGATATAATTCTAAAATAATATGTGACGGGGAGTGGGGATGAGTGTTAGGGCAATCCCCCCCCAAAAAAATAAATAAATAAATAAATAAATAAAAACAAACAAACAAACAAACAAACAAACAAACATACAAACAAAAAACAACTACAAACAATCGAAACAATAACCAAAAAACAAAGCAAATAACTAAACTCAATTATTTGTATTCTCCATAGCAGCTAAGTGGGCTTATTCATCTGGTGACTTTAAAAGGTTTAGTAATAAAATTGTTGACTATAATCGCACTCTAAGGATTACAGTAATAAGCTGGTCATTTGGAATACTTATTTTAGCCATAACTGAAAACATATATTTGTATTCAATCCTATTTCCATTCGAAAGACTTCTTGATCTATACTTAGGACAGCAATAGCAGTATGTTTGTTCTGACTGTTATAAATCTTGGCAATTATTTTGTAATCAACGTTCAGAAGGCTGATTGGCCTCCATTTGATTAAATCACACGCTTCTCATTTGTTACAAAATACTAGATTCGCCTTTGACACTGATTCTATACTTCAATAACAAAAAAGTAAAAAAATACGGTATCGCAAATAAAACACATTAAAATGCAACACCCGATATGCTTCAGCTTTATTGTCAGTAAAATTTCATAAAAATAAAGCGGTTTCCAGGCACAATATTTGTTGGCGCAGCAGGGTGCCCGACACGCCCCGACTGACTATTTTGGCACGTAAGTTTTCTTTGTTGTTAGGTATCCTCCATTTTCGGATTCAGCAATCCAAAATTAGGTTACCTAGTCATGATACCAACTTGTACTAAAAAATGGCGCCTGATGTAACTGATTTTTTTTTCAATGATGAAACTTACATGGAGAACTAAGGTTTTAAATAGGTTTTCTGCAAAAGCTTAATTTTACACGTAAGTCTAGAATTTGCTAGAAGGATGGTTTTGGTATAACAGTGGGACACACTTCGGTATAGCAGGAAGAGACAGGAGCCTTTCAGTTATTTGATTTTGTTTTGTTGCCTTAACTCATAATCGAACATAATACATTATCTTAAGTTTTGAAGCGTAAATCACATAGAGTAAAAGGATCTGCCTCACGAGGGCGCTATGTAAGTTTACTAATTAGTGTTACACAGGGGAGTAAAAGGAGGGGTGTGGTTATTCACGATATCAACGGCGGTATTAAGATAACGTGTAGTCGACGTTAACTTCAAGTTAGGTTGTGAATAATACAGTTAGAAGTAGGCTAGGGGTGTAACCCTCCACTTTTTCACGATACGATACGTATCGTGAATCTTAAAAATATTTAAAAAGAAGTGTCAGTATAATGTTGTGAATTACCCAATGTCAAAAGCTACTTAGGCCTAACCATGTTTGTCAACGTTGGCTTCATTTAATTTAGTTATTTTCTTTAATATCAATAGAGTCATATTCATAAGTATACGTATTTGCTTATTCGCTAGATTGTGGAGTATTCAGACCCTGAATGTTGTTTCCATTCAACTCAATATTAGCTGTATCATTAACACATGACCGGAGAGTGAAATCTAGTAAACAGTGCTCTGAACATTCATTCAGTGGAGTAACATCAAACCTCAAAATCTCACTGTAGTATGAATGTTTCCAGATAGTACAACACAATCAATCACACTTATCCCACTGAGATCCCACTGAGTTGTCTTTACTTGGTTCGTGAAAACATGTGATTTTAGGATTCTCAGATAAGCCGATAGACACAGGTTAGCTAAATGTTCTCCAAGTGTATTTGTTACACGATCTCTGTTGGACATTATCTGGTACGAGTTAATTAAATCCACCAGGAAACCTTACAGTACAGTATTCAATACAGGGTCTGTAAGTATTATTGAGACCTGTTTGAAAAATAGGGTACATGCAAACACAATTACAATCTACATGTGTTTCTGGTTTGCATTTAAAAATCGGACCATATGGGACAACAGTCTCATATGTATTAATGGAAAACCGAATATCTTCGCATTGGACCAAGTTTAGTATTACTTAGAAACTAATTAAGATGCCTAAAGTCTTCATTCTATGTGTTTGTATAGGTTTGCAGTGTCCTACAATTAAAAACAAATATTAATGAGTATTATGTCCTATCAGTTCTGCCATTTAAAAAATGTCGGTGTTATAATATTTAAAGATGGCGGCCTTTGTACAGTTTTTGCTTTCCCGAACTAACACAAACATTAAAGTGTTTCCAGCGGTTAATTGCTTAGAAATTAAAAACGCCTGAGATTCCAAAGCATATTTCCATTATTCAAAAATTCTATAAAGGCCACTAAGTGACAACAATTAAACAAAAAAATTGTTATGAAGAAACATGTGTTTCATAAAGAGACTGACTTCAAACGCCGTTTTCTTCAAATGTAAATTGTGTCTAGTGGGCAAGTTTGTGTCACTTCGTGATACCGGCGACAATATGATTGACATTGCCTGGGTAGCCAGTGGCGTAGCGTAGTTACGACGGGCCCAAGTGCAGGCTGTTATGAACGGGCCCTAGTGCACGCTAGTTACTAGTTATAATAATAATAATAATAATAATAATAATAATAATAATAATAATAATAATAATAATAATAATAATAATAATAATAATAATAATAATAATAATAATAATAATAATAATAATAATAATAATAATAATGTGTGGACTTATATAGCGCACGTATCCACCAGCTAAGTGGTGCTCAAGGCGCATTACATTATTACCCCAGGTCACTGGGCCAATATCATTCCTATAATCTTTCTCAGCTCCCCGGGGAGTATACAGCCAATGTGCAACCTTTTGGCGCTACAGGGCTAATCAAACACAATAACCATCTCTACCCTCACAGGTACCCATTTATACACCTGGGTGAAGAGAAGCAATTACAGTAAAGTGTCTTGCTCAAGGACACAAGTACCACGGTCGCCGCCAGGTTTCGAACCCACATTCTGATGACACAGCCATCAGAACTTGAGTCCAATGCACTTAACCGCTCGGCCATGGCACACCATGTTATGAAGCACACACGCACACGCACACGCACACACGCACACGCACACGCACACGCACACGCACACGCACACGCACACACACACACACACACATCAAAGCGTAGGCCTATTTTTACCAACAATGTGTTGGATTTTACAGTCGAATTAATATTAGTTACTTAGGCTATTGCGCTATCAGAACCATGGATAGCGCTCTGGGGCGGTATTCACAAAACTACTTAAGTCACAAAATTGTAAGCACCCCACTTAAATACCCAACTCAGATGACCCGTTCAGTTTAAGCGGTATTCACGAAACAATTGCGCTAAGTACTCCGCTTAAATGTGCGTCTTAAATCTAAGCGTGGTCAGACCAGTCTTAACTTTATTAAGCGGGGCGCTTAGGTGTCATGGCGGCTTTTTTACGTGCCGCGCATCACAGAGATCTAAACGAAAGAGCAATAGACCTTATGCGTTGACGTCATCACGCCGCCATCTTAGAGGTAAAACGATGATGAAACAATGGAAAACGCACATCTATAGACGCGCGGCGCACAGATTGGGCCAATGAGCAACCTTCTTTTGACCTCTGGTCGAGGGCGTCCTACTCAAATGACGTCATGTGCATAAGGTCTATTCGGAAAGAAAGAGTATTTCGTGAAAGGTGCAATCCTCTTGCAGAATTTGATGACGGGGAACTTTACTCACGGTATAGATTCGACAGAAACGGTGTTCTATTTATTACCGTTCTAATAAGAGACGAAATTGCATCTCAGACCGAACGAAGCTGTGCCATTCCTCCCGAAATAAAGGTATTAACCGCACTGCAATTTTACGCCTGTGGGACGTTTTAAGGAACAGTAGGGATACAATAAGAATTTCTCAATCTTCGGTATCAGGGATTGTAAATGTAGTTTCAACAAGTCTGTCAAGAAAGCTTGGTGATACATTATATATATAAATGACGAATTTCATACCAGTACTTTGACTCCTTTCGATGTTTTGAGGCTTTCCTCCTTCATCTTACTGTTCATATTTTGCCACTTCTTTTGAAGTTCGGCGACATCCCGACGCGCGCACTTACGGAAACTGGGCATTCAGTGCATCAGCAATTTCTTGCCAGGCATTATGCTTGACTTGAGACGTTACCTATATTTTAGATGAGAAACGTGGTCGTAGTACATTCTCACGATTCTCCCACTCACTAAGAAGAAGTAACTTCTCCTCCGAAAAGTTTGGCTTTCGGCTTTTTGCCTCTTTAGTGGCCATTGTGCACGATGTACATGTATGTACATGTACATCTCTGTTATGTATCCGGGGTGTTTTACACGCGCGCGTCTAATAATGTGAGAGGAGACGTGACGCGGACTCGAAATATAACCAATCAAAATCATTGTTAGGGATAGATGCGCGTGATACGCGCTCGCATATGTATATGAGTTAATTGTTGTGAGATATGCGGGGTACTAAGTTAAGCGGGGTTCTTAGATGTTTTGTGAATAGGTAGTTAAGTGCTCCACTTAAGTTAGCGGGGTGCTTACGATTTAAGGGCAATCTTAAGTGCCCTACTAAGTTAGTTTTGTGAATACCGCCCCAGACACGCTAACGTAAACAGACGGTTAATCAAGTCAATCAAGTCAACAAGTCAACTAATCAACCAACTATATGACTGATATGGGTTTGCCTTTTCGAGGACATATAGCAAATGGCATCTCTTAAATTTTAAGTCAGTTCTTCTTTGAACACAGACGTACTTCAAGGTGGCGATTCGAAGTGCGTGCAGGGGCCCGTTCTCTGCAACACAATGTCGAATGGCCTGCTCTCTCTACGGGCCCTACCACCCCACGGGCCCCAGTGCAGCCGCACTGACTGCACTGTCTATATTTATGCCACTGTGGGTAGCACTGGGGACTGGGAGTACCCTAGGGGAGAACCCTTTCTGCACAAATAAAGCTATTATTAGTAACATCTGCCCAGCAACAGTTTGCTTATACCACTGATACACTTTGTACGCTGAAAATTCCCAAAGATAATCAGTACAATGATATTGGCCGTTTTCCAAATTAATACCAACTCCGCATTGTTGAGCCTAGTGCATATTCATAAGATTTCAGCAAATCAGAGACGTTTATTGGGTAAAATGTGATACAATAAATAAATAAATAATGGTTAATGTCTCAATGGCAAAATGCATTACGATGTAAATAGTCACAGTACACCTCAGTCACGATATAAAAAATACAACAACCAGAACCAACGTTTAGTTAGGTGTCGACTCTAATTCATGTAGGCCTATGTTCTCAAATTGAAACATAACTGCGTGTTACCTGTATTCACAATACACTAAATGTAATTAGGTAATACGTCACTTACTGTATACAGCTATTGCTCGTGTTTTCGGGGGGAAAGTACATAAATGTATATGTATATATAAAAGCATATATAACAGTATATGTAAAAAAGTATATATTGGCTGGTAGGAAATCAGCGTTGTTCTTTGTGTACCCATAATCAGATCCAAGTGCGTTTTGACGATAACTAAACCTAACAAACAATCAAATTTTGCATACATGTTTTTTTGACGTTTTAAAGACCTACCACAACAAATCAACTAAACAACTTTTGTTGAATTAAAGGACGATGGTTGCTTTAGAGAGAATGATAAATTTGTAAATACTTTTGTATTGACAATGGACACTACTAAATTGTAACAATGTCAATGAATTTGCATGACTTCAAACTAAATTTAAGTTTGATTTGAGAAAGACACCATTGAAATACCTCAATCGTTGATGCTTTTACTAACTATCCCAAAGTGTCCGTCTCGTATTAAGTCAACAATAAGGTGTGTGTAATAACAATTAAACAAATAAAATATTTGTATTTAATGGGCATTCAATTAGTTTCAGTACTGAATGATTCCTTCCATGGAACTGATCCCAGTTCACAGCAAAATGAGAGACATCTTATATCCATACATTACATTGTGAGATGACACTGTATTCCAGCAAATAATAATAAATAATAAACGGTCATTGGGTGGGTGCCGGCCTGGCATATGCGTACTTTACACAATGATAGCTAAATAAATGTAAACATTGACACGGGAACGTAAAAAAAGAGCCCCTGAAAGCTTCCATAATTTGGCAGTTTGTGAAGAAATTACGAAATCAAGTAATTGGATGTAGTATCTGGATCAAGTAACAAAATGGATACTTGTTTTAACTCAGAAAATGGTCAGAAAGATCAAAAGCAAAATATATATCGAACGACGTGAAGGTTTAGCTTAATGGCTTCATTCTGTTCATTTCAAATACATCAGATACAAGTATTAATACTGTAGTAGACGCAAATATCAATACTACAGTAGATGAAATGTATAATTGTGGTCTGTAATAATTGATGAAATGCTAAATTTTATTCAAACGACTTTAGTGCCCATTTAATAATGTTATTTGTATTTGTAATTATATATAAATTTTAAAGGTACGTTTGGGAATTAAGCAAAAATGAAATTGTCGATTTGTAATGTGAGACTTACTTAAATGTCATTGTTTTTCATTTTCATTTAATATTATGACACATTTCAAAGAGACATTCAATTGAATGTTGTATGCTAGTTATGTATGTTTCTGATACAGATGTATATATACGAATCCATTCCTTTATGAAAACCAACAAAACATTTAATTGTAAAATAACAAATTTTCTATACAAATATAAGGTACTGTAACTTATGAGAAAAGTTGAATAGTTTCCAACGTGAAATCCGCATTGGAATGAATACAAACAATATTGTCTCTTGAACAACAGAACATAATAAGCTGAAACTTTCACAGGTTGGTTGCTTAATTTATATATTGATTCAAAGAGAGTAATTATACTCCTAGAACAGTTTTGCCAAATGCTGTTACTTCCCCTTTAAATCCAGTTACAAAATACAACGGTCGTTTAATGTTTGTAGTGTTTTATTCCCAGACATTTTTAGTGTCATATTGGCAACCGTTAAGACTGTTAATTATGTTTATTCTGCTCTGAAATGTTTAATTGGGAAATCGAAGCAAATGAATTGTTGAAAGATCAAAATCTTACAGTTCTAGTGAATAATCGATTAATAGTCCTGGATCTGGGTTGTTTTGCTGATAAAACATTCAAAGTCTAGGTCATTGATTCCAGTCACGAATCATCACAATGATGTGGACATTAAACATATTTGCAGTCCTACTTATCCGAGTCATATAGATAAACATTGGCGTAATGTTCATCTACCAGACATATCGAACGACCTTACCACCGCGCAGGCTACACTACACGCACGATAAGTACGCGTGTACACGGATGTAATGTAATGCACAGATGTAATACCAAAATCCTTCGAGAAAGTGAGATAATTATGTGCTCTTCACTTTGGTAGTCAATAAAACTCTTACAAATTGATCTTCGGGACAACAATTTGGCTGTTCCTCATCATTGGAAAAGTGTTATTCTTGAGAGTAAATTCGATTTGGTTCAGGCAACATAATTTGGGGGCGAATTGGGTTTACTACGTTTGCAGTCCTAAGAAATTTGCCCAGACCAATTCACCCCATCTATGCATCCCAACAGATAATCTTTCATCCATTACAAGTGTGTAATTTTAGGATGACAGATATATCAGTTTAATTAAATCCACCAGGAAACCTTACAGTACAGTATTCAATACAGGGTCTGTAAGTATTAATGAGACCTGTTTGAAAAATAGGGTACAGGCAAACACAACTACAATCTACATGTGTTTCTGGTTTGCATTTAAAAATCGGACCATATGGGACAACAGTCTCATAATTAATGGAAAACCGAATATCTTCGCATTGGACCAAGTTTAGTATATTTCCATAATTCGAAAATTCTATAAAGGCCACTAAGTGACAACAATTCAAAAATTTAAATTTGTGATGAAGAAACGTGTGTTTCAAAAAGAGACTGACTTCAAACGCCATTTTCTTCAAATGTAAATTGTGTCTAGTGGGCAACTGAGACCGGCGACGATATGATTGAGATTGCCTGGGTAGGCTTGGGGAGGTGAGAACGACCCCTTCTGCGCAAAATAATAAGCTATTATTAGTAGCATCTGCCAAGCAACAGTTTGCTTATACCAATGATACACTTTGTTCGCTGAAAACTCCCAAAGATAACAGTACAGTGATACTGGCCGTTTGCCAAATTAATGTCACCTCCACAATGCTGAGTCTATACATATTCATAAGACTTCATCGAATCAGCGACGTTTATTGGGTAAAATGGGATACAATAAATAAATAATGGGTAACATCTCCATGGCAAAATGCAATACGAAGTAAATAGTCACAGTACACCAGAACCAACGTTTAGTTAAGTGTCGACTCTAATTCAGGTATGTTCTCAAATTGAAACATAACTGTGTGCTACCTGTATTCACAATACACTAAAGGTAATTAGGTAATACGTCACTTACTGTATAAAGCTATTGCTCGTGTTTTCGACAGATACATGCAGATGTATTTTTTAATAATAATAATAATGTGAACTTATATAGCGCACTTACCGACCAAACTGCTCGTCAGGTGCATTCCTGAAACCATCTCAGCTCCCTGGAGAGTATACAGCTCAATTACTGCCATTTCGGCGCATATAGGGCTGATCAAACAGAACAACCAACTCTGCCCTCACAGGTACCCATTTACACCTGGATGGAGAGAAGCAAATATGGTAAAGTGTCTTGCACAAGGACACTGGATTTATTTAAGAGCAATCTACATGTAATTACCTAGTAAATTAAACTGTTTCCACGCTCATGTCTGATAAATAATCATATCCTCTAATAAACAGCGACAGAGTCCCTGTAAGAAGAGTTCACAGATTATTTGGTGTGTTTCTTTATGTTTAGGTGATAACATGTGTCGTTGAAGCCAGCACTACCTGTGAACAGAGTGAATCTCAAGGACATCTGTTTTGAAGGACGCTGTGATACTGGTAAGTTCAACCATAATTAAATATTGAATATAATCTATAAATTAAATCATGGAACGACACTGTAATCTATCAAATGTAACGATCACTGTATCATCGGTTGATTTCTTCATCAGGAACTTTGAACTGCTACAAACCCAAACAGCTTTAAGCAGTACGCATTATTGTATGTGGAATTAACACCTTTAAAAACTATCAAATGCGACCGGACTTATTATATTAACAGATAGGCCTACTAGTGGATACAATCACAACACAACATGACATTAAACATTACGCTCACAGCTTGCCAATGTGGCTATCATCAAGACACTGGGTGTAAATTAAGCGCTAGATGGATACGATATGAGCTGAGCGGACAACAGCAGTTTCTGCAGTGCTAATTGAAGTTTTCTTGATTTACATTTCCATTTACATCTGTATTTTTTTCACACGTACAGATACGCCTGCTAGTGGTTACAATCACAACACAAACATATAATTAAACATGATGCATTACAGTTAAGTGCTTACGAGATTGCTCAAAACTGATTATCAAAGAATCCTTGTCCCTCAAAACGACTATTATTTACTAGTAAATTTGAATTTTTTTGAAAAATCAGTTACAAAAGGATATTACTGTTGTAATTCGCAAAGAGAAATACATGGCCACAAGAAGCGAGGTTATAAACGAAAAATTTGTTTGCACATTTGCCATTGAATTGGTTTAAAATAAACATACATGTATATCATTACATGATATAATTCTAAATTAATATGTGACGGGGAGTGGGGATGAGTGTTAGGGAAACCCCCCCCCCCAAAAAAAAAAATAAAATAAAATAATTAAATAAATAAATAAAAACAAACAAACAAACAAACACCCCAACAAACAAACAAAAAACAACTACAAACAAACGAAACAATAACAAAAAACAAAGCAAATAACTAAACTCAATTATTTGTATTCTCCATACCAGCTACACGCACTGGCCAAAAGTATTGCAACATGAATTTGTACGAGACATTGCCGAGACGGATGGCCACAATTATTTGGTCACGTGGTTACCCGACAAAGTATTGAAGGACTTTGTTTCCGAGCAAGAACAGTAAAAAAAAGAACATTTGTATAGTTGGCAAGTATGTAATTTTTTGTGGACAAACGCGGGGGAGAAGAAGAAGAAGAAGAAGAAGAAGTAAAACATTAGAGATTCAGAGTTTGTCTCGACACAAACTCTAGGTGTTTGGGAGGTGTAAGGTCAAATTTGGGTCAAATTTGTGTAAATATTTAATGACAATTAACGATCTGTACAATGGTGCAAATTTTGTGAATTTACCTCTTGTGGTTGCTGATATATGATTTTTAACAATATTAAACCTTGACTTCCGGTTTGGACAGTAAGTAAGGTCAAATTGGGGTCATCTTTTTGTAAATAACTTTTGACAATTAACGGTCTGTACAATGGTATAAAAATTGTGAATTTACCTGTTTTGGTTGTTGAGATATGATTTTTTTTAAATATTAAACTTTGACTTCCGGTTTGGACAGGAAGTAAGGTCAAATTGGGGTAATTTGTTTGTAAATATATTTTGACAATTAGCGATCTGTACAATGGTACAAAAATTGTGAATTTACCTCTTGTGGTTGTTGAGATATGATTGTTTAAAATATTAAACCTTGACTTCCGGTTTGGACAGGAAGTAAGGTGAAATTCGGGTCATCTTTTTGTAAATATCTTTTGACAATTAACGGTCTGTACAATGGTATAAAAATTGTGAATTTACCTGTTTTGGTTGTTGACATATGATTTTTTTTAATATTAAACTTTGACTTCCGGTTTGGACAGGAATTAAGGTCAAATTGGGGTCACCTTTGTGTAATTTTTTTTGACATTTAACAATGTATACAATGGTGCAAAATTGTCAATTTACCTCTTGTGGTTGTTGAGATATGATTTTTTTTTAATATTAAACTTTGACTTCCGGTTTGGACAGGAAGTAAGGTCAAATTGGGGTCACCTTTTTGTAAATATTTTTCGACAATTAACGATCTGTACAATGGTACAAATATTGTGAATTTACCTCTTGTGGTTGTTGAGATATTATTTTTTTTTAATATTAAACTTTGACTTCCGGTTTGGACAGGAAGTAAGGTAAAATTCGGGTCACCTTTGTGAAAATATTTTTCGACAATCAACAATCTGTATAATGGTACAAACATTGTGAATTTACCTCTTGTGGTTGTTGAGATATGATTCTTTTAAATATTTAAATTTGACTTCCGGTTTGGACAGGAAGTAAGGTCAAATTGGGGTCACTCACAACTCGAGTTTCATCTACTTGTTAAGTTCTAAGTACATGCCAAGTTTCAAGTTCATGTGACGTTTGCAAGTATGTGATTTTTTGTGGACAAACGCGGGGGAGTAGAAGAAGAAGAAGAACTAGATATAAGTTTTTGTCACAACAAAAACAAGGTGTTCGGTTGAAGTTAAAATGGTTACGTCATCAATTAGAAGTGTTGGAGAAGTCAAATGTTAACCTCTCTTGAAGTTCTCGTGAGAAGTTTATTTGAATACAATACAATACTGAATTTAGAAATTATTTTAGTATTAAACTTTGACTTCCGGTTTGGACAGGAAGTAAAGTCAAATTGGGGTCACCTTTGTGTAACTACTTTTGACAATTAACAATCTGTACAATGGTACAAACATGTCAATTTATCTCCTGTGGTTGTTGAGATATGATTTTTTTAAATATTAAATTTTCACTTCCGGTTTGGACAGGAAGTAAGGTCAAATTGGGGTATAAATATTTTTTGACAATTAATGATCTGTATAATGGTACAAAATTTGTGAATTTACCTCTTGTGGTTGTTGAGATATGATTTTTAGAAAATATTAAAATTTGACTTCCGGTTTGGACAGGAAGTAAGGTCAAATTGGGGTCACCTTTGTGTAAATATTTTTCGACAATTAACAATCTGTATAATGGTACAAAATTGTGAATTACCTCTTGTGGTTGTTGAGATATGATTTTTAAATATTAAACTTTGACTTCCGGTTTGGACAGGAAGTAAGGTCAAATTGGGGTCACCTTTTTCTAAATATTTTTCGACAATTAACGATCTGTACAATGGTACAAAAATTGTGAATTTACCTCTTGTCGTTGTTGAGATATTTTTTTTTAAATATTAAACTTTGACTTCCGGTTTGGACAGGAAGTAAGGTCAAATTGGGGTCACCTTTGCGAATTTTTTTTTCGACAATTAACAATCTGTATAATGGTACAAAAATTGTGAATTTACCTCTTGTGGTTGTTGAGATATGATTTTTTTTAAATATTAAACTTTGACTTCCGGTTTGGACAGGAAGTAAGGTCAAATTGGGGTCATGTTTTTGTAAATATTTTTCGACAATTAACAATCTATACAATAGTGAAAAAAATTTCCATTTACCTGTTGTGGTTGTTGAGATATGATTTTTTTAAATATTAAACTTTGACTTCCGGTTTGGACAGGAAGTAAGGTCAAATCGGGTTCACTCAGAAGTGGAGTTTCATCTACTTGTTAAGTTCTAAGTACATGCCAAGTTTCAAGTTCATGTGAAGTTTGCAAGTATGTTTTTGTTTGCGGACAAGATGGGGGAGAAGAAGAAGAAGTAAAAAAAAAAAGAAGAAAAACCGAACAAAAACAATAGGTGTTTCGGGTAATAATAATAATAATAATGTGTGGACTTATATAGCGCACGTATCCACCAACTAAGTGGTGCTCAAGGCGCATTCTTTTACGTGCATTACACAACACACATACGTACATACCCGAACACCTAACTAGAGATTCAGAGTTTGTCTCGACACAAACTCTACGTGTTCGGGAGGATATAAGGTCAAATTGGGGTAATTTGTTTGTAAATATATTTTGACAATTAGCGATCTGTACAATGGTACAAAAATTGTGAATTTACCTCTTGTGGTTGTTGAGATATGATTGTTTAAAATATTAAACCTTGACTTCCGGTTTGGACAGGAAGTAAGGTCAAATTGGGGTCATCTTTTTGTAAATATCTTTTGACATTTAACAATGTACACAATGGTGCAAAAATGTCAATTTACCTCTTGTGGTTGTTGAGATATGATTTTTTTGAAATATTAAACTTTGACTTCCGGTTTGGACAGGAAGTAAGGTCAAATTGGGGTCACTCACAACTCGAGTTTCATCTACTTGTTAAGTTCTAAGTACATGCCAAGTTTCAAGTTCATGTGAAGTTTGCAAGTATGTGATTTTTTGTGGACAAACGCGGGGGAGAAGAAGAAGAAGAAGCCCTAGATATAAGTTTTTGTCACAACAAAAACAAGGTGTTCGGTTGAAGTTAAAATGGTTACGTCATCAATTCGAAGTGTTGGAGAAGTCAAATGTTAACGTCTGTTGAAGTTCTCGTGAGAAGTTTATTTGAATACAATACAATACTGAATTTAGAAATTATTTTAATATTAAACTTTGACTTCCGGTTTGGATAGGAAGTAAAGTCAAATTGGGGTCACCTTTGTGTAACTACTTTTGACAATTAACAATCTGTACAATGGTACAAACATGTCAATTTATCTCCTGTGGTTGTTGAGATATGATTTTTTTAAATATTAAACTTTGACTTCCGGTTTGGACAGGAAGTAAGGTCAAATTGGGGTATAAATATTTTTTGACAATTAATGATCTGTATAATGGTACAAAATTTGTGAATTTACCTCTTGTGGTTGTTGAGATATGATTTTTTGAAAATATTAAAATTTGACTTCCGGTTTGGACAGGAAGTAAGGTCAAATTGGGGTCACCTTTGTGTAAATATTTTTCGACAATTAACAATCTGTATAATGGTACAAAAATTGTGAATTTACCTCTTGTGGTTGTTGAGATATGATATTTATTAAATATTAAACTTTGACTTCCGGTTTGGACAGGAAGTAAGGTCAAATTGGGGTCACCTTTTTGTAAATATTTTTCGACAATTAACGATCTGTACAATGGTACAAAAATTGTGAATTTAACTCTTGTCGTTGTTGAGATTTTTTTTTTTTTAATATTAAACTTTGACTTCCGGTTTGGACAGGAAGTAAGGTCAAATTGGGGTCACCTTTGCGAATTTTTTTTTCGACAATTAACAATCTGTATAATGGTACAAAAATTGTGAATTTACCTCTTGTGGTTGTTGAGATATGATTTTTTTTAAATATTAAACTTTGACTTCCGGTTTGGACGATCTGTACAATGGTACAAAAATTGTGAATTTACCTCTTGTCGTTGTTGAGATATTATTTTTTTTTAATATTAAACTTTGACTTCCGGTTTGGACAGGAAGTAAGGTCAAATTGGGGTCACCTTTTTGTAAATATTTTTCGCCAATTAACAATCTATACAATGGTGCAAACAATTTCAATTTACCTGTTGTGGTTGTTGAGATATGATTCTTTTAAATATTTAAATTTGACTTCCGGTTTGGACAGGAAGTAAGGTCAAATTGGGGTCACTCACAACTCGAGTTTCATCTACTTGTTAAGTTCTAAGTACATGCCAAGTTTCAAGTTCATGTGAAGTTTGCAAGTATGTGATTTTTTGTGGACAAACGCGGGGGAGATGAAGAAGAAGAAGAATTAGATATAAGTTTTTGTCACAACAAAAACAAGGTGTTCGGTTGAAGTTAAAATGGTTACGTCATCAATTAGAAGTGTTGGAGAAGTCAAATGTTAACCTCTGTTGAAGTTCTCGTGAGAAGTTTATTTGAATACAATACAATACTGAATTTAGAAATTATTTTAGTATTAAACTTTGACTTCCGGTTTGGACAGGAAGGAAAGTCAAATTGGGGTCACCTTTGTGTAAATACTTTTGACAATTAACAATCTGTACAATGGTACAAAAATGTCAATTTACCTTCTGTGGTTGTTGAGATATGATTTTTTAAAATATTAAACTTTCACTTCCGGTTTGGACAGGAAGTAAGGTCAAATTGGGGTATAAATATTTTTTGACAATTAATGATCTGTATAATGGTACAAAATTTGTGAATTTACCTCTTGTGGTTGTTGAGATATGATTGTTTAAAATATTAAACCTTGACTTCCGGTGTGGACAGGAAGTAAGGTCAAATTGGGGTCATCTTTATGTAAATATCTTTTGACAATTAACGGTCTGTACAATGGTACAAAAATTGTGAATTTACCTGTTTTGGTTGTTGACATATGATTTTTTTAAATATTAAACTTTGACTTCCGGTTTGGACAGGAGTTAAGGTCAAATTGGGGTCACCTTTGTGTAATTTTTTTTGACATTTAACAATGTATACAATGGTGCAAAAATGTCAATTTACCTCTTGTGGTTGTTTAGATATGATTTTTTTTTAATATTAAACTTTGACTTCCGGTTTGGACAGGAAGTAAGGTCAAATTGGGGTCACCTTTTTGTAAATATTTTTCGACAATTAACGATCTGTACAATGGTACAAAAATTGTGAATTTACCTCTAGTGGTTGAGATATTTTTTTTTTTTAATATTAAACTTTGACCTCCGGTTTGGACAGGAATGGAGATTAGGTGGGAGGGTCACTGCTTGTGAAAATATTTTTCGACAATTAACAATCTGTATAATGGTGCAAAAATTGTGAATTTACCTCTTGTGGTTGTTAAGATATTATTTTTTTAAAATATTAAACTGTGACTTTCGGTTTGGACAGGAAGTAAGGTCAAATTGGGGTAACCTTTTTGTAAATATTTTTTGACAATTAACGATCTGTACAATGGTACAAAAATTGTGAATTTACCTCTTGTGGTTGTTGAGATATGATTTTTTTAATATTAAACTTTGACTTCCGGTTTGGACAGGAAGTAAGGTCAAATTAGGGTCATGTTTTTGTAAATATTTTTCGACAATTAACAATCTATACAATAGTGAAAAAAATGTCCATTTACCTGTTGTGGTTGTTGAGATATGATTTTTTTAAATATTAAACTTTGACTTCCGGTTTGGACAGCAAGTAAGGTCAAATCGGGTTCACTCAGAAGTGGAGTTTCATCTACTTGTTAAGTTCTAAGTACATGCCAAGTTTCAAGTTCATGTGAAGTTTGCAAGTATGTTTTTGTTTGCGGACAAGATGGGGGAGAAAAAGAAGAAGTAAAAAAAAAAATAAAAAAAACGAACAAAAACAATAGGTGTTTCGGGTACATACCCGAACACCTAACTAGAGATTCAGAGTTTGTCTCGACACAAACTCTAGGTGTTCGGGAGGATATAAGGTCAAATTGGGGTAATTTGTTTGTAAATATATTTTGACAATTAGCGATCTGTACAATGGTACAAAAATTGTGAATTTACCTCTTGTGGTTGTTGAGATATGATTGTTTAAAATATTAAACCTTGACTTCCGGTTTGAACAGGAAGTAAGGTCAAATTGGGGTCATCTTTTTGTAAATATCTTTTGACATTTAACAATGTATACAATGGTGCAAAAATGTCAATTTACCTCTTGTGGTTGTTGAGATATGATTTTTTTGAAATATTAAACTTTGACTTCCGGTTTGGACAGGAAGTAAGGTCAAATTGGGGTCACTCACAACTCGAGTTTCATCTACTTGTTAAGTTCTAAGTACATGCCAAGTTTCAAGTTCATGTGAAGTTTGCAAGTATGTGATTTTTTGTGGACAAACGCGGGGGAGAAGAAGAAGAAGAAGAACTAGATATAAGTTTTTGTCACAACAAAAACAAGGTGTTCGGTTGAAGTTAAAATGGTTACGTCATCAATTCGAAGTGTTGGAGAAGTCAAATGTTAACGTCTGTTGAAGTTCTCGTGAGAAGTTTATTTGAATACAATACAATACTGAATTTAGAAATTATTTTAATGTTAAACTTTGACTTCCGGTTTGGACAGGAAGTAAGGTCAAATTGGGGTCACCTTTGTGTAAATACTTTTGACAATTAACAATCTGTACAATGGTACAAAAATGTCAATTTACCTCCTGTGGTTGTTGAGATATGATTTTTTTAAATATTAAACTTTCACTTCCGGTTTGGACAGGAAGTAAGGTCAAATTGGGGTATCAATATTTTTTGACAATTAATGATCTGTATAATGGTACAAAATTTGTGAATTTACCTCTTGTGGTTGTTGAGATATGATTTTTTGAAAATATTAAACTTTGACTTCCGGTTTGGACAGGAAGTAAGGTCAAATTGGGGTCACCTTTTTGTAAGTATTTCTCGACAATTAATGATCTGTACAATGGTACAAAAATTGTGAATTTACCTCTTGTGGTTGTTGAGATATTTTTTTTTTTAAATATTAAACTTTGACATCCGGTTTGGACAGGAAGTAAGGTCAAATTGGGGTCACCTTTGTGAAAATATTTTTCGACAATTAACGATCTGTACAATGGTACAAAAATTGTGAATTTACCTCTTGTGGTTGTTGAGATATTATTTTTTTTTATATTAAATTTTGACTTCCGGTTTGGACAGGAAGTAAGGTCAAATTGGGGTCACCTTTGTTTAAGTATTTTTCGACAATTAACAATCTGTATAATGGTACAAAAATTGTGAATTTACCTCTTGTGGTTGTTGAGATATTATTTTTTTTTAATATTAAACTTTGACTTCCGGTTTGGACAGGAAGTAAGGTCAAATTGGGGTCACCTTTTTGTAAATATTTTTTGACAATTAACGATCTGTCATGGCCGAGCGGTCTAGCGCACCGAACTCAAGTTCTGGTGTTGCCAGCAGCAGGGTGTGAGTTCGAGCCCCGGTCGTGACACTTGTGTCCTTGAGCAAGGTACTTAATCATAATTGCTTCGTCCTTCGGATGGGACAGTAAGTAAGGTCAAATTGGGTCCCGTGTGTTGTGTAATGCACGTAAAAGAATGCGCCTTGAGCACCACTTAGTTGGTGGATACGTGCGCTATATAAGTCCACACATTATTATTATTATTATGGTACAAAAATTGTGAATTTACCTCTTGTGGTTGTTGAGATATGATTTTTTTTAAATGTTAAACTTTGACTTCCGATTTGGACAGGAAGTAAGGTCAAATTGGGGTCACCTTTGTGAAAATATTTTTCGACAATTAACAATCTGTATAATGGTACAAAAATTGTGAATTTACCTCTTGTGGTTGTTGAGATATTATTTTTTTAAATATTAAACTTTGACTTCCGGTTTGGACAGGAAGTAAGGTCAAATTGGGGTCACCTTTTGTAAATATTTTTTGACAATTAACGATCTGTACAATGGTACAAAAATTGTGAATTTACCTTTTGTGGTTGTTGAGATATTATTTTTTTTAAATATTAAACTTTGACTTCCGGTTTGGACAGGAAGTAAGGTCAAATTGGGGTCACCTTTGTGAAATTTTTTTTCGACAATTAACAATCTGTATAATGGTACAAAAATTGTGAATTTACCTCTTGTGGTTGTTGAGATATTATTTTTTTTTAATATTAAATTTTGACTTCCGGTTTGGACAGGAAGTAAGGTCAAATTGGGGTCACCTTTTTGTAAATATTTTTTGACAATTAACGATCTGTACAATGGTACAAAAATTGTGAATTTACCTCTTGTGGTTGTTGAGATATGATTTTTTTTAAATGTTAAACTTTGACTTCCGGTTTGGACAGTAAGTAAGGTCAAATTGGCGTCATGTTTTTGTAAATATTTTTCGACAGTTAACAATCTATACAATAGTGAAAAAATGTCCATTTACCTGTTGTGGTTGTTGAGATATGATTTTTTTAAACATTAAACTTTGACTTCCGGTTTGGACAGGAAGTAAGGTCAAATCGGGGTCACTCACAAGTGGCGTTTCATCTACTTGTTAAGTTCTAAGTTCATGCCAAGTTTCAAGTTCATGTGAAGTTTGCAAGTATGTTTTTGTTTGCGGACAAGATGGGGGAGAAGAAGAAGAAGTAAAAAAAAAAAAAAAACGAAACAAAACAATAGGTGTTTCAGGTACATGCCGAACACCTAACTAGAGATTCAGAGTTTGTCTCGACACAAACTCTAGGTGTTCGGGAGGATATAAGGTCAAATTGGGGTAATTTGTTTGTAAATATATTTTGACAATTAGCGATCTGTACAATGGTACAAAAATTGTGAATTTACCTCTTGTGGTTGTTGAGATATGGTTGTTTAAAATATTAAACCTTGACTTCCGGTTTGGACAGGAAGTAAGGTCAAATTGGGGTCATCTTTTTGTAAATATCTTTTGACAATTAACGGTCTGTACAATGGTATACAAATTGTGAATTTACCTGTTTTGGTTGTTGACATATGATTTTTTTAAATATTAAACTTTGACTTCCGGTTTGGACAGGAATTAAGGTCAAATTGGGGTCACCTTTGTGTAATTTTTTTTGACATTTAACAATGTATACAATGGTGCAAAAATGTCAATTTACCTCTTGTGGTTGTTGAGATATGATTTTTTTTAAATATTAAACTTTGACTTCCGGTTTGGACAGGAAGTAAGGTCAAATTGGGGTCACCTTTGTGTAAATATTTTTTGACAATTCACGATCTGTACAATGGTACAAAAATTGTAAATTTACCTCTTGTGGTTGTTGAGATATGATTTGTTTAAAATATTAAACTGTGACTTCCGGTTTGGACAGGAAGTAAGGTCAAATTGGGGTCATCTTTTTGTAAATATTTTTCGCCAATTAACAATCTATACAATGGTGCAAACAATTTCAATTTACCTGTTGTGGTTGTTGAGATATGATTCTTTTAAATATTTAAATTTGACTTCCGGTTTGGACAGGAAGTAAGGTCAAATTGGGGTCACTCACTACTCGAGTTTCATCTACTTGTTAAGTTCTAAGTTCATGCCAAGTTTCAAGTTCATGTGAAGTTTGCAAGTATGTTTTTGTTTGCGGACAAGATGGGGGAGAAGAAGAAGAAGTAAAAAAAAAAATAAAAAAAACGAACAAAAACAATAGGTGTTTCGAATTTGCCGAACACCTAACTAGAGATTCAGAGTTTGTCTCGACACAAACTCTAGGTGTTCGGGAGGATATAAGGTCAAATTGGGGTAATTTGTTTGTAAATATATTTTGACAATTAGCGATCTGTACAATGGTACAAAAATTGTGAATTTACCTCTTGTGGTTGTTGAGATATGGTTGTTTAAAATATTAAACCTTGACTTCCGGTTTGGACAGGAAGTAAGGTCAAATTGGGGTCATCTTTTTGTAAATATCTTTTGACAATTAACGGTCTGTACAATGGTATACAAATTGTGAATTTACCTGTTTTGGTTGTTGACATATGATTTTTTTAAATATTAAACTTTGACTTCCGGTTTGGACAGGAATTAAGGTCAAATTGGGGTCACCTTTGTGTAATTTTTTTTGACATTTAACAATGTATACAATGGTGCAAAAATGTCAATTTACCTCTTGTGGTTGTTGAGATATGATTTTTTTTAAATATTAAACTTTGACTTCCGGTTTGGACAGGAAGTAAGGTCAAATTGGGGTCACCTTTGTGTAAATATTTTTTGACAATTAACGATCTGTACAATGGTACAAAAATTGTAAATTTACCTCTTGTGGTTGTTGAGATATGATTTGTTTAAAATATTAAACTGTGACTTCCGGTTTGGACAGGAAGTAAGGTCAAATTGGGGTCATCTTTTTGTAAATATTTTTCGCCAATTAACAATCTATACAATGGTGCAAACAATTTCAATTTACCTGTTGTGGTTGTTGAGATATGATTCTTTTAAATATTTAAATTTGACTTCCGGTTTGGACAGGAAGTAAGGTCAAATTGGGGTCACTCACTACTCGAGTTTCATCTACTTGTTAAGTTCTAAGTACATGCCAAGTTTCAAGTTCATGTGAAGTTTGCAAGTATGTGATTTTTTGTGGACAAACGCGGGGGAGAAGAAGAACTAGATATAAGTTTTTGTCACAACAAAAACAAGGTGTTCGGTTGAAGTTAAAATGGTTACGTCATCAATTCGAAGTGTTGGAGAAGTCAAATGTTAACGTCTGTTGAAGTTCTCGTGAGAAGTTTATTTGAATACAATACAATACTGAATTTAGAAATTATTTTAATATTAAACTTTGACTTCCGGTTTGGACAGGAAGTAAGGTCAAATTGGGGTCACCTTTGTGTAAATACTTTTGACAATTAACAATCTGTACAATGGTACAAAAATGTCAATTTACCTCCTGTGGTTGTTGAGATATGATTTTTTTAAATATTAAACTTTCACTTCCGGTTTGGACAGGAAGTAAGGTCAAATTGGGGTATAAATATTTTGTGAGAATTAATGATCTGTATAATGGTACAAAATTTGTGAATTTACCTCTTGTGGTTGTTGAGATATGATTTTATGAAAATATTAAATTTTGACTTCCGGTTTGGACAGGAAGTAAGGTCAAATTGGGGTCACCTTTGTGTAAATATTTTTCGACAATTAACAATCTGTAGAATGGTACAAAAATTGTGAATTTACCTCTTGTGGTTTTGGAGTATGATTTATTATAAATATTAAACTTTGACTTCCGGTTTGGACAGGAAGTAAGGTCAAATTGGGGTCACCTTTTTGTAAATATTCTTCGACAATTAACGATCTGTACAATGGTACAAAAATTGTGAATTTACCTCTTGTGGTTGTTGAGATATTATTATTTTTTTATATTAAACTTTGACTTCCGGTTTGGACAGGAAGTAAGGTCAAATTGGGGTCACCTTTGTGTAAATATTTTTCGACAATTAACAATCTGTATAATGGTACAAAAATTGTGAATTTACCTCTTGTGGTTGTTGAGATATTATTATTTTTTAAATATTAAACTTTGACTTCCGGTTTGGACAGGAAGTAAGGTCAAATTGGGGTCACCTTTTTGTAAATATTTTTTGACAATTAACGATCTGTCATGGCCGAGCGGTCTAGCGCACCGAACTCAAGTTCTGGTGTTGCCAGCAGCAGGGTGTGAGTTCGAGCCTCGGTCGTGACACTTGTGTCCTTGAGCAAGGTACTTAACCATAATTGCTTCGTCCTTCGGATGGGACGTAAAGCCGTAGGTCCCGTGTGTTGTGTAATGCACGTAAAAGAATGCGCCTTGAGCACCACTTAGTTGGTGGATACGTGCGCTATATAAGTCCACACATTATTATTATTATTATCAGTTTCAGTTTCAGTTTCAGTTTCAGTTTACATTTATTTCCATACTGTCACAAAGAAAGTGATATAATAAACAGAGTAGTCTGCTTAACCCTTTCGATCCCACGGGCTCTAAAAAGAGCCTTTGTTGTGATACGCTTCCTTCCCGTGGGCTCTAAAAGGTGCCAGGAATCGGCATGCCCTTGACGACCACGGCGACTTAAATCACCACCTGAAAATGCTTGAGTTGTTTTTGGGGTTGGCGCCCTCTATTGACAGGAATGAAGTGTATAAAAGTTTATGAAAAGAAAAGTGCGTCACTTTGCGGTTTTTGGTGCTAGCGTCCACTCGTTTCCACAACGGTCAGTTGAATTTAGTTGCAATCATGATGAAACGGACATAAATGATGGCATTTGGCTGAGATTTTGGCAGACAGTGGCTCAGAATCAGATGACGAAGTAACGGATGACGACGACGACGTTGAACTTGAAGGTGAGCCAAAATCACAGTAAAATGAATAACTAATATTAATAACACTGCCCAATGCAAATTAACGTAATTCACTTATTTTCCTAGAGCTGTAGCGTTACAACTGTTGGAGTTGAGTAATGTAAATTTAGAAAATGGATCCAATAGGATTGACCAAATCCCACCCCTGGACTGGGTCAAAAACGTCAAGTGAAAATGTACAATTATTAGTAGTTTGTTGGGGTAATATTTGTATTTATTGAGCAACAGCAAGTTGATGTAGGCCTATAGATATAGGCAGCATAGAAATTTTAACATTTACCCATAGCCGGTCGTGCTCTTTAGCGTTAACAGGCTGAAAATGCACTCTTCTTAGTCTCAAGCTTCCAAAGAATAGCCTTGTATTCGAAAGGCCCTCATAAGTCGTATTATGCAAGAAGTTGGAAATTCACATTCACAATCCCACATTAAAACGAAAATTTATCGATAACGAGTTTTTGGAGAGTGGATGGAATCTGCCATATTTTTTTCTCAAGCACAATATTCATTTTGCATGACCCCCTGTGGCCTGTGCACATGCAGCATTGAGATATTGTATTTACAAAGGACCGAGATTAATCCTCCTTTGCCTTGTTTTCTGTTGCAGCCTACCTACCAAGGTGACAGCCGACCGAGATCAAGAACGACAGGAAAGTTAGATTTCCGATCCGGTTGGGAACGACAGGACCATTACGAGTGTGGGACTGTGCAGTTCAATGGAAATTCTGGCCCCACCGGCGACTTTGCCACACTGTCGGCAGTGGAGATGTTCAAAGCTGTATTTTTGTCAACTCGTGTGGGATATGCTCGTCGATGGAGACTAATCGCTATGCGCAGCAAACAATAGAATCAAATCCTGGTCAACAATTCTCCTGGCACCCAACCAACATTCCAGAAATGATGGCATTTGTGGCACTTCTCATTGCTATGGGCATAAACAAATCCTCTCAATACAAGATGTACTGGTCAACATCTGAAGTTCTTCGCATCCCATTCTACCCGTCGATCATGTCCCGAAATCGGTTCAGTTCAATTCTTCGGTTCCTCCACATCTCAAATAACCAAATTCCTCATAGAGCCTTGGCTAAACAGGACAAACTTTCCAAAGTTCGACCCTTGATAGAAGTCCTCGTCCAGAGTTTCTCAACCTGTATAACCCTGCGCAGAATCTGTCTCCAGACGAGTATGTTGAAATTCAAGGGACGATTAAGTTTTGTTCAGTACATGCCTAACAAACCTATCAAACGGGTATTAAAGCCTTCTCCTGAACAGAGTCCAAAACAGGCTACACGTGTGCTTGGAAACTGTACACAGGAGCCGACGACACCCAAACTGTTTATGATGCAGACGTAGATTTCAAGTCATCAGACTGCCATCCGCCAAACCCAACAGTTGCAGGAAAAGTCGTCATTGATCTGGTCCATGGACTTAAGAATAAAAGGGACACGTAATATATTGTGATAATTACTATACTAGCCCAGCTCTTGTAGCTAAACTTGCTAAACTAGGATTCGGATGTTGTGGAACTGTTCGTTACACTACACAGGGGAATACCCAGGCCGCAAACCCAAAAAACCATAAAATGAAGAAAGGAGATGACCCATTTTTTGGTGAAAGGTGGGCAATTGTGTATCGTTTGCAAGACAAAAATCTGTAACACTTTTAACTAATGTAGGCAACACTGATTTGTCCAAAAGCAAATTCGGTGTAATAAAAGCACAAGTGGATTTTGTGATGTTATGAAGCCCAATTGTATTGAAGATTACAACAAAAACATGGGTGGAACTGATCTTGCCAACCAATGTTTTCAGTACTACCATCATACACACAGAAGCTTGAAATGCTGAATATTTGTATTGTCAATAGCAGAGTAATATTCACCAGCATAGCAGGGAACAAAAATGTCAGTAACCTTGATTTTCGTATAGGGATTGTACAGGGCTTGCTGTTGGGTTGGGAACGTAACGCAACAAGTCAGTTGAGATACCATATTCCTATTGAGTTGACAGGGCAACAGCACTATCCTGGCAAAAACCCCAATGGAAAGAAACGCGACTGCATTGTTTGCAGTAACCGAAAATTAGGCAGGCGAAAACAAACAAAGATGATCTGTAAACAATGTGCCCAACCTATGTGCATAGTTCCTTGCTTTGAGAAATACCACATCACTTGATTGTAAATCTATACTATTTGCCTTCAAACCCCCCCCCCCCCGTTCAATGTTGGGAATGGTCGGACAAGCCGCAGATTACAGTCCAAACCAACATTGAATTGGGGGTGAGATGAATGTTAGACATGGATTGTGATGTATTTACACTGAATACAAGTAAATGGTTCATTTCAAGTAGATAACCAAAAAATCCCCCAAAATCTCATCCAAGTTGTTTTTCACATGGAAAAAAAATCTTATACCTGTACCGTATTTGCATGAAATATCACCCATTTGTATTACTTTACTTTAGTGTAAATACTGATCCAAATATTTAGCTTTTGCACAATGTTTTCTTCCCTTTTGTATACTCATTTTTACATACAAATGAGAAAGTTAAAAAAGTGTATTCCTGCCGTGTGAGGGCGCACTTCAATGAAATTGTGTAAAACCCACTGGTGCTCAAGTGACATTGGGCTCCTAATTACTGTGGTAAAGAAGGGTTCTCTCTGACATAACTGGCTGGTAATGAAAGGGTTAAGCAATCAAAGAATAGAAAACAGTATGGGGCCGATTTGAGAAGCCAAGGCTTGTAGAAAATCGGCCTATGGACAGACAATGACAAGACAAACGGAAAAACAGAGGACGTACAAATTATGAGCAAAATATTTTACAATAACAACAAAAACGCCTAATTAACTGTAATGAGATGAAAATAATATGTTTGGAGAGGGACAAATGATGATGTACCTCGCAAAGCAGCAAATGGAAAGAAAGCTATGTTACATTCTGGGACATAATGACTCTTTTGAAGGAGGCTTTAAAACGGTCCACTGACGGTTGACTTTTTATTTCTTCGTTAATGGCATTCCATGGTACAAAAATTGTGAATTTACCTCTTGTGGTTGTTGAGATATGATTTTTTTTAAATGTTAAACTTTGACTTCCGATTTGGACAGGAAGTAAGGTCAAATTGGGGTCATGTTTTTGTAAATATTTTTCGACAATTAACAATCTATACAATATTGCAAAAAATGTCCATTTACCTATTGTGGTTGTTGAGATATGATTTTTTAAAATATTAAACTTTGACTTCCGGTTTGGACAGGAAGTAAGGTCAAATCGGGGTCACTCACAAGTGGAGTTTCATCTACTTGTTAAGTTCTAAGTACATGCCAAGTTTCAAGTTCATGTGAAGTTTGCAAGTATGTTTTTGTTTGCGGTCAAGATGGGGGAGAAGAAGAAGAAGTAAACAATTTTTTTTTAAAAACCGAACAAAAACAATAGGTGTTTCGGGTACATACCCGAACACCTAACTAGAGATTCAGAGTTTGTCTCGACACAAACTCTAGGTGTTCGGGAGGATGTAAGGTCAAATTGGGGTCAACTTTGTTTAAATATTTTGTGACAATTAACGATCTGTACAATGGTACAAAAATTGTAAATTTATCTGTTTTGGTCGTTGAGATATGATTTTGTTAAAATATTAAACTTTGACTTCCGGTTTGGACAGGAAGTAAAGGTCAAATTGGGGTCGTCTTTGTGTAAATATCTTTTGACAATTAACGGTCTGTACAATGGTATAAAATTTGTGAATTTACCTGTTTTGGTTGTTGAGATATGCTTTTTTCAAATATTAAAACTTGACTTCCGGTTTGGACAGGAAGTAAGGTCAAATTGGGGTCACTTTTTTGTAAATATTATTTGACAATTAACAATCTGTAAAATGGTGCAAAAACTGTGAATTTACCTCTTGTGGTTGTTGAGATATGATTTATTTTATATATTAAACTTTGACTTCCGGTTTGGACAGGAAGTAAAGGTCAAATTGGGGTCACCTTAAATATTATTTGACAATTAACGATCTGTACAATGGTGAAATAATTGTGAATTTATCTTATGTGGTTGCTGAGTATGATTTTGTTAAAATATTAAACTTTGACTTCCGGTTTGGACAGGAAGTAAGGTCAAATTGGGGTCATCTTTTTGTAAATATATTTTGACAATTACCGATATGTACAATGGTACAACAATTGTGAATTTACCTCTTGTGGTTGCTGAGATATGATTTTTTCAAATATTAAACCTTGACTTCCGGTTTCGACAGGAAGTAAGGTCAAATTGGGGTCACCTTTTTGTAAATATTTTTTGACAATTAACAATCTGTACAATGGTGCAAAAACTCTGAATTTACCTCTTGTGGTTGTTGAGATATGATTTTTTTAAATGTTAAACTTTGACTTCTGGTTTGGACAGGAAGTAAGGTCAAATTGGGGTCATGTTTTTGTAAATATTTCTCGACAATTAACAGTCTATACAATGGTGCAAAAAATTTCCATTTACCTGTTGTGGTTGTAGAGATATGATTTTTTAAATATTAAACTTTGACTTCCGGTTTGGATAGGAAGTAAGGTCAAATTGGGGTCACTCACAACTCGAGTTTCATCTACTTGTTAAGTTCTAAGTACATGCCAAGTTTCAAGTTCATGTGAAGTTTGCAAGTATGTGTTTTTTTGCGGACAGACGTCGGGGAGAAGAAGAAGAAGAAGTAAAAAAAAAAAAAAAATAAAAAACCATACAAAAACAATAGGTGTTTCGGACACAAACCCGAACACCTAAAAAAAAAAGTACAAAAACAATAGGTGTTTCGGGCACATGCCCGAACACCTAAAAAAAAAAAAAACGTACAAAAACAATAGGTGTTTCGGGCACATGCCTGAACACCTAAAAAAAAAAACACCGAACAAAAACAAGAAAGAGGTGTTCGCGCTGTAGCTCGAACACCTAACTAGACAGCAGTGTTTGTGATATTACAAACACATAGGTGTTCGAGTTTTGTCAGGGCAGTGATGATGACGTCAGAATGTTGAAGTAAGGTCAAATTGGGGTCTTTTTTTTGTAAATATTTTTCGACAATTAACAATCTATACAATGGTGCAAAACATTTACATTTACCTGTTGTGGTTGTTGAGATATGATTCTTTTAAATATTTAACTTTGACTTCCGGTTTCGACAGGAAGTAAGGTCAAATTGGGGTCACCTTTTTGTAAATATTTTTTGACAATTAACAATCTGTACAATGGTGCAAAAACTCTGAATTTACCTCTTGTGGTTGTTGAGATATGATTTTTTTAAATGTTAAACTTTGACTTCTGGTTTGGACAGGAAGTAAGGTCAAATTGGGGTCATGTTTTTGTAAATATTTCTCGACAATTAACAGTCTATACAAAGGTGCAAAAAATTTCCATTTACCTGTTGTGGTTGTAGAGATATGATTTTTTAAATATTAAACTTTGACTTCCGGTTTGGATAGGAAGTAAGGTCAAATTGGGGTCACTCACAACTCGAGTTTCATCTACTTGTTAAGTTCTAAGTACATGCCAAGTTTCAAGTTCATGTGAAGTTTGCAAGTATGTGTTTTTGCGGACAGACGTCAGGGAGAAGAAGAAGAAGAAGTAAAAAAAAAAATAAAAAACCATACAAAACAATAGGTGTTTCGGACACAAACCCGAACACCTAAAAAAGTATTACAAAAACAATAGGTGTTTCGGGCACATGCCCGAACACCTAAAAAAAAAAAAAACGTACAAAAACAATAGGTGTTTCGGGCACATGCCTGAACACCTAAAAAAAAAAACACCGAACAAAAACAAGAAAGAGGTGTTCGCGCTGTAGCTCGAACACCTAACTAGACAGCAGTGTTTGTGATATTACAAACACATAGGTGTTCGAGTTTTGTCAGGGCAGTGATGATGACGTCAGAATGTTGAAGTAAGGTCAAATTGGGGTCTTTTTTTTGTAAATATTTTTCGACAATTAACAATCTATACAATGATGCAAAACATTTACATTTACCTGTTGTGGTTGTTGAGATATGATTCTTTTAAATATTTAACTTTGACTTCCGGTTTGGAATGGAAGTAAGGTCAAATTTGGGGCACTCACAACTAGAGATTCGAGTTTGTCTTGACAAACTCTAGGTGTTCGGGAGATGTAAAGGTCAAATTGGGGTCACCTTTTTGTAAATATTTTTTGACAATTAACGATCAGTACAATGGTACAAAAATTGTGAATTTACCTCTTGTGGTTGTTGAAATATGATTTTTTTAAATATTAAAGTTTGACTTCCGGTTTGGACAGGAAGTAAGGTCAAATTGGGGTCACTCACAACTCGAGTTTCATCTACTTGTTAAGTTCTTAGTACATGCCAAGTTTCAAGTTCATGTGAAGTTTGCAAGTATGTGTTTTTTTGCGGACAGACGTCGGGGAGAAGAATAAGAAGAAGAAGTAAAAAAACAACAACAAAACCGTACAAAAACAATAGGTGTTTCGGGCACAAACCCGAACACCTAAAAAAAAAAGTACAAAAACAATAGGTGTTTCGGGCACATGCCCGAACACCTAAATGTTTTTTTAAAAACGTACAAAAACAATAGGTGTTTCGGGCACATGCCCGAACACCTAAAAAAAAACACCGAACAAAAACAAGAGGTGTTCGCGCTGTAGCTCGAACACCTAACTAGACAGCAGTGTTTGTGATATTACAAACACATAGGTGTTCGAGTTTTGTCAGGGCAGTGATGATGACGTCAGAATGTTGAAGTAAGGTCAAATTGGGGTCATCTTTTTGTAAATATTTTTCGACAATTAACAATCTATACAATGGTGCAAAAAATTTCAATTTACCTGTTGTGGTTGTTGAGATATGATTCTTTTAAATATTTAACTTTGACTTCCGGTTTGGACAGGAAGTAAGGTCAAATTGGGGTCACCTTTTTGTAAATATTTTGAGATATGATTTGTTTAAATATTAAACTTTGATTTATCGTAATTCGATATCTGATTAACTAATCATGACGTCACAAATTCTGTTTCATCTACACATTAGGGTCTAAGTATATGTCAATTTCCAAGTTGAAGTGAAGTTCGCAAGTCTGTGTTTTCTTGTAGACAATCTATCCGGAGAAGAAGGAGAAGAAGAAAAAAAACGAACAAAAACAATAGGTGTTTCGGGTACATACCCGAACACCTACAAAAAAAAACGAACAAAAACAATAGGCGTTTCGGGTACATACCCGAACACCTAGAAAAAAAACCGAACAAAAACAATAGGTCTTTCGGGCACATACCCGAACACCTAAAAATGCAATACATTCATGGACCACTAAACCCGATGTTATTATTTTGTATTCAGGAAACCTGGTTTAAAAAAGACGAAACCTATACCTTACCTGGATATAATATATACCGCTTTGATAGAAACCTGACAGGACCTAAGAAAAAGGGAGGAGGATGCGCTTTTTGTGTCAAACATGGCCTCGCTTTTAAATACATAACCGGATCTGATGATCCCATCGAATACCAGATAGGTGAATTATATGATACTAATAAAGATAAAATTAATCTTGTGAATATTTACAACCCATGTACAATATTAGAAACTAATTCATTAAACAAAATCCTATGAGAAATACACAAAACATGTATTATATGCGGCGATATAAATGGCCATAACCATCTATGGGGAAGCTCGAAAATAGATCATAACGGACAAATAATTGAAGACACTATCGTTAATTATAACATGGTTTGCATAAATTCCGGTGAAGGTACAAGGGTTAATACCTCCCAAGCAACATTATCTTGTATTGATGTGACATTTGTATTTAAATGACACATGGGGTAGTGATCATTGCCCGATCCTAGTGGAATATAATCACCCATTTCACCAAAATCCATCTAACTTTACTCCCCAATGGTCACTCAAAAAAGCTAACTGGAATAAATTTCAATAGGCTTGTAACAAATATATTACTAAACCTAACGAATTGAATAATATAGACGAAACGTATAAAAACTTCATATGTCAACTTGAATCAGCTATGGCCGATTCTATACCAAAAACTAACCCTAACCACAATAAAAAAAACACATCATGGTGGAATGATGAATGTAAACGGGCCATTCTAGATAAAAAGAATGCTTTAAAAACATTAAGAAAAACTCGTCTTCCAGAAGACTTAATAAAATATAAAAGAGCCTCCGCTATCGCTAGAAAAACTATAAATAAAGAAATAAAAAAGGACTGGGAAAAATTTTGTAACGAAATTAATGCACAAACCAACACCAAAAAAGTATGGAATAAGATTAAACGAATCAATAAAACACGCACCAGAAACAATATCCCTGTTTTAGAACACAATGGCATCGATGCCATCACTGATAAAGATAAAGCTGAAGGCTTTGCAGATAATTTTGCAAAAGTCAGTAGCACAGATAATTATTGCCCTTCCTTTATTAATATTAAAACAAAAGCTGAAAATGAATTATCTATCGATTCCAATAATGATAGTGTCATCAACGAACCTCTCAATATCGAAGAACTGAACCATGCTATTGACTCTTCCAAATGTACAGCCCCTGGTAAAGATGGCATAAACAATGGAGTCATAAAACACCTCCCAATAAAAATCCGTAAATATTTACTTATCATCTTTAATATGATCTGGTACGCTTCCCAATGCCCTGAACAATGGAAAGATGCCATTCTTATTCCTCTTCTTACCAGGGAAAGTATCTTCCAATCCCCTATCATATAGACCCATAGCACTTACCTGTACTTTATGTAAATTAATGGAACGTATAATCAATTCCCGATTACTCTGGTATCTTGAAACTAATAACCTCTTTACATATCATCAAAGTGGTTTTCGAAAATGTCGATGTACAAAAGATCACATCATCAATCTAGAATCCTCTATTAATAAAGCCAGTGCTAATAAAGAAAGCACTCTTGCCATTTTTCTCGACATGGAAAAGGCTTATGACATGCTATGGCGCAAAGGCGTCATTATAAAACTGCAGAACATGGGTATACATGGCCGGATAACACACTGGATAAATAATTTCCTCACTAATAGAAAAATACAAGTTAGAATCAACAACTCTTTCTCGGAAGATAGGACACTTGAGAACGGTGTTCCCCAGGGAAGCATTATAAGCCCTCTTTTATTCAATATTGCAGTGAATGATATCACTAATTATATTACTGGTGTTAATATTTCACAATATGCAGATGACATTGCAATATGGTAATCTAACAGAAACGTTACTTTAATAGAAAAGAAAATTCAACAAAGTCTCAATAATATTAATTTATGGTGCGAAAAATGGGGATTTAAATTATCTATACCAAAAACTATCGCAGTTCTCTTCACAAACAAAAAACATACAAATATTTCAATACGTCTTCAGAACCTCACTATTCATGCCCAACAATCCGCAAAATTTTTAGGAGTTATATTTGATAGCAAACTAAGCTGGAAACAACATATAGATTATATTCTTAATAGATGTAAAAAGAAACTTAACCTTCTTAGGTGTATCAGTGGCAGTATTGGGTGTCGATTGCAAGACCTTATTCCAACTTTACACAGCGCTTATAAAACCTATAATTGAATACGGATGCGAAGCATTTGAATCTGCGTCCACTTCATTAAAACTGAAACTATTGGGTGTGCAGTATCAAGCTTTAAAAATATGCACTGGAGCTATCCAAGGTTCGGCTCTTTACAAATTACAAATTGAATGTGGGGACCCCCCTCTTTCCCTACGTCGTAAATGTTTATGTAACTTATATGGAACAAAAATAAATGCTCACAAAAATCATCATAACTATTACCTCAAACAAGACAACTGGCAACAATTTTACTATGCTGATAAGTGGACCCTTACCCCCATAATACCCCTTTTGAAGCTAGATTCTCCTTTAACTCCTTTAACGGTTTTCCCCTAATAAATCCTTTCCCTTTCTGGCATTATTACAATCCTATCATATCTTCAGAAATTTTATCACAAGTGGCCCACATATCTAATATCAACCATAAATGCTATATTAGTACTGAAATCATTAACACAATCTGGAAAAACTCGCTTCAAATATATACTGATGGTTCTTATAACCCTACCTCGAATACAGTCGGATGTGGAATTTATATCCCACAATTAAAATATTCTAAAAATACCAGACTTAATAACGGAATTTCCATATTCTCTGCAGAACTCTTTGCCATACTACTCGCCCTAGAATGGATTGAAGACGTCAAACCTTTACACACATGTATCTTTAGTGACTATCTTAGCGCCATTCAAGCCATTTCCAAACCAATCCCACAAAATAAAATTGTTTGCGATATACGTCATATTTTACACTGTTATTTTCACTGTTATTTTCGAATGGATTCCCGGCCACTGTGGAATTGCGGGAAATGAAAAAGTAGACCAAATTGCCAAATCGGCCACCCAGAAAAAGTATATTGATTACCATATTCCACTATCAAATAACGAAATTAAACATATTCTTAAAAACCAACTCAAAGAAAATTGGACAAAGACAATTCCCAAATCCCACCAAATCCCATCTAAATTCTGATTATGACCTTTCTTTCACCTTTTCAACATGGGGAATGAAACGGCGAGAAGAAGTTATATTACACCGATTACGTCTAGGTACATGCAGAGGACTAAAAGACTTTCTCTATAAAATCGGCAAACACCCCGATGGATTATGTGAACTATGTAATACCCGCGAAAACGTTGAACACTTTCAACTTAATTGCCCTAAATATAACACCCAAAGACACATTCTTCAAAAAAACCTCAAGCTATCAAATACACAAATGACATTAAAACATCTTCTGGGACAAAAACATAATTCTTACCAGGTTATAAAATATATATATATAACTGTAATATTAATATATAACTGTATATTATTGTATATAACTTAATTAATAGTAAACTCCTGATTTTGGTGGTGTTGCGCATATTTTATGGTGAAGGACGGGAAGTTGGAAATTGGCCGGACATGTGTCAGTGTAACATCACCCGGAGGGATGCGGACCTGCAAACTCAGCCGGCGGAGCCCGGGCTCTTAAATTGACGGTACACGGTCCGACCTCGCGGGAAAATAGTGACACCATAATTATGTCTGGAGGATTACTGACGCCCCCAACTTCACCATAGATATTTTCTTTCCTTTACAGCTAATGCTATGGTCCCACAGAGATTTCGACTCTCTAGATCGTGTTTCGTCAAGATTTTAGATTTTTTACAAAACTTTTTCGAGAAAAGTCGAAATAGTCTAAAGAGTCTACAAAAATCGAAACTGCCGATATTTGTCGAGATTTGTCGAAAAAAAAAAAATTAATCGAAAATTATTAAACCTGACCAATATTTTTCGATAAAGTTTCGATAAAATTTATCGCAATTTTGTCGACATTTTATCGAAACTGTCGAAAATGAAATCGAAATAGTCTTAACAGTCTAAAAGTTCGAAAACCAGTCGAAATAAATCTAAACTCTCTAAATAGTCTAAACAATCGTTACAGCTGAAATAAATCGGAACATTTGTCCAAATTTGTTTAAACAATCGAAAATTCATCGAAAAAAAATCGAAATCAATCTAAACAGTCTAAACAGTCGAATTTTGCAGAAATGCCAGTCGAAATGATCTAAACAGTCGAAAGTCGTCGAAATAAAATCGAAAATGAATCGAAATTGTCGAGAAAATACAAAAATACAAATTTCTCACGAAAAACAGATATTTTGTCGATATTTATACCAGATTTTGACGAAATTATTAAAAATAACAAAAAAAACAAGAATCGAAATATATTTCGACAGAAAGATCGAAATATTCTTGTGGGACCATAGCATTACCTCTTTCCCAGTACAGCTAACCGCTTTCACAGTCTTTGGCACACAGGGCACATAAAATGCCATAAGTGCCATTAAAACTTACAACAACAACAACAACTTGTCTGGGTGCTCAGTCAGTAAGTTCGGGAGAGGGACCCCGTAGTCGGCCACACCTGACGTTTCTACTTGATTTCTGTACACCATGTCTCTACCCGATGTGAGGGCGTTGCAGCACTGGTCTTGTGGTTCGCCGTCTCGGCGTGGCCATCATTTAGACGACATCGTGCCGCGTGGGTCCGTCTCCCGAGACTGACTGGGTGCCATCTTTATTTGGTATGTTTTGGCCGAATTATACATTATGTTAACTACTTTAATTATTTGTTGTATTTATGTAAATTGATGTGATGTGTAATTTGTAATTAAATATTGATTAATATTTATATATCTACTCAATTGAGATTCCACATGGTGTCACCGCAATTAGTCTTACTTATCATCCTCACCATGCAAAGCTACAAGTTTTACCTATTTATATATCTTGTCGTCTTGTTTTGTTATTGCTGGTTTGTTGGGTATTTGTTACTTGGTTTTTATACCAATTTGCATGTCTTTTATCTGCCGTGTGTAACCTTTAAGTTCACACGTAAAAGAATTGGGGGGGGGGGGTTTGTCCGAGAAATGGAATAAAATAAAAAGAGACGAAATGAGATGTCCAGAAAATATTTGTTATGAAGTGTATGTGTTATATGATTTGCATTTGTATCTGATATCAAACCAGCAATATTAACAAAATGACAAGCTTATTTTTGATTGACGACTTTGTTAGTGAATTTGAAGAAGTCGATAAATACTTTACTCATTTTGAAAAGGTGGCTGATCGTTTACAATGGCCAAATGATATGCGTACCTTACTTTTGCAAAGTGTACTAGTTGGTAAGGCACAAGAAGTTTATTCAGCGCTATCATTAGATCAGTGTGCTGACTATGAAGTTGTTAAACGACCATTTTAAAAGCCGATGAACTCGTCCCAGAGGCGTATAGACAGAAGTTTCGGGAAAGAAGAAAACAAGACAATGAAACGTATGTTGAGTTTGCAAATGATAAAATGACTACGTTTGATCGCTAGTGTGGATCACGTGAAATTGGTCAAGATTTTATGAAAGACCATTAGTGCCACTCTAAGTATATATTACTAATCCGTTATTACGGATTACTAATCCGTTATTATGGATTAGTAATCCGTTATTACGGATTATTTTTTTCTAACGCGGACACACAGCCCTCACGTGCAATAGGTGTGAAAAGTTATATTACTTTTATTTTCTCAAATTTAATAGTAAAACAGCTGTGACAGATGAATGGGTCAGTTGAGGATATAGGGCGGCTAGATATTTGATGCTACAGGCCTGCTAAAATATTATGCCAAATTTGGTCCAGATGTTGTGGTATTTATTTTTTTATTTTTTTATTTATTTATTCGTTTCCATGTTATATAGGACTGACTGTTGTAATTACATACTGTGACAAAGTGGCACAACATTATATTTTGGATGACTGCAGTATATGGGTTTATCTCTTAAAAGAAAATGAGATGAAATAAAATAAGCACCTGTAGTAGGCCCATGTCCTCTTTGAAGATATACATTTTTTTCTGCTGTATTCTACGAAAGACCATTAGTGCCACTCGAAGTATATATTACTAATCCGTAGTAACGGATTAGTAATCCGTTATTACGGATTACCAATCCGTTATTACGGATTACTAATCCGTTATTACGGATTAGTAATCCGTTATTACGGATTATTTTTTCTAACGCGGACATACAGCCCTCGCGTGCAATAGGTGTGAAAAGTTATATTACTTTTATTTTCTCAAATTTAAGAGTAAAACAGCTGTGACAGATGAATGGGTCAGTTGAGGATATAGGAGGGCTAGATATTTGATGCTACAGGCCTGCTAAAATATTATGCCAAGTTTGGTCCAGATTTTTTTGTATTTATTAATTTTTTTCTTTATTTATTCGTTTCTACGAAAGACCATTATTGCCACTGTAAGTATATATTACTAATCCGTTACTACGGATTACTAATCCGTTACTACGGATTAGAAATCCGTTACTACGGATTACTAATCCGTTACTACGGATTACTAATCCGTAATAACGGATTACTAATCCGTTATTACGGATTAGTAATATATACTTAGAGTGGCACTAATGGTCTTTCGTAGATAACAAACTCACACAGCACACACAGTACATACACACACTCATAAGGTAGCGAATATTAAAACATGTACATGTATGCATTGGCCTTCTGGCCACAATGCATTCTACAACACTGCTGAGTCAAGTTGCACTTTTATAGCATTACATTAGTTATAGGTGATAAAGCGTTGGTAAAGATTTAAACAATGATTGTATTCTGTATGAGGATTATTTATATTTTTTATTATTATTATCTTTGTTTAGCCACGGATTGCCCATTCAGCCAAAGCTGTTTTTCAAGGGGCCGTGGTAAAATAAGAAACATTAGTAACACGTAAAGTAAATACATTGAGAATAAATCAGAACGATAAAAGTTAAGAAAAATTTAAGTTATGAGCTTAGCTTGTGAGATGCAATGAAGAAAACACAAGTAGGTTAATTACTGGTGGGGGCTCGGTTGATGTATCACATTTTGAAATAAAACATAAAGGTAGAGTCCATACTAAAACCAGGTGTAGAAATTGAGTCAACCTATAGCAGCAGAATAAATTAATTCAGTCATTAAAAATGATTAGCCCACAATAAGCTGTTTCTTTAAGACAGCTGCGTATATTTGTGAAGAAAGTAGTGTAACACAGAGAATACAAGCTTCATATTATTGTTTGCTTTTGGTTATTCCATGAAGTCTTGGGCGTACGAGCGGTATGGAGTGTGGACACTTTGACGAATAAATAATACACAGAAATCAAGTGCATGGTCAAAGTTTATTTTATTTATTGACTTACAAAAGTGCTAAACCTAGCTCGTAGGTGTGCGAGAGGCACGTTTCCAATGGGGCCACAAAGGCAAAAGGAAAGTCGAAGGAGTAAGTCGAAGCATGTGGAGTAAAAGTTGGGGAGACGTTTTATAGGATTTTGGTGGTTGGGAAGTCTTGATTTATAAATGATGTTAAACAGGGAACATCAGATTAGTGATAATCCTATAAAAAGGTTGGATGACGTTGTGGTCAACCGGGGAGTTTCTGGTCAGTACTGGGGGACCTTATTGAGGTCATAGCCTAAGAATATGCGTGGTGTGTGTTTACTGAGAAACGGGAGTGAGCCTTGAAGTAACAGAGAATATGGGCCACCTGATGACATGTACATGAACATAACTTAGGGGAGACTGAATTTGATGTAAAATTGTCCTTACAGTAGGGACAAATACAATGAAATGAACAATCAAAACAGACAAACATACTGAGAAATGTTTCATTAAAAAAATGTGTTTATATTTCATATCCTGTTATATGATTGTGACACAAGCAGCATAAAAAATAACAACACAGACTTCAAACCCAACGGCAGGTCTCCACGATTATGAGAAACTTTTTTTCCCAGGCTGCTTAGTGCGCACGCGCGAAGACTGATTTGGGCAGAAAACACACCCATTTATGCTTAGTGGCCTCACTGTCCTGGGGAAATAATACGCAGGCAGCGCGACCATGGACAGGCATGAATGGCGCCCACAGCGGCGGTTGGTTTATCAAATCACAGCGGTCGGCGCGCGGGTACGTATAAAATCACGAGTAACGGCTTGCACCAAGACTAGCAGTCATTCAGCATTATGCATCGATAGAAGTGGGCAGGCCTTCGCAAGGACCTATAACAAAAGGGAAGGCAAGAACACCGTATCTGTGAGGACATTTTCATGTCCCCATAGCATTTTTCGTCCCCACAACTGTGTCTAAAAGCGAGTGTATGTCCCCACAATCTGGAAAAGACTGTATGTGTGTGTGTGTGGGGGGGGGGGGACATGGAAGCAGTGGTGGATCCAAGATTTGGCCAGCCCGGGTGCACAACCTGGCAACATAGCCTCACACAATTTTAGATATAATTTGGGGAAACATTTTGCGAATGCTGCAAGTAAATATAGCCATGCTAGCATACAAACAAATCAAAATAACATTGCTCATACAATTATTGCAACGGCCCAAAGTTGGGGGAAAGGGTACGTGCCCCACTGGCACTTGGGTCGGGACTTTGGACATGCTCATGCACGGTGATACAGCATCCCCACATATGGGTGTTGGAGATAGCGTGAGGGTATTATCACTTACATTGTGCCCCACTGGGGAACAGACATTTCCAATAATACCGATCCACACATCAAGAGATAGGCAGCTGCCCAGGGAGGATCGGAGGGAGCTAGGGCTATGGAGGGGTAAGGAAAACAGTTACTGATATTGTAATAAGTGCATAACCTATCATTCGATTGTTCTCGAGTCTTGGTTGAAGGCTTGGGTCTCTGAATTTCCTCCATTGCACGCCTAGTCGATTTTATAGACGGAGCTGCAACAGCAAAATCCTAAACTGCACAAACGTTGACGTTAATCAGATGCAAACCTGGGAATGGGAAATCTCCGTTTGATTGTGAAATCGTATTAAACTTGTCCCAGTCGATTTTTGCGTAGCAAAGCAAACATTTCGCACTTTTCAAAGTACTACACTGAGGCCCTTCTTCACACTGGCGGGTGCTCTGCTTCAACCCGGCAGGTTGCATCGGTGGCTGCATAAGTAAATAATAATAAATAATATCTGGAAGGGAGACGACACGTCTGAATGGATTTACAGTTTTGATAAAGCAATTATGTTTTAATACATGCTTAAACACAAAAGCACAGGCTCGGCCTACTGAGAAGTCATGATATGCATCTGGAAAATCCCATTTAACATTTAAAGGTATAGTTGTTTTTTGTTGAGGCAGTACAGTGGGCACTAAAATATCACAGTAACGTCACAAATTTTAGTCTACAAGAGATAAGGGTGTACAAAAATCAAAAGTAAAATTTTCTTTAATAAATTTGTGTAAAGTATATATAAATTGCATATGGTACCAAAACCGTTGCACTGAACCAAATTAGCTATGCCACGTCACTAAAGCCTAACTTATTAACACCGCCAAATACATTATATTAAACTCGTTAAATGGGGTGAACATATGAGAAGACAAATGAAGGAATCACTTCCAGACACATTAAACGCGCATTATTTTTCCGATATTTATGCAAAACAATAACCATTTATGTTTTCCAGATATAGGCCTACTGGTTTAAAAAAAACTATGAGTGCGCCACTGCAAAAGGTAATTGAACATCACAGTCAATGCGCGTCTTCCAAACCTTGTATCCAAGGTGATTTGAAGCCATGGCTCTCTCACTCTGGTCTATGCTCTGGTTTGGCCTCCCCCTCAACATCACTATACCCATTCAGCGATGCGTTTAATCGCTGTGTGAACCAGACTGAGTGGGAGTGAGCTAAACCGTGAAGACGAGGTTGACGGTTGTAGCCACATACCAGGGTGAAGAGGTCATACATAAAAAATGCAAGCTTTGTGTAACGTGTAGGTTGAAAGTAAATGTACAGGAGAGCAGACAGATGTTTACTTTATACATGGGAGAATATTTACAAAGGCCATGCATACTATTATTGTTATGATACTAGATACGTATGTTGTTGTATAAGTCTATGTGCTATTAATCTGTCTGTTGTATATCACAAATTTAAAACATACATTTTCATGGCGTCGGGCAATTTGACACTATTACATTAGAAACAAAAATGTTGCTTATGCACATGTGAGTTTTAAAATAATATGTGCAAAGGTCAATTCGTCTTAGTGAATTAACCTATTTCCAAAAAACCGGAAATTAATTTATGAAGCATACTCTCACACAAATGAAATTTTGTCCATTTAAACATATCACACGTGATACTGGTACTTATTATTGGTATAAATAGACAGCTAGATAAATTGTCAGATTGTCCAGGCATAATTTTTTAGTACGACGCTGATACACTGTAAAAACGTTGGGCAACATGGGGTTGGGTGAGGTTATTTCTCCCAGAATTGGTCAGTATTTACCACAACTGTTCACATAATTATTTTGGCAATTTTTTTTCCAACATTGGGCAATGGAACCCTGCTAGGAGGGAGTGGATGTACTCCAGTTCTCAAAAAGTGGTTTTTTTGGCACTGCCCCTTTAATACTCGACCAAAAAATCTGACACCACTTGACTTTGTCACCTTTGACCCACTCTACATGTAGGAGTGTGCTGGAGGTGAAGGTGTATCGGGTTACATGTGAAATCTCGCATAATGATCTGTTTGCATAGGGTCTGTGTATGTTTTGTAGTGTACAAAAGAATAGCTTAGCGAGTGGGTGTATTGAAATACACACACCAGTTTGCACACACACACACACACTGTTGATGATTGCTGCGCCACTGGTTGGTTGTAGAACAGCTTTTATGTATCTAGTTGTGTGGATTTTATTGATGTAAGTGAGAGTTACATGTAAATGGTGTAAATTAAAGCATCTGTTACTAGAATAATTTGTACAGTATGTGTACAGTATGTGTGCTTCCTTCCCCATCGTCCCCCCCCCCACCCACAATTTTTTTTTTTTTAATATTAGGGCCCAAATATACTTGTAAATAGTGAAACAAACATAAAAACATCATGGGCAAACCCTGTATTATTTTTTAGTCATTCTATGACACCGTTACTCTATATGTGTGCAGCAATACATCCACTAACGCGTTAGTGTAAATTTTTCTAACTAATGCCTAGCAGGGTAACCAACTGTGTAACCTGTTGATATGTTGACCAGTGTTGGGTAACATATCAACTGTGTTTGCCCAATATTTTTTACAGTGTAGCAGCAATGAAACAGTTAACATGGACAAATTTAGTTCACTTTTGTCAGTAGTTGTAGTAATTAATAATGTATTTCGTTGCTTTACGAAAATCTACTGCAACAAGTTTAAAATGATGTCGCAATAGTACGGGGATTTCCCCGTGTACAGCAATCTTTTATGGGCGGCCATCGGCGAACCCCAAAACAGACAAAATGAAATATCGCTTGCTGATGATTATTATTAATTTTAAAAGGACCCAGATCTGTCAATTTGTAATTTGTATTGTCTGTTGTCATGTCAAGGTTTTATTATATTCACCAATATAACTGGTTTTATTTTTTGCCCTGAGGGCCGCCCATAGTCTAACCATGGCTGCTGGGGAAAAAAAACTGTGAATGTGATCGATAAAAGAAAAAAATATTCACGTATGAGGCTAGGTTGGATGATGAGTTGGTTTTTTGCATCAGTCGGTATTGATATTATATCTTCTGTGGCTGGCAGAGTTATCTCAACAAAGTATTTACATTTATCGAGGAGCTTTCCAACCGTGCTGTGTGAACCTATTTGAAAGTCTTGAATACAATTAGCAGGTTAAATTTTCACACAGGTTAAATTGTCAATGCTGTGGCCTTCACACGTTGAGGAAGCATACAGAAGTAACGAGTGCTGAAAGAACTGTTGAGATCCAATCATCTGAGATTGACGAACACAATTCATTAATCGAACGGTATGTGTATGTCCCCTATAAAAAGCCTTATCGGAATTGAGTGCGCAAAAAATTATGGGGGTTTTGGAAAAACGTTGTCAACAAACGCACAAATTTGTGCACAAAGTCAATGGAGGAGCAAGGTGGTCGGCCAGAAAATCGAAGTTTTTTACGTTTTATAGCAAAATTATGGAGAAAATCTTTAAGAAATCAGTTTAATTATAAACATAACATTTTTGTAATTAAAAAAAGAATTTATGTTTTTTTCTGAAAGCTACGCAAATCAGCTGATTTCTGATCCCAGGTGCGACGACCATATTTTTGTCTCATGCATTTTTTCCCTTCTAAAATAAAGGGGTAAATTGCAGATAATCATAATTTCATTGCTTAAAAAAAAAAAAAATTAAGCATTATATTCAAACCATGGTTAAACCCACAATAGATTTAATAATAATGATTATTATAAATTTGGGGTGTCAGTTGAGCGTAAAATAAAAATAAAAATAAAAATAAAAATAAAAATAAAAATAAAAATAAAAATAAAAATAAAAATAAAAATAAAAATAAAAATAAAAATAAAAATAAAAATAAAAATAAAAATAAGAATGTACGTGCAAAACCAAAATATCTTGATGACATATGGAAGTTTTATGAAATACTGGGCTGGCAAGGGCGACAGGATGAAAAGAGCCACTGTTAATAGCCCTTCAAAAATGGGAGGAACGGGGGTAATAAACATTGTTTTCAAATTGAGAGCCTTGAAATTACAATGGCTGCAACGATACACACAAAATCGAGGTAAATGGGCAAAATTATTTGACTATTGGATTAATAGAGCCAGTGGTGAAGACAGACTGGGGTGGTGCATTTTTAGCAAGTGTAAGCATATAAGTCCTTGTACTCCTCCTTTTTATAGAGAAATTATAAATGCTTTTAACAAATTAAATGGCAAGATCTCCTTCCATATGAGTTGCCTCAATGAAGCTTTTGAAACTCCAATATGGAATAATACTGTCATAACTGAAGGGAATAAAAGTATTGACACTAGAATTCTAAAAAGTTTGGAATGTTCCAATTCAAACACATATTAGAAGAAAATCGTCTGATAACTATTAAAACTTAGCCCAGAAATGCAAAATTCGGCCAATAAATGCCAGGTAGAATCCACGCTGGATTAAAGAATCGTATCGCTCCAAAAATTCTTCAACGAAAAAGAGAAGGCCAGCCAACCATATCAGCAATTTTGGGATATCAAACTAGAAACGATGTCTTTCTCAATATCAAAATTACTGTTAAAGATACATATATTAATATGATTGAAGATGCTTATATTCCCAGCAGTGTAGAAAGTCGTTGGCAAAATAAACTGAACATCCAAACTCCTTAATTGGAAAGAAATATGGTATAAAGCTTGTAGTAAGATCTTAGATCATGACGACAAAGACTTATGGTATCGTTTAAGACATAGGATTCTGCCAACTAAAGATGTTTTGTACAAAATGAAAAAGGTTTATGAAAATAAATGTGGTCTTTGTAAATTTTCTAAAGAAACTTTAGAGCATTTGTTTATTTATTGCTGTAAAACTTTGCCGTCGTGGTTATTTATAGAAAACATATTGCGTGTTTACAGGGAATCCGTATTATTTTCTAAATGACAGTAACAGAATTTTAGGATATGGGAAACATGTGACTGATATTCCTTTGTTTTTAATAGCCAAACTTCATAAAATTATTTGGAATACTAGGTGTCTGAATCTGGAAGAAAAACAGTCAATTGACGATTCACAGCTCCTTAGAATCTACAAAAAGAATTTAAAAGTTTATTTGACCCTTGAAAAAAAGAGGCTGTCAAAGTATGAATTTAACACAATCTACAGTAAAAATAATGCTCTCTGTAGAATTCAAGATGAGGCAATATTGTTTTCTTTCTAACCTTTCGTCTCTCGTGTAATTTAATGAAATATTTTATTTATTGTAATTTTGTATAACTGTTGTAAATTCTTTTCTGAGTGACTCCAATGGAACGAAAAAAAAAAAATAATAATAATAATAATAATAACAATAACAATAACAATAACAATAACAATAACAATAACAATAACAATAACAATAACAATAACAATAACAATAACAATAAATAATAATAATAATAATAATAAGAATAAGAATAAGAATAAGAATAAGAATAAGAATAAGAATAAGAATAATAATAAGAATAAGAATAAGAATAAGAATAAGAATAAGAATAAGAATAAGGATAAGGATAAGGATAAGGATAAGGATAAGGATAAGGATAAGGATAAGGATAAGGATAAGGATAAGGATAAGGATAAGGATAAGGATAAGGATAAGAATAGCACCCCATTAGACTGGGACGAAAGTTGGTTGAAAGCAAATAGCAAAAGTATGGACCACCAAGATAGAGATCTTTGGTTTCGTTTGAGACACAGAATACTTCCCACAAATGATATGTTACATAAAATGGATAAGACTCCTGATTTAAAGTGTGGTCTCTGTAAAACAGAAATAGAAACCCTGGAACATTTATTCATTTACTGCATTAAAACTCTTGATTCTTGGCTCTTTGTTGAAAATATACTGAGAATTTATACTGGGAACAAACTTTTATACCTTAATGACAGTAACAGAATTCTGGGATACGGGAAACAAATGTCTGAGATGGCTTTATTCATAACAGCTAAATTACAAAACACTATTTGGGTGACCAGATGCCACAACCTTGATAACAAAGATCCGATAAAAGGTTTGGACCTCTTAAACTTGTATAGAAGGTCCTTAAAAAATACTTGCTAATTCTTGAGAAAAAAAGGCTTTATCAAATGTTTTCTTTCAATTCTATGGTAAAAACAAGTGCTTTTTGTATGAAATTGTAAAAGCCTAGATGAAATTGTCTTAACTTTCTAATGATGGTACAAAGAAGGATGTATCTTTCGTAAAAAAATGCTTCTTGGGGATCCCAAGGAAATTTCGGTTTCTTTTACCCTTTGGATTTAAATTTAAAATATTGTTATTTTTTTGTAATTTATTTTAGGTCGGAAAAAAAATTAATTTTATTTTAAATAATATTTGTTCCTTTTTTGTCTATTAATTTAATTTTGATTTTTGGTATTTTATTTAATTTATTTGTTGATAATGTTTAATATTTGTAAATTTGGAAAATGAAAAGGATAAATGTTTTTTAAAATAATGAAGGTTATTTTAAGTTGGGATGTTGTAAAGGGATTGACCACCGATGTAACCCAACCCCCGTACCCCAGAATTTGTTTGTAAAGGGGAAACTTCCCCAAGTAGCCCCATAATGTAACCCCCCAAATTAAATGTTGTAAAGGGGGGAAATAACCCTGGGAACCCATCCAAACCCTACCTCCGGATTCTGAGTTTAACCCGGGACCTACCAGAGGGCCCCATCCATACCTGTCATTTTTTATTCTAGTTTCAACCAGGGGACCCCCCCAAATACGGGGTTGCCCCAACCATACCCTTATCTTAATTCTGAGTTCCAAAAGGGGGCCCTCAACAGGTAACCCCATAAGTATTTCCCACTTCTATGATATCCAGGGGACCCGCCCAATGGGAGGGACACCACCCATATTTTGGCGGGTTTCCTGATTTTGTCCCGGGATTAAAGAGGTAGACCCATTTTAAAATATTAAATTATTATATAAAAATAAAAAAAATTAATTTAAAAATTTAATTTAAAAAAAAAATATCTTTTATTTTTTAAAAAAATTTAAATTAAAAATATTATAGGATATTCTCCACCAAATAAAAATCTGCTCACCTAATCATGGAAAATTTTTTACCCCAAAACATACTTTTTAAAGTTTTTTCCAAAATCAGCCCTTTTTGAAAAACCCCTACAAATAAAAATCAGGGCTACAAATTGATTTTTTTGAATTTTTAACCTAAAATGGGGTACCCCGGTTTTTTTTCAAATAAAAAAAAATAATAAATTTGGGGTATGGTGTAAAATTCCCCCCATTTTTTTTACGGTGGTCCTTTTAATTTTTATCAAATCATCAATGGGTTCCAAAAAGCACCTTTGGGTAATCACAAAATTCAAAAAACTGAATTAAAATTAAAAAAACCTCTTGATTAAGGGGTGAAACCAAAAACATAAAAAATTTCCCATCGAATACTGATTTATTAAGCTAAAAAGCACTTTAGGGAAAACCCCCGCGGGGGCAAACTTTTGTTATAAATATAAAGGTCAAAATTGCCCCACAATTTTTTTTTATCAACTCAGTAACGGTCTAAAAAAAACTTTCCTGATATGGACTTCATAAATTAATTTAGCTGTGTACAAAAAAAACCCCATTGTTTTAAAACCCCCCTTATTGGGCATTATTTTGTTTTTTTTTTAGTTTTGAAGAAAAATATTCCCTTTTAACCATGCCATGTCCCTGAAGTTTTTTTTTTTATCTTTGTTGAAAAATCTCACTTTTTACGAAAAAAGATATGCCCCATTTTAGAAAATTGATTTCTAAGGGATGATTACAAAAATCATCTAACCCCCAGGTGGAAAGGGGGTAACTATGAATTTTAAAATTTTTGAAAGGATCTGACTAGATCCAAGCCCACTTTAAAGAAATTTTTTCACAAAAAAATGACTGGGCCCTTCCAACCGGGTTTTCTCACTTCCCGTTTTTTTAAAAAAACAGGATCAAGGGAGACCCTAATGCGAAAACCTCAATTTTATGTTAACAGGGACCCAAAATAACAATGGGGGTAACTTGGTTCTTTTTTGTTGGGAAAAATAAAAAATCAATATAAGTTTTTACAACAAAACAGGGTTTTCTTGAAGTTAAAATTTACACAAAATGGGGAGAAGCAAATGTTGCTTTAAAGTTCTCAAAGGGGTTTTTGAATAAATAAATACTTTTAAAATATTTTAATATTAAATTTACCCTTTTGACAGAAAGAAATTCTTTTGGGTCATTTTTTTGAAAAATTTTAAAATTAAATCTGTCTGGTCAAAAAGGAATTTTATTTTTTTTGGGGATATATTTTTTTTTAAATTGAAATTTGACCTTCCCGGTTTGGCGGAATAAGGTCAAATTAATTCTTTTTAAAATTTTTAAAATTTCCCCAAAACTATAAATGGCAAAAAATGAATTTCCTTTTTGGGAATAGGTTTTTTTAAATAAAAACTTTGACTTCCGGTTTGACGGGAAGTAATAATGGGGTCATTTTTGTAAATTCTTTTACAATTAACGTCTTAAATGGTCATAAATTTAATTTACCTCTTTTTGTTCAATATGGATTTTTTTTTTTTATTTTTTTTGAAAAATTTCCAATTGGGTCATATTTTTTTTAAAAATATTTTGGGAAAAATCTTACTCACAAAAGGGGAATTTCCTTTGGGGTTTTGAATTTTTTTTAATAAACCCCTTTTATTTGGTTTTGGCGGAATAAGGAAAATTTTTTTTTTAAAATTTTTTGAAAACATTTGACAATTAAAAAGAAAAATTTCCTTTTTGGAAAATATGATTTTTAAATATTTTTACTCCGTTTTTAAAAAAGGTAAATTGAGTCTTTTTTTAAATTTTCGCAAAACGATTTTAATAAAACATTTAATTATTTTTTTGTTGAATATTTTTTTAAAATATTAAATTTTGACCCGGTTTCAGGAAGTAAAATTAAAATTTTTTGAAATATTTTTACAAAAAGTCTGGGAAAAATGAAATTTTAAATTTTGTTTGGAGAATATTTTAAATTTTTGACTTCCGGTTTGACAGGAAAAGGCAATTAGTCATTTTTGTAAAAAATTTTGACAATTAACTCGCTTGGTAAAAATTTAAAACCCTTTGGGTTGTTGAGATATGATTTTTAAATTAAATTTGATTTCCCGGTTTGGACGGAAAGAGGTAAAATTTGGGGGTCACCTTTTGTAAATATTTTTGAAATTAACATCTTTACAATGGGAAAAAAATTAATTTCCCCCCTGTGGTTGTTGAGATAGATTTTTAAATATTAAATTTGGTTTTTTCGTTTGATATCATGCCCAATCTTTTAAAATTTTTTTACATTAATTTCAAATTGCTTTTAATTCTTTGTGGTTTGGATGGTTTTTTAAAACGATAGGGAAGGAAGAAGGGAAAAAAGGAAGGAAAAGAAAAAGAGGAAAAAGAAAAAAAAAAAAAAACCCTGGGTTTTGGTTGAAAAAAAAAAAACGATTGTTTTTGACAAAAAAAAGGGTTCTTTTTTGTAATATTTTTTTTGAAAAAAATTAAGTCTTTTAATTGCAAAATTTTTTGGAAACTTTGTTTGAAATTTTTAATAAAAATTTGACTTGGGGTTTGACAGGAAAAGGTCAATTTTTGTAAATATTTGAAAATTTCGTACAATGGTAAATTTTTTTTTAATTTACCCTTTGGTTGTTAGATATTTTTTTTATTTTTAAAATTTGACTTCCGGTTTGCGGGGTAAAATAAATCCCCCTTTTGTAAATATTTTGAAAATTTAAAAAAAACTTACAATGGTGAAAAAAATGAAATTTACCTTTGTGGTTGTTAAATAAAATTTAAATTTTAAAATTTTTGATTTTCCGGTTTGGACAGAAGAAGGAATTATTTTTTTGTAAATTTTTTGACTTAACGATCTGTACAAGGTAAAAAATTTGTTTCCTTTGTGGTGTTAGTTTGATTTTTTAATAAAATTTATTTCCGGTTTGGACGGAAGTAAAAAATTTCCCTTTTTAATTTTTTTTGAAATTAAACCCACAAGGGGAAAAATTTTGAATTCCCGGGGTTTTGAGATAATTTTTAAATAAAACTTTATTTGGGTTTGGAGGGAAGTATTCCAATTTAAATATTTTTCAAAAAATTTTGCAATGGTGAGGAAAAGGGGAAAAGAAAAGAAAAGAAAAAGGAAAAAGAAAAAAAGGGGAAAAAATATTTTTACCAAATAAAAAAATAATTTATTTTACAACCCCAATTGGAAAATTTTGATCATTTTTGGAAGGTTTTTTGAATCAAGTTAAGGCTGATTCTAATTTTTTAAATCAACCCTATTTGAAAAAATAAACCCTTTGACCGTTTTCCCAAAAAAAATATAAAAACTTTTACAAATACAATCAAATAAAAAAAAATAAACCCTTGGGTTTGTTCATTTTTTGTTTTATTAAAAAAGCGGTTTTTGGCGAATATTGGGCCCATAGTTCACAAAACAAAATACAGGAAAAAAGATATTTTGGGTTTTTTGTAAGCTTTTTAAATTTTTTTGTTGTTGGCCCCCAGGAAGCCCCCAAAATTAGGTACCTGTTTTTTAAAAAATAAAACCTTGTAAAAATGGGCCTGATGTAATGATTTTTTTAATGAAACTTACTGGGAGAAATAAGGTTTTTTAAATGTTTTTGAAAAGTTAATTTCACAATTAAAATTTCTGGGATTTTTTTATATAAATGGGCCCCTTCGGTTGAGGGGGAGCAGGGCCTTTTTTAAATTTTTTATTTTTGCCTTAAAAATCAACAAATTTACTTTGAAGGTAAATAAGGGGAAAAATCGCCTAAAGGGGCGTATGTGGTTTTAATTTCTTTTTACAAAAGGGATTTTTTTTTGTATAAACCGGTATTAAAAATTTTGTCAACTAAAATTTTGATATTTTTATCCGTCCAGAACTTTTGGGTTTAAAACAGTTAAGAAAAATTTTAATCCCTTTTTAACGGTCTATCTAATCAAAAATTTTAAAAAAAGTTTTTAAATGTTTAAAATTACCCATTAAAAAAGTACTAGCTTTCTTTTGTCAGTTTTCATTAAAGTTTTTTCCTTTTCCCCAAAGAGTTACAAATTTCTTTTTTGCTTTATTGGAAAGGGATTTTTCCCCGAATTTTGTTTATTCAATTTTAGCTGTTTATTATCTCTTTTTCACAGACCAAAAAATTAAAAAAACAGTAGTCAACATTCATTTGGGGGTCTAAATAAAATCCCCTGTGTGTGTTCAGAAAATCCACTCTCACACTTATCCCCGGGTTTGCTTTACGGTTCTGAAAACAGGGATTTGGGATTCTCAGATAAGCCGATAGACACAGTTAAAAAGTTCCCCCTTTTTTTAACGATTCTGGGGAATTATCTGGTGATTAACAAAGCAGGTTCCTCCGACGGTTAACCCTGGGATTTAAAAAAACGGCTTTTTGGGTTAAAAAAAAACCAAATTTTTCCCCGGGCTTTTGGGAACAAAAAATTTTTTAAAAAACCAAAAAGGAAACCAAAAAAAGACCTTGTTTTTTTTGAGGTTTTTTTTTAAAAACCCAGTTTTTTGGGTTCTGTGTCTCACCCTGTTTAAGTGAATACTTGAACCCTGGAAAAAATATTTTTTGAGATTAAAGTAAATACATTCCCGAATGAAAATGAGTTTAGACTATCATTGTGAGGTCATCGCCACCGTACTCTTTAAATTCCCTTCTCCTTCATGATTTTTACTTTTCTTCCAACTTTTACTGTAATGGCTCATATCGCTTAGCTAATAATTATGTTGAACAGTTTCAGTAGATACGGCCAGCAACACCTATAGCGATATAATTTTTCGATTTCTAGACATGTAACAAAGAAATCAAACAAGGTTACACTTGACAACAACACACTTGACTAACAACAATTATTCAAATTGTTTAATTAACACAAATTAATCAAGTTGCGATTATACAAAGTTTGAATCAAACAATACAATGATCATAATTACTAAAATTACAATTATTAAAAAGTGAACACACCTTCCAAACGCAGTCCTCTCTTTTCACAATGGCGATTTATGCACTCAGAGGCTGTCTGTTCTTGACTAACTTGGTGACTTCAATTGGCGATCAGGTAGTTTCCCAATATATAGGAATCTAAAACAATTTTCAGTTCAGTAATAAAGTCTCTTCGTGGACTTCTAACTGTATTTTTGCAGCTTAACTTTGAAATTAAACTCCTGGACGATTTGCAAATCTTTCTGACGCTCGGCAATTCTCTGTACTATAGTCTGCCCAGTGATTTGGTTTTAAAAACCAACGGGAGTAGGCGCAACGCAAAATTGTCTCAGCAGCTATACTGAAACTTCTCCTTTCTCACTCTTGAATTCTGTAAATATTATTTCTAATGTACCTTTATTAGAATTTTACAGCAATGAAATTTAAATTGGGCTGTTTACCTCATTGATGTTCGTTTCAAGATTAGCTCAATAATTATTAAAACAAATGGAGACGTTCATGTATCGGTCTCTTTTCGGCCTCTTTCCTTTGCACTTTTTTACTAGCATTTCCTCAATCTAGATTTCCAATCAAAAGTCAAAGAGATGTTCACCATTAGGTAATGATGTTAGCCCTTTCAGGCCTGGGGACACAATGTTCCCCCTGTGAAATGTTAAAATAATATTGCAAGAACGCTTTTGTCTATTGCATGAAATTTGACTTTCCTAACTGTTCTTTGGGACCCCTTCACGCGAGTCAATGATAACGGTGTTCATGGTTGCCATAGCAGCGTTTATTTTAGACAGGTCAAATTGAATTTCACTTTTATTAAAAATACTAGATTTTTGATACTTGTAAAAATCAATATGTGTTTTGGGTATGTTGTCAACTTTTAAAATCTGCTGGCCAATATTGAGTCGTGTGATCTTCAATACATTCTGAGAATCAAATAGCCGCCATTTACGTTTAAATGCAACGTGTTGACTTATTTTTAAAGGTTTTTTCAAGAATTTTTTTGTAATGTATCAATTTGTGTTATCAGTAGTACCACAGATATTATTATATATGCCCTTTATTGTACCTTTGGATAAAACAAATGACCAAAACTATTGTTATAGCGCCCTCTGGCAATTTAAATGTCAATGTTGCGTGTACTGAAGACAATTTGCGCCAAACTCTATAGCCAATGGATAAAGATTAAAGGAAAAGTATGGGAAAATACTATTTTGATCAAAATGTGGATTTTCTTTCAAAAAATAGATATAGAGCTTGATAGCGTTAACCTGTCACAACCTGTACAGGGTTGTCCTTATATTATCCTGTTTGTAACCGTGGTCATTTTGATCGATGTCTTCATCATTAATTTTAATACGCGGTTCTGTGTTATATGGTGTAACAAAAACTTATATTGTTTACGAATATGGTTATTTATTTATTGATTTTATTACGTCCTGAAATGTTTCTGAGTTTCTGCAGATACTGATCCACTATGGATACACAGAGAGACAAACAATCACCTGCATCAGCAAAGAATCCTAATGTTACTAATATTGTCAAAATGGGATGTTTGAAATAACAGTGTTTCAGATGTTCAACTAATTTGTTTGTGCCTTTCGCCTATAAAAAGAAGTTAATTTCAATTAGGATATTTCTAAAATAAACTAGGTAAAAATCAACTGATTACAACACAATCATATTTTTGAATAGTCTGAACTATCTTGAAACAGATTTTGAAATACATCATAATTTTTATTTAACTTCCTGTTTTGACAAAATGTAAGGTCATTTCAGCAGTAAGAAATGTCACATATTTGATATTTACGATTATTCAAAAATAAAGAAAGGCTTTTATGTTCAGGGAGGTACGTTTCTTTAGGTGTTAGATGCTCCCGAACACTCCCTTTGTTGATATTCGTTTTTGTTCTCAGCTCTTCTACATAAGTAACATAAACCCAAAATTTGTTATTTCATAGCAGTCCTACACATTTAAATACATCAAATTGTTTTAACTACCATGTTTTGACCAGAAGTAATAACGTGATTGCATTTACACGTCACAATGTTATTGTTGCCGCCACGGAAGTGTCCCAAGTCAATGTAATCACCCCTGTGGGTGTGTGTGTGTGTGTACTTACACGCCATTCGTTGTGGGGTACCAAACACAATGGAACAATGGTACCCCACAGAGAATCTATAGAAATTCTGGTACCCCACTGGAGAATTCTATAGAAAAGGGATAATAGAACGAACAAAGGAATACCCACTTATGGCAGCATATGTGAGAGTGTGTGTGTGTGCATGTGTGGTGCGTATGTACAAAAACTGTCTTCTGTATCCTCAATTTACTAAGGATATATCATCAACTGGACAGTAACTTACAAATGAAATTACCAGTTTGATGTTTCATTTTATTTCAGTGAAGGATTCTCTTGTAAAATGCTGAATCTCAATATGTGATCATATGCGTGAATGTCTTGCGCGCCACTTTTTGAGACGCACAGAACTATGGTCATCAACAAATTGATTTTGGTATTAATGACTCACCCCAAACTGTTAACGTTTATGGGGGGCACAGAAAATGTACCCAAGAAGAAAACCAGTTGAATCATGCTTCATCTTATTCCAGGTTGTTGTAAATTGTTTTTAATCTTAGAAAATAAAAATATTTTTAAAGATTTTTTTAAAATAAAATGGTATAATTTTGGGAGAAGCTCTCAAAACTTTTGTAATATTCTTGAAAGACCAATAAAATGGAAAATGGGGTTTAAAAATGTTTGCAAAAGTATTTTATTACGTGAAATGGGTAAACATGCTTTGTTAACTGTTTGTCAATAAAGATTTTCTTTCATAATATGATATTAAAAAGTTTCATTACTCAAATAGTGTCCACTGAGCAAATGTTGTATCTAGTAAAAGTCAGTGGTTTAAAATAACTTTTCCACTTTCCAAGCACTAACTTTCCCGTAAATCATACAAAATCACCTGATTTTTTTTTATAACAACATGACTTCGATAAGTTTGTACACAGCCAGTAATACATATAGTTTTGCGTTTTCCGAGAAATGCTAAGCCAAAGGTTTAAGTGCATCATTTCACAGTGCGGCGAATAATGCGTGCATGGACGATAGAACATTCTAAAAGTTTATTGGCAGATGTTGATGAAGTTTCAGAATACGTACGGTTTGGCACAAGTACCAATCGGTAAAATTTTTTGGTGAAGATGCGATTCCCAAATAAAGTGATTTTAATTTAAAAGCAATTTAATATACAACCCCTTGTCACAAGACGGTTCTGTGTTAACATTATATTTGTGCACGATTCGGTACAATCCACGTGGATTAAGTACAATACGATAGAGGGCGTGCATTCTAAAGCGTTAGCATAATGTGGGATGCGATAAACTAAACTCAAAATTCGTCTTGCGCAAAACTAGTGTCGTAAATGATAAACTTGTGGAGGTAATCACTTAATACCGTGACATCTCGTTCGTAATGTGATCATTCACTGTGCCATTTCCTAAAAAATTCTGAATGATTGTATTTTTAAAGATTGTACAGAGTGACGTTTAAAACTGCCGCTTTAGACATTAGTGTACAAACTAGTAACCCACCTACAAATGTTAACATTTTTACTATGAACTTCCTTGTTGGACCGGGAAGTAAGGTCACGTAGATAAGACAAAATGTCAAGTTCTTTAGATTTGTTAACCTTGGTTCAGGAGATATTGTTGATTTGAATTATTAAAAGTATGTTTCAAGTAAAACCTAACCCGGCCACTGTCTTCAAGTATTTTACGATAAATAGCCGAGCCAGCCAAGTTGTTATCGCCATAGCCACAACTCGTTTAGAAATGTAAATATTCAGTTAGTTGTATTGATGAAAAGATCGAAAAGAATTGACAGATCCACACTTTATTTGAGCAAAATAAAATTTCAACTTAGTTCTTGATCTCGTGACGCGAATACACAGTGGCAGCAGCCGCGCGCATAATTACTGTTCGGTTATTTTTCCAATATGCAGCCAGTCTTCACCAGCCGTTAATGCAACCCATGACTATTTGGTTATTACAAAATATCCAGCTAAAGTAAATTGCATAACTGAACCGCATACTCGTTATTGTTTCTAGATCAACCTGTTGTCGTCAACACCACACCACCTGAAGTGGTCAACACACCCCACCATCAGCTGAAATACCAGAGAAATATACTAAAAGACTCATCAAAGCTACTGTACTCGAAGGAGGATGTGAAAGGAAAGAGGAGCCAAAAATACTCAAAATCCCTTTATTCCGAAGGAATGTTCCTGAGAATGCAAAATACCGTAGTTACAGCTTTGGCAAGACACTGGTGGGATCAAGGTGACAATAGGTGATTATGCTCGTGGGTGCTACAGGTGGGATGATAAGCATTGATTGATATGATAGTCAACTACATCGTCGGGTAAGTGGGAGGATAAGTATCCGATTTAAGATTGGGATGCTCAAGGAGGGGCATCAATTCACAAGCATACAGCCAAACACCATTCATAACATTATATACGATTAACAAAACCAGGACCATACACTTCCCCTACATTGACAATCATTGACACGCCAGGGTTCGGGGATACCAAAGGTGTTAAGCGAGATAAAGAGATCGCTGGCCTGATGAATTTTTTCTCATACTCTTCCCCACCACCAGGTTGGTTATATTAATGCTATAGGCTTTTTGTTCAAGCCCTCACTATTTTGGCTTACTCCAAACCAGAAATACATCTTTCATTCCATCCTGTCCATGTTCGGTAGGACATTTCCCCAAATGCCGTAATTCTTTCCGCACTTTCCCATGATAGAAACTGCCCATCACCGCTGTCAAGCGGCAAACATTCCACACAGTGGCAGCATCTTAAAGTTCAACAACTCTGCATTGTTTGCCGATGGCGTTGATGAAATAGCTAAACTGTTCTGGAAAATGGGGAAATATAGTATGGAAAAGTTACTCAAAGACGTTGTCTTGCAACTGGAAGCGCAAAGTCTTTCTTTAACTAAAGATGTTTTGAAAGAGCGTCAAGTATTGGAAATAACTGTCCAAGGTTTGAAAACCCAAATACAGATGGCTGTTTGTAAAGTTGGAGAATTGAGGAAAAGGCGGAACGCTCTTCAACAACATCAAGCAGACATAAGGCAATGGAACTTTACCTCGAGGTTGAAGTTACAAGCTTAAAAAGATTGACTTATCGGATACGGTGATAGTGCTACGAATTGTGTTGAATGTCCAATTTACGTACATTACCCTTGTACAGGTGTGATTACTGAAATATTCCCCATATATCTGTCAGACGGTGATATGTTGGCAATTGCATTGCATGTCTAACGAATGCAGATTGGCTCTCATTCGAGGCAGAGATCATGGGTTTAAATACGTCGTGAAAAGGTAACACGAACAAAGACCGACATTGAACAGCAGTACAAACATGCAAAAGGTAAAGAAAAACACAGCCCAAAGCGATGATAGTGGTCTCGAAAGAGATCTTAAAGAAAATCAAATAAGGTATGTCGTCTGATTATAGGTTTGCAATTGCATTAAACAACAATAAATTGCATTAAACCGTCTTCTCAACACAGTTGATTATGTAGACTTGATGATTCAGACAGAGGTAAATGATGCAGAACCTGGTTGGCAGACTAGAGTACAAACATTTCGGACTATTCGACAAGATGCAGAGAGTATTTCCGAAATTGAAGCAAGTTTTATATCACAAGGAACAGAATCGAAGTCTGGGCAGTCGGAAGCCTTTTGGAGTTATATTCGAAAGGGAAAAAGTGATTTGGCTACTACACCTTAGACTTTGTGGTGATATTTGGGATTGGAAGTGGAATATCGCTAGTCATCGATTTGAAGTTGATACATTTAATGCAGTCACTAATCGATGACACACAATGGTCAATTCATCTCAGAAAAGGTTTCTCCCTGAAAACCCCCCCAAGAAAACAGGTGGTTTGAGATGGATTCGATGTATGTCGTATAATGCCCTACAGATATTCTTTGCATAACTATGGACATAATCTTTCCTCAAGAAAATAACCACAAAGAAATTGCACCACATTAATGCTTGTCTTGGTAGGCCCTTTTGGACGCTCTTGTCTTGCTCTGCATGGGTTATTGGCCAACTTATTCCCATATTAGTAACTTTTAATTTAAAAAACAGACGGTTCTTTGACTTAAAAGTCGGCCGGGCTGTGTTCAGTTTTAAAAGATACTAGTCTATCCATTGTCTATCCGATACAGCTGACTAGACCAAGCTGTTAGGAAACATGGGTTATAAATATGCTGTGCATCTAATCATGACTAAATTGTCCATTTATTGCCTTAGCAATTCCAAAGTGTCAAACAGGTGTTAGCTCATACAGGATACAGGACCCTGCACATTAATTAGCTGACATCAACCTAAATGCCGAATCGGAAAATTGTTGGGTGATGTGACACTCTCACATCCCAATAGGATATGACCGTGGGTTCTTGGGCGACACCCCCTTAGGCTTCGCCCAAAAATCTCAGAGGAATTACGTGATTTTAATGGCCTCATATGCCGTGAAATCTACATTTATAAATACATAACAACTTTAAGAACTTCCCAGAAAATTCCAAACAAAATAACAAAGGCAACCAGAAAATCTTACGTTGTCTTCAAATCAAATCTAAGCAAAAAAGAAAATGTGTATTAAAGTTTCTTTCAATAAATCTAAATAAAGGAACTTGATGTTCATAGAGTGTTATTCAATATATCACATTTGATTCCTATATTAATTTAAATAAAGGCAAATGTGTGTTAAGTTTTTCTTCAATATTAATTAAGGCTAAGGAAAATGTGCTTTAAAGTGTTTTCTTCTACCAGTAATAAATAAAGTAAACTTATATTCAAGCTAGTATACATTATATATACTTGTAATAAAATACCTGTAAAATGCATCCATATTTTGTGAATCAAAGAAAGAAATCTACATAATCTACGAAACTTTATTTGATAATGTCGTTACTAACAAAATGCAAGAACATTTGTCGTATTCATATGCTTTCAAATTTGTTTTACAAATTTTACTAAAATAATTTTTTAAAACCAAGTAATACTTCAATATAACTGATCCAATCTTCTTTGTTGTAAAGGAAAATGTTTTAAGTCGATGAGTTAGCATAAACAATCCAGTAGATATTTGGTCTCATGTATATAAATCCCTAGGCTTGTAATGGGGATGTTTGTTGAAGTGTATGATATATAACGTAAAATGTAGTATGTTGTAAGTAAGACTAATTGCGGTGACATCATGTGAAATTCTCTATTCAGAAGTAATTAGTTCATCAACCATAATTATGTTAATTTATTAATCTGCTGAATGATTAAAGAAGATATCTGCAGTGATGTTTTAAGAATTTAACAAAATAATTGTCAGCGACATAACTGGGGTTTGTTCAGTAGGGGAACTTGTGGGTTCCTCCTCAAAGATTTTAGAGGACACCTTTTTATAGGCCCTTTAATTATGTTTTTTGTAAGAACCAGGGGACACAGGTTTTGGGTTGAGGTACGTGCTCCGTGCCCCATTAGTTCTACTCACTGATGAGTGTTTCAAACATAGGGGTACTGTTGCTAACAATAGGCAGGTGTAATTGGTGTTGTCACCCCAAAGGGGTTTCATTTTGGGGGAATAAAATGATATCCCCAATCTGAATAAACTATAGTTGACATGGACCTCGTGAATACCTATTTACTTTCCCAAAATTTAAAGTTGTTATAACATCAAGTAATACATTTAAATACATTCATAATTGCATATAGTTGTTGTGTACGAGTTGCTAAATAGTGACTGGTGGTACTATCATTTTGCTGATATTATGCTTAAAGCCTATATTACATTTAAAAATACAATATTGCTAAAATTGGTAAAACTGCCTTTTAAAGTATAGATTTCTCAATAAGTCAATTAAACATCAAACAACTAAACCATCAAATGTTTTCCAGCTTATAACGTTGTGTCATTAACTATACATTAGTGAAAATGTATTTGGTCGTAAACTTCGTCTTTTGACATTTTAATTTAATTTAAATCTCTTGATTCGATGTATTTAACCTTTTTTATCAATACGTCCCTAATTGCCTGGTGACCAATCCCCGAATTAAGTTGGCACCAGTGACCAATGCAGTATTGGTCACTTTTGCCAAATACAAAAATAATAATTAGGGCATTCGTCATTTGAATACGTACTCTATCTCCCAAAACTATAAGGAATACATGCATGTGGATTAGATACAAAATAGTGAGGTCTTCCCTAAATGTACTGATGGGAAAACTTAAAAATTGAGAAAAAAATCAGTTGGTCACTGTGGCAAATTAAAGGGACGAATAGTGTAATCTGCCTTTTAATCGTAAATCAAATCAATGAACTTACACGTATCCAACATGTCCCTTTTTCTCCAAAAGGCATAACTATAATGTTACCAAATAATATCTGAACCTATTTTGACTAAATATAATGGTAAGCTAGAATATACATCACAACAAAAACATCACCCCTAACTTTTGTTAAGTAATTATATTATTAAACATAATAAATATACAATGTTGTAGAAGTGGTTGGCTGCCAGGTCAGCCCAAAATTTTGCCCATTATTCGTGTTACACTCCTTACCCATAATATTACCATTAAACATATTATATTAATTATAAAATGAAAATATCGTAATATTTTTAGGGTGACGTTTCACATCATCTCTTAAAAAACAGATCACATGGAGCCTGCGTGTAATAATAAAACATCTCATTTTTAACACCGTTGAGTATTTCTGACTCAGTGTACACAGGTCATAAAATAATGTTCTATGATTAATTAGTTGGACCACAATATTATGTCATCAGTCTTTATAAGTTTTGATCTATGTTAATAGTGACTTATTATAATTTACAACTTCATATTTAAGGTTTAAGCCTGCAGTCTTATTTCTTCTAGTATTTTAAATAAATATCGTCAGTGAACAAAACAGTGTTTTGTTGTCTTCATCTGTGTGTTGTGCCGGTATTCTCCTTGTGTACGAAACGAATAGAAAGAACTTGTAATATTAAGAATTAAAAAGAAATTGATCACTGTAAATTTATTTTGTTTGATACATCAGGCGTACTTTGAATTTGAAAAAGAAAGTTTCACATTATATGTAAAAACGATTTGATAACAACATGAAATTTATTTCTGACGATGTGTCATGAGTGTACCTCTTGGGATGGCTAGTTCTGGAAACACTCGGAAAAATTACACAAATTAGTACATTCTTACCCTGTTACAGATGTTCCTGCAGCGTCAAGCAGATAATCAATAAACAGGCGTTTTATAATATATTGGGCTGATAGGGACTATAAAAACAATCATAGCAAATATAATGCTTGTAGCAGTATCCTGTTAACGTGGAAACAAAATCGCGCTTTTCCTTGACACATGGGGGCGCTGTTTGTGAGAACACAATATGAACTCCGGTCTCACAGCATCACAAAAGTAAAAATAATAAAAACTCAAAACTTTGCCCCCATTCATGGTTATCTCAATGGGGTTTACCGATTAGTATTCAATTAACAATACAACTAAAATAATTAAGACCTTCGACTTTAAAAAAAAGATTTGTGCATATTTTTATTGCACAAATCCACTACAATAATTACATCACATATTTGCTAATGAATATGCAATTCTGTTAACATATAAACCAACAAATGCCAAAAGGTATAATAACACCCACGAGTTGGCAATTGAAAGAAAGCGATCTTACGTGTGACAACTTGTTTTGTATGCAGTGATAAATTACATAACAGAAATTCCACAGATGATTTAGCCTCAACAATAGTCATTCAGTTTCTCAACATTCTTTATCAAAGTCATTGAGTAACTGAAAAGCAATTCCCCATCACAACACCGCTAATATAATTACAATAACCTATTACAATTACAAATCTTGATAAAATTCATGCTTCCTTTTTCCTTCCAAAAGTGGGAATCTGACTTTGCTATGAATGAGTTTTCTAAATGAAGCGTTTGCTAAACAGTTTGACAGTTTAAGAAAAATAATGCTTTCTTTTTTTTTCCAGTAATTTACTTGTAGTGGGGTGTTATACATACAGTGCAGTGTTGTCTCGTCGGCTGATGCCGCCTATGGTTTTAATATGGGATTACCAGTCACATATTAAATCTCTGAGATTGTACATTTAATCATCAATTTAATCAAAGATAAAAAGAAACCTGCATCTAACAATACAATTGTATATATATTCCTAGGCTTTCCCGGTCAATTTCGGCAAATAAGCAAGCTAATTTCACTTTCATACGTTCATATTAAAGCGGTTGCCTCTCTAGTTACTACTGTGTTTCAAAAGATTAAAATTCCAAGCATTCAATTTCATTTTTCAGGCATGGGAAATTCATTAAGCATTATATTCCATTTTAGCATATACGTCGTTCTCTTTAGTAATGCACATTCGTTATAACAGTTAGCAAGTAGGGGTTTCGACTGGGGAAATTTTCACTAAAATATTATTATTTTCATTTTCGTATAACGGCAATCAATTTCATAAAATGAGAATTCAAAAATAAATCGAGAAGTAAATTTAAGCAAATATGCCTAATTGTGCGAGCAACTGAATACGTTTCCATCTGCTGATTAAATTGTTTTGTTTCCTTTAACCATGTGCGTTTCTCGTACCTGTACTGGGGCCTCTCGGTCTTTTTTTTATCACTTTATTTTGTTTATTTATGATGGAATTATAATCTTTATTGGTTTTTGCCCTGGTTCTAAGTCTGTAATGTGTTTCTAGAAACATTAAATTTTTATGTTATATTGGACATGTCTTCATGATTTTTTTATCTAGTTACTTATTGTCCATTCATGGTTTCGCTTGCACCGTCAATTAAGTCGCACAAATTTCTGAAATACCTGCCCATTAATTAGTTTGAATGACCAAATACACCTGCCATAGCTCAATGTGAATTTGAATGCAGTTCGGTGGTTATTTTGTTTAAATCGCAAGACGCAAAATACTATTGCCTACTCATAAAATGAAATTGATACATATAGACCCCTTCCCACAACATCAGTTGATCAATCTGTCCTTGATTTCAGATACAACAATGTAGGGAAGAGCAGTTTTAGAAACTAAAGCCAAAATTCGTCGTTTGTTGTGCTTGTAGCCATTAATAAGGCTGAACATTTTACACAGAAAGCAAGGTTGCTATTCAATCAAACGCAGGCCGATCACTGCGACATACGTTATCTGCCAAAAGCCATAATTAAGGGTAATGACCGTGAAGTTGGATGCAAACAGCGGCTAAAAATTCCCTCAAAAATAAATCAGTTATCAAAGCCATATGTTTGTGATTAGATACATATACACTTAAGAATGAAATTATATGTAGAATTGCTAGAAAACCTAACACTACTTGCAATAATATTGCAATGTGTCAACTTGCATTAAATTGAGGACCGCAGAATGACTTCGTTGCCCATGCACATTCAAAGATACAGGTCGATACATATATGGGGAGACAACATTATCTTACAAACATGTTTCACAAAAATGTTCGGTATAAAGTGTTACTCTACTCTGTAATTTAGGCCCTATTGTTGATGATGGTGTTACTCTTCATATAATTAGTGTGGTCTGGGATATTTGTCGTTTCTTAAAACAGTTTAATAATTTTCAGCTGGAAAATTTAAGGCAGTACTCATTTCCCAAAGTCCATATTGGGATGAATAAAACAAATGGATAGGTTGTATTTTCAGTATACATACCAAGACCATTAACAAATTGTTGCCGTGGGCCAACTTTATTACTAATAGTTCCCAGAAATAATTTTGGGTTTTGGTAATATACATTTTCTATATTGTCATATACTCAAGGAGAAACAACAACGAATAATGTTGGTTTGGTAATATACATCTTCTGCGCCTATACTCAAAGGGGAAACAACAACGAATAATGTTGGTTTGGTAATATACATTTTCTGTATTGTCTACTCCAAAAGGAGAAACAACAACGAATAATGTTGGTTTGGTAATATACATCTTCTGTATTGTCTATACTCAAAAAGGGAAAGCAACAACGAATAATGTTGGTTTGATGTATACATATTCTGTGTGTCTATACTCAAGGGAGAAACAACAACGAATAATGTTTGGGTTTAGTAATATAACCATTGTCTATACTCGGAGAAACAACAACGAATAATGTTTGGGTTTGGTAATATACATCTTCCATTGTCTATACTCAATGGAGAAACAACAACGAATAATGTTGGTTTGGTAATATACATCTTCTGTATTGTCTATACTCAAAGGGAAGCAACAACGAATAATGTTGGTTTGGTAATATACATTTCTGTATTGTCTATACTCAGGAGAAACAACAACGAATAATGTTGGTTTGGTATTATACATCTTCTGTGTCTATACTCAAAGGAGAAACAACAATAACAGACATCTTGGTTTGATAATATACATTTTCTGTATTGTCTATACTCAAGGAGAAACAACAACGAATAATGTTTGGGTTTTGGTATTATACATTTTCTGTATTGTCTGCTCAAAAGGGCTGCTTGATTGTATTTCCACTTTAAAACAATAACAACAAGTTATATTTAAACGCTTTTCTAGTGCCTATTTTGCGTTTGTTTGTGAAAGTTAAACGGTGTATGTTGTTTAAAAAAAAAAACAAAAAACAAAAACAAAAACAACAAAAACGCTGGTACGTTAATTAATTCATAAACAAAAGACACATTAAAGCAAACCCAAATTTATGGGGAATAACCTGTAAACACCGAATCACGTAAAAAGCGTTGATAAATTAACACAAGACGCGCTCATAATAAACTGTTTGACTTATCCTATAATGTAATGGTGCTATGGAATTGTATATGTATACGCACAATAATCAAAATGTTTTGTTTGAAGCCATCTCGCCAGGGAGAAATCGAAAGTCGAAACAATAGGTGATAGAATTGGTAGACATGTGGTAACATTATTGATGGGAAAGGGTATCCCACCCCCTTTGTTTCCCTGCAAATATTGCCTCGTAATTGGAAAAACCCCATTATTGCAATATAAAACCGAATAAATAAATTGCTGTTTTCTGGTCGGAGCATGGTTTGGCTTAGCTGATACCGATTGTATGATGCCAAAAGTTTATGACTTGTACAATAAATTTTCATGGCGGTACACCAGAAAAGGTAGCAGGATTAAAAAATAATAAAACAACCACGAACAGCAGAAAAGTTTCTTTGGAGCTTTGAACCCTACGAACTCCTGTGGCAAAGATCCTTAAATACAAAAACCCAAATTTAACTGTGGGGTAAATCTTCGTTAATAAATAGAGCATAATCTCTATCTATTAATTCTGCCAAAAAAAACCCCAACCCCCCCCCCCCCCAAACAAAAATAAACCAAAACACCAGGGCGGGTTTCTGGCGACGATGGATAAACATGATAATTGTTGGAAATTCCCTCATTAATATGTAATGTGAATGACGCACCTTAGTTTACAATATAAATTTGTGAAACCAGTAGCATTTTGCATTCGATCTTAATTTACAAGGTGCATTTCCACAAATATTCTCTGCTTGCGACATAACAACAGTGAAAAAAGAAGTCTCCAAGCACGCCCTTTTACAGGTGTCAAAGGTAGGCCTAAGTAGTGAATCGCCTTTGCATTATATGTTATCAATGGGTTCAAATTTTGGTATGGGTGCACCGCTTACTGAATTACAATCCATACCAGTTTGATGAATCGTAGCATGTTGTTTTATAAGAGGATAGCCATACAACGTATTCATCAAATTGTTTCATTGAGTTAAAACTTTGAACATGATGTTCGTCATGAAATGTTCTCATGTTTCTTATGATTGTTGATATTGGACATCATGTATTTTAAGTAAGACGAAGGTTTGCATGGAGAACAATTAACTGAAGGTTTGCAGTGACACCATGTGATGAGTCGTCAGGAGAATGTAGCATTCTCCTGACGACGAACAGCTCACACTGTCCGAAACATGAGTCAGCAGGTTTCCCTTCAGAAACCCCACATACTCAAAATAAGTTATTCATCACATGGTGTCACGGCAAACCTTTCAGTTCATCATGTATTTGTTTTACAAATGCCTGTGATACACAAGCACCCATAATTGTAAATGATTAAATGATGATAGTGTAGCGTTTGCAAACATAAAACAAAATATTTAGAACCCTCTTTTGTTACTCCTAAATTTCTTTGTGATTTTTTAATTCAATGGAAATTTATTTCATATTATACGCATTTTTGAAATACCTAATTAATAATAATAAAATAAAAAAAATTTAAATAAAAATTAATAATAAAATTACACCAGGACAATCAGCATGAATAAGCATGTAAGTACAGCCCCTTCGTCCTGGATCCTTCCCTAGGATAAAGGATTAATATTTCCTTTTAGTTCCAGGTTGAATTCATCATTTATGTTCAATATTTTGATTTATATTTCATTTTAACCATGTTTGAATAACATTTTATCCCCCATAAGTAACGTCATTCGTCTCAGTTTTAAATAGCATAAAGCATTATACCAGTCTATCATATTATTCCTGATAAAGACACGACAAACCAAACCATGTAATGATAAAAATTGGTCATACCAGATTGTACAGGGAAAAGACGTTTTAAGTGATTGCTCATGGACTATAAAAAGCAGTATAGTCTGGCAGGCTTGTAAATCCATATACATTTCGGTACAATCTTTGAAACTCTCAGGATCTCCTATAAATATGTCCAACAAATGCAAAACTGCTTGGTGCCATTTGTCCTATTCCCCTATAGCGGCCATATTGAATTTTAAAATAGCCTGTTTTCTAACACTATTATGTACTTCTGTATGCATGAAAAAAGGTAAAAATGTTACAACACTGATATGGATCTTCATTTTTTCCATTTACTGCTCTGTTAGCACAATCAAATTCTTTCATATGTTTAAAAGGTGTTGCAGGCATTTGAAAATTCAAATTTGTCACCATTTAAGGCATATTAAGGAAATACTTTTTTATTATCGTTTCCAGCCACAACAGGAGGCTACGCTGAGCACTGATCACTGAAGTTAAAATAATTGTAAACAATATTACATTAACAACCATTGACTGATTAGCATATGGTGGATTTTTTTTATTTAGTAACAAGGATTAACCAAATAACCAAAGTTAAGACTGTACCTTTTAAGCATTTGTGTTTTGTTATGAAATGGTATATTTATCGATTTTCGAGTCTCAGACTGTGGAAATAAGACACTGCTTGTTTTTTTTTGTCCTTCAACGTTTTGGGTTTGCGAGTCCACTGATTTAATTCTTTCGCATAGTTGATTTAACGAAGAAACATCATAAAATCCAATTGTGTTTAGAAATCGTTGGTCAGCCAGTAATTCATACAATCATCATGACCCGCACTATGTGCGCTGACCAACTGATTCAGTTTCTATATGGTAATAATAATTAAACTTAACCTTTTTTTAACATTTCAAATATTGTTAGGATAAATAACTCATAAATTGCCCATTAATTTTAGTAATTTGAAATACAACGAGCTTTACTTGCGATTGAGCAAGTTTATTCAATTCTCACCAAAAGTTTCTAATTTTTTTTGCTTTTAAAAAATTTTCTTTGCCAAATTTTCTTTCTAAATGTTTTGAGAATATACCTAAACCTAATGAATCGTGTAATCAGCTACTAAGAGAGAGAAGGTATAACTATGGAAGCAGGTACTATTGACCATTTTTTTTCCACGCCTTTTAAGAGCTAAGAGCTCAGTAAAGCATTTTTCGGTAAGATATTCAAAGCCCCTCGTAATAATAGAGCCACCAAACCAATGAAACTAAAAAAATCTAATTCCACAGTTTTACAAAATAAATTATTAGCTTGTGACAAAATCAGTAGGTAGGCGGGGGGGGAGGAAAATGTTCATATCAATTCCACAGTTATACAAAATTAAATTATTAGCTTTGCGACATATAAAGGGGAACGGCAGAAGATTTTCATCTAATTCCACAGTTATAGAGAATAAATTAGCTTTGTGACAAAAAAAATTTTCTTATCTAATTCCACAGCTGTAAAAAAAAATTATTACCTTTGTGACAACATTTTTTTTGGCGGGGAGGGAGGAGGACAATTTTCGTCTGTCTACGAGAGCAGTCAGGATTAAAGTGAAGCAAATGTTTACTGACCCTTTAAGTCTCAACGCGAGCATTGTTAAGATTCAATGGACTGCAAAACCCATGACAAAACAAATTTTTGCCCTGAGTGCGTGTTTCACAAAAGCTTATTATGTAATCACGTAGTTCATCCTTAAATAATTGTAACTGCAAAATGCCATCTGAAAAGCGAGGATTTTTGGACGGAATTGCCTGGGGCAGTGAACGACTCGCGCTCCATAAAATCCGATTAATACTGTATCCAGATTAATCTTTTTTAAATACATATAAAAAGGAACAAAACCTGACCACTTACACAAGTGCCAAGTTGTCAACCCAACTATCTTAATAATAATATAATAATAATATAACACAAATATAAATAAAATAATATAACACAAGTATATGCTATATATAACTAAATTATCACAAACTGGGCAAACGAATTTTTGAAAAGAGCAAAACGTTCACAATCAAAACAGAAAAATGAAACAATTTTCACTTGATGCTCACTAAACCCAAACAATACAACAATAGTCTACTGGCTACACTAGTAGAACAAAGTGAACAATTCATCACAAACCTTTCCAAAAAAAACTATCTCAAATTGAAAAAATGCTCTGTGTAAAGGTTTAAACTTTGTTCCAACTGCTAAACCAACCCGTTTGAGTGACATTGACGTCTTCCAAACGAGAATGAGAATTGAATTCCTGATATACATAACAAACCTTCCAAAACCCATCCGTTGAATCCGCCATCCACTTGGCATCAAAAAACTACACAGAGTCAACACCTGAAAACTATTTGGAAGCCACAAAATATCAACTTGCTCACATTTGTCTGAGAACTCAGAAAAAGAACATGATCAAACCAGGAATCTCAAATCAGAGCACTACACCGAGTTCGATCAAGATATTACACAAGAAACCATCCTTTTAGTTCATAATGTCCTAACCGAAATGCGAAACAACACACTATCGACAAACACACTCTCGACAAACACACTCTGGCATATCTCGATCTGAGCTCACAGGCATGTCACATTCCAACAATATATTTTCTACCAAAAATTCACAAAGCTCCGCCAACAGGCACACCCTTTCTTGGAAGACCAATTATAAGTTGATGTTCGAGTCCATCTGCCAAAATCTCAGAATTTGTAGATCATTTTCTACACCCTATATATAGTAACCGCCCAACCTAGATATGTACGCGACATAGCAGACATACAGCGGAAACTCGAAGGATTAAGATTTCCACAAAATGTGCTTATCACAAGTATTGATGTTGTTAAAATGTACACAAATATCCGCCAAACCGAGGCAATGCCATCGACCAAACCAACTATCCATAGTTCATCAACAAATACATCCGAAAATTTCTGGAACTAACACTCAACAGAAATTGTTTCCAATTTGGAAATAAAATATACCTCCAGAAAATCGGTTGTGCAATTGGCTTAACAGCCAGTCCGGAAATTTGTAACATAACATTATATGATCTCGAAAATAAAATCCTACAATAGGCTGATCATATCCATGGTGGCATACTACAAAAGTGTACACCAGTTTCTACACAGAACCCCATCACACCCACCCCATGTGTTCAAAGCAGTTATCTACTGAGAAACTCTGCGATATGCCAGAAACACCAACAATGAGGAAGATTTCACAGAAAAAGTAAAACTTTCTCACCAAAAATTATTAGCCAGAGGCTATACTCAAACCGAGCGAAACAGCGCAACTCGAAGTATCACTGGTCAACCAGCCAAACTGATTCACAAATTACCAAAAGATAAACAAAACAACGACTTATAATCCGTTCGTATAATACCACAAAAGATGTGAAACAAACGGTAAACAAACATTGCCTCTGATACAACAAAACCAACAAACTCTCAAATATTTCCAAAACAACCCTTTGTTGCATTCAGAAAGGCTCAAAACATTCGGGAGAAATTAATCCAGTAAATATCACAAATAGAGATCCAAAGGATCAACTGAGAAACTCATCTCCAGGAACCAGTTTGAGATGTTCATGTCAACATATAGAGCATTTTCTCTAGATTTTGATGGAAAAAGAAAAATCCTGAAATGTCGTTGGGAACATTGTTAATTTTCACAATAAATTCGGGAGGTCACTTTTGAAAATTGGGTCCAAGTTTAGAGTTTTGCCAGAGCCAGTCACATCTGGCTTTTTTGAAGAACTAGATGAAACACTTAATGTTCTGCTCTCTTTATTAGTGGAACAAATCACATAAACACAACAAACGAACGAACCTTTTGGAAAACTTCAATTATGTCTTATCCAAAAACAAGACAGCAGACAATCCGGTTCTAACTTCTATTGAGCCAGTACTTGCAACTGATCGGCGACTCCGAGCTAGAAGTGGTCATGTGATGTATAGTGGGTACAAAATAACAACAAACCAGCTGTGCGCTGTGTATAAACATAGGGAGCTCCATGGAGGGTTTTAAAACAACGACCCATTATTAACTGAATGGCAAGGGAAGGCAAACTGAATGTTCAAAATCATGTTATATTCATTCTACAATCTCTGTGCAATTTAGGCTCTGGAATTCACGTAATACTTTGTGACTTTGTCAAAGTCGTAGGAGACTGGCGTACTACTCTACTGTATTTACTAACAGTCGTTTTCCCGGTTTCGGATTTTCCCGGTTCTGGATAGCTGCAAATTAAAAAAAAACTGTTTAATCCACATCACTTCAGATAGAAAATTGATACTTTACTGAGGTGAGGAATAACTAATAATAACTATATAATGTGTAATTTTCATCCACTAAACTGCGACCGTTGTGAAGATATCGATCATTTAGTGACGCAAACTCGGTTCAACACTAAGTCGAAAAAGGTCCCCAAAAAGCGACATTGACGTTCTTTGCTGCCGACCGAAGTTGCATATGGGGGACTTAGTCTGTGGGATGATAAGCCCACAGACTAAGTAATACACATACAAGTTTCGATGTCACTATAATGTGATGAACACAGCGATCTTTTAAATTATTTGTTCATGTTCCATAAACACAAACCCAACATTAGAGAAGAAAATCTTGTGAAACTTTGGCATTGCTTTGAAAATTAAAGTCTAGGTCACGACAGCGCTGATTCTGAATTCGTTGGTGCATTGTATTGACATTTACAACGGTTGTTTTATGTTGGCTGTTAAGCTAGCCTATATAATTATTGTACTGCGCGAAATGGGAACTTTTGACGCTACGTCTGGTAGCTATTGTCAACAATTCGTAACTATGTTTTATTGGACGAGGCTTAGCATTTCAAATCATTCGAAAACGAATACTAATTACTGTTTCAGCAAGTCTGGCAAATTTACCATACACGCAGCTATCGATCATCCTGATAAATTATTCATCCTGAAGTGCTTCCATCTTGGAGAAAATTTGAATTATTTTGTAAAATATCCATAAATAAAAACAACATGTTTCAGTTTTTCCTCGTTTTCTCAAAAACTTGAGCATCTGTTGTGATGAAACTTTCACGGGTTAGTTTTATTATATTTTTGACCAATCGGTAATATTTGGTAGGTTTACCTTTAAACTAAAAAGGTTAGTTTTATTATATATTTAATGAAAACTATATGATTTAAATGATCGTACGTTACAAAATACAATGTACCAATGTTGTACCCTCCCCGTATATGTGGAGTGTAGACATATTCGTGTGGGAAGCAGCTTTGAAAACATTAAACATATTAACCCTAACTCCCTAGGCCCATTTGCTTAACACAAAATCCTTCAGCAGTAAAGCAAGTGCATGACATGTATGCACACATGTGTTTCTAATCTGTGATACATGTACATGGCCAGGACCCTCCCTGCATGCATGGAGCAATAAACAGTGTCCGCTGACCCAAGCACTGACCTTGCAATCACTACAACAAACATGGATGTACATGTACCATGGAAAGGCAAGTATGCCTAATAACCTAAATCCTCCAAAATCCTTAACTTTAGCAAAGAGGATTTTGGAGGATTTGGGAAGGTTTGGGTTAAATTAAGAAAGAGTTGAACAAAAAATTATGAGAAGACTAAAATGTCGATGTTGTTGTAACCTACAGTAAATACTGTAAATTATTCAAATTGCCTAAATACTTATCTATTTTGAAAACAAATAACACTATTAAATGCAATTTCTGCCATACCAATTATTTCTCAGACGATAGGTAAATAATCATATTCCTGTACTTGTACTTGCTCATCATCATGGTTATTCCCATTATGTTAAGTTTATTGTTATCAGTGTCATCATGCAGAAGTCTATATCGCATGAACAATTAATGAAAGCATTTGCGAAGGGAGAGCGTCGATTACTATGGCAACATATAATGACACGGCATAACGGTCTATCATGCGCTTAAAGGGAAGGTGCAGCATTTATAATGTTGGCAAATATATTCTATACTTACTCTCTTTGGACCAATATATGCATTAAAACCAACCTGTGAGAACTTAAACATTTCTGGCAGCATCACAGACAAAATTATTTCTAAGGAAGATTGGTACCATCTTTAACTTGACACCAAATGAGTTTTAGGTTCAAATTCGGCCATTTTTTAATTTATGAATTACCAATTATATTCCTTATCTTTAAGCAAATAGGTCGGTCATAGATCGGTTTCAAAATCAGTGTGGTAACTCGTTCTTTTCGTTGATGCGTGTTCATACACTGTGAAAAGTCGTTTAAAACACAGCACGGCAGAATTCCAACCGATCCAGCAATTGTGGCTGAAATTGGACATCGTTTCATAGACAAAAAATAGCCTACATAAAGAGTTTTCACGTATTAAAATAATACAAATGCAGCATTTTCAAAAAGGTTAATGCTAACAATGGTTTTGGAAACAAGGGCAAATACAATAAAAGGTGATATGATGCATGACATCACTTGTTTACATCACTTGTTTACCCAAAGTCAAACTGTGACAAGCAAAAGATATAAAGTACGGTAGTTTATGGCAGACACCATAAAAATGAAAAACCCCGTTAAAAATTAATTGAGAAACCTAATATATGTTGAGCCATGCTTTTGACAAAATAATTAAATATTTCATTTTAAGGTACTTGTTTTCTAGGTAAAACTTGTAGCTTTGCATGGTGAGGATAAGTAAGACTAATTGCGGTGACACCATGTGGAATCTCAATTGAGTAGTAATTAGTTCTGAAAAGAACTGGAGGTACAACTCGACGTTTCGATCAGTATGCTCTCATCGTCCTGAGGCCAATAACTAATGTTTTGCATTTAACTATTTTATTAATTAATTCTTTTCTAGAAGAATGTTAAAAACAAACATTAATTTTATATTATTCTAGGATAAAATAAGGTTGATAAAATGAAATCTTCAGTTGCAATCCATATAAACCCACAGGAAAACTGCGTTTTATTAATATAAATGTTACTTTTAAATGATCAGATTTTTGTTTTATTAGGCAATTTAAAGTTGACGTGCAATAGAATGCAAAAATTTCAATAGGTAACCATAATGAAGTAAATTTAAATTACTTTAAATTTAAATTAACTTTTAAAGTGATGTTCTCTTTATTGCTTCCCTACCATTGTGTTTCAAACAAAATAGACTGGTACCCACCAACGGCATTCTAGTAACCTGCACAAGAGTACTGGATGCCATCCCATTTCACATAAAACAACCTTCAGGGGCATGAACAGGGGGTTAACATTTTCAAATAATGATTTCCTTGTTTCTTATAGGTTGTTACGTATTTTGATGGGGGAAGCTAAAAATTGTCAATGAAAACGATTTTCAAACAGATTATTATGTTTGAAATAAACCGAAATCTCTTCTCTTTTGGCTTCAAAGATTTTACCAAATTACCAGGTTGAGGCTTTGGACAATATAGGGAAGGAAAACAATAATGGAATGGTGCCATTGTCATGTACGCTGGAAATGAGTAGATAATACCAATTCAGGATACAAAAATAAATTATGATTAAGGTATTGGACTCAAAAGATCTTAGTCAACAGATTCCAGGTTTGTTTAAGATATTACAAAAACAATATCTCTATATAAATGCACCCACTGAGAAATATAAGAGGGTAAAACAAATCAATAACCATACTAAAACAGATCGTGCAGCAGAAGCCTGGTGGATCTCAAATGAGTTTTCTTCTGAATATGGTGTACTGAACTAACACCAAAATGATATTGTGTTGTCAATGTTGTTGATTTGATGCAGTGGAAAGGAAGTTAGATGACAAGGAGTTACGGGACTTAGCTAAATTCATAGGTGAAGACTGGAAGCGACTAGCCACTTACTTGGGTTTGAAAGACGTACTTAAAACATTCGAACGCAGCTTCGAGGGCAATATAGAGGAACAGGTTTTTCAGATGGTTGTTACTTGGAAGAGATTGCAATCTGGTGACAGAAGCAAGTTGGCGGATGCTTTGAAGAAAATGGACCGTGATCTGGTGGAGATAATATCAGGTAATGGGAAACAATAAGGAGTGTTTTGTTCAAAATTGTGACCACTACCGAAGCATTATGGGAATCCATCATGGAGGACATCTGTCCCCAACCACCAAAAACCTCCAAACTTTGGCTGGTTCCCTCTGGGTATTACAATGACCTCATTATCTGCCAGATCCTATTAGCCAAAACAAAGAGAACACTTAACTCAGGAGTTAATCCCATAATCCATGTTGGCAATTTTCATGATTTTTGTTAGGTTTTGCATAACTTGTTTCAGTATAACAATTGATGACATAGATGCCTCTATCTGCCTTTATAGTTCTTTTAGGAAAAACAAGTCAAATTTTGGTTCAATCCAAACATTACCCAAAATTGTGCTTATAGCGGTAATCTAAGTAACATCATCACATTATTGCTTGTACTAAAGACAACACCTGTGCCAAGTTTCGTGGCCAACAGATGAAATTTAATGAAATTATGTGGGAAATACTGTTTTCTACCTGAAATTAGGAACAATTTCAAAATAATGGGTTTTGAGTGCCCCTTAACGGTGACTTATGGAAGTTGTATGACCTCATCCGATAGAGCTTATCGGACTGAACATACCTACGAAGTTTCATGAAAATCGACTGAAGATTACAGAAATTGCTTCCCAGCATTATTCTATAGAGTTCCTGCTGTCGATCATTGGATTTCAGTCGCGCATTTCACACGATATACCATGGCATTCCCATAAAAAGTATATGTTACATCATTGGTGCAGCTGCCCCTCGTTGGATAAACTCTTTTATATCCCAGCTAACATGCATACGTCGGCCCAACGTTGGCCAACATAAGAATTTACGGTTGGCCCAACATTGGCAATGGACGTCGTCTTGACGTCAATTTTTCGATCGGGCCAACGTCAAATACGTTGGACCAACGTTGGGCCAACGTTGGGCCAATGTCCCCACAACGTCGGGACATGTTGGGCCAACGTCAGCATGCCAAACGTGTTCATCGTACGTTGGGGGTAGTTGAGTCCGGTAAGCTAGACCGCTCGGCCACGACACCATCCCTATCTCCATTAACATTTTGAAAGAAGCTGTATGTTCTATGGGTTTTTGTTTTGTAGGCAATCAAAATTGCACAGTTTTACCAACATCGGCACAACGTATGATGCGCCGTAGTAAGGTTGTAGGCCTACACATTGTAACTACGTTGTGGCAACGTTGAAAATACACCTATTGTACTGCACAACATTAAGCAACGTCGGCAAAACCATGATGCGCCGACGTTACGTTGCCCATTTTAAACTTACGCGTTGTGCCAACGTTGGAAATCGAATTCGTATACTCATCAACATTTGCCAACGTCAGCACAACCATGATGCGCAGACGTTAGGTTGTCCAATTATAACTACGTTGTGCCAACATTGAAAATAGACCTATTATACTGCAATATTTTCCAACGTTAGTGCAACGTTTGTAAATTTACCCTGACCTTCACGACGTTCATCTAACGTCCGTACAACGTCCATATTTTGACGCCGACTTATCCAACGTTCACCAACGTCAGCCCAACGTATGCATGTTACCTGGGATCTGACCGTGTTCAGCGAGTTGTGTATAAGTGAGCCTCGTCTGATTCTATATACCAGTTTGCTCCTGAGTATCTCAGGAGTCTGTATTTTGTGCTTATGTCAATGTACTTCAGCTCCACTATTCATCAAGTTTATACAGTCCAGTATGCCGACGACATTTTCCTCTTTTTAGGAATTTTAGTCAGATGTGAAAGGAACACAAAAGAAGAGGGTACAAAGAGCAGAGTCAGGTACTGGTCCTGGGACCAGACAAAGGAGGGACAAACGTAATCGGAAAGAAGGTACAATGAAGGGCAGGATATTAGTGAAGGGCAAAGATTAGTGAAAATTAAAGAGTCAGACAGGGAGAAATTAGTCAACAGACAAATAATCAACAAACAAGCAAAACAAACAGGCAAAACAAGATAAGTAAAACAAAAATCTGTGGATAAAGAAATAAAAAGTTATTCCTTCCTGTATGTTGAGACCATGGGGTTGAATGGTGTGGATACGCCTTATCCACATCTTTTTCTCTGCTGAGACGGACGGATTCCCTGCGGTTACCAATGGACTCAATGCCCTGCAAAATCATGCCAGAATTATTGATTACATAGATCGAAGTGTTGTCCCACAGGAGTGTCAAGCTTATGAGTTTTGACCCTGGATTTGTGACCATAGAACCATTTCTTTAGGGAGTTCTAGTCTCGCCGATATACTGAATACAGATTTGCTGGTGGGCACCAATGGAGTGACTTTTGAAGTGACTTTTGTTTGCTAAACAGATTATTTTAAACAAATTGTTTTAAACACCTCGTATTTTATGTGTGATTCTATGAGTCATTTCATTTCATTGTACATAACTAGAAGCAGCAATTATTTTTCATAACATTTTCTCCGATCTGGGTGCGGAGGTCAGGAACACTTTAGTTTTAATCCTTTTAAGTTTTGATGGTTGATATGTGCAATTATTAAGGTTGTGTGTTCCATGTGATTCCATTATCCCAGTTACCGGTTATTTATTTTTATTTATTGTAAGTGGCAGTTTTTCTTCTGGATTGAATTGTTTTGTAGGCCATCTCTCAGTATGGTTGGGTGGGGTTGGTTTGCGATGATTTTATATGTTGCTCTCATATCTAAATTGTTACCTGTTTGACTTTTTATAATGTTGTGAGGGTGTGATATGTTTTCATTTTCCAGTTTATTGCATTTTTGGTAACTTTTTGGTCCGACTGAACACAACTGAATATTGTCTGATTCGTTGATATTTGTTCGTGCATTCTGTTGTTTTACTTATTAATATTATGTTGTTTGTTCGTATTTTTGTTTTCAGCATTTCTGTGTTTATTTGCTTGTGTGTTAATTGAAATGTTTTTATGTGCTTGTTTGTGCGTTTTCTTGTGTGTTTGTTTGTCTGCCTGAAGGAGACAATCTGTCTGTTTTTCTTCCTGTCTGCAAGTCTGTTGGTGCGTCTATTTTGATCGTTTCGTACTTGGCTATTTATAGGTCCTTTGATTACAATTAATTAATTTGTTTTAATACCTTTTCAGTAATTTTCATGTTCGTGCTTTTCTGTAATTTTAACTGTTTTAACTTGTAAATACATTATGCATATTTATGAGCAGCAGAGGTCTGAGAGGGAATATAATGATTACAGTTTTAACTAGACGGAAGTGTTTGTGATATTACAAACACATAGGTGTTCGAGTTTTGTCAGGGCAGTGATGATGACGTCAGAATGTTTTTAAAAAGAAACTTTGCATTATTATATTTTTCATATTAAAAGTACCCTGTAAAATATGATGTGGTTAACGATGATTTGTTTGAAGTCCATTTCAATGATTTGAACTTAATCACATTATTTATTCTTGAAAAACAGTTCAAATGTGAAAACAACTGTTCTGCTACCGAAATTCTTTGAGAGAAGGCATTTATTTCTTTGGCGAGTTTTACAACCCGTTTTCGTGTAGTTCCAGATACAAATTGTGATTTTGACGAAACCGTCGTCCTCGCTAATAATGTACGGTTTTGAAAATATTTTTTTAATATTAAACTTTGACTTTCCGGTTTGGACAGGAAAGTAAAGGTCAAATTGGGGTCACTTTTGTAAATATTTTCAACAGTTATAACAATCTATACAATGGTGGAAAGATTGTGAATTTACCCCTTGTGGTTGTTGAGATGATTTTTAAAATATTAAATTTTGACTTCCGGTTTGGACAGGAAGTAAAGTCAACACGGAATTTTGACAATTAACGATCTGTACAATGGTACGAAAATTGTCAATTTACCCCTCTTCTTGTGGTTGTTGAGATATGATTTTTTTCAATATTAAACTTTGACTTCCGGTTTGGGCAAGAAGTGAGGTCAAATTGGGGTCACCTTTGTGTAAATATTTTTCGACAATTAATCTATACAATGGTGCAAAAAATGTAAATTTACCTCTTGTGGATGTTGAGATATGATTTTTTTAAATATTAAACTTTGACTTCCGGTTTGGATAGGAAGTAAGGTCAAATTGGGGTCATCTTTTTGTAAATATTTTTTGACAATTAACGATCTGTACAAAGGTACAAAAATTTTCAATTTACCTCTTGTGGTTGTTGAGATATGATTTTTTTTATATATTAAACTTTGACTTCCGGTTTGGACAAGAAGTAAGGTCAAATTGGGGTCACCTTTATGTAAATATTTTTCGACAATTAACAGTCTATACAATGGTACAAAAAATTTCAATGTACATCTTGTGGTTGTTGAGATAAGATTTTTTTAAATATTAAACTTTGACTTCCGGTTTGGACAGGAAGTAAGGTCAAATTGTGGTCATCTTTGTGTAAATATTTTCGACAATTAACAATCTATACAATGGTGCAAAAAATGTAAATTTACCTCTTGTGGATTTTTAAAAATATTAAACTTTGACTTCCGGTTTGGACAGGAAGTAAGGTCAAATTGGGGGTCATCTTTTTGTAAATATTTTTTGACAATTAACAATCTATACAATGGTGCAAACAATTTCAATTTACCTCTTGTGGAGTAATTCTCCCGAGCTTCTGGCCTAAAATGCGTCTGTGTGTGCATGACAACGCTAAGCGTGCATTGTACCGTGACGGGGACAACTCGACCCTCTATATAACTATTAGACTGTTATCCGATCAAAGTCTGGCACCAAACCATACCGCCTAGCTCCGTGAGTGTAAAATTATCTGCCTTTGTGTACGTCACAAACGTTTCGTTAAAACTTCGAAAATTTGGGGGGGTCAATTTTTGATTATTAGATAAACAATTAATAATCCACTCGACACAAAAAAAAACATTTAAAATTGTTTTTAATTCATACCAATCAATATAACAGCACCAAAAATAAAGTTTGGTAAATACACTCTTCATAGGACCTTTAACCATAGACATAATACTTACATAACTTTGACCTGGGTAAATCTAAGAGTGAGGTCGTCGATCTGGTTTTTAGTTTTTAGGACCTGGTAGTGTCCCCTGTGTGGTGGTGACTTTGACACGTTGCACTTTGTCAACCAAAAATGCAGCCATCCAACATACCAGATGATGATTGAGACCAACGTTGATTAACTTCTGGATGAGGATGTAGTGATGTGGTCAAATGCCTCAGAGTAATCCAATAGTAAGCTTTGAGAACAAATGCTTGACATATCAGGTATCTTTTCAACGAGTGCATCAGTGGTTCTGGTACCTTGGATACAACCAAACTGGTTGGGGTCTGTTTTGTTCTTAATGTTTTGTCCCTGTCTAACACTATGGACACCAAGACTTTGGCAGCAATGAGGGTAAGAGAAATAGGTCGTATATTACTCTCTACCGATCTCGGTGGGCATTTCTTGGGGAGCGGTATGATATCTCCAGTGTTCCAACTAGATGGAACGACACCTTTTCTCAATGAGCTGTTGAAAATGGCAGTCAGTGGAGCAGCCAAAACGTGAAAGAATTCACGTAGGTGCATGCAGGCACTCCGTCAGCCCCAATAGTCTTGTTAACTTTGATTTTGGATAGCGCATTTTTAGTTGTTTCTAAACTGATGGTCAAGCTACCAGGCATCGGATCCACAATCTGGAAAATTGGATGAGTGCCATCCAATCGAGGCAAGTCACAGCTGACTGAGACGAAAGAGTCATTGATGTTATCAGCAAACAAGCAGCCACAGTAACAGCAAGACCTTGTAAACATCCATCCCCTCCAGCTGAGAAGCCCATGAGAGACTTAATGTGCTTCCACCAGTCCTTAGAGGAATAGCTCTTTAACGACGCTATCTTGGACTGATAAACGTCCTGCAGCAGATGTGAGGCAGCACGGTTGCCTTCATTGCGGAGAGTTCTTGCTAAGACCATGATGCCCGCCATCCTGCCCGTTGACGCTCCTCACTAACTTTCTGAATGCGTCGGTGACCCAATGTTTGTCGTTAGAATGACGTGTGACCATGCACCTTGAGAGGGAAGCGTGATTCCATAAGTGCACTCAGGGTCGACTGGTAAAATAAAAACTGTTCATGGCAGTTATACAATTCATTCCAGCTGATTTTGATAATGCTGAAGATGAGAAGACGACACGTGCACCTGGTGGTTACCCTCAAGGTATGGTCTGGGTCCAGTGAATATCACAGGATTGTCATACACTGCTGAAAGGTTCGTCAAGATGTTGTCCAATATTGCTTGTTGGCGTGTAGATTGTTCAACAATCTGCTTAAAGCCGTAATGAAATCTGAGAAATGAGTCTTTAAAAGCACGTTAAAGTCCCGTCGGTATAACAGCGCATGAAGAGTGCACACGAAGGATATTATCAATACAATTTATGAGGTAGTCGTCTGCATCTGGTGAGTGGTAAATGCAGCCTACAGTCAAATTTGAAAACTTTTTTGGTAGTCTCCTAGGTCTCGATGTTATCCAAATTGCTTCATGTGTATCATCTTCAAGATCTTTCCAGATTACCGATGTAACACGAGACTCCGCCTACACGTTTCCATACTCTGTCTTTCATTTTGCACACAACACCAGACAACGCCACTGCCTTGTTATGAACATGTTCGTTAGACCATGTATCAAATCTAAAGAACGACGGCCAGAAATTCGTCGGATTTCTCGATGCTTAAGGAATGAGCGTTAAGATTAAGAACACGTGGAAAATCCCTTTGTTTTGGCTAACGTCACTGCCGATGGGCATTACATAACAATGTTTTGGTCTGAAGGGTGTTTTCTTGTAGATATTGCATATACTCTTTTGATTTATTTTTGTTATCAGCAAGCAAGCAAGCATTACATAACAATGTTTTGGTCTGAAGGGTGTTTTCTTGTAGATATTGTATATACTCTTTGGATTCCTTTTTGTTATCAGCAAGCAAGCAAGCATTACATAACAATGTTTTGGTCTGAAGGGTGTTTTCTTGTAGAAATTGTAAATACTCTTTTGATTTCGTTTTGTTATCAGCAAGCAAGCAAGCATTACATAACAATGTTTTGGTCTGAAGGTTTTTTTTCTTGTAGATATTGTATATACTCTTTGGATTCCTTTTTGTTATCAGCAAGCAAGCAAGCAAGCAAGCATTACATAACAATGTTTTGGTCTGAAGGGTGTTTTCTTGTAGATATTGTATATACTCTTTGGATTCCTTTTTGTTATCAGCAAGCAAGCAAGCAAGCAAGCATTACATAACAATGTTTTGGTCTGAAGGTTTTTTTTCTTGTAGATATTGTATATACTCTTTGGATTCCTTTTTGTTATCAGCAAGCAAGCAAGCATTACATAACAATGTTTTGGTCTGAAGGGTGTTTTCTTGTAGATATTGTATATACTCTTTTGAATCCTTTTTGTTATCAGCAAGCAAGCAAGCATTACATAACAATGTTTTGGTCTGAAGGGTGTTTTCTTGTAGATATTGTATATACTCTTTGGATTCCTTTTTGTTATCAGCAAGCAAGCAAGCATTACATAACAATGTTTTGGTCTGAAGGGTGTTTTCTTGTAGATATTGTATATACTCTTTTGAATCCTTTTTGTTATCAGCAAGCAAGCATTACATAACAATGTTTTGGTCTGAAGGGTGTTTTCTGTAGATATTGTATATACTCTTTTGAATCCGTTTTGTTGTCAGCAAGCTAGCAAGCATTACATAACAATGTTTTGGTCTGAAGGGTGTTTTCTGTAGATATTGTATATACTCTTTTGAATCCGTTTTGTTATCAGCAAGCTAGCAAGCATTACATAACAATGTTTTGGTCTGAAGGGTGTTTTCTTGTAGATATTGTATATACTCTTTTGAATCCTTTTTGTTATCAGCAAGCAAGCAAGCATTACATAACAATGTTTTGGTCTGAAGGGTGTTTTCTTGTAGATATTGTATATACTCTTTTGAATCCTTTTTGTTATCAGCAAGTAAGCAAGCAAGCATTACATAACAATGTTTTGGTCTGAAGGGTGTTTTCTTGTAGATATTGTATATACTCTTTTGAATCCTTTTTGTTATCAGCAAGCAAGCAAGCAAGCATTACATAAAAATGTTTTGGTCTGATAAATGTTTTCTTGTAGATATTGTATATACTCTTTGGATTCCTTTTTGTTATCAGCAAGCAAGCAAGCATTACATAACAATGTTTTGGTCTGAAGGGTGTTTTCTTGTAGATATTGTATATACTCTTTGGATTCCTTTTTGTTATCAGCAAGCAAGCAAGCAAGCAAGCATTACATAACAATGTTTTGGTCTGAAGGGTGTTTTCTTGTAGATATTGTATATACTCTTTTGAATCCTTTTTGTTATCAGCAAGCAAGCATTACATAAAAATGTTTTGGTCTGATAAATGTTTTCTTGTAGATATTGTATATATTCTTTGGATTCCTTTTGTGTTATCAGCAAGCAAGCAAGCAAGCAAGCATTACATAACAATGTTTTGGTCTGAAGGTTTTTTTTCTTGTAGATATTGTATATACTCTTTGGATTCCTTTTTGTTATCAGCAAGCTAGCAAGCATTACATAACAATGTTTTGGTCTGAAGGTTGTTTTTCTTGTAGATATTGTATACACTCTTTGGATTCCTCCCCTGTAGCCTCTACATTAAGGTTTAGCATTATTCAGTCCAAGGGTCTTAATGTGTTGTTATGCAGTGCCAGATAGAGTGCTACTTACTACAGTTTCACCAATACTAACGCAGCTGAGACACGGAGTAGCTTGTCATGGTTGACTGCAGACTCTCTACGATATTACTCAATGCGACGTCGAATTTTTAAGATGCAAAAATATACTTAAAATATTCCACCGACGACTCACATGTTATCCCCAGGAGTTCTGTATCAGTCCTACTTGTACTTCTATTCAAGACTTAGATAACAGGTCTAACAATGACATGTTTGTCCCTTTCAGTCGCACTTCTTATTCTGTGACACACTTCGCTTCTATGGAATTAGAATATGCGCACAAAAATTGGGTACCTTAGAGTCCAATGGAATAATTTATTACATCACAAAGTAACATCTCGACTGTGAAAATGAACCATCCAGACGTTATCGGCAGGCCCATGGATTGGTGGGGGTTGAACCCCCAAACCTTCTACGCTACCGTCGCACAACCAATCAGAATCCCACGGTTATTGTAAAAAATTACGCCCAAACGGACAAAGAAACAAAAAACATAAATATTTAAACAAACCAACTTCTCCCCATGTTTTGCTTGTTTTTCACGAATTATTCGTTCGCTCATTATTTTGATTAACCGAACGACAAATTCTGAGGGGTGTTCCTATGGACCATTCCCCCCATGCCAAAACGTTTGGGGGAGGGTATACATCACCCATCCTTTTTCAGTAACTTTAACAATGTTTCAATGCACTAAATTAGTTCAGATATTACTGAATGATATAAATCTTCCAGTTTTCCGAAATAAAGGTGCTCTTTATTTATTATAACTCACACAAATAGATCATTTTCATGTGATGTCTAACAGTAAAACATTAGCGCCAATGCGCATGCATAGCACCAGTTCCTTTAATAATAAATATTTTCTATCAACTGTTAATTACTAAGTCCTATTTTCAAACTGACAAAATTAATTAGGTTTATGACCGCCATTTTGTTAAAAAGTGTACTACCGGTATCTCAGTAACTTTTGAAGCGAAGGCGCAATGGCAAAAGTAGTGGATGACACGTGATGTTTGTTCCACCAATCAATTGATAAGAATATAATTATGTGTATTATATACATCTAAATACAATCTGTGTTCTGTGTTCTTAAATAGGTGAACGAGAATATCACCATCATGACAGAACAAAGGTCACTTGAGCTGCCGACATTAGGGAGACCGATGCAGCTAGGCATGCTGTACGATTGTCGCAGTGACGTTCTCATTCCTAGGTTAACGCTCTGGGATCCAGCAACACTTCAGAGTAACCGCAGTGTTAGATCCCAACCTGCCACACAGTTCAACATCATTTCGTCAGATGGGATTGACGACAAGGCATCTGCCCTCAACGTTGAAGCATCGTTGAAGGCTAGTTTCATGTGTGGACTGGTGGAGGTGCAAGGGTCGGCCAAGTCCCTTAATGACAGAAAATCATCTGAGCATCAGTCTCGCCTGACGCTGCAATATAAGACAACAACAAGGTTTGAGCAATTGACAATGAAACATTTGGGAAGTCACAATGTTCAGTACCCTGATGTTTTTGACCAGGGTACCGCAACTCATGTTGTAACAGGTATTCTGTATGGCGCCCAAGCCTTTTTTGTATTTGACAGGGACTGTACTAACGAGGAAAACATCAAGGACGTACAGGGAAAGTTGCACGTGATGGTGAAAAAAATTCCATCACTCGAAATAGAGGGGGATGGATCACTCAAGCTGAGTGAGCATGAGAAGGTAGACCAAACAAGCATTCGTTGTACATTTCACGGTGATTTTACTCTGGAGACAAATCCATCAAATTATGAAGAAGCTGTCGACATCTATAGACAGTTGCCCACAATGTTGGGAGATAACGGGGAAAATGCTGTACCAATATGGGTTTGGCTCTATCCCTTAGCTAAGTTAGATGACAGATCCGCCAAACTGATCAGACAGATTAGTGTCAACTTGATTAGTCAATCCCAGGGGATTCTAGAGGGGTTAGACCAGTTACAAGTTAAATGTAACGACAATATGATGCAGGGTATATGCGACGATTTCCCCCAATTCTTAGAGAAACTGGGTTTACTGAAGAAAATGCTAAGTGAGCAAAAGTTGTCATTCCAGCAATATTTTGCTGGAGCGTTGCCAGCAATCCGTGGAGGCAGTGTTGAAGAACACACACTGGCTGAGGTTATTCTTCAATCAGAGCAGTCCCCATTCAGCTGGAAACAGGTTGGTGATTGGATAACTAGCAAAGAGAAAGAGATGAGTGTTGTAAAGGCTTACATGAAAATCTTTAATGGCATTCAGATAATTAGGTCACGTGCAGATTGATGCACTTATATTAGATCCTCTGATGGAGTATACTGTTTGCTTTTCATTCCCTATCATTGGACATGAAGAAGAGTACATAGAAGTCTTGTCTCGTTATCTCAAATCACATGACTCAAGCTCTTATCGTCCAGGTAAAGGGTGGTTTGATGACGTTTCAGCATCCAAGAATATCAGGAAATACGCCAGAAGTTTTGTTGAGTTTTATCAGGCAAACAAAGAGAGTGCCGAAATCAAGTTTGTTGTGACAGGATTCGATGATGGTGAAACCAAGACTTCAGAGGGAGGATGTATATTCTTGTACGAGCACGGAGTGTTGACTACCAAGCTTTTTAAACCACCGGGTATACCTGGAAAACCGAGTGTTGTTAACAAGTCCCACGACAAAATATTTATTGAGTGGCTACCACCAACGCGTGGCCAATCAGAAGTGCAGCACTATCAAGTGAAATACAAGGAGACGGAAGGGGTTCAATTGTGTTCTTCTGATTGGATGGAAGAACATACAACAGCTGATGAAAGACAACTGACAATTGGGGGATTAAAGCCGTTCACTTCATATGAGATGATAGTCATTGCTGTTTGTAGAGCTGGGGCTAGCAAGGGAAGTGAAAGCATTGCATGTGTAACTCTTCCTGCCAGTTCTCCGACACAGCTGAAAAAGTGCAGAGTATCAGAATCAAATATTTCCATTGTGTGGAAGAAACCGTCAGTGATTGGCGAGGGTTTAACCATAGAAAGATACATAGTAAAATACAAACAGGTTTCAGGATCTATTAAACGCAAATCTGAAACAGAAGCCACTACAAGCGATCCATCATGTTCATTTACCGTTGAAGACCTCCAAGTCGACACACGGTACATATTTCGGGTGTTTGCAGTGTGTGGTGATTCGGGAACTGGTACAGAAAGCGAATCAATCGAAATTATCACAGAGTCAAATCAATAGATTAAGAAATACGCTCAAAGGATTGCTTCAGAAGCTCGTATACTGACAAAGGGGTGCAAGGCAAATGGGGAACCTAACATTTTGCAACTTCCCTTGAACAAAGTGCCTGTTCATTCACGTGCAACGTACCGTAGCTTCAGCTTTGGCAAGAGATCTGATAGGTGCAGTCATCACAAGGTTATTATGGTAGTTGGTGCTACAGGTGCCGGTAAAAGCACCCTTATCAATGGAATGATCAACTACATTCTAGGTGTTGACTGGAAAGACGGATGCCGATTTAAGATTGTTGATGATCATAGAGAGGGGTTATCTAATTCAGCATTGTTTGCTAGTAATAAGACAACGTCAGCTGGCTCAGCTGTGGGTGGTGGCACTGATGACGAAGATGAAGATAAGAATTTCGATAAAATGTTCTGGCGAATGGGGGTGCACAGCATGTCGAACTTCTTCATTAGTCTGAACCAGTTGGAGCCAAGAAGCCTCTCACTCACTAAAGAAGTATTGGAAGAACGTAAACGCTTGGAGGTATCAGTTGAAGGTCTGCAACCCCAGATCCAGATGGGTGTTTGTAAAAGTTAAACAACCCAACTTTGATCCATTCGAAAATTACAAGAGAGACTTCGAACGCAGAAAGCAAAACAAGGAAGGCAAACGATGGTACACATTTTGGAAGTCATAATATAAAATAGTGTCCTATGTGTGACGATGTCCATGATGCTAAAAGTTAAAATACAATAAATTGCACCATGTTCAAACTGGATGGATGGTATGAAACTGAAAATAATTACTACATGCCCACGCTAGTTAAAGCTTGGTCCTTTGGCCATAACATGAATCCTCGGTCTTTAACCTGCGTTAAAAACTGCGCAACGACCGTTTATTCCCATACTAATGTCAGAAGAGATGAAACATTGAATACAATGTAAAGTATTAGCTCAATAACTACAATATTAACAGAGTGGAAAGGTACCGGCAAAACGGATCCTCTATCTACAATCAGAACCTAAAGGTTGGCAGGGACAATCACAATTAAGCCAATATGGACATTTACAATAACTTACAATTCCCAACCTCACAAAAAATAATAATACAAGGACGGAAAAACGTGTCAAGTGAATTTAGCAAATTGTTGCTCATCTGAAATCCGTAGTAAGTTGAAAATGTAATCGAATTAATTCATTTAAGATGCTGCGAACTAACGCGGGCGATGCATCTTTAAGCTTGCAGCACAGGAAAGCGCGCTCATTACATTAACAAAAATATAAACTTTTAAGAAAGAAGGTTGTCTCTAAGAAGGCTGTGTTTCTGATCTCTGAGGGAAAAAAAAAGTTGTTATAGTCTTGATTAAGTGTTATATTTGTTATAATCTGTTAAAGTCCCTGTACACTGTTGGTTTTCTATAAAAACATAATGATCACAGTTTTACCTGAAACTTACTTTTTGTGTAAAGTTGACGATGGTATTAATCATCACTCGAAAATCTTTTCTTTTCTCTTCAATGCATTCTGCACTGCTGATCTATATTCTACATTTTTAAAGCAGCATTTAATGACATAATGGCAACCCATTTTTACCGACAACTGTTTTGAAGCAGTTTTGCCAACAAAAACATTTGCAATAATACTAAGTCATTTCACCAAGTAATTTACAGGGGAATAGATAAAGAGTAATAAAGTGAGTTTGAATATATGACTTTGTGTGTTATATTCATTGTTGGTTGATGACATATTTACGGGTTAACAAAGTTCCGGTCAATTATTTGGTGTAGGCCTAACGTCTCAGTTGAAATAAATTTTCTTCCTTTTTACATTGATTGGTAATTTTCTTTCATTTGTTACGAAATACACTGCTTGAGTCCAAACGTATTGCCATTGTGTACCTTTTCTGCAGTTACACAAAGTAAATAAAAAAATACTGATTAAAACAGATTTGCTGCGAAATAGCGAAACGTAAACTAGTGACGGTTTAACAATGCTTCAGCATTTTGTCGATAACAATATCATTTAAAAAGCAAACTTCTCCACAAATAAATTGAAGTCAACCGATTAAAACAAATTTGCAGGTGAAATAGCCAGACTCACGGAATATAAATAGTTAAAGCAATGTACGCAGTGAGTACAAATTTGGGAGGTTCATATTTTCATTGTTGTACCCTGCCGTTTGGTTTCCCATGATTTTGCACATGGGGATTCCGAGATTACAATTCCGTTTTTGTCTCAGACATGGAGGGGTATGCTGCTTCATGAGCCCTGTAATCATGTGACTGATATTAATACTGTAGGCAGAACCATAGCGAGCGGAGGGGGGGGGGGGGTGGGCTGGCACTATCAATAGGCAGGCAGGGCCGTAGCGAGCGTAGGGGGTGGGGGTGGGGTGTGACACCATCAATCATTTTTCTCAGTCAGCATTTAGAGCCTCAGTCGGCAAATGAAGCATCTAAATGAAGGTACTAGAGCAAGGGTTTGTCGACTGCAAATGTATCGTATTTCTAAGCACTGATGATTTGCCGAGTTGTTTGTTATCAATTGTTTTTACTTTGAAATATTCTTCACGGAAAGAGCTGCAGTTTCGGGTGGTTGTGTAAAATTTGAAACATTAAAAAAAAATTAAAATAAAAAAAATCCACTCAAGACACAAACAAACTTAATTTTTTTAAATTCATACCAACTGATAACCTTTGATAATACAGTGGTATTCATACTCGTGATGTGTATACAAACACCCTCAACTTGACTCTAGAATGATAGGCTTTTATCATAATAATAATAATAAGTGGACTTATATAGCGCACGTATCCACCAACTGAGTGGTGCTCAAGGCGCATATTATTACCCCTGCTCATAAGGCTCATAAATCATTCCTGAAACCATCTCAGCTCCCTGGGGAGTATACAGATCAATTGCTGCCATTACAGCGCATATAGGGCTAATCAACCAACTCTGCCCTCACAGGTACCCATTTAACCCCTGGGTGGAGAGAAGCAATTATGGTTAAGTGTCTTGCTCAAGGACACAAGTGTCACGGCCGGGATTCGAACCCACATTCTGCTGCTAACACCAGAACTTGAGTCCGGTAAGCTAGACCGCTCGGCCACGACACTCCAATGGACTGAAAGACTGAAATCCAAATGAGCTAAACAGGTTATTGGGTCGATCACCATGGGAACCTTGATATGTTTGGAAACCCCCTGATGTTGAAATGTAACAATTGGAAATTCCCAAAAGACAAACTTGGCCACGGTAATAATGCAAATACCAGGAAGTAGTATGAGTTCCAATCCTTGTTCTTCAGAGTACCTTAACCTGCTTACCTTAACGGACATTGTGATGAGTATTGCTACTATAGGTAACTTTGTTGTCAACAATTAGCATATTAATGCAGGTCATAAATAAATTGCCTTGAACATTTGTCTCCAATGAAATAAATAATATTTCAAAGCACTGAAGACCAGATATAACTCCATAATTAAACATACATTTTGAATGAAGGTTTGTTGTTCACTGGGCCAAAAGGCCGCTCAAGGTTGGAGCTTCTATAAAGACAAGTAATTAGGCTAGTGGTTAATTTGGGGACAATACCAACTTGAGAAACGAAATAACTTGCTTACTATCATCTTAAAACCAATTAAGCTTTTAGATAAGAATTCGCTCAGTTTATTTTCTGGTATTTAATTACCAAATGCCATTTATTGCTATGAATGAGAGTATGTCATATACCAGTATGTCGCACATGGGTTTGCATAGTAAGGAAACAAAATTAATTCAAATCCTGGCATCAGCTACCCCTAGGCTGATTTTTGTTTCTCATGGAAATACATTATTTCTAAAATTAGGCCCAAAAAAAAATGTTGAGTTGCCCTCCAGTGAAAATATTTGAAGGGGTCGGTCGGTCGGGATTTTTTTTTCTCCTTGACTGTCATTTTAAGATTGAAATGCATTGGAACTGAAACCACATACCATGTTTTTCAAAGACAATGATCTAGCAGTATGCACAAGTACCTAAAGAATAAAAAGACATCACACATTCAACTTTATAATAATCTTTCAACAACTTTATTTCAACATTTCAACGCATTCGTCACCGGCGGTAACGTCGGTGCTTCGTCCGCACAGGCCGCAGAGTCTGCCTTGAAGAGAATGTGCCGCATGCACATATCGCGAAGCACTGTCAACGATTCGTCGAAGCCGACATCTTGCCACGGTCCTTGAGCATTTGCCGAAATAAAAGCACCACTCAAAATAAAACCCTGGTACTGGTCTGGTAAATGTTGTTCAAACAAACATTGGAAAGATCCATTTAGACTTATTCTTGATATTTTGCTGAATAGTGTGATAGACCTACTTTTCGCTGTGATTGACACAGCAAATTCATCCATATTGCGTGCAATGCTCAACATGCAACATATGAGTGGCCATTCGATTTGAAAACGTGTAGATTGAGTCGCAATCATTGACATACAAAACAGTGCGCGAAGCCAGTGGAAAACATGTGCGGGGCCATTCGATTGGAAAACGTGTAGATTTGGGCACACGGTGTGCGCGAAGGCAGTGCACCATGTGAGGTGCACCATGTGAGGGCCGGGGCCATTCGATTTGAAAACATGTAGATTGAGTCTTGGGTACCGGTAAATTTGAAGTGGAAAATTTCACAAATCAAACATATTATGTTTTATACACAGAAATTTGGTAAGTTTCATTAATAAATAGGCCTATGAATGTCGGGAGAAAAACAAAACAAAACAAAACAAAACAAACAAAAAACCCGACCCGAGATTTCAGCACTTTTGGGTCGGTCGGTGGAGGGCAACTCAACATTTTTTTTTTTTGCCTTAGATAAAACTTTACTACAGGGCAATACTGAAACATCGTAAGAGACTGCAGCCGAATAGCTATACCAACTTGGAATATCATCATAGAGAGAAAGATCCAAACACAACAGTTGAACGTTGAAGAACAATTAATATTTAGGGTATTCTAATCAAGTAATACCAAACAAATCAATGGCAAAGAAGAAAGACGCAGATTTACTATTTCATCAGCGACACTGGCTGTGCACCATCATTAAACATGGATCGGACTAGCATGAATATCAGATATTTGTATTAGTGCATTAACTGTCATGACTGTACTGAAGGGAAGGTACAAGAGTTTCTACGAGTATTCTTACTTTCACATTTAACAACCAACCTATGAAAGTTTCACACGACAAAATAGTGAAAAGCATATACATGCACTTCAAATTCATTGGATCATGGAATTTTGATCTTATTAAGAAGTAACTGTTTTTGGGATTTATTTTACTGATTTTACTTTAATGGTAGTATAAATATGCAAAAGATACCGTCAACTTTACATCATGTAAGTGTTATGTAAAGCTGTGATAAATGGTTCAGTTCAAATGTTTAAATGTAAATGAAATATTGAAAACTTCGTTTAATATCAATGTGAACAACAACTTGCAACCTTTAAGCACTACATATTATTGTGTATAATAATATGATTTTAACTCTCAAAAACGAAAATTTTAAATTTCTATTTTCAGCTGCGAACTGACTTAAACAATTACAAGAAATCGTTTTAAAAGCTTTTAACAGGATCAAATCGCTTTACAACAAAAAGAAAAACTCAATCTCAAGCAGAAGCTAGGCAGAAATTTTTGAAAGTTTGGATTGATGAGGATTCTCTGATGTGTACTGGAATTTTGTTCATTTCTTTGGGCGTGTAACTAAAAATGTTTTGTCACCGGTGTCGTTTGTTTTTTATTGTTACATATAGTTAACGTGGGATTTGTCAGATGTAGAACTAATTCCCTTCCTACCCGATTCATGACAGTAGTTCAGCTATGCAGGAGAGGGCTATACCCTGTTGAGACTTGGTAGTGATTTGAAAAGGATATAAAGTTTGAGTGGTAACCAGTATAGCTGCTGAATAAAGCCTGAAGCATATCCTAAACGGCCAATTAAAAATACAAGCCTGGCAGCGTGATTTTGGAGTGTGTTCCGCTCACACTAACACCATACAACAATAATTGCAGCAGTCACTGAGAGAGGTGATGATGCGAAAAACAGAGTAGGGTGGAGAAGGGTGAACGAGTATTAAGGCTGATAGGGTCATTGTCACCTGGGGGTGCTCCCTAATGGTACCCAGGCAATCTCAATCATATGTACCTGAGAGGACTTTTAGTATTACCTGGGTACCATTGGTGAGTAGGTAGTACCCTGGGTGACAATGACCCTGTCAGCATGAATAATGTAGACATAACAGAGTTTCACGAAGGAATAAATAACTAACATGTGAGAGCAAATTAAGTTTGGAACATTTTTGTTGAAATCTGCCCAGCAACTGTCAGTGATTCCTGCATGCTTCCTTTGCTGTAAATCCATTTTTTTTACTAGGCCCTTTTGGGGGGTTGGCCATTCAATATTTGCTTTTATTATATATCGAGGAGTCAGGCGTTGATAATTTTACCCCACCGAATGATTAAATGCATTGTGATCTATAGATCAACCCTGGTATCTCAATGGCAACATAACACAACAGCTATACCTACAGTTTGCTTTACCCTACCTAATGTTTAAGCTTGTTGAGATTTATTGACAAGCAACCCTGGTAAACATACGGCAACATGTAAATAGTAGGTGCACAAGGTCAATGCTGCATATCAGCATATTGCATACTGCGTTTTATAACTAAAACGTTTTAAAGAAAAGTAATACCGAAGTCCAACATGCAGGTAGTCAAGGGGATAGTAACAAGTTAGTGTACTTTTGTGGTAAAAGCATGATATTTGGCTCACTTCATGCACTTCATACCCACACTTGTATATTTAGATATAGGGTTTGCGGGGAAAAATATATAAAAGTATATGTATATATAAAAGTATATATAAAAGTATATGTAAAAAAGTATATATTGGCTGGTAGGAAATCAGCGTTGTTCTTTGTGTACCCATAATTAGATCCAAGTGCGTTTTGACGATAACTAACCTAACAAACAATCATGGCATACTCCTACTGTAAATACGGGGTAAACAGCTAAACATCTGCGAAAACTTTGCAAAGATATGTTTTTTTGACATTTTAAAGACCTACCACAACAAATCAACAAAACAACTTTTGTTGAATTAAAGGACGATGGTTGCTTTAGAGAGAATGATAAATTTGTAAATACTTTTGTATTGACAATGGACACTACTAAATTATAACAATGTCAATGAATTTGCATGACTTCAAACTAAATTTAAGTTTGATTTGAGAAAGACACCATTGAAATACCTCAATCGTTGATGCTTTTACTAACTATCCCAAAGGGTCCGTCTCGTATTAAGTCAACAATAAGGTGTGTCTAATAACAATTAAACAAATACAATATTTGTATTTAATGGGCATTCAATTAGTTTCATTACTGAATGATTCCTTCCATGGAACTGATCCCAGTTCACAGCAAAATGAGAGACATCTTATATCCATACATTACACTGTGAAATGACACTGTATTCCAGCAAATAATAATAAATAATAAACGGTCATTAGGTGGGTGATGGCCTGGCATATGCGTACTTCACACAATGATAGCTAAATAAATGTAAACATTGACATGGGAACGTAAAAAAGAGCCCCTGAAAGCTTCCATAATTTGGCAGTTTCTGAAGAAATTACGAAATCAAGTAATTGGATGTAGTATCTGGATCAAGTAACAAAATGGATAATGAGGTTTTAACTCAGAAAATGGTCAGAAAGATCAAAAGCAAAATATATATCGAACGACGTGAAGGTTTAGCTTAATGGCTTCATTCTGTTCATTTCAAATACATCAAATACATTAATAAGTATTAATACTGTAGTAGACGCAAATATCAATACTACAGTAGATGAAATGTATAAATGTGGTCTGTAATAATTGATAAAATGCAAAATTTTATTCAAACGACTTTAGTGCCCATTTAATAATTAGGTGTTCGGGTATGTGCCCGAAACACCTATTGTTTTTGTTCGGTTTTATTTTATTTTTTATTTTTATTTTTTTACTTCTTCTTCTTCTTCTTCTTCTCACCAATAACTGTCCGGTAACAAACACATACTTGCAAACTTCACATGAACTTGAAACTTGGCATGTACTTAGAACTTAACAATTTGACCCCAATTTGACCTTACTTCCTGTCCAAACCGGAAGTCAAAGTTTAATATTTAAAAAAAAAATATCTCAACAACCACAAGAGGTAAATTGACATTTTTTCCACCATTGTATAGATTGTTAATTGTCAGAAAATATTTACAAAAAGGTGACCCCAATTTGACCTTACTTCCTGTCCAAACCGGAAGTCAAAGGTTAATATTTAAAAAAATTATATCTCAACAACCACAAGAGGTAAATTCACAATTGTTGTACCATTGTACAGGTCGTTAATTGTCAAAAAATATTTACAAAATGGTGACCCCAATTTGACCTTACTTCCTGTCCAAACCGGAAGTCAAAGTTTAATATTTAATAAAATCATATCTCAACAACCGCAAGAGGTAAATTCACATTTTTTGCACCATTGTATAGATTGTTAATTGTCGAAAAATATTTACACAAAGGTGACCCAAATTTGACCTTACTTCCTGTTCAAACCGGAAGTCAAAGTTTAATATTTAAAAAAATCATTTCTCAACAACCACAAGAGGTAAATTCACAGATTATGCACTATTGTACAGATTGTTAACTGTCAAAAATATTTACAAAAACATGACCCCAATTTGATCTTTACTTCCTGTCTAAACCGGAAGTCAAAGTTTAACATTTAAAAAAAAAACACATCTCAACAACCACAAGAGGTAAGTTCACAGTTTTTGTACCATTGTACAGACCGTTAATTGTCAAAAGATATTTACAAAAAGATGACCCCAATTTGACCTTACTTCCTGTCCACACCGGAAGTCAAAGTTTAATATAAAAAAAACACATCTCAACAACCACAAGAGGTAAATTCAAAGTTTAATATTAAAAAATAATAATACAAAGTTTCTTTAAAAAACATTCTGACGTCATCATCACTGCCCTGACAAAACTCGAACACCTATGTGTTTGTAATATCACAAACACTGCCGTCTAGTTAGGGGTTCGAGCTACAGCGCGAACACCTATTGTTTTTGTTCGGTTTTTTTTTTAGGGGTTCGAGCTACAGCGCGAACACCTATTGTTTTTGTTCGGTTTTTTTGTTACTTCTTCTTCTTCTCCCCAATAACTATCCGGTAACAAACACATACTTGCAAACTTCACATGAACTTGAAACTTGGCATGTACTTAGAACTTAACAAGTAGATGAAACTCGAGTTGTGAGTGACCCCGATTTGACCTTACTTCCTGTCCAAACCGGAAGTCAAAGTTTAATATTAAAAAAAATCATATCTCAACAACCACAACAGGTAAATGGACATTTTTTGCACTATTGTATAGATTGTTAATTGTCGAAAAATATTTACAAAAACATGACCCCAATTTGACCTTTACTTCCTGTCCAAACCGGAGGTCAAAATTTAATATTAAAAAAAATCATCTCAACAACTACAAGGGGTAAATTCACAATCTTTCCACCATTGTATAGATTGTTAATTGTCGAAAAATATTTACACAAAGGTGACCCCAATTTGACCTTACTTCTTGTCCAAACCGGAAGTCAAAGTTTAATATTTAAAAAAATCATATCTCAACAACCACAAGAGGTAAATTCACAGTTTTTGCACTATTGTACAGATTGTTAACTGTCAAAAATATTTACAAAAAACATGGCCCCAATTTGACCTTTACTTCCTGTCCAAACCGGAAGTCAAAGTTTAATATTAAAAAATAATAATGCAAAGTTTCTTTAAAAAACATTCTGACGTCATCATCACTGCCCTGACAAAACTCGAACACCTATGTGTTTGTAATATCACAAACACTGCCGTCTAGTGTTATTTGTATTTGTAATTATATATAAATTTTAAAGGTATGTTAAGGTTTGGGAATTAAGCAAAAATGAAATTGTCGATTTGTAATGTGAGACTTACTCAAATTGTATGAAGTATTTCAAGACCTTTATTCTTTTTTTCAGCACACAGTGTCAAATGTCATTGTTTTTCTTTTTCATTTAATATTATGACACATTTCAAAGAGACATTCATTTGAATGCTGTATGCTAGTTATGTATGTTTCTGATACAGATATATATATATATATATATATATATATATATATATATATATATATATATATATGATTCCATTTCTTTATGAAAACCAACAAAACATTTAATTGTAAAATAACCAATTTTCTATACAAATATAAGGTACTGTAACTTATGAGAAAATTGAATTGTTTCCAACGTGAAATCCGCATTGGAATGAATACAAACAATATTTTCTCTTGAACGACAGAACATAATAAGCTGAAACTTTCACAGGTTGGTTGCTTAATTTATATATTGATTCCTAGAGAGTAAGTATACTCCTAGAACAGTTTTGCCAAATGCTGTTACTTCCCCTTTAAATCCAGTTACAAAATACAACGGTCGTTTCACGTTTGTAGTGTTTAATTCCCAGACATTTTTAGTGTCATATTGGCAACCGTGAAGAACCCTAGATCTGGGTTGTTTTGCTGATAAAACACTCAAAGTCTAGGTCATTGATTCCAGTCACAAATCATCACAATGATGTGGACATTAAACATATTTGAAGTCCGACTTATCCGAGTCACATAGATAACTGTTGGCGTCATGTTTATTTGATTTGAATTTAACTATTTTATTTGTTGAATTTTCATAGTTGAATCAACTTTGACGGGGTCAGTAAAATTTCCAAAGATGTTTGAGTTGAAACAAAATTTACAATTGTATCAATGACATTGTTGGTGTGTAAATAAATCTTTTTATTTTATTGATATTTTTATGCAAGAATAGGAATATGTGTCACAAATCACCAAATGATCACAGTTTTACATTAAACTTACTTGATGATGTATGTGAGTATTAAAACATCCCTTGAAATCCGAAGTGCTATCATTTGATTCAAATGAATAGCCTACAATAATTTCAGAGCAATATTTTTAATTTCATGATACGAAAATTCCCCATTAGAATGTGAACAAACATTCTAAATGCATTTTATTTCTTTAGCAAGACTAGATGTAATAAGCTGAACATTTTAATTATTTTTATTCGGCATAAAAACACAAGAAATATAAGCAGTATACAAAACAGAACATAAGAGAAAGAACAAAAAAGTAATAAAAATGTTAGTTGTTTCATATCATGTATGCTATGCATTGATTCAAAGAATTTTAGCATTATGCTAACATAATCACTGTTATACCTTTCCTTTCTAAATAATATTTTTAAATTGTTTTAAAATCGCCTTGTATTGATCCAAACGACATTACCTAAAAAAATGTCATTACAAGCAAATTATTCATGCAACATATGGGTGGCCATTGGGGCAACACAAACAATTTAAAAAGAAGACAAAACAAAACACACATACACAAAATGAAACTGCGCACAACATTATTTCACATAGAAACAACATTTAATTACAGCATAACAAACATAACACGCAAAAACAAAAGTATATCGCAACAAAATAAAAAAATGTGCAAATGTGCAAAATGAAAAAAATAAAAAAATAAACCACAGGGGACAACGAACTGTTGATAACGATTAATGAAAACCCTCATGCATAGAACTAATTCTAAGATTATAATGAGCGCATTCATAATACATAGCAAAACGCGAAATAAACGAATAGCGAAAATAAATAAGAAACCCAAACTGATCCTTTGTATCAGAGCGCAACGAAGTTTGAATAGACCGTATGTTTTATTAATTTCTGTAATCCTTATGTTTTTCTTTGAATCTCTTGGAACCGGTTCCGACTCGGAACCGAGTTTTTTTTTGGAACCGAACCGGCTCCAGAAATTGTGCAACCGCCCAAGCCTAGTCTCTATCTACAAGACATGTCGAACGACCTTACCACCGCGCATCAGGCTACACTACACGCACAAGTACGTGTGTACACGGGCCATCCATGCATACATGTACCTCCATGCACGGATGTAATACCAAAATCCTTCTAGAAAGTGAGATAATTATGTGCTCTTCACTTTGGTAGTCAATGAAACTCTTACAAATTGATCTTCAGAACATACATAACAACAATTTGGCTGTTCCTCATCAATGGAAAAGTGTTATTCTTGAGAGTAAATTGGCCTTAAAGATTTGGTTCAGGCAACATAATTTGGGGGCGAATTGGGTTTTCTACGTCCTAAGAAATTTGCTCAGACCAATTCACCCCATCTATGCATCCCAACAGACTATTTACAAGTGTGTAATTTTAGGATGACAGATATATCAGCTTAATTAAATCCACCAGGAAACCCTTACAGTACAGTATTCAATACAGAGTCTGTAAGTATTATTGAGACCTGTTGGAAAAAATAAGGTACATGCAAACACAATTACCTCTTTGTATGAAGTATTTCCAGACCTTTATTCTTTTTTTTCAGCACACATTGTCAAATGTCATAGTTTTTCTTTTTGATTTAATATTATGACACATTTCAAAGAGACATTGAATTGAATGCTGTATGCTAGTTATGTATGTTTCTGATACGAATCCATTCCTTTATGAAAACCAAGAAAAGATTTAATTGTAAAATAACCAACAACATATATTATCATAAATTTGTAAGCCCTGAGCCGTGGCTATGTATCCATTCACTCCCACTTTTCTTATTTTTTGGTAGAATTACAATAGTAAAAACCCGACGAATATAGTGCTAGAGCCTTGCATTTCCCAAACTCTGTTATTAAGGCTGTCGAATGATTGCGTTTTCATTGTCATTGCAAATCAAAATACAAAAAGGTGAAAAGAGAAAAGAATATTTCAATTTAACTGCCTTAAATTGATGGACAGACTAAGTGGTAATCCCATACAAAAATGTTCTATAGAATCTGTATAGAAATTCTTTAGAAATTATATAGAAAAGTGGATCACTTTTCTAAAGAATTCTGTAGAAATCATTTATGTTTTTATAGAATATCTATACAGATATTCTATAAAAAATTGCAAATATTCTATAGAATATAGGAAATCTCTATAGAAATCTCTAGAATTTTCTATAGAAATTGTGCTTCTTTTTCTACAGAATTCCATACCGTTTTTTATATAAAATGTGCTTATTTTTCTATAAAAATACATACATTTTTCTTATCTTATGTGTTTTATAACATTTTGTATGTAAATACATTGTACATGTATCTACACAAAATAATACTGTTTGGCTTTTTATATATTTAAAAAGAATAATAAACAGTAAAATTTATTTTATAGTCAATTTGGCAAGAAGAAATGCCTTTCATAAACTTGACAAAACTATAATAATGGGCTTCATACAAAATAAAATATTAAAAAACAGAAAGGTTGAAAATAGGAGTTTTGTTAACCAGTGTTACAATTTTCAAACTTCTTGACTACTTTTATATATAAATCATTGGACTGCAGTGCAACAAAATTGTCACTATAGACCATGGGATGAAGTTAAAAATGAGACCTATTTTTTTAATTTCGTGATCCCCATCACAGGACCACATAAAATTTGGAACATAGGGGTTTTCAATGGTGCTGAATCTAATTATGATTGTTGCCAAGTCGTAAAATTGCACATTTGTAAGATATTAATTATTATTACTGACTTTGGAACATACAGAGGGGTGCTTTATGAGCACCCTCCCCCCCAAATAAAAAATGCCTGGTCCTGATCTATCATCTAGGTAAATTAATAAAATGCAAAGTTTTTATTCTTTGTAAGTTATTGTAAGATTTATTTACAGCAAATCCATCTAAATGATATTCTAAAACATAAAAAAAGTTTGATTTTACATTTTGAATGGTCGGCGTTGTAATACTCCCAGTTTCGTCTTTAAAAACATGCATGCAGCAAAAACTGGGCTGAATTTCAAGCGATGCCGCCATGTTTGCTTGTAGTTACCACACATTACTTTCGGAATATATGAACGAGGCTGATCAACACAGAATTTTGTTGGTGGATTCTGGGTCTCGACGATGACGTAATGCGTGTATTTCAGAGCTTTTTAATCATGAAATTGTCGTCAAATTCAAATAGATTTAGAGATAATTTGCAACTTATATAACAAGAAACATCGTGGTTTGAAATTTTTACCTTTATTTCCTCAATTATACATCCAAATTTCGTTTGAAACAATTTCAGTGTACTCTAAATACACAGAATATGCACACTATAGTTTTTAAATACCTGCTTTTAAACAAATCTGATTGTGGTCTGTATGTATATGAAATTTTGATGGACAGCTTTGTGCTTTTGAACTATGTAAGTATTGTACTGTCACTGGCCTGCGTCATGGTGATCAGCTTCCCCTTGTCCAGCAGAACGCCATTACCAATCTCAATTTGTATTCAACAGCATTTGTACAATTTAGACAAGGGTCAAAATCAGTCAAAATGTTGATATTTTTCCCAAGGTATATCGAGTACACTTAAAAGTACACTGGTCAGAATGAGTCGACTGTTTTTGACTGGTAAAAGCATTGTCTGGTATTGTTCAGGGTGGTCAAAATGACAGTAAAAACCAGTCAAAAATGCCCCTGTGTGCACATTTGGGTCAACAGTCAAAACAGGCAGTTGACTGATTTTAACATCTACAGCTACTTCCCACTAAAGTGCAGCTATAGTAGGAGGGTTAACCCTATCAAGCCTGGGCATTTTTTCCTTCTCAGACCTGGGGAGGGGCTCATTGAACCCCTCTATATTTTCTGTATATAGCCGATTTTCATGAAACTTTTTAGGCATGTTCGGTTTGGTGCAATCTATATATCCTCATTTTTGGTCAAAAATAGTATTTTGCCCATAACTTCCTTAATGTTTATCAGACGGCCATGAAATTTGGCACAAATGTTGTCTTCAGCAAAAGTAACAATCTGACATAATCTAAATCACCGCTATAAGCTATACATGATTTTTTAAGATTTTGTCACAAAATTAGGATTTTTTAACCAAATATACAATAAAGGTATATATAGTAACATCCATAGTACAATGATGGCAAAAAATTCTGAAAAACCTATAAAATATTATGATTTTGGGACAAAATATAACTTATTGAATTTAAACGTAATTGCCGCCATAAACGGGATTCCCAGAATGCATTGGAAGCGGTCATATGACTCAATATTGTTAACAAAAACCCCCAAAACACATATTAAATGTTTAAAAGTATCAACAATTTAGTATTTTTAACAAAAAAGTGGAAATTCAATTGGATCTGTTCAAAATACACGTCAGAAAATTTCAGCGTGATCAGGCAAAGCGTTCTGGAGATATTATTAAAAAAATATCACGGGGGACATTGTTCCCCCCCCCCCCCCAGGCCTGATAGGGTTAATGTAGATAGGTAAACCCTCAGGTTTTGATATTACATGTATTCTGTATTAAATGGATTATTAGTCTGTTATATCGCAGAAATGAATGGAAAAAGCAAACGCCATAACTTGCAAAATAAAGCAAAAGTGTCATACAAAAATTGTTTTGCATCGCCTTTAGTTAAAAATAACCAAAAATAAATTACAAGTTTTTAAATGAACATTTGTATTTTTAGAGATCATAAAAGAATCACAAATTCGCGTTTGGGTAGGCAGGAGTATATAAGGATGGTACTAAATAGGATGGGGACACAAAGCTATAAGATAAGAGATGGGGAGAGAGCCAAAAACATTGAAATTTATTGTCAATTTCCTTTTGTATATGGTTGGTTAAGAGGAACACCGCCACCCTGACCTCATGGAACGTACCCTGGTAGTACGAGGAATGGTGGGGGCGGGGGATCGAGCATTGGAACATCAGACATGCATGCAATGAGCAATCAGTTTGTTCAAGGGAAGTTCTTGGTAATGTGAATCCTTTGTAATGAAATCATCAGTTATTGCCCCAAATCTTTAACATCCCTTCACCAAACCCATTCTCCATTTCCACCCCAATCTGGAACAATTTAACAGCTCAGCCTACATGTAAAACTGGCAACTTTTGCGACTGGATTTATTTAAGAGCAATCTACATGTAATTACCTAGTAAATTAAACGGTTTCCACGCTCATGTCTGATATGCGCCACGAAAATCACTTTCAGAGCACATTTTCAGTGCATGCCCCATGGTCTAATAAGGTTCTGGTTCGAAATCAAAGAAAAATGTATCAGTGTTTATGGTTTGCAATTAGAAATCGGACCATATTGGTCAACAGTCTCATATGTATTAATGGAAAACCGAATATTTTCAAGTATTGGACCAAGTTTAGTACTACTTAGAAACTAATTAAGATGCCTAAAGTCTTCATTATATGTGTATGTATAGGTTTGCAGTGCCCTACAATTAAAAACAAGCATTAATGAGTATATGTCCTATCAGTTCTGCCATTTAAAAAATGTCGGTGTTATAATATTTAAAGATGGCGGCCTTTGTACAGTTTTTGTTTTCCTGAACTAACACAAACATTAAAGTGTTTCCAGCGGTTAATTGCTTAGAAATTAAAAACGCCAGAGATTCAAAAACAACATATTTCCATAATTCGAAAATTCTATAAAGGCCACTAAGTGACAACAATTCAAAATTTTAAGTTTTTGATGAAAAAACGTGTGTTTCAAAAAGAGACTGGCTTCAAACGCCGTTTTCTTCAAATGTAAATTGTGTCTAGTGGGCAAGTTTGTGTCACTACGTGAGACCGGCGACGATATGATTGAGATTGCCTGGGTAGGATTGGGGAGTACCCTAGGTGAGAACGACCCCTTCTGCGCAAATAAGCTATTATTAGTAACATTAGCAACAGTTTGCTTATACCAATGATACACTCTGAAAATTCCCAAAGATAACAGTACAATGAGACTGGCCGTTTGCCAAATTAATACCAACTCCGCATTGTTGAGCCTAATGCATATTCATAAGATTTCATCGAATCAGCGACGTTTATTGGGTAAAATGTGATACAATAAATAAATAATGGGTAATATGACAAAATGTAATACGATGTAAATAGTCACAGTACACCTTCAGTCACGATATAAAATATACAACAACCAGAACCAACGTTTAGTTAAGTGTCGACTCTAATTCATGTATGTTCTCAAATTGAAACATAACTATGTGCTACCTGTATTCACAATACACTAAAGGTAATTAGGTAATACGTCACTTACTGTATAAAGCTATTGCTCGTGTTTTCGACATATAACTGCAGACGTATTTTTAAATAACAATAATAATGATGTGGACTTATATAGCGCACTTACCGACCAAACTGCTCATCGGGCGCATTCCTGAAACCATCTCAGCTCCCTGGGGAGTATACAGCTCAATTGCTGTCATTTCGGCGCATAGGGCTAATCAAACACAACAACCAACTCTGCCCTCACAGGTACCCATTTACGCCTGGGTGGAGAGAAGCAAATATGGTAAAGTGTCTTGCACAAGGACACTAGATTTATTTAAGAGCAATCTACATGTAATTACCTAGTAAATTAAACTGTTTCCACGCTCATGTCTGATAAATGACTTTCTGAGCACATTTTCAGTGCATGCTCCATGGTCTAATAAGGTTCTTGTTCGAAATCAAAGAAAAATGTATCAGTGTTTCTGGTTTGCATTTAAAAATTGGACCATATGGGCAGCAGTCTCATACATGTATGTATTAACCCTATCCATACCGCGGGCGCCAAATGGCACATATTTGTGGTCATTGTTCCAGACCAGGGATACAAATGGCACCTTTGCAAACGTATTGTTTTACGACCGGCGGAGCTTATTGGTCCCAAGCCAAAATGCTTAGGCGAATTTCATGACGGTCGCCCTCTATCGACGATTTAATTAATCCGCGCATAGTTAAGTTAGCGTCCCCCCCCCCCCCAGCCAGCGCGTTATTCAAAAGAAAAAGTGGCTGCGGGATAGTGGCTACCGAATCGAAACTTAATCATGGACAGCGATAGAAATGCTGCCATTTTGGCAGAGATATTTGATGATAGTGACTCGGAAATGGAGATCGACACGGAGAATGATGAAAGCAGCGATGATCAGGAGCAGGGTGATGATGAATCCTCAAGCGAAGGCGAAAAAGGACATTCGAGCGACGTGGATCCGCAGGATGAGGTATTTATATTGTATAGGTCATGACCGTATAACATTACATGTAGTTAGGCACTACCCTTTTTTACATCAGTTTTTAATTGGATTTTGTAGAATAGCTTCATTTTAAGCTGTATGCAACGAATTTAACATTGAGTGTAGATAAATGCCAGTTCTATTTTACGTATGCTCTTTTCCGCGTAATTTCATGTTTGACGAGATCGTGAGTAAACTATTGCCCCCCCCAACAAAAAACCACACCAAACATCTATACTCTAAATAAATGGCCGCCAATTTAAAAAGCCAAGATGGCCACCATTGGCGGCCATGTTGGATTAAAAGATTTATCACGTGATTATGTTATTCATTTATGTATTCAAAATATAGAAGACGGCGTGTAACATGTTATTAAAGACGAAATATAGGCCTATGCAATTGCATTATTTTTGCATGACACTAAAAAACAAATGGATATTTAATTACATTACAACCGTTGCCATGATAACTGTGGACCTTCCCCCAAATTAAAATTATTGTATTACGAGATTATAAAAAAAGGCCCCAAAATTTCATCAATCTGGTCATCAAAAAACAGCGGAAATAGTGCCAATTTTAGGTACACTTTTCATAAATTATACTGTGTGATAGACGAAAAGCACCCTCATATGTCTCTTCCCTTCCGCAGAAAAATGCCAAATCCAGATGGAAGAAAACAGACTTCAGATCGGGTTGGAAAGAGATCAGTCATCTCAACAGGAAGCCGATGCAATTCACCGGAAGCTCTGGTCCTGCAGGTGACTTCTCAGGCCTTTCTGCAGTACAGGTATTCCAGTTGTTCTTCTGCAGTGCCGTCTGGGATCTGCTTGTAGACGAAACAAACCGCTACGCAGAGCAAACTGTTTCAGAAACCTCCTGGACCCCACTCACTCGAGTGAAATGATGGCATTTGTAGCGCTACTGCTTGCTATGGGCATCAACAAGTCGCCTCAGTACAGTATGTACTGGTCAACATATGAAGTTCTACGGATGTCATTTTATCCATCCATAATGTCAAGAAATAGATTTATTTCCATTATGCGATTTTTCACCTCTCCGACAACCGGTTGCCTGAACCAGCCTCTGGATGTGACAAGCTTAAGAAAGTTAGGCCTTTGCTGAATGTCCTCCTCCCCAAATTTCTGCAGCCTCTATTACCCTGGACAGAACCTATCTCCTGATGAGTATGCTCAAATTTAAGGGACGCCTCGGGTTTCTACAGTACATGCCCAGAAAACCGGTCAAATGGGAATTAAGGCATTCTCTTTGAACGAGTCAGAGACGGGTTACACCTATTCGTGGATGCTGTACACAGGAGCTGCTGCCAAGGAGACAAAACTTCAAGAAGGCTACATGTACATGTAGATACCGATTCATCCCCTCAAAGTGCCATCCTCTGACCTAACCATCCCAGGAGAAGTCGTCGTTGAACTTCTAAATGGACTTGAACATAAAGGACATGTAATTTATTGTGATAATTACTTTAACAGACCAGCTCTGGTATCCAAACTGTCTCAATTAGGATTTGGATGTTGTGGTCCAGTGCGTTATACTGCACAGGGAATACCGAATGCAGCCCACCCAAAGACAAATAGAATGAAAAAGGGAGATAACCCAAAATTTTATGAGAAGGCTGGTCAGTTATGCATTGTTTGGCATGATAACAAAAATGTTGTACTCCTAACAAATGTAGGTGATTGCCAAGTAATTACAAAACAAATTCGGTGTAAGAAGAGCGAAAGTGGATTTCGTGAAATTGCTAAGCCCAAATCTATAGATAACTACAACAAATTCATGGGAGGAACCGATCTCGCTAATCAAATTTTTCAGTACTACACACATACACACAGAAGTTTGAAATGGTGGAAACGAGTGTTTTTCAGTATGTTGAACATATCCATGCTCAATGCCACGGTAATTTTCAACAGCATACCAACAAACAAGCATGTCAGTAATCTTGACTTCCGTCTTCAAGTCATAGACGGCCTACTCACAGGTTGGGAACGTAATACAATGCTGCGTTTTACACGATCCAATGCGAATAACCTTCGTGTTCGGCTGATGGAGAAAATGCATTATCCTGGCAAAACCCTTCCGGAAGAAAACGTGACTGCATTGTTTGTAGCAACCGGCGATTACACAATAGAAAACAAACGAGGATGATATGTAAACAATGTACATATCCGATGTGCGTAGTTCCTTGCTTTGAGAAATACCATACTTTGCACTTTGCATAAATTGCAAACAACCTATTTTGAGATAACCTGACTTGCCAACAACTAATTATTGTTGTGGTAAGCAGACACCTAGATTTATGTGTAAACTACATTAACGAGCATAATTATTCAACCTTACTGTTCAAAATAGAGTGCAATCGCCGGTGAATGTATTTTCATAAAATTATAACCAAAAAGTGGATTTGTTATTGTAAATTAATCAGTTTTTGGCCACTCTTTGTACACATTCGAATCTCCATCACTCTTGGCTCCCCTACCCCCCTCCCCCCCTATTCAATGTTGGTCAACAACTGTGTTCGTGTGCCCACAATCCCAACCAACATTGAATGGGGGGGGGGGGGTCATTTTGATTGAATGTCCTTCAATCAATAGATACATGTAGATAGTTCAGAATGGCGTAAACATTATGTTAGAAATTGTAAATGTGTCCCAGTATTCAATAAGGCTCTTACTCAGAAACAGATTAATCTGATAGAAAGTATCCAAAAAAGAGCCTGTAGAATTATCCTTGGTGTTGATTATGTATCTTACAACCTGGCCCTATCAGTATGTAAATTTCAAACCCTGGAAGTGAGAAGACACAATATCTGTGTTGATTTTGCCACTGCTTTAGCTAGCCATCCTCAGTATCAAAATTGGCTCCTTTGAAAAATCCTGTTGACTGTTTTTGAGACAAAAGGTTAAATATCAACAGTATTTCTGTAAAACTCAGAGATTTCGTAACAGTGCCATTCCGTATTTTATTAATCTACTTAACACTACAACACACATAAATTATTACATTATTTAGCCACATATTTTTAATTTCTTAATTATTTTATTACACCTGTTTTAGCGTGTTTGTATGTATATACATTTTAAATTCTGAAATTGTAATCGTTTTATTTTAATTGTATTAATTGTAACACATTGTAAAAAGTGCACGCAATTGAGCCTTTGGCTGCCATGTGACATTTTTAGTGTAATAAACCATCAATGAATGAATGAATGAATGTAATCATGCAAAGTTTCTAATCTTCCAAATGTTATTTGTAATACTTAAAGCTGCATGCTGTACAGTGGAATTGCACACATGTGCATGTACATTAACTACAGAGTGTAGAATGGTGGCGCTCTTCATTAGAAGCCACCAAAATTGCTATGGTACACAAGGGATTATCTGCACCAGTATTTACCTGGTATGGAAGGTCACACTGTGAAAAATGGGCTGGTACTGAAAGGGTTAATAGAAACCAAATCTTCAAGCATTGGATCAAGTCTGGTATTACTTGGAAACTAACATGCCTAAACTCTTCATTTTATGTGCATGTATAGGTTTGTAGGGTCATACAATTAAAAACATACATTAATGAGTATTATGTCCTATCAGTTTCGCCATTTTAAAAATGTCGGTATTATATTTAAAGATGGTGGCCTTACAGTTTGCGGAAAACCACCATAGAAGAGCACATATTGGCTGGTAGCAAATCAGCGTTGTTCTTTATACCATAGCCCCAATCAGGTTCAAGTGCATTGTGGCGCTCAACCCCAGGACTGACTTAACAATCAACCCTGGTAAGTCCATAGCAAAATGACTGTAAATATGAGGTAAACAGCCAAACATCGGTGAAACCTCTCTTGCATACGATGGTTGCTTTTGTATTGGCATTGGACACTACTCAATTTTAAACAATGTTAATGAATTTGTATGACTCCATACGAAACTTTACTTGGTTTGGGAAATACAATATTTAAATGCCTCAATCTTTGTTGCTTTTACTTATTATCTCAAAGGGTCCATCTGGTATCAATAATGTGTGTCTAATAATATTTGTGACGAAACAAAAACCCATTAGGCCCTATTTCATATAATTATATTCAATTAGTTACATTGAATGATTCATTTGTGGAATCTCGGTTCAATTGAGAAATAGATAAAGTCCATTTCAAAATGTATCCAAAATTCAAGCGACCTTATTTTGAGTTTGAGGCATGTTTGAATTACGGAAAATTTGTTGATAGATACAGGTTGAGGATGCTGTCAATGATGTTGAAATGAGCTCTCCAAAAAAAGGTTGAAGGGTTTGTTGTCACCCAATGGTATACCTACGCAATCATGCAGTCCTCTAACCTACATATGATTGAGGTTGCCTGGGTAGCATTGGGGAGTACATGTACCCTACGTGAGAACGACCCCTTCTGCGCAAATAATCTATTATTAGTAACATCTGCCCAGCAACAGTTTGCTTTAATATACCAATGGTACAATTCGTTCGCTGAAAATTCAAAAGGATAACAGTACAATGATACTGGCCGTTTGCCAAATTAATGTCACCTCCACAATGCTGAGCCTGTACATATTCATAAGATTTCATCGAATCAGCGACGTTTATTGGGTAAAATGTGATACAATAAATAAATAATGGGTAATATGACAAAATGCAATACGATGTAAATAGTCACAGTACACCTCAGTCACGATATAAAATATACAACAACCAGAACCAACGTTTAGTTAAGTGTCGACTCTAATTCATGTATGTTCTCAAATTGAAACATAACTGTGTGCTACCTGTATTCACAGTACACTAAAAGTTATCAGGTAATACGTCACTTACTATAAAGCTATTGCTCGTGTTTTCGACAGATAAATGTATTTTTTAATAATAATAATAAAGTGGACTTATGTAGCGCACTTACCGACCAAACTGCTCGTCGGGCGCATTCCTGAAACCATCTCAGCTCCCTAGGGAGTATACAGGTCAATTGCTGTCATTTCGGCGCATATAGGGCTAATCAAACACAACAACCAACTCTGCCCTCACAGGTACCCATTTACACCTGGGTGGAGAGAAGCAAATATGGTAAAGTGTCTTGCACAAGGACACTAGATTTATTGAAGAGCAATCTAGGTCCCTACATGTAATTACCTAGTAAATTAAACTGTTTCCACGCTCATGTCTGATAAATAATCATATACTCTAATAAACAGCGACAGTTTCCTGTAAAGAGTTCACAGATTATTTGGTGTGTTTCTTTATGTTTAGGTGATAACATGTGTCGTTGAAGCCAGCACTACCTGTGAACAGAGTGAATTTCAAGGACATCTGTTTTGAAAGACGCTGTGATACTGGTAAGTTCAACCATAATTAAATATTGAATATAATCTATAAATTAAATCATGGAACGACACTGTAATCTATCAAATGTAATAATGATCACTGTATCATCGGTTGATTTCTTCATCAGGAACTTTGATCTGCTACAAACCCAAACAGCTTTAAGCAGTACGCATTATTGTATGTGGAGTTAACACCTTTAAAAACTATCAAATGCGACCCAACTTTTATTATATTAAAATAAATCGCATATTTTTTTAAACAAATTGGCCTACTAGTGGATACAATCACAACACAAACATGACATTAAACATTACGCTCACAACTTGCCAATGTGGCTATCATCAAAACACTGGATGCAAATTAAGCGCTAGATGGATACGATGTGAGCTGAGCGGACAACAGCAGTTTCTGCAGTACTAATTGAAGTTTTCTTGATTTACATTTCCATTTACATCTGTATTTTTTCACACGTATTTTTTTCACACGTACAGATACGCCTACTAGTGGTTACAATCACAACACAAACATAAAATTAAACATTATACATTACTGTTACGTACTTACACGAGATTGCTCAAAACTGAATATCAAAGAATCCTTGTCCCTCAAAACGACTATTATTTACTAGTAAATTTGAAATTTTAGAAAAATCTGTTACAAAAGGATATTACTGTTGTAATTCGCAAAGAGAAATACATGGCCACAAGAAGCGAGGTTATAAACGAAAAATTTGTTTGCACATTTGCCTTTGAATTGGTTAAAATAAACATACATGTATATCATTATATGATATAATTCTAAATTAATATGTGACAGGGAGTGGGGATGAGTGTTAGGGCAATCTCCCCCGCCCCCAAAAAAAATAAAAAATAAATAAAAACAAACAAACAAACAAACAACCCCCCAACAAACAAACAAACAAACAAAACAATAACAAAAAACAAAGCAAATAACTAAACTCAATTATTTGTATTCTCCATACCAGCTAAGTGGGCTTATTCATCTGGTGACTTTGAAAGGTTTAGTAATGAAATTGTTGACTACAATCGCACTCGAAGGATTACAGTAATAAGCTGGTCATTTGGAATACCTATTTTAGCCATAACTGAAAACATTATATTTGTATTCAATCCTATTTCCATTCGAAAGACTTCTTGATCTATACTTAGGATAGCAGTATGTTTGTTCTGACTGTTATAAATCTTGACAATTATTTTGTAATCAACGTTCAGAAGGCTGATTGGCCTCCATTTGATTAAATCACACGCTTCTCATTTATTACAAAATACTAGAGTCGCCTTTGACACTGATTCTATACTTCAATAACAAAAAAGTAAAAAAAAGTCGTGTTTTCACTAAATACGGTATCGCAAATAAAACACCTTAAAATGCAGTTCAACACCCGATATGCTTCAGTTTCATTGTCAGTAAAATTTCATAAAAATAAAGCGGTTTCCAGGCACAATATATTTGTTGGCGCAGCAGCATGCCCGACACGCCCCGACTAGTCCTCACAAAATGCACTTAATACAGCAGAAACTGACTATATTGGCACGTAAGTGTTTGTGTCAAGCTGTCTTCTACTAGGTTTTCTTTGTTGTTAGGTATCCTCCATTTTCAGATTCAGCAATCCAAAATTAGGTTACCAACTTGTACTGAAAAATGGCGCCTGATGTAACTGATTTTTTTTGCAATGATGAAACTTACATGGAGAACTAAGGTTTTAAATAGGTTTTCTGCGAAAGCTTAATTTTACACGTAAGTCTAGAATTTGCTAGAAGGATGGTTTTGGTATATAGTAGGACACACTTCGGTATAGCAGGAAGAGACAGGAGTCTTTCAATTATTTGATTATATTTTGTTGCCTTAATTCATAATCGAACAGAATACATTATCTTAAGTTTTGAAGCGTAAATCACATAGAGTAAAAGGATCTGCCTCACGAGGGCGCTATGTAAGTTTACTAATTCGTGTTACAGGGGAGTACAAGGAGGGTGTGGTTCTTCACGATATCAACGGCGGTATTAAGATAACGTGTAGTCGACGTTAACTTCAAGTTAGGTTGTGAATAATACAGTTAGAAGTAGGCTAGGTGTAACCCTCCACTTTTTCACGATACGATACGTATCGTGAATCTTTAAAATATTTAAAAAGAAGTGTCAGTAATGTTGTGAATTACCCAATGTCAAAAGCTACTTAGGCCTAACCATGTTTGTCAACGTTGGCTTCATTTAATTTAGTTATTTTCCCTTTAATATCAATAGAGTCATATTCATAAGTATACATATTTGTATATTGGTGAAATTCCTGCGTCGGGAGATAAACAATTGATTTAATTTTGCCCTGCATCGACGTGTGTATAGCACTGTATACTCAGTGCTTTCCGAGTGTCTGTGAAAAAACTACACAGGTGACTCGGGCGGAATTCGAACCCACGACCTCCTGCTTACTAGTGCAGACGTCTTAACCTCTTGACCACCGAGCTTGCCCGACGACGACCGGCCGGCCAGAATCCCACACAGCAGCGGGCCCCGCGACATATACAGATTGGTGAAACTCCTGCGCTGGGAGACAAACAATTGACCTAATTCTGCCCCACACCGACGTGTGCACAGCACTGCACGCTCAGCGCCCTCCGAGTGTCCGTGAAAAAACCACACAGGCGACCCGGGCGGGACCCGAACCCACGACCTCCTGCCCACCAGTGCAGACGTCCCAACCCCCCGACCACCGAGCTTGCCCGATGACGATTGGCCGGCTAGAATCCTATATAGCAGCGGGTTCCGCGATATATATAGATTGGTGAAATTCCTGCGGCGGGAGATAAACAATTGATTTAATTTTGCCCTACACCGACGTGTGTATAGCACTGTATGCTCAGTGCTTTCCGAGTGTCTGTGAAAAAACTACACAGGTGACTCGGGCGGGATTCGGACGTCTGCACTAGTAAGCAGGAGGTCGTGGGTTCGAATCCCGCCCGAGTCACCTGTGTAGTTTTTTCACAGACACTCGGAAAGCACTGAGCATACAGTGCTATACACACGTCGGTGTAGGGCAAAATTAAATCAATTATACGTATTTGCTTATTCGCTAGAATGTGGAGTATTCAGACCCTGAATGTTGTTTCCATTCAACTCAATATTAGCTCTATTATTATCTCATTAACACATAACCGGAGAGTGAAATCTAGTAAACAGTGGTCTGAACATTCATTCAGTGGAGTAACATCAAACCTCAAAATCTCACTGTAGTATGAATGTTTCCAGATAGTACAACACAATCAATCACACTTATTCTACTAAGTTGTCTTTACTTGGTTCGTGAAAACATGTGATTTTAGGATTCTCAGATAAGCCGATAGACACAGGTTAGCTAAATGTTCTCCAAGTGTATTTGTTACACGATCTCTGTTGGACATTATCTGGTACGAGTTAACAAAGCAGGTTTTAATCACTCAGGGATTTCAAAAATGCCATGGTTATGCAAATTTCCAGTTGAGTTAAAAATTTAGTTAAAATTGCGTCTAATATGTGTAATTCGTGTTGGCGTTCCGCGTCTGTGGCCAAATGTTCACAACGGTAACACAAATATCGTTTCTGAATCCAAAACGTTTACCTTTCAGTTGAAACCAAACTATACCCTATGTATTCGCTCTGATGATCTTTAATAATAGAGTTAAACAAATTTTTAAACTTATTTACAGATTTCGCGATACAGATTCTATTTTGGCTCTCTTGTGTCTGACCCTGTTTAATTGAATACACTTGAACCCTGGAAAAATATTTTGAGATTAAGTAAATATATTCCGAATGAAAATGAGTTCAGACTATCATTGTGAGGTCATCAACCACCGTACTCTTCAAATTCCCCTTCTCCTTCATGATTTTTTACTTTTTCTTCCAACTTTTACTGTAATGGCTCTGTCCTTATCGCTTAGCTAATAATTATGCTTGAACAGTTTCAGTGAATACGGCCAGCAACACCTATAGCGATATAATTTGCAATTTCTAGACGTAACAAAGAAATCAAACAAGGTTACACTTGACAACATCAATTATTCAAATTGTTTAATTAACACAAATTAATCAAGTTTATACGATTATACAAAGTTTGAATCAAACTTAATACAATGGTCCTTAATTACTAAAATTACAATTATTAAAAGTGGCTTACAACTTCAAGTGGCTTACACCTTCCAAACGCAGTCCTCTCTTTTCTGGCCAGCGATTTTATGCACTCAGAGGCTGTCTATTCTTGACTAGCTTGGTGACTTCAATTGGCGATAATAAGGTGATTTCCAAATATACATAGGAATCACTAAAACAAGTTCAGTTCAGTAATAAGAATCTCTTCGTGGACTTCTAACTGTATTTTTTACAGCTTAACTTTGAAATTAAACTCCTGGACGATTTGCCATAAAAAAAATTCTGACGCTCGGCGAATTCTCTTAACACTATATAGTCTGCCAGTGATTTGGTTTAAAACCAACGGGAGTAGGCGCGTTTTCAGAATTGTCTCAGCAGCTTTATACTGAAACTTCTCGCTTTCTCACTCTTGAATTCTGGAAAATATTATTTCTAATGTACCTTGTTAAGTTAGAATTTACCTTCGTGAAATTAATTGAGCTTCTTTTTGTTTACCTCATTAAGTGTTCGTTTCAGATTAGCTCAATAATTCCATTAAAAAAAATCAGGACGTTCATGTATCGGTCTCTTTTCAGCCTCTTTCCTTTGCACTTTACTAACCATTATCGATATCTAGATTTCCAATCAAAAAGTCAAAGAGATGTTCACGCACTGCATTAGGTAATGATGTTAGCCCTTTCAGGCCTGAGGACACAATGTTCCCCCTGTGAAATGTTAAAATAATATTGCAAGAACGCTTTGTCCTATTGCGCTGAAATTTACTGACTTTTCCTAACTATTCTTTGGGACCCCTTCACGCAAAAGTCAATGATAATGAGTGTTCATGGTTGCCATGGCAACCGTTTATTTTGAACAGGTCCAATTGAATTTCAACTTTTTTGTTAAAAATACTAGATTTTTGATACTTTTAAACATCCAATATTGAGTCATGTGATCACTTCCAATGCATTCTGGGAATCCAATATAGCCGCCATTACATTTAAATGCAATGACGTATTTTGTTACAAAACACTTATTTTTTAAAGGTTTTTCAGAATTTTTTGCTCAATGTATCAATTTGTGTTATCAGTAGTAACCACGGATGTTATTATATATGCCTTTATTGTACCTTTGGATAAAAAAATTACCAAAACTATTGCTTATCGCGCCCTCTAGCGAAGATTTAAATGTCAATGTTGCTTGTACTGAAGATGACATTTGCGCCAAACTCCATGGCCAATGGATAAAAATTAAGGAAAGTATGGGAAAAATACTATTTTTGATCAAAAATGTGGAATTTATTTCAAAAATTGGGTATAGAGCTTGATAGCGTTAACCCTGTCACAACCTGTACAGGCTTGTCCTTGTTGTAATTATCCTAGTTGTAACCGTGGTCATTTGATCGATGTCTTCATCATTAATTTTAACCATAGAAGTTCTGTGTTATAGGTTTTCTCGGTCAATTTCGGCAAATGAGCAGCCAATTTAACCACTGCGCCATTCTATTTCGCGCGAAATTGAATGCTGCTGAAAATGGTCATTCGATTTCGTTTTATGACGAGGCAAAAGTACTGTTGCGTCATTCGATTTAATAAAATAACTATGCAATGTAACAATTCAACAAACCAGTATTTAAATTCGCAGAAGCTTTTCGAGGCGTGTGTTTGTTCATTCAAATTCATTATTGGGCAGGCATTTCTGTCATTTGTGCAATCAAAAAAACGCTGTTTTAAACTTTTGTTTCCTTTAGAATGTTAAATGCATAAATACGGTTCACTTATTGGTACAGGAGTCACTTTGCTGATGTACTTCGAAGACGAGCTTTCGCTACATTTTTATACGCATATTTCTAGAAATGGCAGCTCGTGGTCGCTACGCCATAGTGTCCCAGGTAGATCGAGAAAGGTTGATTGAGGCCTTCGAGGGAAATGAGCAAGACTACCTTGAGCTTGCGGTCAATTTGAACATCAACAGGTCCACAGCAAGGTCAATTGTTGCAACATATTTGAGGATTGGAAGGCGACAGACGCTGGCAAGAGCAGGAGCAACCCACAACAAGATGGATGACGAGATGCGAAACCATCTGCAAGGCATCCTTGACGCTAATCCCATCTTGACACCTCTGCAGATGAAGTCTACTTTGAGTGAGCATCTGCCGGAGAAGCCCGGGGTTTCTACTGCCACCATAGCCAGGGCATTGGATGGGATGATGATTACACTGAAACTAGTGGAGGACGTTCCTGATGCGAGAAATTCCCCTGAAGTACTTCATCAACGCGTCCAGTATGATGAGTGGTTCCTGCAGCATGGCGTTCTGGCGCATCTAGTCTTCACTGACGAGACAGGTTATAACGTCTGGACTCGACGCTCCCAGGGTAGAGCTCCGCGAGGGATCGCCGCAAGATGAGTCGTCGACAGACAACGAGGGAGGAATTGCAATGTCACCTTCGCTGTTTCTAGTGAACTCGGCTTGGTGCACCACCGAATCGCATTCGAAACTGTGACGCGAGAGAGATTCGAGGAGTTTCTTGCGGACACAGTTCAAGAGTGTGCTGCAGTTTTCCCAGACGACGAGCCCCTATACCTCATATACGACAATGCGAGGCCTCACGTGCGAGCCCAAATCCCTGAAGGTACCAACCCAATGATCCAGCTGAAGCGGCTTCCTCCCTACTCCCCATTCCTGAACAGCACGGAGATGGCACATTCTGCATTCAAGGCTGCAGTTAAGCGCACCCTTGGGTTACCGGAGTGGCAACAACGCGTCGGAGACAGGCAGGCTGCCCGGCAAGCAGGAATGAACATGCAGCAGTGGAGGTGCGATCTCCTTCAACAAGCAGCCCATTCAGAGCGTTGATGCCATCACCCAAGTGAAGTGCATGCAGTGGTATAACCATACCCAAACATATATGTCACGATGTCTGGCACGCCAACAGATTGACGGTTGAGGAAGAAACAACATAAATAACAATAAGAAACCAGGATAAAAAAAACCCATAAAGAAACACCCAAACAATAAAAAACGTTAATGTTTCACAAACACAAACACAAAAACAAATTAGGTCTTGGTCAGTTAACCAATAAAGATCCCCCCCCCCCAAACAAAAAAATAAAAATAAATATAGGTTTTCCCGGCCAATTTCAACAAAAAATCATTCAATTTCATCAACACGCTTTCAAATTCACGCGATTTTGATAATTCAATCCAACTAGGGTTTCTCTTTCGATATTATTGCATTCAATTTCGTTTTCGTGCACACATGATTTCTTTCTTTTCATTCTATTTCGTTTATAGGTATTCAACTACAAGATCACCATTCTTATGTTGAATATCTACCACATTTTCGCAATAGGTGCAATCAAATTCAGAGTCATCGAAGCGCACAGGATTTTGTAGCTGTTGTTTCTTTTCTTTTTCGTTTATGGGCAATGCATTTCAACATTTGAGCGTTCAAATTCAACATGGAGTGTCGTGGCCGAGCGGTCTAGCGCACCGAACTCAAGTTCTGGTGTTGCCAGCAGCAGGGTGTGGGTTCGAGCCCCGGTCGTGACACTTGTATCCTTGAGCAAGGTACTTAACCATAATTGCTTCGTCCTTCGGATGGGACGTAAAGCCGTAGGTCCCGTGTGTTGTATAATGCACGAAAAGTGGATTGTCGTGGCCGTGTCGTCTCTAGCGCACAGAACTCAAGTTCTGGTGTTGCCAGCAGCAGAGTGTGGGTTCGAGCCCCGGCCGTGACACCTGTGTCCTTGAGCAAGACACTTAACCATAATTGCTTCTCTCCACCCAGGGGTTAAATGGGTACCTGTGAAGGCAGAGATGGTTTGCTCTCTATGCGCTAGAAATGGCAGCAATTGAGCTGTATACTCCCCAGGGAGCTGAGATGGTTTCAGGAATGATTTATGAGCCTTATGAGCCTTATGAGCAGGGATAATAATATAATGCGCCTTGAGCGCCACTTAGTTGGTGGATACGTGCGCTATATAAATCTATACATTATTATTATTATTATTATGAGTATGATACGGCTTATTTGAGTTTAAAGTTAGCAATTGTTCTTTTACTGGCAGGTTTTGTTCCATGTGTTATGCGTTTCCATGTTTTGAGTTTCATTTAATTCTTGTTGTTTGTCTTAATTGCAATAATTGTTCCTTTTGCGTTTGTTACCCCATGACTAAACTTTAAATATTGTTTTTAAAAAGCAGTTTAATAAAGTTAAATAACTTATGGCCCATAAGTATGAAATTAATACACACACAATTATTTGCTCTTGCCTTGTTACTGCTTACATTGGTCTTTACTTATTTTTTTGGTCGTCTTCTTTATTCGTTTATGTTCAGACCATGTCAAATTACAAATTAACAAATGATTTTTTTTTATAAACAAAAGCTTATAATTATAAGGGGGCATCGTTTTAAAAATTAAATGTTGTTGTTTCCCTGTGGATTTTTTCACAGGTCCTTTTCTTTTCTGTTTATTTCGTCTATAATTCTACGTTTATCTGAAATTGGTTTCTTTAATCTTCAATGTTTTGACGTGCTAGGCATCTGGGCATGTAAGTTTGGCTGTTGTTGTACCATCTCACGCACTTTTCATGAATTATTTGTCCCACATTCTGTTGAGCCACTTCTTGAATGAGACCACCCCTCCACTGTTGAAGATTCACTCCTGCTTCATGTGCTGCGTCCCTGTCCCCTACTCGTAGCTGCCATTCTGGGAGGGCCAAATCTCTTTTGACACTAGCTGTGAATAACGGAATGGGCCATTTCTGTCATGTTCAGGAATGGTGAGTAGGGTGGTAGACGCTTCAACTGGATCTGCTGGTTGATTCCTGCTGGGAGCTGGGCGCGTACATGGGGTCTGGCATTGTCGTACACAAGAAAGACTGGCTCATCTGCAGGGAACATATTTTCGCACTCACGAGCTGTGTCAGCCAGAAACTCTTACAATCTTTCTCTCGTTACAGTCTCAAAGGCTATTCGGTGGTGTACAAGACCAATCTCCCCAGAAACAGCAAATGTTACGTTGCAGTTGCGTCCGCGTTGTGCGTGTACCACGCGTCTCGCTGGGATACCACGAGGGGCTCTTCCAAATAAGAGCGTCTCGTCCATATGTTGTAGCCAGTTTCGTCGATTATATGATATGAACACGCAGTGGCCGACAACTCCGTACTGCATGAACCACTGCGCGTACTCTATACACGCATATCGAGTACTCTGGGCGAGTTGCGGGCATCAGGCACGTCCTCTGCGAGTTTAAGGGTCATGAGCATGCCGTCCAGGGTTCTGGCAATAGTGCTGGGAGACACGGTTGGTTTGTCTGGTAGAGAGTGTTGGGTTCATCTTTCATCTGAATTAGTGTTAGTTAGAGGGTTGTCGTCCAGCAATCGCTCCAGCTCATCTCGCATCTCCTGATCTATCTTGGTGTTGTGTGCCCCTCCCGTAGGCAACTTCTCGTGACGACCGGCACGCAAGTATGTAGCCACGATGGACCTTGCGGTAGATCTCTTGATGCCGAGAGTGTCTGCCAAGTCTAAGTAGTCAGCCTGATTGTTCTCGAATGCTTCAGCCAGCCTCCCTCTATCTATATTGTTCACCACGTAATGACCATGCGCAGCCATCTTTGCTTCAGAAATCGTCTATTTACTGAGAGGTGTATAACTCGGAACTAGTGTAGAAATGATTTCTCCTCAGAATATCCTGCCTTTATTTACAGGCAAAATGAACCAGAAAGCACATATCACAGAAACAAATTTGAATGCACACATTTGGAAAATGGTTGCTCATTGATGAAATTGAATAGTCGACCAGCCTGTTGCTGCTGGCTTTGACGAAATTGAATGAACTTAGCGACCGTTTGAAATTGAATGATCTTATTTGTCGAGTGAATGCTCAAGTGTTGAAATTGAATGACTCTTTTTAACTGTTGAATGCTGATGTAGCTGAGCATTTATTTTCAAACGAAATTGAATGAGCTGGGTATCAAATTGAATGATTTTTTCCCGAAATTGGCCAGGAAAACCTATTAAAAATTTTTTTTTTTAAATTAAAAAACACAAGAAAAGAAAAAAGTATAAAAAAGAAAGAAAAAAAGAACAATAGGCCCCATATAAAATCTACGGGAAACTTAAATGAATAAAGAAAAACAAAAGGTTTGACTGCATTAAAGTGAAGATACGAAACAGTTGTCTAGTACAATTAATTAGTTTTTCTGTTTGTTCGCATTTCTTTATCGTACTTATTTCAATTCTCATTTAGCGAAATTGATTGCCTCTTTACGAAATTGAAAAAAAATTAATCAGCAAAAATCTCCACTTGAACCAGCTTTGCTAAATTGAATGATGATTGTACGAAACGAAAAAGAACGACGATATGCTAAATTGAACACATTGCTAAAGGAATTCTAATGCCTCGAAACGAAATTGAATGCCCGAATTCTGAATTTGAAACACAGTAAAAACTGGAGAGACAAAATCGCTTTAATTTTGACAATTACCGATCTGTATAATGGTACAAAATTTGTGAATTTACCTCTTGTGGTTGTTGAGATATGATTTTTTTTTTAATATTAAACTTTGACTTCCGGTTTGGACAGGAAGTAAGGTCAAATTAGGGTCACCTTTGTGTAAATATTTTTCGACAATTAATAATCTGTATAATGGTACAAAAATTGTGAATTTACCTCTTGTGGTTGTTGAGATATGATTTTTTTTTAATATTAAAATTTGACTTCCGGTTTGGACAGAAAGTAAGGTCAAATTGGGGTCACCTTTGTGTAAATATTTTTCGACAATTAACAATCTGTATAATGGTACAAAAATTGTGAATTTACCTCTTGTGGTTGTTGAGATATGATATTTTTTAAATATTAAATTTGACTTCCGGTTTGGACAGGAAATGAAGGTCAAATTGGGTCACCTTTTTGTAAATATTTTCGACAATTAACGATCTGTACAATCATACAAAAATTGTGAATTTACCTCTTGTGGTTGTTGAGATATGATATTTTAAACTTTGACTCATTTGGACAGGAAGTAGAAGGTCAAAATGGGTCACCTTGTGTAAATATTTTTGACAATTAACGATCTGTACAATGGCACAAAATTGTGAATTTATCTCTTGTGGTTGTTGAGATATAATTGTTTTAAATATTAAACTGACTTCCGGTTTGACAGGAAGTAAGGTGAGAATTGGGGTCACCTTTTTGTAAATATTTTTGACAATTACGATCTGTACAATGGTACAAAAATTGTGAATTTACCTCTTGTGGTTGTTGAGATATGATTGTTTTAAATATTAAACTTTGACTTCCGGTTTGGACAGGAAGTAAGGTCAAATTAGGGTCACCTTTGTGTAAATATTTTTCGACAATTAACAATCTGTATAATGGTACAAAAATTGTGAATTTACCTCATGTGGTTGTTGAGATATGATTTTTTAAAATATTAAACTTTGACTTCCGGTTTGGACAGGAAGTAAGGTCAAACTAGGGTCACCTTTTGTAAATATTTTCGACAATTAACGATCTGTACAATCATACAAAATTAGAATTTACCTCTGTGGTTGTTGAGATATGATATTTTTTTAAATGTTAAACTTTGACTTCCGGTTTGGAGGAAGTAAGGTCAAATTGGGTTCACCTTTTGTAAATATTTTCGACAATTAACAATCTGTATAATGGTACAAAAATTGTGAATTTACCTCTTGTGGTTGTTGAGATATGATTTTTTAAATATTAAACTTTGACTCCGGTTTGGACAGGAAGTAAGGTCAATTGGGTCACCTTTTTGTAATATTTTTCGACAATTAACGATCTGTACAATCATACAAAATTGTGAATTTACCTCCTTGTGGTTGTTGAGATATGATTTTAAATATTAAACTTTGACTTCGGGTTTTGGACAGGAAGTAAAGGTCAAATTTGGGGTCACCTTTGTGTAAATATTTTCGACAATTAACGATCTGTACAATCATACAAAATTGTGAATTTACCTCTTGTGGTTGCTGAGATACGATATTTTTAAATATTAAACTTTGACTTCCGGTTTGGACAGGAAGTAAGGTCAAATTGGGGTCACCTTTTGTAAATATTTTTCGACAATTAACGATCTGTACAATCATACAAAATTTGTGAATTTACCTCTTGTGGTTGCTGAGATATGATATTTTTAAATTTTAAACTTTGAGTTCCGGTTTGGACAGGAAGTAAGGTCAAATTGGGGTCACCTTTTATAAATATTTTTCGACAATTAACAATCTGTATAATCATTTACAAAAATTGTGAATTTACCTCTTGTGGTTGTTGAGATATGATTTTTTAATATTAAACTTTGACTTCCGGTTTGGACAGGAAGTAAGGTCAAATTAGGGTCACCTTTTTGTAAATATTTTCGACAATTAACATCTGTACAATCATACAAAAAATTGTGAATTTACCTCTTGTGGTTGTTGAGATATGATTTTTTAATATTAAACTTTGACTTACGGTTTGGACAGGAAGTAAGGTCAAATTGGGTCACCTTTTGTAAATATTTTTCGACAATTAACGATCTGTACAATGGTACAAAAATTGTGGATTTACCTCTTGTGGTTGTTGAGATATATATTTTTTTAAATATTAAACTTTGAATTACGGTTTGGACAGGAAGTAAGGTCAAATTGGGTCACCTTTTTGTAAATATTTTTTTGACAATTAACGATCTGTACAATGGTACAAAATTGTGAATTTACCTCTTGTGGTTGTTGAGATATGATTGTTTTAACATATTAAACTTTGACTTCCGGTTTGACAGGAAGTGGCAAAT
>CM055830.1:25575283-25613073 GCA_029582265.1 Zoroaster sp. YZ-2022 | reverse complement strand
TCTAGAATGGCCCCTGTTACATTCATCATTCCACCATGATGTGTTTTTTTTTATTGTGGTTAGGTTAGTTTTTGGTATAGAATCGGCCATAGCTGATTCAAGTTGACATATGAAGTTTTTATACGTTTCGTCTATATTATTCAATTCGTTAGGTTTAGTAATATATTTGTTACAAGCCTATTGAAATTTATTCCAGTTAGCTTTTTTGAGTGACCATTGGGGAGTAAAGTTAGATGGATTTTGGTGAAATGGGTGATTATATTCCACTAGGATCGGGCAATGATCACTACCCCATGTGTCATTTAATACAGTCCAATGACATTTTGAAGTTATATGTGGAGATACAAATGTCACATCAATACAAGATAATGTTGCTTGGGAGGTATTAACCCTTGTACCTTCACCGGAATTTATGCAAACCATGTTATAATTAACGATAGTGTCTTCAATTATTTGTCCGTTATGATCTATTTTCGAGCTTCCCCATAGATGGTTATGGCCATTTATATCGCCGCATATAATACATGTTTTGTGTATTTCTCATAGGATTTTGTTTAATGAATTAGTTTCTAATATTGTACATGGGTTGTAAATATTCACAAGATTAATTTTATCTTTATTAGTATCATATAATTCACCTATCTGGTATTCGATGGGATCATCAGATCCGGTTATGTATTTAAAAGCGAGGCCATGTTTGACACACAAAGCACATCCTCCTCCCTTTTTCTTAGGTCCTGTCAGGTTTCTATCAAAGCGGTATATATTATATCCAGGTAAGGTATAGGTTTCGTCTTTTTTAAACCAGGTTTCCTGAATACAAAATAATAACATCGGGTTTAGTGGTCCATGAATTTATTGCATTTTTAGGTGTTCGGGTATGTGCCCGAAAGACCTATTGTTTTTGTTCGTTTTTTTTCTAGGTGTTCGGGTATGTACCCGAAGCGCCTATTGTTTTTGTTCGTTTTTTTTTTTTTAGGTGTTCGGGTATGTACCCGAAACACCTATTGTTTTTGTTCGGTTTTTTTCTTCTTCTCCTTCTTCTCCGGATAGATTGTCTACAAGAAAACACAGACTTGCGAACTTCACTTCAACTTGGAAATTGACATATACTTAGACCCTAATGTGTAGATGAAACAGAATTTGTGACGTCATGATTAGTTAATCAGATATCGAATTACGATAAATCAAAGTTTAATATTTAAACAAATCATATCTCAAAATATTTACAAAAGGTGACCCCAATTTGACCTTACTTCCTGTCCAAACCGAGTCAAAGTTAAATATTTAAAAGAATCATATCTCAACAACCACAACGGGTAAATTGAAATTTTTGCACCATTGTATAGATTGTTAATTGTCGAAAATATTTACAAAAGATGACCTAATTTGACCTTACTTCAACATTCTGACGTCATCATCACTGCCCTGACAAAACTCGAACACCTATGTGTTTGTAATATCTAAACACTGCTGTCTGAATTAGGTGTTCGAGCTACAGCGCGAACACCTCTTGTTTTTGTTCGGTGTTTTTTTTTAGGTGTTCGGGCATGTGCCCGAAACACCTATTGTTTTTGTACGTTTTAAAAAAAAAAATTAGGTGTTCGGGCATGTGCCCGAAACACCTATTGTTTTTGTACTTTTTTTTTAGGTGTTCGGGTTTGTGCCAGAAACACCTATTGTTTTTGTACGGTTTTGTTGTTGTTTTTTTACTTCTTCTTCTTATTCTTCTCCCCGACGTCTGTCCGCCAAAAAACACATACTTGCAAACTTCACATGAACTTGAAACTTGGCATGTACTAAGAACTTAACAAGTAGATGAAACTCGAGTTGTGAGTGACCCCAATTTGACCTTACTTCCTGTCCAAACCGGAAGTCAAAGTTTAATATTTAAAAAAATCATATTTCAACAACCACAAGAGGTAAATTCACAATTTTTGTACCATTGTACTGATCGTTAATTGTCAAAAAATATTTACAAAAAGGTGACCCCAATTTGACCTTTACATCTCCCGAACACCTAGAGTTTGTCAAGACAAACTCGAATCTCTAGTTTTTACTTCTTCTTCTTCTTCTTCTTCTTCTTCTCCCCCGCATTTGTCCACAAAAAATCACATACTTGCAAACTTCACATGAACTTGAAACTTGGCATGTACTTAGAACTTAACAAGTAGATGGAACTCGAGTTGTGAGTGCCCCAAATTTGACCTTACTTCCTGTCCAAACCGGAAGTCAAAGTTAACTATTTAAAAGAATCATATCTCAACAACCACAACAGGTAAATTGAAATTTTTTGCACCATTGTATAGATTGTTAATTGTCGAAAAATATTTACAAAAAGATGACCCCAATTTGACCTTAATTCAACATTCTGACGTCATCATCACTGCCCTGACAAAACTCGAACACCTATGTGTTTGTAATATCACAAACACTGCTGTCTAGTTAGGTGTTCGAGCTACAGCGCGAACACCTCTTTCTTGTTTTTGTTCGGTGTTTTTTTTTTAAGGTGTTCAGGCATGTGCCCGAAACACCTATTGTTTTTGTACGTTTTTTTTTTTTTTAGGGGTTCGGGCATGTGCCCTAAACACCTATTGTTTTTGTACTTTTTTTTTTAGGTGTTCGGGTTTGTGTCCGAAACACCTATTGTTTTTGTACGGTTTTTATTTTTTTATTTTATTTTGTTTTACTTCTTCTTCTTCTCCCCGACGTCTGTCCGCAAAAAAACACATACTTGCAAACTTCACATGAACTTGAAACTTGGCATGTACTTAGAACTTAACAAGTAGATGAAACTCGAGTTGTGAGTGACCCCAATTTGACCTTACTTCCTATCCAAACCGGAAGTCAAAGTTTAATATTTAAAAAATCATATCTCTACAACCACAACAGGTAAATGGAAATTTTTTGCACCATTGTATAGATTATTAATTGTCGAGAAATATTTACAAAAACATGACCCCCAATTTGACCTTACTTCCTGTCCAAACCAGAAGTCAAAGTTTAACATTTAAAAAAATCATATCTCAACAACCACAAGAGGTAAATTCAGAGTTTTTGCACCATTGTACAGATTGTTAATTGTCAAAAAATATTTACAAAAAGGTGACCCCAATTTGACATTACTTCCTGTCGAAACCGGAAGTCAAGGTTTAATATTTGAAAAAATCATATCTCAACAACCACAAGAGGTAAATTCACAATTGTTGTACCATTGTACATATCGGTAATTGTCAAAATATATTTACAAAAAGATGACCCCAATTTGACCTTACTTCCTGTCCAAACCGGAAGTCAAAGTTTAATATTTTAACAAAATCATACTCAGCAACCACATAAGATAAATTCACAATTCTTTCACCATTGTACAGATCGTTAATTGTCAAATAATATTTAAGATGACCCCAATTTGACCTTTACTTCCTGTCCAAACCGGAAGTCAAAGTTTAATATATAAAATAAATCATATCTCAACAACCACAAGAGGTAAATTCACAGTTTTTGCACCATTGTACAGATTGTTAATTGTCAAATAATATTTACAAAAAAGTGACCCCAATTTGACCTTACTTCCTGTCCAAACCGGAAGTCAAGGTTTAATATTTGAAAAAAGCATATCTCAACAACCACAAGAGGTAAATTCACAATTTTTGTACCATTGTACATATCGCTAATTGTCAAAATATATTTACAAAAAGATGACCCCAATTTCACCTTACTTCCTGTCCAAACCGGAAGTCAAAGTTTAATATTTTAACAAAATCATACTCAACAACCACATAAGATAAATTCACAATTCTTTCACCATTGCACAGATCGTTAATTGTCAAATAATATTTAAGGTGACCACAATTTGACCTTTACTTCCTGTCCAAACCGGAAGTCAAAGTTTAATATATAAAATAAATCATATCTCAACAACCACAAGAGGTAAATTCACAGTTTTTGCACCATTGTACAGATTGTTAATTGTCAAATAATATTTACAAAAAAGTGACCCCAATTTGACCTTACTTCCTGTCCAAACCGGAAGTCAAGGTTTAATATTTGAAAAAAGCATCTCAACAACCACAAGAGGTAAATTCACAATTTTTGTACCATTGTACAGATCGTTAATTGTCACAAAATATTTAAACAAAGTTGACCCCAATTTGACCTTACATCCTCCCGAACACCTAGAGTTTGTGTCGAGACAAACTCTGAATCTCTAGTTAGGTGTTCGGGTATGTACCCGAAACACCTATTGTTTTTGTTCGGTTTTTTTTAAATTTGTTTTTACTTCTTCTTCTTCTCCCCCATCTTGACCGCAAATAAAAACATACTTGCAAACTTCAAATGAACTTGAAACTTGGCATGTACTTAGAACTTAACAAGTAGATGAAACTCCACTTGTGAGTGACCCCGATTTGACCTTACTTCCTGTCCAAACCGGAAGTCAAAGTTTAATATTAAAAAAAATCATATCTCAACAACCACAACAGGTAAATGGACATTTTTTGCAATATTGTATAGATTGTTAATTGTCGAAAAATATTTACAAAAACATGACCCCAATTTGACCTTACTTCCTGTCCAAATCGGAAGTCAAAGTTTAACATTAAAAAAAAATCATATCTCAACAACCACAAGAGGTAAATTCACAATTTTTGTACCATAATAATAATAATAATGTGTGGACTTATATGGCGCACGTATCCACCAACTAAGTGGTGCTCAAGGCGCATTCTTTTACGTGCATTACACAACACACGGGACCTACGGCTTTACGTCCCATCCGAAGGACGAAGCAATTATGGTTAAGTACCTTGCTCAAGGACACAAGTGTCACGACCGGGGCTCGAACTCACACCCTGCTGCTGGCAACCCCAGAACTTGAGTTCGGTGCGCTAGACCGCTCGGCCATGACAGATCGTTAATTGTCAAAAAATATTTACAAAAAGGTGACCCCAATTTGACCTTACTTCCTGTCCAAACCGGAAGTCAAAGTTTAATATTTAAAAAAAATAATATCTCAACAACCACAAGAGGTAAATTCACAATTTTTGTACCATTATACAGATTGTTAATTGTCGAAAAATATTTACACAAAGGTGACCCCAATTTGACCTTACTTCCTGTCCAAACCGGAAGTCAAAGTTTAATATAAAAAAATTATAATATCTCAACAACCGCAAGAGGTAAATTCACAATTTTTGTACCATTGTACAGATCGTTAATTGTCGAAAAATATTTACAAAAAGGTGACCCCAATTTGACCTTACTTCCTGTCCAAACCGGAAGTCAAAGTTTAATATTTTAAAAAAATCATATCTCAACAACCACAAGAGGTAAATTCACAATTTTTGTACCATTGTACAGATCGTTAATTGTCGAAAAATATTTACAAAAAGGTGACCCCAATTTGACCTTACTTCCTGTCCAAACCGGAAGTCAAAGTTTAATATTTAAAAAAATCATATCTCAACAACCACAACAGGTAAATGGACATTTTTTGCAATATTGTATAGATTGTTAATTGTCGAAAAATATTTACAAAAACATGACCCCAATTTGACCTTACTTCCTGTCCAAATCGGAAGTCAAAGTTTAACATTAAAAAAAAATCATATCTCAACAACCACAAGAGGTAAATTCACAATTTTTGTACCACAATAATAATAATAATGTGTGGACTTATATAGCGCACGTATCCACCAACTAAGTGGTGCTCAAGGCGCATTCTTTTACGTGCATTACACAACACACGGGACCTACGGCTTTACGTCCCATCCGAAGGACGAAGCAATTATGGTTAAGTACCTTGCTCAAGGACACAAGTGTCACGACCGGGGCTCGAACTCACACCCTGCTGCTGGCAACACCAGAACTTGAGTTCGGTGCGCTAGACCGCTCGGCCATGACAGATCGTTAATTGTCAAAAAATATTTACAAAAAGGTGACCCCAATTTGACCTTACTTCCTGTCCAAACCGGAAGTCAAAGTTTAATATTTAAAAAAAATAATATCTCAACAACCACAAGAGGTAAATTCACAATTTTTGTACCATTATACAGATTGTTAATTGTCGAAAAATATTTACACAAAGGTGACCCCAATTTGACCTTACTTCCTGTCCAAACCGGAAGTCAAAGTTTAATATAAAAAAATTATAATATCTCAACAACCGCAAGAGGTAAATTCACAATTTTTGTACCATTGTACAGATCGTTAATTGTCGAAAAATATTTACAAAAAGGTGACCCCAATTTGACCTTACTTCCTGTCCAAACCGGAAGTCAAAGTTTAATATTTAAAAAAAATCATATCTCAACAACCACAAGAGGTAAATTCACAATTTTTGTACCATTGTACAGATCGTTAATTGTCGAAAAATATTTACAAAAAGGTGACCCCAATTTGACCTTACTTCCTGTCCAAACCGGAAGTCAAAGTTTAATATTAAAAAAAAATCATATCTCAACAACCACAAGAGGTAAATTGACATTTTTGCACCATTGTATACATTGTTAAATGTCAAAAAAAATTACACAAAGGTGACCCCAATTTGACCTTAATTCCTGTCCAAACCGGAAGTCAAAGTTTAATATTTAAAAAAATCATATGTCAACAACCAAAACAGGTAAATTCACAATTTTTATACCATTGTACAGACCGTTAATTGTCAAAAGATATTTACAAAAAGATGACCCCAATTTGACCTTACTTCCTGTCCAAACTGGAAGTCAAGGTTTAATATTTTAAACAATCATATCTCAACAACCACAAGAGGTAAATTCACAATTTTTGTACCATTGTACAGACCGTTAATTGTCAAAAGATATTTACAAAAAGATGACCCCAATTTGACCTTACTTCCTGTCCAAACCGGAAGTCAAGGTTTAATATTTTAAACAATCATATCTCAACAACCACAAGAGGTAAATTCACAATTTTTGTACCATTGTACAGATCGCTAATTGTCAAAATATATTTACAAACAAATTACCCCAATTTGACCTTACTTCCTGTCCAAACCGGAAGTCAAAGTTTAATATTTAAAAAAAATCATATCTCAACAACCAAAACAGGTAAATTCACAATTTTTATACCATTGTACAGACCGTTAATTGTCAAAAGTTATTTACAAAAAGATGACCCCAATTTGACCTTACTTACTGTCCAAACCGGAAGTCAAGGTTTAATATTTTTAAAAATCATATATCAGCAACCACAAGAGGTAAATTCACAAAATTTGCACCATTGTACAGATCGTTAATTGTCATTAAATATTTACACAAATTTGACCCAAATTTGACCTTACACCTCCCGAACACCTAGAGTTTGTGTCGAGACAAACTCTGAATCTCTAGTTTTTTACTTCTTCTTCTTCTTCTTCTTCTTCTTCTCCCCCGCGTTTGTCCACAAAAAATCACATACTTGCCAACTATACAAATGTTCTTTTTTTTACTGTTCTTGCTCGGAAACAAAGTCCTTCAATACTTTGTCGGGTAACCACGTGACCAAATAATTGTGGCCATCCGTCTCGGCAATGTCTCGTACAAATTCATGTTGCAATACTTTTGGCCAGTGCGTGTAGCTGGTATGGAGAATACAAATAATTGAGTTTAGTTATTTGCTTTGCTTTTTGTTATTGTTTCGTTTGTTTGTAGTTGTTTTTTGTTTGTTTGTTGGGGTGTTTGCTTGTTTGTTTGTTTTTATTTATTTATTTATTTATTTTATTATTTTTTTGGGGGGGGGGGTTTCCCTAACACTCATCCCCACTCCCCGTCACATATTAATTTAGAATTATATCATGTAATGATATACATGTATGTTTATTTTAAACCAATTCAATGGCAAATGTGCAAACTAATTTTTCGTTTATAACCTCGCTTCTTGTGGCCATGTATTTCTCTTTGCGAATTACAACAGTAATATCCTTTTGTAACTGATTTTTCAAAAAATTTCAAATTTACTAGTAAATAATAGTCGTTTTGAGGGACAAGGATTCTTTGATAATCAGTTTTGAGCAATCTCGTGTAATCACGTAACGGTAATGCATAATGTTTAATTTTATGTTTGTGTTGTGATTGCAACCACTAGTAGGCGTATCTGTACGTGTGAAAAAATACAGATGTAAATGGAAATGTAAATCAAGAAAACTTCAATTAGCACTGCAGAAACTGCTGTTGTCCGCTCAGCTCACATCGTATCCATCTAGCGCTTAATTTACACACAGTGTCTTGATGATAGCCACATTGGCAAGCTGTGAGCGTAATGTTTAATGTCATGTTTGTGTTGTGATTGTATCCACTAGTAGGCCATTTTGTAAAAAAATATGCGATTTATTTTAATATAATAAAAGTTGGGTCGCATTTGATAGTTTTTAAAGGTGTTAACTCCACATACAATAATGCGTACTGCTTAAAGCTGCTTGGGTTTGTAGCAGTTCAAAGTTCCTGATGAAGAAATCAACCGATGATACAGTGATCGTTACATTTGATAGATTACAGTGTCGTTCCATGATTTAATTTATAGATTATATTCAATATTTAATTATGGTTGAACTTACCAGTATCACAGCGTCTTTCAAAACAGATGTCCTTGAGATTCACTCTGTTCACAGGGTAGTGCTGGCTTCAACGACACATGTTATCACCTAAACATAAAGAAACACGCCAAATAATCTGTGAACTCTTCTTACAGGGACTCTGTCGCTGTTTATTAGAGTATATGATTATTTATCAGACATGAGCGTGGAAACAGTTTAATTACATGTAGATTGCTCTTAAATAAATCCAGTGTCCTTGTGCAACACACTTTAGCATATTTGCTTCTCTCCACCCAGGCGTAAATGGGTACCTGTGAGGTCAGAGTTTGATGAGCCCTATATGCGCTGAAATGGCAGCAATTGAGCTGTATACTCCCCAGGGAGCTGAGATGGTTTCAGGAATGCGCCCGACGAGCAGTTTGGTCGGTAAGTGCGCTATATAAGTCCACATCATTATTATTATTTAAAAATACATGCAATAGCTTTATACAGTAAGTGACGTATTACCTGATTACTTTTAGTGTATTGTGAATACAGGTAGCGCACAGTTATGTTTCAATTTGAGAACATACATGAATTAGAGTCGACACTTTACTAAACGTTGCTTCTGGTTGTTGTATATTTTATATCGTGACTGAGGTGTACTGTGACTATTTACACCGTATTGCACTTTGTCATAGAGATATTACTCATTATTTATTTATTGTATCACATTTTACCCAATAAACGTCGCTGATTCGATGAAATCTTATGAATATGCATTAGGCTCAACAATGCGGAGTTGGTATTAATTTGGCAAAAGGCCGATATCATTGTACTGTTATCTTTGGGAATTTTCAGCGAACAAAGTGTATCATTGGTATAAGCAAACTGTTGCTGGGCAGATGTTACTAATAATAGCTTATTTGCGCAGAAGGGGTCGTTCTCACCTAGGGTACTCCCCAATCCTACCCAGGCAATCTCAATCATATCGTCTCCGGTCTCACGAAGTGACACAAGCTTGCCCACAAGACACAATTTACATTTGAAGAAAACGGCGTTTGAAACACACGTTTCTTCATCAAAAATTGAAATTTTTGAATTGTTGTCACTTAGTGGCCTTTATAGAATTTTCGAATTATGGAAATATGCTTGGAATCTCAGGCGTTTTTAATTTCTAAGCAATTAACCGCTGGAGACACTTTAATGTTTGTGTTAGTTCGGGAAAACTGTACAAAGGCCGCCATCTTTAAATATTATAACACCGACATTTTTTAAATGGCAGAACTGATAGGACATATACTCATTAATGCTTGTTTTTAATTGTAGGACACTGCAAACCTATACAAACACATAGAATGAAGACTTTAGGCATCTTAATTAGTTTCTAAGTACTACTAAACTTGATCCAATGCGAAGATATTCGGTTTTCCATTAATACATATGAGACTGTTGTCCCATATGGTCCGATTTCTAATTGCAAACCAGAAACACATGTAGATTGTAATTGTGTTTGCATGTACCTTATTTTTCAAACAGGTCTCAATAATACTTACAGACTCTGTATTGAATACTGTACTGTAAGGTTTCCTGGTGGATTTAATTATACTGATATATCTGTCATTGTCACTTGTAATGGATGCTAGTTTTTCTGTTGGGATGCATAGATGGGGTGAATTGGTCTGGGCAAATGTTTTAGGACTGCAAACGTAGAAAAACCAATTCGCCCCAAATTATGTTGCCTGAACCAAAGCGAATTTACTCTCAAGAATAACACTTTTCCAATGATGAGGAACAGCCAAATTGTTGTCCCGAAGATCAATATGTAAGAGTTTCATTGACTACCAAAGTGAAGAGCACATAATTATCTCACTTTCTCGAAGGATTTTGGTATTACATCCGTGCATGGAGGTACATGTATATTTATGGCCCGTGTACAGGCGTACTTATCGTGCGTGTCGTGTAGCCTGCGCGGTGGTAAGGTTCGTTCGACATGTCTGGTAGATGAACATTACGCCAACGTTTATCTATGTGACTCGGGTAAGTAGGACTGCAAATATGTTTAATGTCCACATCATTGTGATGATTCGTGACTGGAATCAATGACCTAGACTTTGAATGTTTTATCAGCAAAACAACCCAGATCTACGACTATTAATCGATTATTCACTAGAACTGTAAGATTTTGATCTTTCAACAATTCATTTGCTTCGATTTCCCGATTAAGAATTTCAGAGCAGAATAAACATAATTTACAGTCTTCACCGTTGCCAATATGACACTAAAAATGTCTGGGAATTAATCACTACAAACGTGAAACGACCGTTGTATTTTGTAACTGGATTTAAAGGGGAAGTAACATCATTTGGCAAAACTGTTCTAGGAGTATACTTACTCTCTTTGAATCAATATATAAATTAAGCAACCAACCTGTGAAAGTTTCAGCTTATTATGTTCTGTCGTTCAAGAGAAAATAGTGAAAATACATATTGTTTGTATTCATTCCAATGCGGATTTCACGTTGGAAACAATTCAACTTTTCTCATAAGTTACAGTACCTTATATTTGTACAGAAAATTGGTTATTTTACAATTAAATGTTTTGTTGGTTTTCATAAAGGAATGGATTCGTATATACATCTGTATCAGAAACATACATAACTAGCATACAACATTCAATTGAATGTTTCTTTGAAATGTGTCATAATATTAAATGAAAAAGCTTACCGGACTCAAGTTCTGGTGTTAGCAGCAGAATGTGGGTTCGAATCCCGTGACACTTGTGTCCTTGAGCAAGACACTTAACCATAATTGCTTCTTTCCATCCAGGGGTTAAATGGGTACCTGTGAGGGCAGAGTTGGTTGATCAGCCCTATATGCGCTGTAATGGCAGCAATTGAGCTGTATACTCCCCAGGGAGTTGAGATGGTTTCAGGAATGATTTATGAGCCTTATGAGCAGGGGTAATAATATAATGCGCCTTGAGCACCACTCAGTCGGTGGATACGTGCGCTTTATAAGTCCACACATTATTATTATTATTATTATTATTATTATTATTATTATTATTATTATTATTATTATTATTATTATTATTATTATTATTATTATTATTATTATTATTATTATTATTATTATTATTATTATTATTATTATTATTATTATTATTATTATTATTATTATTATTATTATTATTATTATTATTATTATTATTATTATTATTATTATTATTATTATTATTATTATTATTATTATTATTATTATTATTATTATTATTATTATTATTATTATTATTATTATTATTATTATTATTATTATTATTATTATTATTATTATTATTATTATTATTACAAATCTACAATTTAATTTTTTCTTAATTCCCAAACCTTAACGTACTTTTAAAATTTATATATAATTACAAATACAAATAACATTATTAAATGGGCACTAAAGTCGTTTGAATACAATTTAGCATTTCATCAATTATTACAGACCACAATTATACAATTCATCTACTGTAGTATTGATATTTGCGTCTACTACAGTATTAATACTTGTATCCGATGTATTTGAAATGAACAGAATGAAGCCATTAAGCTAAACCTTCACGTCGTTCGATATATATTTTGCTTTTGATCTTTCTGACCATTTTCTGAGTTAAAACCTCATTATCCATTTTGTTACTTGATCCAGATACTACATCCAATTACTTGATTTCGTAATTTCTTCACAAACTGCCAAATTATGGAAGCTTTCAGGGGCTCTTTTTAACGTTCCCGTGTCAATGTTTACATTTATTTAGCTATCATTGTGTGGTGAAGTACGCATATGCCAGGCCAGCACCCGCCCAGTGACCGTTTATTATTTATTTGCTGGAATACAGTGTCATCTCACAATGTAATGTATGGATATAAGATGTCTGTCATTTTGCTGTGAACTGGGATCAGTTCCATGGAAGGAATCATTCAGTACTCGAACTAATTGAATGCCCATTAAATACAAATATTGTATTTGTTTAATTGTTATTCTTCTTTCGTATGATGATGAGCAGCTTAGAGTGCTAGTAGCTGCATACATCGGTTTGATGACATTAGCTGAAACAGGGTGGACCACGTGAAGGTTGTCATCTCCCACCCCTAATTGTTATTAGACACACCTTATTGTTGACTTAATACGAGACGGACCCTTTGGGATAGTTAGTAAAAGCATCAACGATTGAGGTATTTCAATGGTGTCTTTCTCAAATCAAACTTAAATTTAGTTTGAAGTCATGCAAATTCAATGACATTGTTATAATATAGTAGTGTCCATTGTCAATACAAAAGTATTTACAAATTTATCATTCTCTCTAAAGCAACCATCGTCCTTTAATTCAACAAAAGTTGTTTTGTTGATTTGTAGGTCTTTAAAACGTCAAAAAACATATGTATGCAAAGTTTTCGCAAATGTTTAGCTGTTTACCCCGTATTTACAGTAGGAGTATGCCATGATTGTTTGTTAGGTTAGTTATCGTCAAAACGCACTTGGATCTAATTATGAGTACACAAAGAACAACGCTGATTTCCTACCAGCCAATATATACTTTTTTACATATACTTTTATATATACTTTTATATATACTTTTATATATACATATACTTTTATATATTTTCCCCCGCAAACCCTATATCTAAATATACAAGTGTGGGTATGAAGTGCATGAAGTGAGCCAAATATCATGCTTTTACCACAGAAGTACACTAACTTGTTACTATCCGCTTGACTACCTGCATGTTGGTAATAGACTTCGGTATTACTTTTCTTTAAAACGTTTTAGTTATAAAACGCAGTATGCAATATGCTGATACGCAGCATTGACCTTGTGCACCTACTATTTGCATGTTGCCGCATGTTTACCAGGGTTGCTTGTCAATAGATCTCAACAAGCTTAAACATTAGGTGGGGTAAAGCAAACTATAGGTATAGCTGTTGTGTTATGTTGCCATTGAGATACCAGGGTTGATGTATAGATCACAATGCATTTAATCATTCGGTGGGGTAAAATTATCAACACTGACTCCTCAATATATGATAAAGCAAATATTGAATGGCCAACCCCCCAAAAGGGCCTAGTGAATTTTTTTTAAATGGATTTACAGCAAAGGAAACATGCTGGCATATCACTGACAGCTGCTGGGCAGATTTGAACAAAAATGTTCCAAACTTAATTTGCTCTCACATGTTAATTATTTATTCCTTCGTGAAACTCTGTTATGTCTACATTATTCATGCTGACAGGGTCATTGTCACCCAGGGTACTACCTACTCACCAATGGTACCCAGGTAATACTAAAAGTCCTCTCAGGTACATATGATTGAGATTGCCTGGGTACCATTAGGGAGCACCCCCAGGTGACAATGACCCTATCAGCCTTACTCGTTCACCCTTCTCCACCCTACTCTGTTTTTCGCATCATCACCTCTCACAGTGACTGCTGCAATTATTGTTGTATGGTGTTAGTGTGAGCGGAACACACTCCAAAATCATGCTGCCAGGCTTGTATTTTTAATTGGCCGTTTAGGATATGCTTCAGGCTTTATTCAGCAGCTATACTGGTTACCACACAAACTTTATATCTTTTTCAAATCACTACCAAGACTCAACAGGGTATAGCTCTCTACATCTGACAAATCCCACGTTAACTATATGTAACAATAAAAAACAAACGACACCGGTGACAAAACATTTTTAGTTACACGCCCAAAGAAATGAACAAAATTCCAGTACACATCAGAGAATCCTCATCAATCCAAAATTTCAAAAATTTCTGCCTAGCTTTTGCTTGAGATTGATTTTTTCTTTTTGTTGTAAAGCGATTTGATCCTGTTAAAAAGCTTTTAAAACGATTTCTTGTAATTGTTTAAGTCAGTTCGCAGCTGAAACTAGAAATTTTAAATTTCCGTTTTTGAGAGTTAAAATCATATTATTATATACAACAATACGTACTGCTTAAAGGTTGCAAGTTGTTGTTCACATTGATATCAAACGATGTTTTCAATATTTCATTTACATTTAAACATTTGAACTGAACCATTTATCACAGCTTTACATAACACTTACATGATGTAAAGTTGACGGTACTTTTGCATATATATACTACCATTAAAGTAAAATCAGTAAAATAAATCCCAATAACAGTTACTGCTTAATAAGATCAAAATTCCATGATGCAATGAATTTGAAGTGCATGTATATGCTTTTCACTATTTTGTCGTGTGAAACTTTCATAGGTTGGTTGTTAAATGTGAAAGTAAGAATACTCGTAGAAACTCTTGTACCTTCCCTTCAGTACAGTCATGACAGTTAATTCACTAATACAAATATCTGACATTCATGCTAGTCCAATCCATGTTTACTGATGGTGCACAGCCAGTGTCGCTCACGAAATAGTAAACCTGCGTCTTTCTTCTTCGTCATTGATTTGTTTGGTACTACTTGATTAGAATACCCTAAATATTAATTGTTCTTCAACATTTTACTTACTTTTGTGTTTGGATCTTTCTCTCTATGATGACTATTCCAAGTTGGTAGCTATTCGGCTGCAGTCTCTTACGATGTTTCAGTATTGCCCTGTAGTAAAGGCCAAAATAAAATGTTGAGTTGCCCTCCACCGACCGACCCAAAAGTGCTGAAATCTCGGGTCGGTTTTTTATTTTTTTATTTTTTTTATTTATTATTTTTTTTGTCTCTCTCTCCCGACATTCATAGGCCTATTTATTAATGAAACTTACCAAATTTCTGTGTATAAAACATAATACGTTTGATTTGTGAAATTTTCCATTTCAAATTTACCGGTACCCAAGACTCAATCTACATGTTTTCAAATCGAATGGCCCCGGCCCTCACATGGTGCACCTCACATGGTGCACTGCCTTCGCGCACACCGTGTGCCCAAATCTACACGTTTTCCAATCGAATGGCCCCTCACATGTTTTCCATTGGCTTCGCGCGCTGTTTTGTATGTCAATGATTGCGACTCAATCTACACGTTTTCAAATCAAATGGCCCTCACACGTTGTGCACTGCTCCCTGCACTGTACGTGCGTCAACGATTGCGACTCGATCTACACGTTTTCAAATCGAATGGCCACTCATATGTTGCATGTTGAGCATTGCACGCAATATGGATGAATTTGCTGTGTCAATCACAGCGAAAAGTAGGTCTATCACACTATTCAGCAAAATATCAAGAATAAGTCTAAATGGATCTTTCCAATGTTTGTTTGAACAACATTTACCAGACCAGTACCAGGGTTTTATTTTGAGTGGTGCTTTTATTTCGGCAAATGCTCAAGGACCGTAGCAAGATGTCGGCTTCGACGAATCGTTGACAGTGCTTCGCGATATGTGCATGCGGCACATTCTCTTCAAGGCAGACTCTGCGGCCTGTGCGGACGAAGCACCGACGTTACCGCCGGTGACGAATGCGTTGAAATGTTGAAATAAAGTTGTTGAAAGATTATTATAAAGTTGAATGTGTGATGTCTTTTTATTCTTTAGGTACTTGTGCATACTGCTAGATCATTGTCTTTGAAAAACATGGTATGTGGTTTCAGTTCCAATGCATTTCAATCTTAAAATGACAGTCAAGGAGAAAAAAAAAAAAAATCCCGACCGACCGACCGACCCCTTCAAATATTTTCACTGGAGGGCAACTCAACATTTTTTTTTTGGCCTAATTTTAGAAATAATGTGTTTCCATGAGAAACAAAAATCAGCCTAGGGGTAGCTGATGCCAGGATTTGAATTAATTTTGTTTCCTTACTATGCAAACCCATATGCGACATACTGGTATATGACATACTCTCATTCATAGCAATAAATGGCATTTGGTAATTAAATACCAGAAAATAAACTGAGCGAATTCTTATCTAAAAGCTTAATTGGTTTTAAGATGATAGTAAGCAAGTTATTTTGTCTCTCAAGTTGGTATTGTCCCCTAATTAACTCCCTAATTACTTGTCTTTATAGAAGCTCCAACCTTGAGCGACCTTTTGGCCCAGTGAACAACAAACCTTCATTCAAAATGTATGTTTAAATATGGAGTTATATCTGGTCTTCAGTGCTTTGAAATATTATTTATTTCATTGGAGACAAATGTTCAAGGTAATTTATTTATGACCTGCATTAATATGCTAATTGTTGACAACAAAGTTACCTATAGTAGCAGTACTCATCACAATGTCCGTAGTAGGTTAAGGTACTCTGAAGAACAAGGATTGGAACTCATACTACTCCTGGTATTTGCATTATTACCGTGGCCAAGTTTGTCTTTTGGGAATTTCCAATTGTTACATTTCAACATCAGGGGGTTTCCAAACATATCAAGGTTCCCATGGTGATCGACCCAATAACCTGTTTAGCTCTTTTGGATTTCAGTCTTTCAGTCCATTGGAGTGTCGTGGCCGAGCGGTCTAGCTTACCGGACTCAAGTTCTGGTGTTAGCAGCAGAATGTGGGTTCGAATCCCGGCCGTGACACTTGTGTCCTTGAGCAAGACACTTAACCATAATTGCTTCTCTCCACCCAGGGGTTAAATCGGTACCTGTGAGGGTAGAGTTGGTTGATTAGCCCTATATGCGCTGTAATGGCAGCAATTGATCTGTATACTCCCCAGGGAGCTGAGATGGTTTCAGGAATGATTTATGAGCCTTATGAGCCTTATGAGCAGGGGTAATAATATGCGCCTTGAGCACCACTCAGTTGGTGGATACGTGCGCTATATAAGTCCACACATTATTATTATTATTATTATGATAAAAGCCTATCATTCTAGAGTCAAGTTGAGGGTGTTTGTATACACAACACGAGTATGAATACCACTGTATTATCAAAGGTTTATCAGTTGGTATACATTTAAAAAAAATAAGTTTGTTTGTGTCTTGAGTGGATTTTTTTTATTTTAATTTTTTTTTTAATGTTTCAAATTTTACACAACCACCCGAAACTGCAGCTCTTTCCGTGAATAATATTTCAAAGTAAAAACAATTGATAACAAACAACTCGGCAAATCATCAGTGCTTAGAAATACGATACATTTCCAGTCGTAAATACCTTCATTTGCACCCGTAAATACCTTCATTTACATGCTTCATTTGCCGACTGAGGCTCTAAATGCCGATTGATGGTGCCACCCCCACCCCCTCCCCCTCCGCTCGCTATGGTTCTGCCTACAGTATTAATATCAGTCACATGATTACAGGGCTCATGAAGCAGCATACCCCCCCCCCCCCATGTCTGAGACAAAAACGGAATTGTAATCTCGGAATCCCCATGTGCAAAATCATGGGAAACCAAACGGCAGGGTACAACAATGAAAATATGAACCTCCCAAATTTGTACTCACTAGTCTGGCTATTTCACCTGCAAATTTGTTTTAATCGGTTGACTTCAATTTGTTTGTGGAGAAGTTTACTTTTTAAATGATATTGTTATCGACAAAATACTGAAGCATTGTTAAACAGTCAGTAGTTTACGTTTCGCTATTTCGCAGCAAATCTGTTTTAATCAGTATTTTTTTATTTACTTTGTGTAACTGCAGAAAAGGTACACAATGGCAATACGTTTCGACTCAAGCAGTGTATTTCGTAACAAATGAAAGAAAATTACCAATCAATGTAAAAAGGAAGAAAATTAATTTCAACTGAGACGTTAGGCCTACACCAAATAATTGACCGGAGCTTTGTTAACCCGTAAATATGTCATCAACCAACAATGAATATAACACACAAAGTCATATATTCATTAACTCACTTTATTACTCTTTATCTATTCCCCTGTAAATTACTTACTGAAATGACTTAATTGAAAGTATTATTGCAAATGTTTTTGTTGGCAAAACTGCTTCTATGCGTATGTTTACTCTCTTTGAATCAAGATATACATACAAGGTACATCATTGGTAATGTTGGCAAAACTGCTTCTATGAGTATGTTTACTCTCTTTGAATCAAGATATACATAAGGTACATCATTGGTAATGTTGGCCAAACTGCTTCTATGAGTATGTTTACTCTCTTTGAATCAAGATATACATACAAGGTACATCATTGGTAATGTTGGCAAAACTGCTTCTATGAGTACGCTTACTCTCTTTGAATCAAGATATACATACAAGGTACATCATTGGTAATGTTGGCAAAACTGCTTCTATGCGTATGTTTACTCTCTTTGAATCAAGATATACATACAAGGTACAACATTGGTAATGTTGGCAAAACTGCTTCTATGAGTATGCTTACTCTCTTTGAATCAAGATATACATACAAGGTACAACATTGGCTAAACTGCTTCTATGAGTATGCTTACTCTTTTTGAATCAAGATATATATACATTTAAATAATCAATCTGTGAACATTTCAGCTCAATGTGGAGTACACTGAGTCATGAGAAAAGTTTTTAAAATGTGCATATGTTTCGTGTTTTTTCCTAAATAAAAGCAATCCAGGCAGAAGCTATGTTTTGGCTAACAATTTTGTCATTTTGTAATCGGGTAATTTCAAAAGTTGTACATTCCCTTTAACCAAAAATTACAAAAAAAATAAGGATTCACACTCAACATGCATCTTTAATACTCCCATGTCTAAAATGGCATTCCACAGAGGGCGCTTTTCATCAACAGCACCATCACGTATAGAGAGATTACCTGCGACTTGACATGTACTTTTATCACAGTGGACTACTTCGCCTCAGTATACATACAACCTGGGAACACAATGACACGAGGCGGCAGACATTTTGAGTCCAGAGTCTTACTTGTCGGAACTCTTTATATATATATATATATATATATATATATATATATATGGGTCTGACCAGGAAAAACCTTCCACTTAATCATATCGTAATGAAAACTATTACATATTATGTTACATTTTAAATTTGTTTTCTTTTTTCAAATTCGTCTTTCTAATATTTTAGATATAGTGCCTTACTTATGATTACAAACATTCATGCTGATGTCATCCCATCAAAATATAAGATATTGTGATGACTGCCTTTGTAAACAACACAAGCTTTTTCCTTCCATCATTTGACATTAATGTCTGTATGTGTAAATAGTGGAAATCATGTGCCACATCATTTATATTACAGTAAATATATTTTCCACTACGATTATTTACAAAATAAGATTTGATCGTATCATTTTTTGTCCTTTAACCTTTCCACTCTTTCAGAAAACAACGGTAACAATTTAAATCCAATTCATATCCTGTTTGGGCACTGAATATATTACAAATCGTCTTTTCAGCAAAGTATTTGACTCTAATAAGCTTTTTTTTCTAACATTGCAATTGATTGGGTAGTAACATTTACATTTCATATTTGTTTACAATGCAACAACTTATACTTGTCTCAACCACCTTGATAAAATTAAACAAATCCACGACAGTTTGTATTAATTTATCGTTTGCGAATATTTTCTGGCACTTTCTAGCATGTACAAACAAAATGGAAGCATAGTTATACTTATACACGGCTTCCAATGTAAATCACACAACCATGTTTAATTTTGCGAAGGTCTGCTTGTAAGCAAGCTCTTTTGAAAATATTTCACACATGGAATTTTTTTTTTGAAACAGTGAACATTTTAAAAGTGCTGTCCAATTTGTCAAAACAGTTGTCGGTAAAAATACTTGAAAGTGGGAAGGATGACATGAGGGGGTTGCCATTATGTCATTAAATGTTGCTTTAAAAATGTAGAATATAGATCAACAGTGCAGAATGCATTGAAGAAAAGATTTTCGAGTGATGATTAATACCATCGTCAACTTTACACAAAAAGTAAGTTTCAGGTAAAACTGTGATCATTATGTTTTTATAGAAAACCAACAGTGTACAGGGACTTTAACAGATTATAACAAATATAACACTTAATCAAGACTATAGCAACTTTTCTTTTTTTTCCCTCAGAGATCAGAAACACAGCCTTCTTAGAGACAACCTTCTTTCTGAAAAGATTATATTTTTGTTAATGTAACGAGCGCGCTTCCCTGTGCTGCAAGCTTAAAGATGCATCGCCCGTGTTATTTCGCAGCATCTTAAATGAATTAATTCGATTACATTTTCAACTTACTACGGATTTCAGATGAGCAACAATTTGCTAAATTCACTTGACACGTTTTTCCGTCCTTGTATTATTATTTTTATGAGGTTGGGAATTGTAAGTTATTGTAAATGTCCAATTGGCTTAATTGTGATTGTCCCTGTCAACCTTTAGGTTCTGATTGTAGATAGAGGGTCCGTTTTGCCGGTACCTTTCCACTCCGTTAATATTGTAGTTATTGAGTTAATACTTTACATTGTATTCAATGTTTCATCTCTTCTGACATTAGTATGGGAATAAACGGTCGTTGCGCAGTTTTTAACGCAGGTTAAAGACCGAGGGTTCATGTTATGGCCAAAGGACCGAGCTTTAACTAGCGTGGGCATGAAGTCTTACATGTTCGTTGAATATCCTGATTCGAAGAAGGTAAGGATACTCGAAGAAGGTAAGGATACTTTTAGAAGCAGTTTTACCAACATCACCAATACTATACCTTACCTTTAATATTTGACCATTTCGGTAATTTTTAGTTAAAGTACCAGTCACATATCTTACCTTTAAAAAGGTAGTTTCCCTACTAAGCTATATAATATGAGCAACCCTATGTAATCATGTTGACGGTGTCCAAAGTCCTTGTTTAACCAACACAGACGTGCCATATTATGCAAACACACCTCTGCTCTGCAACGCCTGTACATGGAGTTATTTAACATGATATTAAATTACATCTACACTGTAATATGCACGGTATAAGTTGTCAGGATGTTTGTTTCACAAGAACGAACCAGAAAAAATTAAACACTACAAACATTACGTTAAAAGACCTTTGTATTTTGTAACTGGATTTAAAGGGGAAGTAACATCATTTGGCAAAACTGTTCTAAAAGTATAATTACTCTCTTGGCATCAATATATAAATTAAGCAACCAACCTGGGAAAGTTTCCGCTTATTATGTTCTGTCGTTCAAGAGAAAATATGGTTTGTATACATTCCAATGCGGATTTCACGTTGGAAACAATTCAACTTTTCTCATAAGTTACAGTACCTTATATTTGTACAGAAAATTGGTTATTTTACAATTAAATGTTTTGTTGGTTTTCATAAAGGAATGGAATCACATATATATATATACAGCATTCAATTGAATGTCTCTTTGAAATGTGTGATAGGCCTAATATTAAATGAAAAAAAAAAAAAAATGACATTTGACAATGTGTACTGAAGAAAAGAATAAAGGTCTGGAAATACTTCATACAATTTGAGTAAGTCTCACATTACAAATCGACAATTTCATTTTTGCTTAATTCCCAAACCTTAACATACCTTTAAAATTTATATATAATTACAAATACAAATAACATTATTAAATGGGCACTAAAGTCGTTTGAATAAAATTTAGCATTTCATCAATTATTACAGACCACAATTATACATTTCATCTACTGTAGTATTGATAATTGCGTCTACTACAGTATTAATACTTGTATCTGATATATTTGAAATGAACAGAATGAAGCCATTAAGCTAAACCTTCACGTCGTTCGATATATATTTTACTTTTGATCTTTCTGACCATTTTCTGAGTTAAAACCTCATTATCCATTTTGTTACTTGATCCAGATACTACATCCAATTACTTGATTTCGTAATTTCTTCACAAACTGCCAAATTATGGAAGCTTTCAGGGGCTCTTTTTTACGTTCCCATGTCAATGTTTACATTTATTTAGCTATCATTGTGTGAAGTACGCATATGCCAGGCCAGCACCCGCCCAATGACCGTTTATTATTTATTATTATTTGCTGGAATACAGTGTCATCTCACAATGTAATGTATGGATATAAGATGTCTCTCATTTTGCTGTGAACTGGGATCAGTTCCAAGGAAGGAATCATTCAGTACTGAAACTAATTGAATGCTAATTAAATACAAATATTTTATTTGTTTAAATGTTATTAGACACACCTTACTGTTGACTTAATACGAGACAGACCCTTTGGGATAGTTAGTAAAAGCATCAACGATTGAGGTATTTCAATGGTGTCTTTCTCAAATCAAACTTAAATTTAGTATGAAGTCATGCAAATTCATTGACATTGTTATAATTTAGTAGTGTCCATTGTCAATACAAAAATATTTACAAATTTATCATTCTCTCTAAAGCAACCATCGTCCTTTAATTCAACAAAAGTTGTTTTGTTGATTTGTATGTCTTTAAAACGTCAAAAAACATATGTATGCAAAGTTTTCGCAGATGTTTAGCTGTTTACCCCGTATTTACAGTAGGAGTATGCCATGATTGTTTGTTAGGTTAGTTATTGTCAAAACGCACTTGGATCTGATGATGGGTACACAAAGAACAACGCTGATTTCCTACTAGCCAATAATATACTTTTTTACATATACTTTTATATATACTTTTATATATACATATACTTTTATATATTTTCCCCCGCAAACCCTATATCTAAATATACAAGTGTGGGTATGAAGTACATGAAGTGAGCCAAATATCATGCTTTTACCACAGAAGTACACTAACTCGTTACTATCCGCTTGGCTACCTGCATGTTGGTAATAGACTTCGGTATTACTTTTTTTTAAACGTTTTAGTTATAAAACACAGTATGCAATATGCTGATATGCAGCATTGACCTTGTGCACCTACTATTTGCATGTTGCCGTAGGTTTACCAGGGTTGCTTGTCAATAAATCTCAACAAGCTTAAACATTAGGTGGGGTAAAGCAAACTATAGGTATAGCTGTTGTGTTATGTTGCCATTGAGATACCAGGGTTGATGTATAGATCACAATGCATTTAATCATTCGGTGGGGTAAAATTATCAACACCTGACTCGACTCCTCGATATATGATAAAAGCAAATATTGAATGGCCAACCCCCCCCCCCCCCCCCCCCCAAAAAGGGCCTATGGATTTACAACAAAGGAAGCATGCTTGCATATCACTGACAGTTGCTGGGCAGATTTCAACAAAAATGTTCCCAACTTAATTTGCTCTCACATGTTAGTTATTTATTCCTTCGTGAAACTCTGTTATGTCTACATTATTCATGCTTACAAGGTCATTGTCACCCAGGGTACAGCGGCGTAGCCAGGACTTTTTCAGTGGGGCACAGGGGGGCATTGCTTTTCAGTGGGGGGCCCAAGGGGTATGGGTTTTTTCCCTTTTTAGGTGTTCGGGTAGATGCCCGAAACACCTCTTGTTTTTGTTCGGTTTTTTTTTTAATTTTTTTTTTTAGGTGTTCGGGTATATGCCCGAAACACCTCTTGTTTTTGTTCGTTTTTTTTTAGGTGTTCGGGTATATGCCCGAAACACCTCTTGTTTTTGTTCGTTTATTTTTTATTTTTTATTTTTTACATCTTCTTCTTCTTCTTCTTCTTCTCCCCCATCTTGTCCGCAAACAAAAACATACTTGCAAACTTCACATGAACTTGAAACTTGGCATGTACTTAGAACTTAACAAGTAGATGAAACTCCAGTTGTGAGTGACCCCGATTTGACCTTACTTCCTGTCCAAACCGGAAGTCAAAGTTTAATATTAAAAAAAATCATATCTCAACAACCACAACAGGTAAATGGACATTTTTTGCACTATTGTATAGATTGTTAATTGTCGAAAAATATTTACAAAAACATGACCCCAATTTGACCTTACTTCCTGTCCAAACCGGAAGTCAAAGTTTAACATTAAAAAAAAATCATATCTCAACAACCACAAGAGGTAAATTCACAATTTTTGTACCATTGTACAGATCGTTAATTGTCAAAAAATATTTACAAAAAGGTGACCCCAATTTGACCTTACTTCCTGTCCAAACCGGAAGTCAAAGTTTAATATTAAAAAAAAATAATATCTCAACAACCACAAGAGGTAAATTCACAAATTTTGTACCATTATACAGATCGTTAATTGTCAAAAAATATTTATAACCCAATTTGACCTTACTTCCTGTCCAAACCGGAAGTGAAAGTTTAATATTTAAAAAAATCATATCTGAACAACCACAGGAGGTAAATTGACATTTTTGTACCATTGTACAGATTGTTAATTGTCAAAAATATTTACACAAAGGTGACCCCAATTTGACCTTACTTCCTGTCCAAACCAGAAGTCAAAGTTTAATATTAAAATAATTTCTAAATTCAGTATTGTATTGTATTCAAATAAACTTCTCGCGAGAACTTCAACAGACGTTAACATTTGACTTCTCCAACACTTCGAATTGATGACGTAACCATTTTAACTTGAACCGAACACCTTGTTTTTGTTGTGACAAAAACTTATATCTAGTTTTTAGGTGTTCGAAAGCGCAGCGCGAACACCTATTGTTTTTGTACTGTTTTTTTTTTTTTTTTTTACTTAATCTCAGTGGCGACTGTCCGGCAACAAAGGCATCCTTGCAAAGCATTTACAGCCTTCAAACTTAACACATGAACAGAACATAACAAGCAGACGAAACCGTTTTCTGTGACGTCATGATTACGTCATCAGGTGTCGAATTACGCTAAAAAGTAAAATATTTAAAACGTTTCATATACGTTGCATGAAAGAATCAAAGTTCGTGTAGCGCCGCAAGGCGCAATACGCTAGTCTGGGCTATGGGCACAACGTACACGCAAACAGCGTAGATATTGATTGTACGTGTAGATACATTGTAACCAAATATCGTGTAGTACACGATATTTGGTTACACGGCTGTTTCAACGCTAAAAAAGTGCGCCCTCTGTTGCTGAGTCTAGTTTAGCGCGGGTCGTGCTCATTAGTATGCACGTTTAAGGAATTGAGCGTTAACGTTTCGGAAATGTAATTGACCCGGCTATCGTGACCCCCTGAAAAAATTTGTGTTTCCTGATCAATTCGTTTCGCATAATGTATTATGTGATTGACTAAAATCCTTTTAGGTTCTTTTTATGTCAGCATAATCTATTTATTCTGAAAAAGGTCCTAATAGCTCTTTTCGAGGTCGTTGAATCGATTAACTGCCACATGTTTCAACAGTTGGGTGTATGCAGACCTGCGGAGAAACCTTCCACAAAAGCGAGTTTTTCACTATATTCTGAATTTTTCTTATCACCAGTGGATGTTTCATCGTTGAAAACAGACATTATTATGCACACTTAATTGAGTAAGTTGGGCAATGACAAATTTACGAGAATCTTTGATTTAAAATAAGCATTTTAACCGGCTTCAGACATGTCAAATGTGTTGTAACGCGTTGGTTGATGCATACAGTATGCATAGTTTGATGATAGTGCAGTCAGTAATGTGTACGGTATGGGCGCCAGTGAATGGGTACTATTACTTTAAACGTTGGGACTAATTTAGCGGGTACCCTGTTTTATGTAAACAAAGTATGCTTACGTGGATTTTTCCTCCATGACTCTTTTGAAATAGTGGTAAATATAGTCTGTAACGTTAGGAGAGTGAAGCCTAGGCATGAGTACAATTAGTTGAATTAAAAAAAATGATGCTAACGTTAGACGTGTTATCAATTGGATGTAATCAGTGTAATATCTAATGTTAAGCTCTGTGAAATTAAATAATTGATTAATTAATTTTTTTTAAACAAACATAGTCTGAACAGTGAACAACAATGTTTAAGGCCTGAAAACATTAAAAACATGTCTACCAATGTCATGCATGTATAATACATGCAGGTACTTTATAAATTGTGTATCGCAATATTCTCTGACATGTCCAGAGTTTATGAGCAAAGGTACCCTTTAAATAATTTTTGGTTGACACTAATAATATTTACAACAACAATCATAACATTTAGGAAAAATTGTAGCTTTGCATGGTGAAGAAGACAAGTAAGACTAATTGCGGTGACACCATGTGAAATACTTTTGTGAGTAGTAATTAGTCCTGAAAGAACTGGAGGTTACAACTGACATTTCGATCAGTATGCTCTGATCGTCCTCAGGATTTACTACTCAATAGAGAATTTTCAAATACTTTATTCTTGGTCCATGTACTTATAAACCTTCCTATTATTTTTACAGCATATTCACTGTGACATATTTCCTCATTCATTAAATTAGTGCGACTCAGAAATTTCAAATACTTTATTCCATGTACTTCCATAAAACAAACCTATTATTTTTGTATTGTCCGATGTATCATGGCTCGGGCAGGTTCAACCACACGCATATTGTCCGATGTATCATGGCTTGAACTGAGTTCCACGCCAACGGTACCCCAACACGGCGTTGAAACCACATCAAATCAGTTTCGTAACTGTTCAAGTCATCAACAATCTGGTGGTATGGTTTAACGTCTTACTTATGTTAACAGATCGTTTGAGAAGGGTCTTCATACTAATGATGAGCGCTTTAGACAACTTTGTTTAGTTTTAATAGTTGTTTATTACAAAAATTATTAGGTTTACGAGTGTATAATTTGTTATTATTATTTTTGCAACAGCAGGACTGACATTTCGGTCAAGAAGGGTGTTCATCTGACTATACCTTTCAATCCATGTCAGTTAAACAACATTTATTTAAATGTAATGCTGGCCCTTACTCCTATTTTCAATCTTAAATCTTTTTTTTAGTTACGAAACGTCTTACCTTCAGCTATGCAGAATTGATGCTGGGTGTGATTTTCGACACAATGAGCACCAGTCGTCAGTCAATGGAATTGGTAATATGGGCCCCTTATACTTTGTTGCTGCAATTTACATTTTTCGACCTAATGAAGGATTCTATTCTTGGATGCAATCTATAGAGTGCAAGAATTTTGAGAAAAAACCCAAATGTGTTTGGTTCTCACCAGTAGCGGTATGCCATCCAACAAAACTTGGGGGAGGGGCAGAACATTTTATTCTAAATTACCGATTCAACCAACCTGAATGTCACCCATTCGACTGTCACTAATCATGCCTTACAAACGTACATTGTGCCTATAAATGCGGTTGATTCTGTTTTCTTATCAACAAAGTTATGGTTTGTTTGCCGTTGTTTCCTTCTTACAAGACCGCCTGTCATTTGGATTGTTTACAATTAGGATCATGGTTGGGTTCATTTAAACTGAAGTCATTTCACTTGTTACATGTGTAAGACCATGTACCTCATTTCTAGGTTGTTTACAATTAGGTTGGGAGGGTAACCAGGTCAACAAAGTGGTTTCAATTGTTATGGAGGGAACCCAACAGACAAAGGCCGTGTAAAATAAATACGTATTTCATTGCTTCATTGAATTAGCAATTTACAAGCATCCATACAACTGCTTTGATTATTTCAATGTCTAACAATTTATGTACAAAATGGCATCTGATCTTTAGGTTTGTAATTCTGTAGTATATGCAGCTACAGACATTTTGCCAAACATTTACCAACCCTGTGTGTATGAAAATGAAAAATCATCATGTTAAAAATTTGTTTTCAGAATTTTATACATTATTTTTAATTATTTGCAGTATAGGTGAAAACAAAGCACAGTTTATAAGCACTAATGCAATAAGGAGATGCTTGATTACAGTGTCATATCATTGTCAATTTAACATCAATTATATATTTTTTGTTATAAACTTAACCTGAAAGTAAAGTATATTATAAATAAAGATTAAAATTATTTTTGTACAAGACTTAATACCAAGAGATAAATACCAATGTTGGCTTCATTTAAATCTAAAATTGAAAGGTTATTCCATAAACAAAGTGAAAAGGGACAACCAATTATCAGATTTGATCCAGTAGATATATAATTCTGTTTTCTTTTTGTCAACAAAGGATCCATGGTTGGGTTTATTTACACTGAAGTCATTTCCCACTTGTTACATGTGTAAGACCATGTACACTATTTCTAGATTGGTTACAAGGGGCATATAGAGTTAAAACAGGGTCCAACAAAGTGGACTTTCAATTGATTGTTAGGGGAGAGTGTGTAACCTGCAAAAGATCCAAGTTTGAACCCAATAGACAGTTAAAATAAATATGTATTTCATTGTTTTATTAGCTTAATTTACAGCACCTATACTAACTCTTTTTTGATTATTTCAATGTTCAACAATTTTAAAATGTACAAAATGGCATCTGATCTTTACAGTAACATTTTGCCAATCATATGTACAACTCTTGAAAGTTAAAAAATCAATGTATAATTTTTTTCAAATTTTATAAATAATTTTTTACATTATTGCGGTTTGGGCATATAGGTGAAAACAAAGACAGTTTATAAGCATGTCACAACAAGGAGATGCTTGATTACAGTGTCACTATCATTGTCAATTTATCATTATATTTTTGTTATAAACTTAACCTGAAAAGTGGTAAGAGTATATAAATAAAGGGAATTTAAATTTATTTTGTACAAAGACTTAATACCAAAGATAAATACAATGTTGGCTTCATTCTAAATCTAAAATTGAAGGTTGCTTTCCCATAAACAAAGTGAAAATGTGCAACCCAATTATCAGATTTGATCCAGTGGATATATATTCATGTTTTCTTGTCAAAGGATACCATGGTTGGGTTCATTTACACTGAAGTCATTTCACTTATTACATGTATAAGACCATGTACACTCATTTCTAGATTGGTTACAAGGTAGGTTAAACAGGTCCAACAAAGTGGTTTCCAATTGATTGTGGGGAGGGGTGTGTAACCACAAAGAGTCAAGTCATGAAACCCAAATACAGTTCAAAATAATATGTATTTCATTTTATTAGCTTTATTGCCAAGCACACCATCCAACTCTTTGATTATTTAATGTTCAACAATTTATATACTAAAGCCCATCTGGCATCTGATTCACAGACATTTTGCCAATCATGTCATGTACACCTTGCAAAATTAAAAAATCAATGTATAATTTGTTTTCAAATTTTATAAATAATTTTTTAATTATTTGCGGTATAGGTGTGAAAACAAATAGGTTTATAAGCATGTCACAATAAGGGAGATGCTTGATTACGATAGTGTCACTATCATTGTCAATTTATCATTATATTTTTGTTATAAACTTAACACTGAAAGTAGAAGATATTATAAATAATTAGATTTAAATTAATTTTGTTGTACAAAGACTTAATACCAAGAGATAAATACCAATGTTGGCTTTATTTAAATCTAAAATTTGAAGTTGTTTTCCATAAACAAAGTGAAAATGGCATGAGTACGCAATTATCAGAATTTGAACCAGTGGATATATATTCTGTTTTCTTGTCAGCATAACAAAGGATCATGGTTGGAGTTCATTTACGACTGAAGTCTTTTCACTTGTTACATGTGTAAGACCATGTACACTCGATTTCTAGATTGGTTACAAGTGGGAAAACAGGTCAACAAGTGTTTTCAATTGATTGTGGGGGGGAAGTGTGTAAACTACAAAAGAATCAAGTCATGACCAACAGACAGATTAAAATAAATATGTATTTCATTGCTTTATTAGCAGTTACAAGCACCCATACAACTCTGATTATTTCAATGCTCTAACAATTTATGTAACAAAAATGGCATCTGATCTTTTAGGTTGTAATTCTGAACATGGTAATGGATGCAGTTAACAGACATTTTGCCAATCATGTGTACAACCCTGCTTTAAAATGTAAACTCAATGTAGAATTCTGTTTTCAAATTGTATACATTATTTTTTAATTATTTGCAGTATAGGTGGAAAATAAGACAGTTTATAAGCATGTCACAATAAGGAATGATGTGATTACAGTGTCACTATCATTGTCAATTTTCAATCTATTATTCTTTTGTTATAAACTTAACACTGAAAGTAAAGTATATTATAAATAAAGATTAAATGTATTTTGTACAAGACTTAATGCAAGATAGTCAATTTTACCAATGTTGGCTTCATTTAAATCTAAAATTGAAAGGTTATTCCATAAACAAAGTGAAAGAGGCAACCAATTATCAGATTTGATCCAGTAGATATATATTCTGTTTTCTTGTCAACAAGGATCATGGTTTTGGGTTTATTTACACTGAAGTCATTTCACTTGTTACATGTAAAGACCATGTACACTGCATTTCGTTATTAGTTCACAAGTACATATAGGGTTAAACAGGTCAACAAAGTGGTTTCAATTGATTATGGGGAGGAAGTGTGTACCACAAAAGGAGTCAAGTCATGAAACCCAACAGACAGTTAAAAATAAAGGTATGTATTTCATTGCTTTATTAGCAATTTGCAAAGCACCCATACAACTCTTTGATTATTTCAATGTCTAACGAATTTATGTATACAAATGGCATCTGATCTTTATAGACATTTTGCCATATCATGTGTAACCTGAAAAGTTAAAAAATCAATGTATAATTTGTTTTCAAATTTTATAAATAATTTTTAATTATTTGCAGTATAGGTGAAAACAAAGACAGTTTATAAGCATGTCACAACAGGCAGATCTTGATTACGTCACTATCATTGTCAATTTATCATTATTTTTTGTTATAAACTTAACCTGAAAGTGAAGTATATTATATAATATAAGATTAAATTCTATTTTTTTATTTTGTACAAGACTTAATACCAAGAGATAAATACTAATCGTTTGGCTTCATTTAAATCTAAAATTGAAAGAAGATTTTTCCATAAACAAAGTGAAAATGGCAACCAATTGAGGATCAGATTGATCCAGTGGATATATATTCTGTTTTCTTGTCAACAAGAGGATCATGGTTGGGTCTCATTTACACTGAAGTCATTTACACTTGTTACATGTGTGTAAGACCATGTACACTCATTTTTAGATTGGTTACAAGTAGGTTCAAACAGGTCAACAAAAGTGGTTTCAAATTGATTGGTGGGGGAGGGTGGAATTGTGTAACCACAAAAGTCAAGTCATGAAACTAACACAGTTAAAATAAATATGTATTTTCATTGCTTTATTAGCAATTTACAAGCACCCATACAACTCTTTGATTATTTCAATGTCTAACAATTTATGTACAAAATGCATCTGATCTTTACAGACATTTTGCCAATCATGTGTACAGCCTTGAAAAGTAAAAAAAATTCAATGTATAATTTGTTTTCAAATTTTATAAATAATTTTTAATTATTTGCGGTATAGGTGAAAACAAAGACAGTTTATAAGCATGTCACAATAAGGAGATGCTTGATTACAGTGTCACTATCATTGTCAATTTATCATTATATTTTTGTTATAAACTTAACCTGAAAGTGAAGTATTATATAAATATTAAATTAATTGTTACAAGACTTAATACCAAGAGATAAATACCAATGTTGGGCCCATTTAAATCTAAAATTGAAGGTTTTCATAAACAAAGTGAAAATGGCAACCAATTATCAGATTTGATCCAGTGGATATATATTCTGTTTTCTTGTCAACAAAGGATCATGGTTGGGTTCATTTACACTGAAGTCATTTCACTTGTTACATTGGCAAGACCATGTACACTATTTTCTAGATTGTTACAAGTAGGTTAAACAGGTCAACAAAGTGGTTTCAATTGATTGTGGGGGAGGAAGTGTGTAACCAAAAGTCAAGTCATGAAACCCAACAGACAGTTAAAATAAATATGTATTTCATTGCTTTATTAGCAATTTACAAGCACCCATACAACTCTGATTATTTCAATGTCTAACAATTTATGTACAAAATGGCATCTGATCTTTAGGTTGTAATTCTGTAGTATGGATGCAGCCACAGACATTTTGCCAATCATGTGTACAACCTTGAAAATGTAAAACTCAATGTAGAATTTGTTTTCAAATTGTATTTACATTTTTTTAATTATTTGCAGTATAGGTGAAAACAAAAGACAGTTTATAAGCATGTCACAATAAGGAGATGCTTGATTACAGTGTCACTATCATTGTCAATTTATCATTATATTTTTGTTATAAACTTAAATTGAAAGTGAAGTATATTATAAATAAAGATTAATTTTTTTTTTGTACAAGACTTAATAACAAGAGATAAATACCAATGTTGGCTTCATTTAAATCTAAAATTGAGGTTTTCAACAACAAAGTGAAAAAAGGGCAACCAATTATCGTATGATTTGATCCAGTGGATATAATTACATTTAATTTTGTTTGAATTGGGAATTATTTACTTTTGACAAAAACTCTTCTGCGGAGGGCAGTGGAAGATGGAAAGCACGGATGCAAAGCTTTCTTCCAACTTTATCATGTAGTAGTTATAAGCTTGTTTTTTAATGAAAAGCTAATTAGCTGAAGGAGAAAGGAAAGGGGAAATATTTATGGTATATATTTCCATGCTTCCGGTGCCTTCCAGTAACCCCAAACTACCCCAAACAATTTAACCCACACTTCTGCCTTTAGTTGTAGCCAAGTTTAAATCCAGTTACTATATATGTAGTCCTTCTATCCTAAACAACTTTGTGACTTTATGCCCATAATAACGTTGAATAGGTTGATCTGCTACCCACAACCCTGGCAAACTATTTTCATATGAGTGATTTTAATGTTGATTTATCATCTAGCATGGTTTTTTTTGAAAAAGCATGTGTTGGGCTAGTGTCAATATTTAAAATAAAACATTGTGTTCAGTCACACTTGTTAATTTCTAATTTACTGCTTAAATCTCACAAATTTCCCAACAGCCAATATCTCAAGAACTAAATGACCTATTAGAAAACAAAAAACACAATTGAATTCCTTACATTAATAACTTGTAATTCTTGTGAAATGAGTTATCATAAATGCTTGCCAATTGTCAATTAGTAGCACACAGTAACAATTTTTACAAATTTTTAAAAGGTCATATCTCATAGCTTCAATTTAATGTATAAGTTGACAAATTTGTTATTTTTTCATAATCATGAGGTCATATGACCTTCAAACCACCTAATGTGACCTTTACTTCCTGTCCAAACAGGAAGTTCAAATTCAACACATTCTAACGCAAAATTGATATTGTTATTATAAAGATGATAAACCCTTGCACAGTATGATATTGACATCATCGATGATAATTTGATTGAACCGGAAGTAGACTCGAACACCGTGTGTTTGTTCTAACAAACTTAAGCTCTAATTATTTATTTTGGTTTTTTACTTTTCTTCTCCCCATCTTTGTCCGCATAAAAACATACTTCCCAAGTTTAAAAAAACCCTTCAAACTTCACATAGTTAGACCTTAACAGATAAAACGTCATTTAAAAAAACACATGACGTCATGATGACGTCAAGCCAACATACATAATGACCCACATTCGTTAGAAATACAAACCATGGGGCGCTATACAGCTTTAGTGGTCTTTACGCAAAAATAGATTGTCTACAAAAACATACTTGCAAATTTCACATGAACTTCAAACTTGCATGTACTTTTAGAACTTAACAAGTAGATGAAAGACGAGTTGTGGTGACCCCAAATTTGACCTTACTTCCTGTCCAAACCGAAGTCAAAAGTTTAATATTTAAAAAAAAATATCTCAACAACCACAAGAGGTAAACTCAAAATGTTTACCATTGTACAGATTGGTAATTGTCAAAATTATTTTTAAAAAAAGGTGACCCCATTTGACCTTACTTCCTGTCAAACCGGAAGTCAAAGTTAATAATTTAAAAAAATATCTCAACAACCAGAAGAGGTAAATTCACAATTTTTGTACTATTGTACAGATCGTTAATTGTCGAAAAATATTTACAAAACGGTGACCCCAATTTGATCTTACTTCCTGTCCAAACCGGAAGTCAAAGTTTAACATTTAAAAACATCATATCTCAACAACCACAAGGTAAATTCACAAATTTTGGCACCCATTGTACAGATCGTTAATTGTCGAAAAATATTTTCAAAAGGTGCCCCTAATTTGACCTTACTTCCTGTCCAAACCGGAGTCAAAGTTTAATATTTCAAAAATCATATCTCAACAACCACAAGAGGTAAAATTTCAAATTTTTGTACCATTATTACAGATCGTTAATTGTCAAAAATTTATACCCCAATTTACCTTACTTTCCCCTCCAAACCGAAGTGAAAAAGTTTAATATATTTTAAAAATCATATCTCAACAACCATAGGAGGTAAATTGACATTTTTGTGCCATTGTACAGATTGGTAATTGTCAAAGTTATTTACACAAAGGACTGAATTTGACCTTACTTCCTGTGTCAAACCGGAGTCAAAGTTTAATATTGAAATAATTTCTAAATTAGTATTGTATTGTATTCAAATAAACTTCTCGCGAGAACTTCAACAGACGTTTTTGACTTCTCCAACACTTAGGAATTGATGACGTAACCAAAAATATTTTAACTTCAACCAGACACTTTGTTTTGTTGCAAAAAAACTTATCTAGTTTTTACTTCTTCTTCTTCTTCTTCTTCTCCTTCTTCTCCCCCTTCTTGTCCGCAAACAAAAACATACTTGCAAACTTCATGAACTTGAAACTTGGCATGTACTTAGAACTTAACAAGTAGATGAAACTCCAGTTGTGGTACCCCGATTTGACCTTCCTTCCAAACCGGAAGTCAAAGTTTAATATTTAAAAATTCATATCTCCAACAACCACAACAGGTAAATGGACATTTGTTGCACTATTGTATAGATTGTTAATTGTCGAAAATATTTACAAAAACATGACCCATTTGACCTTATTGCCGCTCCTGTCCAAACCGGAAGTCAAAGTTTAACATTTAAAAAAATCATATCTCAACAACCACAGAGGTAAATTCACAATTGTTGTACCATTGTACAGATCGTTAATTGTCAAAAAATATTTACAAAAAGGTGACCCCAATTTGACCTTACTTCCTGTCCAAACCGGAAGTCAAAGTTTAACATTTAAAAAAATCATATCTCAACAACCACAGGAGGTAAATTGACATTTTTATACCATTGTACAGATTGTTAATTGTCAAAAGTATTTACACAAAGGTGACCCCAATTTGACCTTACTTCCTGTCCAAACCGGAAGTCAAAGTTTAATATTAAAATAATTTCTAAATTCAGTATTGTATTGTATTCAAATAAACTTCTCGCGAGAACTTCAACAGACGTTAACATTTGACTTCTCCAACACTTCGAATTGATGACGTAACCATTTTAACTTCAACCGAACACCTTGTTTTTGTTGTGACAAAAACTTATATCTAGTCTTTATCTTTTCTGTTTTTTGGGGCACTATGAGGGTTTTTCATGGGGGGCACCTGGGGGCACTGGAAATTTGTGGGGGCACGTGCCCCCCAGGCCCCCCGTGGCTACGCCGCTGCCAGGGTACTACCTACTCACCAATGGTACCCAGGTAATACTAAAAGTCCTCTCAGGTACATATGATTGAGATTGCCTGCGTACCATTAGGAGCACCCAGGTGACAATGACCCTATCAGCCTTACTCGTTCATCCTTCTCCACCCTACTCTGTTTTCGCATCATCACCTCTCGCAGTGACTGCTGCAATTATTGTTGTATGGTGTTAGTGTGAGCAGAACACACTCCAAAAATCATGCTGCCAGGCTTGTATTTTCAATTGACCGTTTAGGATATGCTTCAGGCTTTATTCAGCAGCTATACTGGTTACCACTCAACTTTATATCCTTTTCAAATCACTACCAAGTCTCAACAGGGTATAGCTCTCTCCTGCATAGCTGAACTACTGTCATGAATCGGGTAGGAAGGGAATTAGTTCTACATCTGACAAAACCCACGTTAACTATATGTAACAATAAAAAACAAACGGCACCGGTGACAAAACATTTTTAGTTACACGCCCAAAGAAATGAACAAAATTCCATTACACATCAGAGAATCCTCATCAATCCAAAATTTCTAAAGTTTATGCCTAGCTTCTGCTTGAGATTGAGTTTTTCTTTTTGTTGTAAAGCGATTTGATCCTGTTAAAAGCTTTTAAAACGATTTCTTGTAATTGTTTAAGTCAGTTCGCAGCTGAAAATACAAATTTAAAATTTTCGTTTTTGAGAGTTAAAATCATATTATTATATACAATAATACGTACTGCTTAAAGGTTGCAAGTTGTTGTTCACATTGATATCAAACGAAGTTTTCAATATTTCATTTACATTTAAACATTTGAACTGAACCATTTATCACAGCTTTACATAACACTTACATGATGTAAAGTTGACGGTATCTTTTGCATATATATACTACCATTAAAGTAAAATCAGTAAAATAAATCCCAAAAACTTCTTAATATTAAGATCAAAATTCCATGATCCAATGAATTTGAAGTGCATGTATATGCTTTTCACTATTTTGTCGTGTGAAACTTTCATAGGTTGGTTGTTAAATGTGAAAGTAAGAATACTCGTAGAAACTCTTGTACCTTTCCTTCAGTACAGTCATGACAGTTAATTCACTAATACAAATATCTGACATTCATGCTAGTCCGATCCATGTTTACTGATGGTGCAACCAGTGTCGCTGATGAAAAAGTAAATCTGCGTCTTTCTTCTTCGCCATTGATTTGTTTAGTATTACTTGATTATAATACCCTAAAAATTAATTGTTCTTCAACGTTTTACTTACTGTTGTGTTTGGATCTTTCTCTCTATGATGATATTCCAAGTTGGTAGCTATTCAGCTGCAGTCTCTTACGATGTTTCAGTATTACCCTGTAGTAGAGTTTTATCTAATTTTAGAAATAATGTGTTTGCATGAGAAACAAAAATAAGCCTATGGGTAGCTGATGCCAGGATTTGAATTAATTTTGTTTCCTTACTATGCAAACCCATATGCGACATACTGGTATATGACATACTCTCATTCATAGCAGAAAATAAACTGAGCGAATTCTTATCTAAAAGCTTAATTGGTTTTAAGATGATAGTAAGCAAGTTATTTTGTCTCAAGTTGGTATTGTCTCCAATTAACTCCTAATTACTTGTCTTTATAGAAGCTCCAACCTTGAGCGACCTTTTGGGCCCAATGAACAACAAACCTTCATTGAAAATGTATGTTTAATTATGGAGTTATATCTGGTCTTCAGTGCTTTGAAATATTGTTGCATTCCCCACTTTGTGGGTCAACAAAATAATAGTCAGACACAAACTTTGTTGTGACAATCTCAATCAATGGGGTTGGTTTATTAACATCACTGTTTAACAATAATGCCAGGCACTAAATAACATGTATGACAGGAGTGGTAGCGTATTGGTACATGTCAATAGTTAAACTTATATAGGGTGTACGAATACCAACTATTGGGTACAGTCAGTGGGGACCATCGTTCGTTCATGCGGTTTGTCACCCGGGG
>CM055830.1:25545675-25574783 GCA_029582265.1 Zoroaster sp. YZ-2022 | reverse complement strand
ACACAACCCCAACCAAAAACCAACACCTTAATTTATTATATTAAAAATACAATAACATTATTAAATGGGCACTAAAGTCGTTTGAATAAAATTTTAGCATTTCATCAATTATTACAGACACACAATTATGCATTTCATCTACTGTAGTATTGATAATTGCGTCTACTACGAGTATTAATACTTAGTATCTGATATATTTGAAATGAACAGAATGAAGCCATTAAAGCTTTAAACCTTCACGTCGTTCGATATATATTTTACTTTTGATCTTTCTGACCATTTTCTGAGTTAAAAACCTCATTATCCATTTTGTTACTTGAGTCCAGATACTACATCAATTACTTGATTTCGTAATTTTTTCACAAACTGCCATGAATTATGGGAAAGCTTTCCAAGGCTCTTTTTACGTTCCCCATGTCAATGTTTACACATTTATTTAGGCTATCATTGTTAATGAAGTACGCATATACCAGGCCAGCACCCAGCCCAATGACCGGTTTATTAAGGTTTATTATTATTTGCTGGAATACAGGTGTCATCTCTGACAATGTAATGTATGGATATAAGATGTCTCATCATTTGCTGTGAACTTTGGGATCGGTTCGAAGGAAGGAATCATTCAGTACTAGAAACTAATTGAATGCTAATTAAATACAAATATTTTTATTTGTTTAAATGTTTATTAGAACAATAACCTTACTGTTGACTTAATAGCCACCGAGACAGACCCTTTGGGGGATAGTTAGTAAAAAGCATCAACGATTGAGGCCCATTTTCAATGGTTGTCTTTCTCAAATCAAACTTAAATTCTAGTATGAAGTCATGCAAATTCATTGACATTGTTATAATTTAGTAGTGTCCATTGTCAATACAAAAATATTTACAAATTTATCATTCTCTCTAAAAGCAACCATCGTCCTTTAATTCAACAAAAGTTGTTTTTGTTGATTTGTATGTCTTAAAACGTCAAAACATATGTATGCCAAAGTTTTCGCAAGATGTTTAGCTGTTTACCCGTATTTACAGTAGAAGAGAGTATGCCAGTGATTGTTTGTTAGGTTAGTTATATTGTCAAAACGACTACGCGGATCTGGATGATGGGTACACAAAAGAACAACACGCTGATTTCCTACTAGCCAATAATATACTTTTTTACATATACTTTTATATATACTTTTATATATACATATACTTTTATATATTTTCCCCCGCAAACCCTATATCTAAATATACAAGTGTGGGTATGAAGTACATGAAGTGAGCCAAATATCATGCTTTTACCACAGAAGTACACTAACTCGTTACTATCCGCTTGGCTACCTGCATGTTGGTAATAGACTTCGGTATTACTTTTTTTTAAACGTTTTGATTACATGAAAACACAGTATGCAATATGCTGATATGCAGCATTGACCTTTGTGCACCTACTATTTGCAACTGTTTGCCGCATAGGTTTACCAGGGTTGCTTGTCAATAAATCTCAACAAGCTTAAACGATTAGGTGGGGTAAAGCAAACTATAGGTATAGCTGTTGTTGTTATGTTGCCATTGAGATACCCAGGGTTGATGTATAGATCACAATGCATTTAATCATTCGGTGGGGTAAAATTATCAACACTGACTCACGGACTCCTCGATACCCTATGATAAAAGCAAATATTGAATGGTTACCCACCCCAAAAGGGCCTATGGATTTACAACAAAGGAAGCATGCTTGCATATCACCTGACAGTTGCTGGGCAGATTTCAACAAATGTTTCCCAACTTAATTTGCTCTGTTATTGTTAGTTATTTATTCCTTCGTGAAACTCTGTTATGTCTACATTATTCATGCTTACAAGGTCATTGTCTTACCCAGGGTACAGCAGCGTAGCCAGGACTTTTTCAGTGGGGCACAGGGGGGCATTGCTTTTCAGTATGAAATTTAAGGGGCCCAAGGGTATGGGTTTCCCTTTTTGGGTGTTCGGAGTAGATGCTTGAGAAACACCTCTTGTTTTGTTCGGTTTTTTTTAATTTTTTTAGGTGTTCGGTATATGCCCGAAACACCTCTTGTTTTGTTGAATTGTTTTTTTAGGTGTTCGGGTATATGCCGAAACACCTCTTGTTTGTTCGTTTATTTTTTATTTTTTATTTTTTACATCTTCTTCTTCTTCTTCTTTAACTTCTCCCCCAGCATCTTGTCCTAAACAAAACAATAACTTGCAAACTTCCACACATGAACTTGAAACTTGGCATGTACTTAGAACTTAACAATGTATGATGAAACTCCAGTTGTGAGTGACCCTGATTTGACCTTACTTCCCGTCCAAAACCGGAAGTCAAGAGTTTAATATTAAAACAAATCATATCTCAACAACCACAACAGTAAAATGGACATTTTTGCACTATTGTATAGATTGTTAATTGTCGAAAAATATTTACAAAAAACATGACTAATTCCCACTGACCTTTTTTCGCCTGTCCAAACCGGAAGTCAAAGTTTAACTGTTAAAACAAAATCATAATCTCAACAACCCACAAAGAGGTAGAACATTCACAATTTTGTACCATTATTTACAGATCGTTAATTGTAAAAAATATTATTTACAAAAGGTGACCCCAATTGACCTTACTTCCTGTCCAAACCGGAAGTCAAAGTTTATATTAAAAAAACTAATATCTCAACAACCACAAGAGGTAAATTCACAAATTTTTGTACCATTCATACAGATCGTTAATTGTCAAAAAAAATATTTATAACCAATTCTGACCTTACTTCCTGTCCAAACCGAGTGAAAGTTTAATATTTAAAAAAATCATATCTGAACAACCACAGGAGGTAAATTGACATTTTTGTAATTCATTGTACAGATTGTTAATTGTCAAAATATTTACACAAAGGTGACCTAATTTGACCTTACTTCTTCCACTGTCCAAAACCAGAAGTCAAAGTTTAATAATTAAAAAATAATTTTCTAAATTTCAGTTTGTATTGTATTCAAATAAACTTCTCGCGAGAAACTTCAACAGACGTTAACATTTGACTTCTCCAACACTTCGAATTGATAGACGTAACCATTTGTAGCACTTGAACCGAACACCTTGTTTTGTTGGCTGACAAAACTTATATCTAGACTTTTAGGTTGTTTCAGAAAGCTGGCACTGGTACACCTATTGTTTTGTGCTGCTTTTTTTTTTTTTTTTTTACTTAATCTCAGTGGCGACTGACTCCGGCAACAAAGGCATCCTTGCCCAAAAGCATTTACAGCCTTCAAACTTAACACATGAACAGAACATAACAAGCAGACGAAACCGTTTTTCTGTGACGTCACAAGATACGTCATCAGGTGTCGAATTACGCTAAAAAATAAAATATTTAAAACGTTTACCTTATACCGTTGCATGAAAGAATCAAGATAAGTTCGTGTAGCGCCGCAAAGGGCCCTTCGAAACGAACACTAGTCTGGAGCTATTGGGCCAGGCAACGTACACGCAAACAGCGTAGATATTGATTGTACGCAAATGTGGATTTTGTAACCAAATATCGTGTAGTACACGATATTTTGGTTTACACGGCTTCATTTCAACGCTAAAAAAGTGCGCCCTCTATTTTGCTGAGTCTAGTTTGGCGCGGGTCGTGCATCATTAGTATGCTGTCACACGTTTAAGCGAATTGAGCGTTAACGTTTTCGGAAATGTAATTGCCCATTATCGTGACCCCCTGAAAAAAATTTGTGTTTCTGATCAATTCGGTTTCGCATAATGTATTATGTGATTGACTAAAAATCTTTTTAGGTTCTTTTTATGTCAGCATAATCTATTTATTCTGAAAAAGGTCATAATAAGCTCTTTCGAGGTCGTTGAGATCGATTAACTGCCACCATGTTTCAACAGTTGGGTGTGTAATGCGTAGACCTGCGGAGAAAACCTTCCACAAAAGCGAGTTTTTCACTATATTCTGAATTTTCTTATCACCAGTGGATGTTTCATCGTTGAAAACAGACATTATTACATGCCACCTTAATTGGAGAGTGGTTTGGGCAATGACAAATTTACGAGAGAATCTTTGATTTAAAAATAAAAAAATTTTAACCGGCTTCCAGACATGTCAAATGTAAGTTGTATTGCGTTGGTTGATGCATACAGTATGCATAGTTTGATGATAGGGTGCAGTCAGTAATGTGTACGGTATGGGGCCGTAAACAGATGAATAGGGTACTATTACTTTTAAACGTTGGGACTAATTTAGCGGGTACCCTGTTTTATGTAAACAAAGAGTATGCTTACGTGGATTTTTCCTCCATGACTCTTTTGAAATAGTGGTAAATATAGTCTGTAACGTTAGGAGAGTGGAAGCCTAGCATGCAGTACAATTAGTTGAATTAAAAAAATGATGCTAACGTTAGACGTGTTATCAATTGGATGTAATCAGTGTAATATCTAATGTTAAGCTCTGTGAAATTAAATAATTGATTAAATAATAATTTTTTAAACAAACACCTAGTCTGAACAGTGAACAACAATGTTTAAGGCCTGAAACAAAACATTAAAAAACATGTCTACCAATGTCATGCATGTATACATACATGCAAGGTACTTTATAAATTGTGTATGTCCATGACATATTCTGACATGTCGAGGTTTATGAGCAAAGGTACCACTTTTTAAATAATTTTGGTTGACACTAATAAATATTTACAACAATCATAAACTTAACATTAGGGGAGAAAACTTGTAGCTTTGCATGGTGAAGAAGACAAGTACAGACTAATTGCGAGGTGACACCCATGTAGAAATACTTTTTGTGAGTAGTAATTGGTCCTGAAAAGAACTGGAGGTTACAACTTGACATTTCGATCAGTATGCTCTGATCGTCCTCAGGATTACTACTCAATAGAAATTTTCAAATACTTTATTCTTGGTCCATGTACTTATAAAACCTTCCTATTATTTTTACAACATGTTCACTGTGACATATTATTTTCCTCATTCATTAAATTAGAACTCAGAAATTTCAAATACTTTATTCCATGTACTTCCATAAAACTTAACTATTATTTTTTACAGCATGTTGACTCCGATGTCATGGCTCAATTGAGTCAGAGATTCCAATAATTTTCTCACGGCGTTGACACCACTTCAAATGCAGTATCGTAACTGTTCCAAGTCATCAACAATCTTGGTATGGTTTAACGTCTTATGTTAACAGATCGTTTGAAAGGGGGTCTTCATACTAATGATGAACATTTCATTTAGTTTTAATGGTTGTTTTATTACAAAAAATTAAGGTTTAGTATAATTTGTTATTATTTTTGCTATGATACTGGCATTTCAGTCAAGAAGGGGTGTATCTGATAACCACCTTTCCAATCCATGTCAGTTAAACAACATTTATTTAAATGTAGCCCTTACTCCTATTTTCAATCTTAAATCTTTTTTTTTAGAAAGGACAGAAACATCTTGCAACTTCAGCTATGCAGAATTGATGCTGGGTGTGATTTTTCGACACAATGAAGCACCAGTCGTCAGTCAATGGAATTGGTAATATGGGCCCCCTTATACTTTTATTGCTTTTTGCCCCTCCTTCCCCTAGTTCTTGGATTCTATAGTGCTGCAATGACCAAAAAATTTTGAAAAAAAACCCAAATGTGTTGGTTCATCACCAGTGGCAGTACATGCCATCACCAAGAACTTGGGGGAGGGGAGACATTTTATTCTAAAATTACCGATTCCAATGACAACCCTGAATGTCACCCATTCTGAACTGTCTAAATTATTTTAAATAATGCAGGTTGATTCTGTTTTCTTATCAAAAAGGATCATGGTTGGGTTCATTTACACTGAAGTCATTTCACTTGTTACATGTGTAAGACCATGCACACTCATTTCTAGATTGTTTACAATTAGGTTAAACAGGTCAACAAAGTGGTTTCAATTGTGGGGAGGGAAGTGTGCGGTAACCACAAAAAATCAAGTTATGAAACCCAACAGACAGTTAAAATAAATATGTATTTCATTGACCCTTTTATTAGCAATTTACAAGCATCAATAACTCTTTGATTATTTCAATGTCTAACAATTTATGGCGCAAAATGGCATCTGATCTTTAGGTTTGTATTTCTGTAGTATGGATGCGGCTACAGACATTTGCCAATCTTAATGTACAACGAAAATGAAAAAAATCAATGTAGAATTTGTTTTCAAATTTTATACATTATTTTTAATTATTTGCGTATAGGTGAGAAACAAAGACAGTTTATAAGCATGTCACAATAAGGAGATGTGATTACAGTGTCTATCATTGTCAATTTATCATTATATTTTTGTTATAAACTTAACCTGAAAGTAAAGTATATTATAAATAAATAATTAATTGTTTTTGGCGCAAGACTTAATACCAAGAGATAAATAAATGTTGGCTTCATTTAAATCTAAAATTGAAGGTTATTCCATAAACAAGAAGTGAAAAGGGCAACCAATTTATCAGGATTTGATCCAGTAGATATATATTCTGTTTTCTTGTCAACAAAGGATCATGGTTGGGTTATTTACACTGAAGTCATTTCACTTATTACATGTGTAAGACCATGTACACCATTTCTAGATTACAAGTACATGTGGGTTAAACAGGTCAACAAAAGTGGTTTCAATTGATTGTGGGGGAGGAAGTGTGTAACCACAATGGTCAAGTCCTCAAAACCAACAGACAGTTAAAATAAATATATTTCATTGCTTTATTAGCAATTTCTAACACCCATACAACTCTTTGATTATTTCAATACACAACAATTTATGGCAAAAATCGATCTTTACAGACATTTTGCCAATCATGTACAACCTGGAAAAAGTTAAATGTCAATAATTTGTTTTCAAATTTTATAAATAATTTTTAATTATTTGCGGTATAGGTGAAACAAAGACGGTTTATAAGCATGTCACAATAAGGAGATGCTTGATTACAGTGTCACTATCATTGTCAATTTATCATTATATTTTTGTTATAAACAACCTGAAAGTGAAGTATATTATAAATAAAGATTAAATTTATTTTGTACAAGACTTAATACCAAGAGATAAATACTAATTTTTGGCTTCATTTAAATCTAAAATTGAAAGGTTTTTCCATAAACAAAGTGAAAATGGCAACCAATTATCAGATTTGATCCAGTGGATATATATTCTGTTTTTTGTCAACAAAGGATCATGGTTGGGTTCATTTACACTGAAGTCATTTCACTTGTTACATGTGTAAAGACCATGTACACTCATTTCTAGATTGGTTACAAGTAGGTTAAACAGGTCAACAAAGTGGTTTCAATTGATTGTGGGGGGAAGTGTGTAACCACAAAAGTCAAGTCATGAAACCCAACACAGTTAAAATAAATATGTATTTCATTGCTTTATTAGCAATTTACAAGCACCCATACAACTCTTTGATTATTTCAATGTCTAACAATTTATGTACAAAATGGCATCTGATCTTTACAGACATTTTGCCAATCATGTGTACAACCTTGCAAAATTAAAAATCAATGTATAATTTGTTTTCAAATTTTTATAAATAATTTTTAATTATTTGCGGTATAGGTGAAAACAAAGACAGTTTATAAGCATGTCACAATGAGGAGATGCTTGATTACAGTGTCACTATCATTGTCAATTTATCATTATATTTTGTTATAAACTTAACCTGAAAGTGAAGTATATTATAAATAATGATTAAATTAATTGTTGTACAAGACTTAATACCAAGAGATAAATACCAATGTTGGCTTCATTTAAATCTAAAATTTAAAGGTTTTTCCATAAACAAAGTGAAAATGGCAACCAATTATCAGATTTGGATCCAGTGGATATATATTCTGTTGTTTTGTCAACAAAGGATCATGGTTGCATTTACACTGAAGTCATTTCACTTGTTACATGTGTAAGACCATGTACACTCATTTCTAGATTAGTTACAAGTAGGTTAAACAGGTCAACAAGTGGTTTCAATTGATTGTGGGGGAGGAAGTGTGTAACCACAAAAGTCAAGTCATGAAACCCAACAGACAGTTAAAATAAATATGTATTTCATTGCTTTATTAGCAATTTACAAGCACCCATACAACTCTGATTATTTCAATGTCTAACAATTTATGTACACAAATGGCATCTGATCTTTAGGTTGTAATTCTGTAGTATGGATGCAGCCACAGACATTTTGCCAATCATGTGTACAACCTTGAAAATGTAAAACTCAATGTAGAATTTGTTTTCAAATTGTATACATTATTTTAATTATTTGCAGTATAGGTGGCAAAGACAGTTTATAAGCATGTCACAATAAGGAGATGCTTGATTACAGTGTCACTATCATTGTCAATTTATCATTATATTTTTGTTTATAAACTTAACCTGAAAGTAAAGTATATTATAAATAAAGATTAAATGTATTTTGTACAAGACTTAATACCAAGAGATAAATACCAATGTTGGCTTCATTTAAATCTAAAATTTGAAAGGTTATCCATAAACAAAGTGAAAAGGGGAACCCAATTATCAGATTTGATCCAGTAGATATATATTCTGTTTTCTTGTCAACAAAGGATCATGGTTGGGTTTATTTACACTGAAGTCATTTCACTTGTTACATGTGTAAGAAGACCATGTACACTCATTTCTAGATTGGTTACAAGTACATGTAGGTTAAACAGGTCAACAAAGTGGTTTCAATTGATTGTGGGGAGGGAAGTGTGTAACCACAAAAGTCAAGTCATGAAACCCAACAGACAGTTAAAATAAATATGTATTTCATTGCTTTATTAGCAATTTACAAGCACCATACAACTCTTTGATTATTTCAATGTCTAACAATTTATGTACAAAATGGCATCTGATCTTTACAGACATTTTGCCAATCATGTGTACAACCTTGAAAGTTAAAAATCAATGTATAATTTGTTTTCAAATTTTATAAATAATTTTTAATTATTTGCGGTATAGGTGAAAACAAAGACAGTTTATAAGCATGTCACAATAAGGAGATGCTTGATTACAGTGTCACTATCATTGTCAATTTATCATTATATTTTTGTTATAAACTTAACCTGAAAGTGAAGTATATTATAAATAAAGATTAAATTTATTTTTGTACAAGACTTAATACCAAGAGATAAATACTAATGTTTGGCTTCATTTAAATCTAAAATTGAAAGGTTTTTCCATAAACAAAGTGAAAATGGCAACCAATTATCAGATTTGATCCAGTGGATATATATTCTGTTTTCTTGTCAACAAAGGATCATGGTTGGGTTCATTTACACTGAAGTCATTTCACTTGTTACATGTGTAAGACCATGTACACTCATTTCTAGATTGGTTACAAGTAGGTTAAACAGGTCAACAAAGTGGTTTCAATTGATTGTGGGGAGGGAAGTGTAACCACAAAGTCAAGATCATGAAACCCAACACAGTTAAAATAAATATGTATTTCATTGCTTTTATTAGCAATTTACATACACCCATACAACTCTTTGATTATTTCAATGTCTAACAATTTATGTACAAAATGGCATCTGATCTTTACAGACATTTTGCCAATCATGTACAGCCTTGAAAAGTAAAAAATCAATGTATAATTTGTTTTCAAATTTTATAAATAATTTTTTAATTATTTGCGGTATAGGTGAAAACAAAGACAGTTTATAAGCATGTCACAATAAGGAGATGCTTGATTACAGTGTCACTATCATTGTCAATTTATCATTATATTTTGTTATAAACTTAACCTGAAAGTGAAGTATATTATAAATAATGATTAAATTAATTGTTGTACAAGACTTAATACCAAGAGAATAAATACCAATGTTGGCTTCATTTAAATCTAAAATTGAAAGGTTTTTCCATAAAACAAAGTGAAAATGGCAACCAATTATCAGATTTTGATCCAGTGGATATATATTCTGTTTTCTTGTCCCAACAAAGGATCATGGTTAGTTCATTTACACTGAAGTCATTTCACTTGTTACATGTGTAAGACCATGTACACTCATTTCTAGATTGGTTACAAGTAGGTTAAACAGGTCAACAAAGTGGTTTTCAATTTGATTGTGGGGAGAGGGAAGTGTAACCACAAAAGTCAAGTCATGAAACCCAACAGACAGTTAAAATAAATATGTATTTCATTGCTTTATTAGCAATTTACAAGCACCCATACAACTCTGATTATTTCAATGTAACAATTTTAAAATTTATGTACAAAATGGCATCTGATCTTTAGGTTGTAATTCTGTAGTATGGATGCAGCTACAGACATTTTGCCAATCATGTGTACAACCTTGAAAATGTAAAAATCAATGTAGAATTTGTTTTTAAAATTGTATACATTATTTTTTAATTATTTGCATAGGTGAAAACAAAGACAGTTTATAAGCATGTCACAATAAGGAGATGCTTGATTACAGTGTCACTATCATTGTCAATTTATCATTATATTTTTGTTATAAACTTAACCTGAAAGTGAAGTATATTATAAATAAAGATTAAATTTATTTTTGTACAAGACTTAATACCAAGAGATAAATACCAATGTTGGCTTCATTTAAATCTAAAATTGAAAGGTTTTTCCATAAACAAAGTGAAAAGGGCAACGACAATTATCAGATTTGATCCAGTGGGATATAATTACATTTAATTTTGTTTGAATTGGGAATTATTTACTTTTTGACAAAAACTCTTCTGCGGAGGCAGTGGAAGATGGAAGCACGGATGCAAGCTTTCTTCCAACTTTATCATGTAGTAGTTATAAGCTTGTTTTCTAATGAAAGGCTAATTAGCTGAAGGAAAGGAAGGGAAAGGGGAAATATTTATATGGTCTTCCATGCTTCAGTGCCTTCAATAATTTTAAAAACTACCCAAACAATTTAACCCACACTTCCTGCTCTCTTTGAATTTGTAATAAGTTTAATCCAGTTACTATATGTATGTAGTCCCCTTCTATCCTAAATCAACTTTGTGACTTTATGCCCATAATAACGTTGAATAGGTTGATCTGGCTACCTACAACCCTGGCAAACTATTTTCATATGAGTGATTTTTAATGTTGATATATCATCTAGCATGGTTTTTGAAAAGCATGTGTTGGGCTAGTGTCAATATTTAAAATAAAAAACATTTGTGTTCCAAGTCACACTTGTTAATTTCTAATTTACTGCTTAAATCTCACAACATTTCCAAGTTCAACAGCCAATATTTCAAGAACTAAATGACCTATTAGAAAACAAAACACACAATTGAATTCCTTTACATTAATAGCTTGTAATTCTTGTGAAATGAGTTATCATAAATAACTTGCCAATTGTCCAATTAGTGGCACACGAAGTAACGATTTTACAAATTTTAAAGGTCATATCTCATAGCTTCAATTTAATGTATAAGTTGACAAATTTGTTATTTTTTCATAATCATGAGGTCATATATGACCTTCAAACCACCTAATGTGACCTTTACTTCCTGTCCAAACAGGAAGTTCAAATTCAACACATTCTAACGCAAAATTGATATTGTTATTATAAAAGATGATAAACCCTTGCACAGTATGATATTGACATCATCGATGATAATTTGATTGAACCGGAAGTAGACTCGAACACCGTGTGTTTGTTCTAACAAACACTTAAGCTCTAGTTATTTATTTTGGTTTTTTTACTTCTTCTTCTCCCCATCTTGTCCGCAAATAAAAACATACTTCCCAAGTTTAAAAAACCTTCAAACTTCACACATAGTTAGACCTTAACTTGTAGATGAAACTTAGTGACGTCATGATAATCAGAAAACCGCAACAGTGACGTCATGATGACGTCAAGCCAACATACATAATGACCCACATTCGTGCGTTAGAAATGCTAACTATAGAGGGCGCTATACAGCTTTAGTGGTCTTTACACAAAAATAGATTGTCTACAAAAAACACATACTTGCAAATTTCACATGAACTTCAAACTTGGCATGTACTTAGAACTTAACAAGTAGATGAAAGACGAGTTGTGAGTGACCCCAATTTGACCTTACTTCCTGTCCAAACCGGAAGTCAAAGTTTAATATTTAAAAAAAAATCATATCTCAACAACCACAAGAGGTAAACTCAAAATGTTTGTACCATTGTACAGATTGGTAATTGTCAAAAATTATTTACAAAAAGGTGACCCCAATTTGACCTTACTTCCTGTCCAAACCGGAAGTCAAAGTTTAATAATTTAAAAAAATTATATCTCAACAACCAGAAGAGGTAAATTCACAATTTTTGTACTATTGTACAGATCGTTAGTGTCGAAAAAATATTTACAAAACGGTGACCCCAATTTGATCTTACTTCCTGTCCAAACCGGAAGTCAAAGTTTAACATTTAAAAACATCATATCTCAACAACCACAAGAGGTAAATTCACAATTTTTGTACCATTGTACAGATCGTTAATTGTCGAAAAATATTTTCAAAAAGGTGACCCCAATTTGACCTTACTTCCTGTCCAAACCGGAAGTCAAAGTTTAATATTTCAAAAAATCATATCTCAACAACCACAAGAGGTAAATTCACAAATTTTGTACCATTATTACAGATCGTTAATTGTCAAAAAATATTTATACCCCAATTTTACCTTACTTCCTGTCCAAACCGGAAGTGAAAGTTTAATATTTTAAAAAATCATATCTCAACAACCATAGGAGGTAAATTGACATTTTTGTACCATTGTACAGATTGGTAATTGTCAAAAGTATTTACACAAAGGTGACCCCAATTTGACCTTACTTCCTGTCCAAACCGGAAGTCAAAGTTTAATATTAAAATAATTTCTAAATTCAGTATTGTATTGTATTCAAATAAACTTCTCGCGAGAACTTCAACAGACGTTAACATTTGACTTCTCCAACACTTAGAATTGATGACGTAACCAAAATATTTTAACTTCAACCGAACACCTTGTTTTTGTTGTGACAAAAACTTATATCTAGTTTTTACTTCTTCTTCTTCTTCTTCTTCTCCCCTTCTTCTCCCCCTTCTTGTCCGCAAACAAAAACATACTTGCAAACTTCACATGAACTTGAAACTTGGCATGTACTTAGAACTTAACAAGTAGATGAAACTCCAGTTGTGAGTGACCCCGATTTGACCTTACTTCCTGTCCAAACCGGAAGTCAAAGTTTAATATTTAAAAAATTCATATCTCAACAACCACAACAGGTAAATGGACATTTGTTGCACTATTGTATAGATTGTTAATTGTCGAAAATATTTACAAAAACATGACCCCACTTTGACCTTACTTCCTGTCCAAACCGGAAGTCAAAGTTTAACATTTAAAAAAATCATATCTCAACAACCACAAGAGGTAAATTCACAATTGTTGTACCATTGTACAGATCGTTAATTGTCAAAAAATATTTACAAAAAGGTGACTAATTTGACCTTACTTCCTGTCCAAACCGGAAGTCAAAGTTTAACATTTAAAAATCATATCTCAACAACCACAGGAGGTAAAATTGACATTTTATACCATTGTACAGATTGTTAATTGTCAAAGTATTTACACAAAGGTGACCCCAATTGACCTTACTTCCTGTCCAAACCGGAAGTCAAAGTTTAATATTAAAATAATTTCTAAATTCAGTATTGTATTGTATTCAAATAAACTTCTCGCGAGAACTTCAACAGACGTTAACATTTGACTTCTCCAACACTTCGAATTGATGACGTAACCATTTTAACTTCAACCGAACACCTTGTTTTTGTTGTGACAAAAACTTATATCTAGTCTTTTTCTTTTCTGTTTTTTGGGGCACTATGAGGATTTTTCGTGGGGGGCACCTGGGGGCACTGGAAATTTGTGGGGGCACGTGCCCCCCAGGCCCCCCGTGGCTACGCCGCTGCCAGGGTACTACCTACTCACCAATGGTACCCAGGTAATACTAAAAGTCCTCTCAGGTACATATGATTGAGATTGCCTGCGTACCATTAGGGAGCACCCCAGGTGACAATGACCCTATCAGCCTTACTCGTTCATCCTTCTCCACCCTACTCTGTTTTTCGCATCATCACCTCTCGCAGTGACTGCTGCAATTATTGTTGTATGGTGTTAGTGTGAGCGGAACACACTCCAAAATCATGCTGCCAGGCTTGTATTTTCAATTGACCGTTTAGGATATGCTTCAGGCTTTATTCAGCAGCTATACTGGTTACCACTCAAACTTTATATCCTTTTCAAATCACTACCAAGTCTCAACAGGGTATAGCTCTCTCCTGCATAGCTGAACTACTGTCATGAATCGGGTAGGAAGGGAATTAGTTCTACATCTGACAAAACCCACGTTAACTATATGTAACAATAAAAAACAAACGGCACCGGTGACAAAACATTTTTAGTTACACGCCCAAAGAAATGAACAAAATTCCATTACACATCAGAGAATCCTCATCAATCCAAAATTTCTAAAGTTTATGCCTAGCTTCTGCTTGAGATTGAGTTTTTCTTTTTGTTGTAAAGCGATTTGATCCTGTTAAAAGCTTTTAAAACGATTTCTTTGTAATTGTTTAAGTCAGTTCTTCAGCTGAAAATACAAATTTAAAATTTTCGTTTTGAGAGTTAAAATCATATTATTATATACAATAATACGTACTGCTTAAAGGTTGCAAGTTGTTGTTCACATTGATATCAAACGAAGTTTTCAATATTTCATTTACATTTAAACATTTGAACTGAACCATTTATCACAGATTTACATAACATTTGCATGATGTAAAGTTGACGGTATCTTTTGCATATTTACACTACCATTAAAGTAAAATCAGTAAAATAAATCCCAAAAACTTCTTAATATTAAGATCAAAATTCCATGATCCAATGAATTTGAAGTGCATGTATATGCTTTTCACTATTTTGTCGTGTGAAACTTTCATAGGTTGGTTGTTAAATGTGAAAGTAAGAATACTCGTAGAAACTCTTGTACCTTCCCTTCAGTACAGTCATGACAGTTAATTCACTAATACAAATATCTGACATTCATGCTAGTCCGATCCATGTTTACTGATGGTGCACAGCCAGTGTCGCTGATGAAATAGTAAATCTGCGTCTTTCTTCTTCGCCATTGATTTGTTTAGTATTACTTGATTATAATACCCTAAAAATTAATTGTTCTTCAACGTTTTACTTACTGTTGTGTTTGGATCTTTCTCTCTATGATGATATTCCAAGTTGGTAGCTATTCAGCTGCAGTCTCTTACGATGTTTCAGTATTACCCTGTAGTAGAGTTTTATCTAATTTTAGAAATAATGTGTTTGCATGAGAAACAAAAATAAGCCTATGGGTAGCTGATGCCAGGATTTGAATTAATTTTGTTTCCTTACTATGCAAACCCATATGCGACATACTGGTATATGACATACTCTCATTCATAGCAGAAAATAAACTGAGCGAATTCTTATCTAAAAGCTTAATTGGTTTTAAGATGATAGTAAGCAAGTTATTTTGTCTCTCAAGTTGGTATTGTCTCCTAATTAACTCCCTAATTACTTGTCTTTATAGAAGCTCCAACCTTGAGCGACCTTTTGGCCCAGTGAACAACAAACCTTCATTGAAAATGTATGTTTAATTATGGAGTTATATCTGGTCTTCAGTGCTTTGAAATATTGTTGCATTCCCCACTTTTGTGGGTCAACAAAATAATAGTCGGACACAAACTTTGTTGTGACAATCTCAATCAATGGGGTTGGTTTATTAACATCACTGTTTAACAATAATAACAGGCACTAAATAACATGTATGACAGGAGTGGTAGCGTATTGGTACATGTCAATAGTTAAACTTATATAGGGTGTACGAATACCAACTATTGGGTACAGTCAGTGGGGACCATCGTTCGTTCATGCGGCTTGTCACTCGGTATACGGTACGGGCACTGCTATACCGAGAGACGGTCGTCTGGTCGGTCTCGACGACGGGGACCACCGGGGCTTGACTACATACACGGGATGCCTGGACGGGGCCAGAGTGTGTATCAGACCGCATTAGCTACATGTAGGCGAACCAATGGCCATATCGACGCACGGCACCATTGGTTCAACGAACGAGGCTCTGGACCGTAATAGTTCGGCATATCGCACTGTCATAGATCGGATCGAGTCCCACAGACATCATTCGGAACCGCACTTCGCCGAGATCAGGAAATCTCAGGTTTATATAGAAATCTGGGGCCTACGAATAAATAAAACATAAGCCTACTTTAGCGTCTTAGCCAATGAGAAGCTTGGCTTCCGCGTCTATGGGTAGAACCGTGTGCAAAATCATGACATAAAACAGGTCCTTGTTCCATATATGGAAAGGTATTTGACGAAAGTGAAGTGATCGACAACTTAGAAAGGAGGGCGTGTTCAAGGGGAAAATGCTTACCGGGCATGTTAAGCTATTTGCTTGGATGCTAAGCTATTAGTGCATGAGGGGAACAGCAGCTGTGCTTGGGTTAGGGAGCACTACACGCGGGCTACGGCTAATGACTGAGCGGGTCAGTCACGGTGACTGTTTGGCCGTGGTTCACCCACGAACCGTGTTCGGTGTGAAGGGGTGGACTCCGAGGAAAGTATTCGGAAAAAAGGACGGCTCCAAGCCACATGGCGGGAGGGTGTGGCACGCACGCAAGGCTCTCGCTGGTGTTGCATTATGCATTGCGTTGGCGCTGGATATGCATGAGCAAAAGTAGCGTCCTTGTAAGGATTGCATATTCATAGCGGACAATCGAGGGTCCGGGGAAACAACCCTGGGACTTAGACTGCTTGAAATGGCATCGTCAGCAAAATATTGGAAGTGGAAGAAGTGAACTATAAGGGGTACTAATATTTATCAAAATCAGAGGGTAAGATTCGTAACAATATTATTTATTTCATTGGAGACAAATGTTGGAGGCAATTTATTTATGACCTGCATTAATATGCTAATTGTTGACAACAAAGTTACCTAGTAGCAATACTCACCACAATGTCCGTAGCAGGTTAAGGTACTCTGAGGAACAAGGATTGGAACTCATACTACTGCTGGTATATAGTTTGCATTATTACCGTGGCCAAGTTTGTCTTTTGGGAATTTCCAATTGTTACATTTCAACATCAGGGGGTTTCCAAACATATCAAGGTTCCCATGGTGATCGACCCAATAACCTGTTAAGCTCATTTGCGATTCAGTCTTTCAGTCCATTTCATGATATAAGCTTATCATTCTAGAGTCAAGTTGAGGGTCTTTGTACACATCACGAGTATGGATACCACTGTATTATCAAAGCTTATCAGTTGATATGAATATAAAAAAACAAGTTTAAGTTTGTTTTGTGTCTTGAGTGGATTTGTTTTATTTTAATAAAAAAATTTCTTCAAATTTTACACAACCACCCGAAACTGCAGTTCTTTCCGTGAGTAAAATTTCAAATTAAAAACAACTGATAACAAACAACTCGGCAAATCATCAGTGCTTAGAAACACGATACATTTGCAGTCGGCAAACCCTTGCTCTAGTATCTTCATTTGCCGACTGAGGCTCTAAATGCCAATTGATTGTGCCACACCCCACCCCCCCCCCCCCTCCGCTCGCATGGCCCTGCCTACAGTATTTATATCAATCACATGATTACAGGACTCATGAAGCAGCATACCCCAATGTCTGAGACAAAAACGGAATTGTTATCACGGAATCCCCATGTGCAAAATCATGGGAAACCAAACGGCAGGGTACACAAATAAAAACAAGTGGAAATATGAACCTCCCAAATTTGTACTCACTGCGTACATTACTTTAACTATTTATATTCCGTGAGTCTGGCTATTTCACCAGCAAATTTGTTTTAATCGGTTGACTTCAATTTATTTGTGGAGAAGTTTGCTTTTAAATGATATTGTTATCAACAAAATAATTCACTGAAGCATTGTTAAACCGTCAGTAGTTTACGTCTCGTTTTTATTTACTTTTTCTAACTGCAGAAAAGGTCCATAGTGGCAACACGTTTCGACTCAAGCATGCAGTGTATTTCGTACAAATGAAAGAAAATTACCAATCGATGTAAAATTAATTTCAACAGAGACGTTAGGCCTACACCAAATAATTGACCGAAGCTTTGTTAACCCGTATGCCATCAACCAATAATGAATATAACACACAAAGTTATATATTCATTAACTCAATGTATTACTCTTTATCTATTCCCCTGTAAATTACTTGGCGAGATGACTTACATGAAAGTATTATTGCAAATGTACTGAAAGGGAATGCACAAAATTTGTTGTTGGCAAAACTGCTTCTATGAGTATGCTTACTCTCTTTGAATCAAGATATACATACAAGGTACAGCATTGGTAATGTTGACAAAACTGCTTCTATGAGTATGCTTACTCTCTTTGAATCAAGATATACATACAAGGTACATCATTGGTAATGTTGGCAAAACTGCTTCTATGAGTATGCTTACTCTCTTTGAATCAAGATATACATACAAGGTACATCATTGGTAATGTTGGCTAAACTGCTTCTATGAGTATGCTTACTCTCTTTGAATCAAGATATACATACAAGGTACATCATTGGTAATGTTGGCTAAACTGCTTCTATGAGTATGCTTACTCTCTTTGAATCAAGATATACATACAGGGTACATCATTGGTAATGTTGGCCAAACTGATTCTATGAGTAGGCTTACTCTCTTTGAATCAAGATATACATACAAGGTACATCATTGGTAATGTTGGCAAAACTGCTTCTATGAGTATGCTTACTCTCTTGAATCAAGATATACATACAAGGTACATCATTGGTAATGTTGGCCAAACTGCTTCTATGAGTATGCTTACTCTCTTTGAATCAAGATATACATACAAGGTACATCATTGGTAATGTTGGCTAAACTGTTTCTAAGGAGTGTGCTTACTCTTTGAATCAAGATATACATACAAGGTACATCATTGGTAATGTTGGCTAAACTGCTTCTATGAGTGTGCTTACTCTCTTTGAATCAAGATATACATACAAGGTACATCATTGGTAATGTTGGCTAAACTGCTTCTATGAGTGTGCTTACTCTCTTTGAATCAAGATATACATACAAGGTACATCATTGGTAATGTTGGCTAAACTGCTTCTATGAGTGTGCTTACTCTCTTTGAATCAAGATATGCATACAGGGTACATCATTGGCAATGTTGGCTAAACTGCTTCTATGAGTATGCTTACTCTCTTTGAATCAAGATATACATACAGGGTACATCATTGGTAATGTTGGCTAAACTGCTTCTATGAGTATGCTTACTTTCTTTGAATCAAGATATACATACAACGTACAGTATTGGTAATGTTGGCCAAACTGATTCTATGAGTAGGCTTACTCTCTTTGAATCAAGATATACATACAAGTTACATCATTGGTAATGTTGGCAAAACTGCTTCTATGAGTACGCTTACTCTCTTTGAATCAAGATATACATACAAGGTACATCATTGGTAATGTTGGCCAAACTGATTCTATGAGTAGGCTTACTCTCTTTGAATCAAGATATACAGTACATACAGGGTACATCATTGGCAATGTTGGCTAAACTGCTTCTATGAGTATGCTTACTCTCTTTGAATCAATATATACATACAGGGTACATCATTGGTAATGCTGGCTAAACTGCTTCTATGAGTATGCTTACTTTCTTTGAATCAAGATATACATACAACGTACAGTATTGGTAATGTTGGCCAAACTGATTCTATGAGTAGGCTTACTCTCTTTGAATCAAGATATACATACAAGTTACATCATTGGTAATGTTGGCTAAACTGCTTCTATGAGTATGCTTACTCTCTTTGAATCAAGATATACATACAAGGTACATCATTGGTAATGTTGGCAAAACTGCATCTATGAGTATACTTACTCTCTTTGAATCAAGATATACATACAAGGTACAACATTGGTAATGTTGGCTAAACTGCTTCTATGAGTACGCTTACTCTCTTTGAATCAAGATATACATACAAGGTACAACATTGGTAATGTTGGCAAAACTGCTTCTATGAGTACGCTTACTCTCTTTGAATCAAGATATACATACAAGGTACAACATTGGTAATGTTGGCTAAACTGCTTCTATGAGTACGCTTACTCTCTTTGAATCAAGATATACATACAAGGTACAACATTGGTAATGTTGGCTAAACTGCTTCTATGAGTACGCTTACTCTCTTTGAATCAAGATATACATACAAGGTACAACATTGGTAATGTTGGCTAAACTGCTTCTATGAGTACGCTTACTCTCTTTGAATAAAGATATACATACAAGGTACATCATTGGTAATGTTGGCTAAACTGCTTCTATGAGTACGCTGACTCTCTTTGAATCAAGATATACATACAAGGTACAACATTGGTAATGTTGGCAAAACTGCTTCTATGAGTATGCTTAGGGCCTACTCTCTTTGAATCAAGATATACATACAAGGCACAACATTGGTAATGTTGGCCAAACTACTTCTATGAGTACGCTTACTCTTTTTGAATCAAGATATATACATTTAAATAATCTGTGAACATTTCAGCTCAATGTGGAATACACTGAGTCATGAGAAAAGGTTTTAAAATGTGCATATATTTCGTGTTTTTTCTTAAATAAAAGCAATCCAGGCAAAAGCTATGTTTTGGCTAACAATTTTGTCATTTTGTAATCGGGTAATTTCAAACATTGTACATTCCCTATTAACGAAACTAAAGATTACAAAAATATAAGGATTCACACTCAACATGCATTTAATACTCCCGTGTCTATAATAGCATTCCAGAGAGGGCGCTTTTCAACAACAGCACCATCACGGATAGAGAGATTACCTGCGACTTGACATGTAATGTACTATAAGGGTGCACCCCACTAAATAAACTCCCATAGTAAACAGTGTTAAACACAAAATATTCAAAAATCGTTAAAAAATACTTAAAAGTCCCACAGTTTTTAAAACCAAAAGAAAAAATATTGATTGATATACAGGGTGTCCCCATAAAAAGTATACCGAGATAAAAATTACTGTAATGGCAAAACTACTTTATATATGGGAAAGAGAAATATATCTCTAGAAAGGGCAGAATGTCCTCTTTGCAATGGTATACAGCTTGTGATGTTATTGACACAGATGAGTGAACAAATTAGACACATGTTAAGGGTACTGAAAGCAGGACTGTGACAAGTTTGCACATTTGAATAACAAAGGTCCAAAAAGCATTTTTTTTAACCTGCACATTAAACTTTTGAGGTAAGTAGCGAAAACAAAGCAGATTACATTGTTTTAGGTACATTCCTTGTTTTCAAGAATGTGTTGAAAAAACAAAGGCATTTGGTATTCTGCACACTTGCATGGTTGAGATTTGTTGTTCAAATATGCAAACTTGTCACAGTCCTGCTTTCAGTACCCTTAACATCTGTCTAATTTGTTCACTCACCTATGTCAATAACATCACAAACTGTATACCATTGCAAAGAGGACATTCTACCCTTTCTAGAGATATATTTCTCTTTCCCATATATAAAGTAGTTTTGCCATTACAGTAATTTTGATCTCGGTATACTTTTTATGGGGACACCCTGTATAACCTTTTATTTTCTTCTGTATTTACTGTCTAAAGTCCAGGTTTCCAGGGAGTTATTCTCATCCCAATGAAAACCACCCTATACAGTAGTGAAAACGTCCACACTGAAAAACAGCCATTTTGGAAAAAGGCCTTACGCTTGAAATCAAATTAGGACCACTTTTTCAGGGCCTAGTGTATCCAAAATACTCACAGTTGGAAGTCAAGGATCCCAGGTTATGATATTAAATATTTTACACAATCCATCAAATGTATGGGCCTCAAATCTTTGTTTTTCAGAAAATTTTGAGGGCATACACTTTATGATAAACAGCTCGGCGCATGAATTCCTCACTATTTAGTGGGGTGCACCCATAATCACAGTGGACGACTACGCCTCAGTATACATACAACCTGGGAACACAGTGACACGAAGCGGCAGACATTTTGAGTCCACAGAGTCTGACCAGGAAAAACCTTCCACTTAATCATATCTTCATGAAAACTATTACATGTATGTTACATTTTAAATTTGTTTTCCTTTTTCAAATTCCTCTTTCTAACATTTGAGAAATCGTGCCTTACTTATGACAAACATTCATGCTGATGTCATCCCATCAAAATATAACATATTGTGATGACTGCCTTTGTAAACAACACAAGCTTTTTCCTTCCATTGTTTGACATTAACTTTTGTATGTGTAAATAAGTCATGCTATCATGTGTCACATCATTTATATTACAGCAATTTGAGTAAATATATTTTCCACTACGATTACTTACAAAATAAGATTTGATCGTATCATTTTTTGTCCTTTAACCTTTCCACTCTTTCAGAAAACAATGGTAACAATTTAAATCCAATTCATATCCTGTTTGAGCACTGAATATATTACAAATTGTCTATTCAGCAAAGTATTTGACTTACATGTACATAGTTTAATAAGCTTTTTTTCTAACATTGCAATTGATCTGGTAGTAACATTTACATTTCATTATTATTTGTTTACAATGCAACAACTTATACTTGCCTCAACCACCTTGATAAAGTTAAACAAATCCACGACAGTTTGTATTTATTGTTTGCGAATATTTTCTGGCACTTTCTAGCATGTACAAACAAAATGGAAGCATAGTTATACTTATACACGGCTTTCAATGTAAATCACACAACCATGTTTAATTTTCGAAGGTCTGCTTGTAAGCAAGCTCTTTTGAAAATATTTCACACATGGAACATTTTACAAGTGCTGTCCAATTTGTCAAAACAGTTGTCAGTAAAAAATACTTGAAAAGTGGGAAGGATGACATGAGGGGGTTGCCATTATGTCATTAAATGCTGCTTTAAAAATGTAGATTAAATATTTTTAAAATTACTTATTTGGGGGAGGGATATGTTGACAATTTTGGATGTCACCTTATTAAGAAAATTAATAACAAATTCGTATTGTACATCTTAAAGCCATGCATTATACACTATTGGTAATGTTGCCAATACCTCCACTAAAAGTATCCTTACTTTTTTTTAATCAAGATATACATTAATCAGCCAACTTCCAGCCTATTACATTGTATTTTCGTATTCATTCTTCCGTGAAATGTTTGTTCCCGGAAGACTATTCGGTTGGGAAATTGTTTTACTAATTTTACTAAAATGATATCACCTCAGACAACAAAATTGTCGAATGGTGATTAATACCATCGTCAACTTACACAAAAAATAAGTTTAAAACTGTGATCATTAATATATTTTTCTCTAGATATCAAATGAACTTTAACAGCTTAACAGTTTATAACAAATATAATACTTAATCAAGACTATAACAACTTTATCTTTCCCCACAGAGATCAGAAAAACCTTCTTTCTTTCAGCCTTCTTAGAGACAACCTTTTCTTAAGTTTTGTATTTTGTTTATGTTACCACTTTAATGAGAGCGCTTTTCTGTGCTGCAAGCTTCAAGATTGTTATCTCGCGGCGTCTTAAATGAATTATAATTCAATTACATTTTCAAAGTTAATACGGATTTCCGATGCGTAACAATTTGCAAATTTCTGTTAATGTTTTTTATTATTGTTATGAGGTTGTAATTGTTCTTTATTGTAAATGTCCATATTGGCTTTATTGGAATTGTGCATGTTAACTTTTAGGTTCTGATTGTAGATCAGAGCCATCTTGGATCAGTACAAACCAAACTATAAGCCTACGTAATCAATAGAGGGCGTCATAAGAACTCGATCAAAATCTGGACATGTACCATCGTTTGTCTTTCTTGTTTTGCTTACTGCGTTCGATGTCTCTCTTGAAATTTTCGAATGGATCAAAGTTGGCTTGGACTTGGAAGCCTTCAACGGTAAATGACCATGATACTCTGTACTTTTTCAGCTGTGTCGGAGAACTGGCAGGAAGAGTTACACATGCAATTCTTTCACTTCCCTTGCTAGCCCCAGCTCTACAAATAGCAATGACTATCATCTCATATGAAGTGAACGGCTTTAATCCCCCAATTGTCAGTTGTCTTTCATCAGCTGTTGTATGTTCTTCCATCCAATCGAAAGAACACAGTTGAACCCCACCGTGTACGGTTTAGATGCATTCACCACACAGTACCATTTGACAACTGTCTGTTTATGAATGGTGGATTAGCTGTGCAGATAACAGTAACGTGTACAGTTTAGATGCATTCACCACACAGTACCATTTGACAACTGTCTGTTTATGAATGGTGGATTAGCTGTGCAGATAACAGTACCGTGTACGGTTTAGATGCATTCACCACACAGTACCATTTGACAACTGTCTGTTTATGAATGGTGGATTAGCTGTGCAGATAACAGTACCGTGTACAGTTTAGATGCATTCACCACACAGTACCATTTAACAACTGTCTGTTTATGAATGGTGGATTAGCTGTGCAGATAACAGCACCGTGTACGGTTTAGATGCATTCACCACACAGTACCATTTGACAACTGTCTGTTTATGAATGGTGGATTAGCTGTGCAGATAACAGTAACGTGTACAGTTTAGATGCATTGACCACACAGTACCATTTGATAACTGTCTGTTTATGAATGGTGTATTAGCTGTGCAGATAACAGCACCGTGTACGGTTTAGATGCATTCACCACACAGTACCATTTGACAACTGTCTGTTTATGAATGGTGGATTAGCTGTGCAGATAACAGTACCGTGTACAGTTTAGATGCATTCACCACACAGTACTATTTAACAACTGTCTGTTTATGAATGGTGGATTAGCTGTGCAGATAACAGCACCGTGTACGGTTTAGATGCATTCACCACACAGTACCATTTGACAACTGTCTGTTTATGAATGGTGGATTAGCTGTGCAGATAACAGTAACGTGTACAGTTTAGATGCATTGACCACACAGTACCATTTGACAACTGTCTGTTTATGAATGGTGTATTAGCTGTGCAGATAACAGCACCGTGTACGGTTTAGATGCATTCACCACACAGTACCATTTGACAACTGTCTGTTTATGAATGGTGGATTAGCTGTGTAGATAACAGCACCGTGTACGGTTTAGATGCATTCACCACACAGTACCATTTGACAACTGTCTGTTTATGAATGGTGGATTAGCTGTGTAGATAACAGCACCGTGTACAGTTTAGATGCATTCACCACACAGTACCATTTGACAACTGTCTGTTTATGAATGGTGGATTAGCTGTGTAGATAACAGCACCGTGTACAGTTTAGATGCATTCACCACACAGTACCATTGTGTATGATTGTATATCATCCATTTTACCTTTGGAAAGAACCTGCTAGCTTCAAAATGTAAGGCCAGTAACCATTTTTTTTTTGCATCTTAAAATACAGTAAGCTTTTATGGAAAATTCCTCTGTTTCTTTTCTGGTATCTAATTATATAATAATAATAATAAGTTAACTGTGCAGTCCATGTGACTCCCTTTCATATTTTTTCCTCAAAATACTAAAAATATACTATTGATTTTTATTTTTATTCTGTGACAGTGAATCAGAGATACAGGTAGATGGGAAATCTTTTACTCTCAAGCCAGACATGGTTACCGTCAAACGGTTCCAGAAAACAGTTCATGGTAAGGGAAAATTCGAGACCTCCAATAAGTTTTCTGCCAAAACTCAAAACCGACAGAATTAGTGGAATTGGCGTGTATAGTTACACCCCCCTATTCACACTGTACCTGAGCTGTTGATGGCGCATGTCGTAATATCACTGTTGATCGATAGGGCAGCAATAGTGAGTTGCATTTGGCATATTTTGCAGTTGATACCCCACGGCAGGCTGGGCAGGGGGAGTAAAACATTTGGAGTACAATTCTGTGGTGTGGGTCACAGCATGCTGGCACACTTCATGTAGGTAACAGACTTCTGATTTTACCAGTGGGTGTATCGAATATGCAATGACAATGTCTATCACTGTTGACTTCCAGTTGAAGAGATCAAGCCATCCGTGATTGAACCCTCATCCTGTACGCCATCTTGGAACATAACTTCAAAGTCAGGGAGGGCGACGAGCAGAGAACGGTAAGTCTTCAGCGCATTATTTTGTGTAGATAACTTTGGATTAGACACAATCTCTATGGGCAACTTGGATCTGGCATATCGGAGTACAGTGTTTCACCGACAGATGATGTGAGGAATTTGTAGAAATGCCCACATGTAGAACTTAATAAGATTAAATGTTGCAAACTACTTTACATTAACCCTAACTCCCTAGGCCCATTTGCTTACACATAATCTGAATCCTTCCTAACTCCCTAGGCCCAGTTGCTTACACATAATCTGAATCCTTCCTAACTCCCTAGGCCCATTTGCTTACACATAATCTGAATCCTTCCTAACTCCCTAGGCCCATTTGCTTACACATAATCTGAATCCTTCCTAACTCCCTAGGCCCACTTGCTTACACATAACCTGAATCCTCCAAAATCCTTCAGTAGTAAAGCAAGCACATTGACATGTATGCACACATGTGTTTCTAATCTGTGATACATGTACATGGCCAGGGACCCTCCCTGCATGCATGGAGCAATAAACAGTGTCCACTGACCCAAGCACTGACCTTGCAATCACTACAACAAACATGGATGTACATGTACCATGGAAAGGCAAGTATGCCTAATAACCTCAATCCTCCAAAATCCTTCACTTTAGCAAAGTGGATTTTGGAGGATTTGGGAAGGTTAGGGCTAACTTGCAAAACATGATACAGTATTTTGTATTTATTTGACAAACAAAGGTGTTTTTGATGATAAATAACAATGCTTCAAAATCCTTCACTTAAGCAAAAAGCATGTAGCATGTAACCTCAACCCTCCAAAATGCTTCACTTTAGCAAAGAGGATTTTGGAGGATTTGGGAAGGTCAGGGTTAAAAATAAATTTACAAAGACAATTCTGTATAGTATGTGGTGTCATTGGCCATAAAGATGGTCATTTTGCTTTGTGTAATATCAATTGCAACATTTCTTTAAAAGATACTAACATCCTTAATGAAACTTATTTTGTAAGAGTGAATAACAAGACTCAAAAGTCTACATGCACATCACAATTCATAAACAAAATATTAACATTGATTTTGTTTTTGGATCATCTTTCAGTATTTCACCTTGCCAGCCATCATCGCTCCATACAAGTGTTCTGTTCTTCCTCTCAGTGGTAATAAGGACTTTGAACCTCTTGTGCAGACACTATGTGAGTATTACACTTTGGAAATTATTCCATTAATTTTACTCAAACGATAGCACCCGAGACACAAATCAACTTTACACTATAGGTTGGTGAAATTAAATTGATTTAATTTTGCCCTACACCGATGTGTGTATAGCACTGTATACTCAGTGCTTTCCGAGTGTCTGTGAAAAACCTACACAGGCGACTCGGGTGGGATTCGAACCCACGACCTCCTGCTTACTAGTGCAGACGTCTTGACCACTCGACCACCGAGAATCCCATATAGCAGCGGGTTCCGCGATATACAGTATGTCCCCAAAAAAGTGTCACTCTAACTATTTCTGAAAATATACCAAAAACCAAGAACTTTTTCAATTGCACAGATACTCCTAATCCTTGATGTAAACACCTGTGATTACATAAAACTCACAGGTGTTTAGGCCAAGGATTAGGAGTGTCTGTGCAATTGAAAAATTCCAAAATATATTTCGGGGTTTTGGTATATTTTCAGAAATAGTTAGAGTGACACTTTTTTGGGGACATACTGTATATAGGTTGGTGAAATTATCTCCCGACGCAAGAATTTCACCAACCTATATATATCGCGGAACCCGCTGCTATATGGGATTCTAGCCGGCCAATTGTCATCGGGCAAGCTCGGTGGTCGAGAGGTTAAGACGTCTGCACTAGTAAGCAGGAGGTCGTGGGTTCGAATCCCGCCCGAGTCGCCTGTGTAGTTTTTTCACAGACACTCGGAGAGCACTGAGTATACAGTGCTATACACACGTCGGTGTAGGGCAAAATTAAATCAACTTTACACTACTAAGTAAGTTTGAAATAAAACTGTTATCATTTATGTTTTGAGAGATTGCTAATAGTGTAGGGTCTTTAATATTATTATGTATATCTTTCTCGCTTGTAATGAAAACAAAGATTCCTATGTAGCGTTGTAGCCTGCTAAAACCTGTGAAAAGGAGAATGTTTGGTTTAAGATGTCGGAGAAAAACTCCAGACAAGTTAGAAATTCCATGTGATCAGTTTTGGACTGAAAAGCCAATCCACATGTCAGCTCTGGGCCGAGTAGGAATCAAACCTAGGTACACAGAGGTGAATGGTTAGGAAGGTACCGTGGAGTGCCATGGCCGAGCGGTTTAGTGCATAGGATTTGTGTTCTGATGGCTGTGTCGTCAGAATGTGGGTTCGAATCCCGACCGCGACCATGGTGCTTGTGTCCTTGAGCAAGACACTTTACCGTAATTGCTTCTCTCCACCCAGGGGTAAATGGGTACCTGTGAGGGCAGAGTTGGTTGTTGTGTTTGATTAGCCCTAAGTTTAATTTGACCTTTGGGTTGAAGGTTAACTTGGGGGGGGGGGGGGCATAGTGCTGGGAGTTACCGGTTAGTTCGCCAACTGTTTAACCAAAAGTCAGTACCTTACTGCTACACAAACTAGATCAGTCGCAAATGGAGTGCCATGGTCGAGCGGTTTAGTGCATCGGATTTGTGTTCTGATGGCCGAGTCGTCAGAATGTGGGTTTGAATCCCAACCGCGACCATGGTGCTTGTGTCCTTGAGCAAGACACTTTACCATAATTGCTTCTCTCCACCCAGGGGTAAATGGGTACCTGTGAGGGCAGAGTTGGTTGTTGTGTTTGATTAGCCCTATATGCGCTGTAATGGCAGCAATTGAGCTGTATACTCCCCAGGGAGCTGAGATGGTTTCAGGAATGATTTATGATCCTGATGAGTAGGGGTAATAATATAATGTGCCTTCAGCACTAGTTTGGTGGATACGTGCGCTATATAAGTCCACATTATTATTATTA
>CM055830.1:25513618-25545175 GCA_029582265.1 Zoroaster sp. YZ-2022 | reverse complement strand
GGGTTTTCCGAACCCCAAACCGAGTTACGGCCTATTTGGACAAGTTTAAAAAAATCACAATTTTACCCATATTTAGTCATAAAATATTGATTTTCTTAAAAAGTTGGAAAGATAGGCGACTCAAATTACGAAAAATGGGTTGTAGGCACTCTAATACGTCTCTCCAGCAAGTATCAAGCATTTTGAAAAAATGTCATTTTTAGGCCAAATTTGGAAAAAACGACAAGGGGTAAGCATTGACATTTTTTTCACCTCGAAAAAAAATTCTCTCCGATTCGGTTCAAATTTACTCTCCGCACTTTTTTACAAAGATTTCTTTAAAAAAAAAAATTCAGAAAAATAATCTATTGCGTCTTTCCAACAACTTAAAATTAACTCTTTTTTCGCGGTGAAAAAACGACAATGCTTACCCCTTGACATTTTTTAAGTGCCTGGATCTCATTTTTCTTAATTCGAATAGCCTATTTTTTGCATTCTCCGATTGTCGTGAAAGACATAATTATTTGAAAAAGAAGATAAAAAAAACACATAGCTTAAATGATCCCAGAAGGCAAATTTGGAATTGTACAATTTAAAAAAATTTAAAAAATTAAAAAAAATTAAAATAAAAGATAAAATAAAATAAAAAATAAAAATAAATAAATTGTAAAAAAGTGCGGAGAGTTAGTCAGAGTGTCGACCAGGTATTCGGATGAATCAAAGTCCGGGACACCCCGGCATGGTGATCACCTTAGCACCCTTCTGGGAGGTCGCTACCCTCCCGGTCCCTCCTTTTCTCCCCCGTCCGTACATTTCCTCCACGCTCTAACCTTTAGGGGAGAGACATGGCGGTCCCCAAGCCATTGCCGCAGCCAGCAGCTGCCATGTCTCTATGTGTCAGGAGCAGGATTCGAACCCGGACGTACCAGCCTGGAACTACCGCAATTGACAGCCCAGTGGACTAACGGCTTGCGCCATTTATCCTGTTGGTATTTGCAGTTGAGTTGAATTCAATACGACTTATAAATCGTGATTGAGCAACCATATAAAACGAAAAAGAAATCCAGCGCTGGGTTTCGAACCCGGGTCGTCTGCACCGAAACCCAGTGCCACTAGCTTGCGCCACCAGTCCTGTTGACATTTGGCATTGAATTTAATACTAATTAAATAAACCGTCGTGATTGCGCAACCATTTATAATGACAAAAAGTCGATGACGCTGTGTTTCGAACAGTAGCAGGATTCGAACCCGGACGTACGGTAACAGCCTAGAATTGCCGCTATAGACAACCCAGTGGACTAACGTCTTGCGCCATTTATCCTGTTGGTATTTGGAGTTGAATTTAATACTTCTTAAAGAATTCGTGATTGCGCAACGATATATCAAACAAAAAATACAGGCGTCACTGTGGTTCGAACCCAGGTCGTCTGCACCGAAACACAGTGCCAATAGATTGCGCAACCCGTCCTGTTGTTACTTGGAGTTGAATTTAATACTACTTTAAATAAACCATCGTGATTGCGCAACCATGTAAAAAGAAAATGAAAAAGCAGCACTACTCGGTTTCGTACCCGTGTATTGTGACGATTCTTCCCCCTATATAAACCCACCAATTATACCGCACACTTATTAGCTGTGTGCAGTTCGAGATTTGTGGAATAACTTGAGTTATTAATAATGGACAATATTATAATAACTTGACAAAAGGCAAACAGTTTTTAAGAAGGGAATGTTGACATTTTATTAATTTTTTTCACAAAAGGTTAATTAGAACTACAAGATTAATATATTTATGAATATCATCCTAAAGGTTTGTCGAAAACAAGATTTTCCCCAATTGTTTCTCTATGAATTACTGGATATTTGTCGAAAAGATGCCTTGTAAATTTTGAATATTTGCCGAAAATTATAACTTTAAGAAATTGATTGAAATTATTTTGTCGTGACCATTTTTCAAGCCTACAAATTAACAACGCTCCCAGGTTTTCAAAATGTTTCGACCAAAAGGATGTTTTTGTTTTGCCTTAAAACATTGCAAGGATAGACTATGCTATTGCCCGTGTGTTTCGTTATTCTAACAAGCAATTTCCGACATTGTTATTTTGTACTCAAATGAATAAATGACAGAACCCATCAAAACTTTATTTCATAATTATTTACTGTATAAATCTATGTTTCTGACACGGACGTTGAAAGTTAAAAGTGCATTTGATGTAAAAAGGTTCGTTTTTCTACAATTACAGTTACCAGATAAAATTAGCTGTACATTTTATCAATTTGTTGTGTCGGCGTGACAACTACTTTGGTATTATAATATTAGTAAATATCTAAAAAATGCAATAAAAATATTTGTTTGTTACTATTTCAGTCGTAATATCGCTAAGCCTTGTTTAATAATAAAATACAAGTTTATAAAAACAAAATTCCCTTTATTGTCACAACAACTTACAAACCTATAAGATGTTAAACAATCATTTCCAAAAATATGATGTCCAACTCTTTTCACTATGTGAAACATGTTCGTTAGTATTGAAAACAAAAACTAGATGGCAGTGTTTGTGATAATACAAACACATAGGTGTTCGAGTTTTGTCAGGGCAGTGATGACGACGTCAGAATGTTTTTAAAAGAAACTTTGCATCATTATTTGTTTTAATATTAAACTTTGACTTCCGGTTTAGACAGTAAATAAAGGTCAAATTGGATCATGTTTTGTAAACATTTTGACAATTAACAATCTGTACAATAGTGGAAAGATTGTGAATTTACCCCTTGTGGTTGTTGAGATATGAATTTTTTAAATATTAAACTTTGACTTCCGGTTTGGACAGGAAGTAAGGTCAAATTGGGGTCACCTTTGTGTAGATATTTTTCGACAATTAACAGTCTATACAATGGTACAACAAATGTCAATTTACCTCTTGTGGTTGTTGAGATATGATTTTTTAATATTAAAATTTGACTTCCGGTTTGGACAGGAAGTAAGGTCAAATTGGGGTCACCTTTTTGTAAATATTTTTTGACAATTAACGATCTGTGCAATGGTACAAAAATTGTGAATTTACCCCTTGTAGTTGTTGAGATATGATTTTTTTAAACATTAAACTTTGACTTCCGGTTTGGACAGGAAGTAAGGTCAAATTGGGATCACCTTTGTGTAAATATTTTTCGACAATTAACAATCTATACAATGATACAAAAAATGTCAATTTACCTCTTGTGGTTGTGGAGATATGATTGTTTTAAACATTAAACTTTGACTTCCGGTTTGGACAGGAAGTAAGGTCAAATTGGGGTCACCTTTGTGTACATATTTTTTGACAATTAACAATCTGTACAATGGTGCAAAAACTGTCAATTTACCTGTTGTGGTTGTTGAGATATGATTTTTACATGCATACATAATGAGCACGACCAGAGCTGATTTACATTCACCAACAGAGGGCGCACTTTTTTAGCGTTGAAAAAGCCGTGTAGATCTTTCATTTGCAACGTAATCAAAACGTTTTAACTAATAAAGAATGATTGATCGAAATTCGATATCTGATGACCTAATAATGACGTCACAAATTATGTTTCATCTACGTGTTATGTTCTAAGTATGTGCCAAGTTTCAAGTTCATATGAAGTTTGCAAGTATGTGTTTTTTTGTAGACAATCGATCCGGAAAAGAAGAAGAAGAAGAAGAAGGAGAAGAAAAACAAAAGAAGAAAAAAAACCGAACAAAAACAATAGGTGCTCGCGCTGCAGCTCGAACACCTAACAATAGGTGTTTCGGGCACATACTCGAACACCTAAAAAACCGAACAAAAACAATAGGTGTTTCGGGTACATACCCGAACACCTAACTAGACGTGCAGTGTTTGTCGATAACAAACACGCAGGTGTTCGGGTTTGACGTTAAAATGATGACGTCATCAATTCGAAGTGTTGTAGAAAGTCAAACGTTAATGTCTGTTGGTGCAAAAACTGTGAATTTTACCTCTTGTGGTTGTTGAGATATGATTTTTTTTAATACAAACTTTGACTTCTGGTTTGGGCAGGAAGTAAGGTCAAGTTGGGGTCACCTTTGTGTAAATATTTTTCGACAATTAACAATCTATACATTGGTGCAAAAAATGTCAATTTACCTCTTGTGGTTGTTGAGATATGATTTTTTTTAAATATTAAATTTTGACTTCCAGCTTGGACAGGAAGTAAGGTCAAATTGGGGTCACCTTTTTGTAAATATTTTTTGACAATTAACGATCTGTACAATGGTACAAAAATTGTGAATTTACCTCTTGTAGTTGTTGAGATATGATTTGTTTTAATATTAAACTTTGACTTGCGGTTTGGACAGGAAGTAAAGGTCAAATTGGGGTCATCTTTTTGTAAGTATTTTTTGACAATTAACGATCTGTACAACGGTACAAAAAAAATTGTGAATTTACCTCTTGTGGTTGTTGAGATATGATTTTTTTTTAATATTAAACTTTGACTTCCGGTTTGGACAGGAAGTAAGGTCAAAATGGTGTCACCTTTGTGTAAATATTTTTTGACAATTAACAATCTATATAATGGTGCAAAAAATGTCTATTTACCTCTTGTGGTTGTTGAGATATGATTTTTTTTTAATATTAAACTTTGACTTCCGGTTTGGACAGGAAGTAAGGTCAACTTGGGGTCATCTTTTTGTAAATATTTGTTGACAATTAACGATCAGTACAATGGTGCAAAAATTGTGAATTTACCTCTTGTGGTTGTTGAGATATGAATTTTTTAAATATTAAACTTTGATTTATCGTAATTCGATATCTGATGACCTCATCATGACGTCACAACTCATGTTTCCTCTACGTGTTAAGTTCTAAGTATAATTTTATGCCAAGTTTTCAAGTTCATGTGAAATTTGCAAGTATGTGTTTTTTTGTAGACAATCGATCCGGAGAAGAAGGAGAAGAAAAACTAGAGATTGGTGTTTGTATTGACAAACACTAGGTGTTCGGGACGCGTAAAGGTCAAATTGGGGTAAACTTTGTTTAAATATTTTTGACAATTAACGATCTGTACAATGGTGCAAATATTGTGAATTTACCTCTTGTGGATGATTTTTGTTAATATTAAACTTTGACTTCCGGTTTGGACAGGAACTAAAGGTCAAATTGGGGTCATGTTTTTATAAATATTTTTGACAACAATTTGTACAATGGTGCAAAAACTGTGAATTTACCTCTTGTGGTTGTTGAGATATGATTTTTTTTTAACTTAAACTTTGACTTCCGGTTTGGACAGGCAGTAATGTCAAATTGGGGTCACCTTTGTGTAAATATTTTTCGATAATTAACAATCTATACAATGGTGCAAAAATGTCAATTTACCTCTTGTGGTTGTTGAGATATGATTTTTTTAAATATTAAACTTTGACTTCCGGTTTGTACAGGAAGTAAAGGTCAAATTGGGGTCACCTTTGTGTAAAATTGTTTTGACAATTAACGATCTGTACAATGGTGCAAATATTGTGAATTTACCTCTTGTGGTTGTTGAGACACGATTTTTGTTAATATTAAACTTTGACTTCCGGTTTGGACAGGAAGTAAAGGTCAAATTGGGGTCACCTTTGTGTAAATATTTTTGAAAATTAACAATCTATACAATGGTGCAAAAAATGTCAATTTACCTCTTGTGGTTGTTGAGATATGATTTTTTTAAATATTACACTTTGACTTCCGGTTTGGACAGGAAGTAAAGTCAAATTGGGATCACCTTTGTATAAATATTTTTCGACAATTAACAATCTATACAATGGTACAAAAAATGTCAATTTACCTCTTGTGGTTGTTGAGATATGCTTTTTTTTAATATTAAACTTTGACTTCCGGTGTGGACAGGAAGTAAGGTCAAATTGGGGTCATCTTTTTGTAAATATTTTTTGACAATTAACGGTCTGTACAATGGTACAAAAATTGTGAATTTACCTCTTGTGGTTGTTGAGATATGATTTTTTTAAATATTAAACTTTGATTTCCGGTTTGGACAGGAAGTAAGGTCAAATTGGGGTCACCTTTGTATCAATATTTTTCGCCAATTAACAATCTATACAATGGTACAAAAACTGTGAATTTACCTGTTGTGGTTGTTGAGATATGATTTTTTTAAATATTAAACTTTGATTTATCGTAATTCGATATCTGATGACCTAATAATGACGTCACAAATTATGTTTCATCTACGTCTTATGTTCTATGTATATGCCAAGTTTCAAGTTCATGTGAAGTTTGCAAATATGTGTTTTTTGGTAGACAATCTATGGGGAGAAGAAGAAGAAGAAGGAGAAGAAAAAAAACGAACAAAAAAACGAACAAAAACAATAGGTGTTTCGGGCACATACCCGAACACCTAAAAAACCGAACAAAAACAATAGGTGTTTCGGGCACATGCCTGAACACCTAACAACAACAAAAACCGAACAAAAACAATAGGTGTTTAGGGAACGTACCCGAACACCTAACAATACAAAAAAAAAAAAAACATAACTAGATATAAGTTTTTGTCACAACAAAAACTAGGTGTTCGGTTAAAGTTAAAATGATGACGTCATCAATTCGAAGTGTTGGAGAAAGTCAAATGTTAACGTCTGTTGAAGTTCTCGCGAGAAGTTTATTTAAAAACAATACAATACTGAATTTAGAAATTATTTTAATATTAAACTTTGACTTCCGGTTTGGACAGGAAGTAAAGGTCAAATTGGGGTCATGTTTTTGTAAATACTTTTGACAATTAACAATCTGTACAGTGGTGCAAAAACTGAATTTACCTCTTGTGGTTGTTGAGATATGATTTTTTTAAATATTAAACTTTGACTTCCGGTTTGGACAGGAAGTAAGGTCAAATTGGGGTCATCTTTTAGTAAATATTTTTTGTCAATTAACGATCTGTACAATGGTGCAAAAATTGTGAATTTACCTTTTGTGGTTGTTGAGATATGATTTTTTTAAATATTAAACTTTGACTTCCGATTTGGACAGGAAGTAAGGTCAACTTGGGGTCATCTTTTTGTAAATATTTTTGACAATTAACGATCTGTACAATGGTACAAAAATAGTGAATTTACCTCTTGTGGTTGTTGAGATATGATTTTTTTAAATATTAAACTTTGACTTCCGGTTTGGACAGGAAGTAAGGTCAAATTGGGGTCACCTTTTTGTAAATATTTTGTGACAATTAACGATCTGTACAATGGTACAAAAAATTTGAATTTACCTTTTGTGGTTGTTGAGATATGTTTTTTTTTAATATTAAACTTTGACTTCCGGTTTGGACAGGCAGTAAGGTCAAATTGGGGTCACCTTCTTGTAAATATTTGTTGACAATTAACCGTCCGCCATTGCCACTATAGACTTATTTTAAATACTATAGGCAGAGCATATCAGTCAGATCATGTGATAATGTGAGAATGACTTTGATGAAGAAATGGGTGCATGTGTTGAATCGCTCATTTCATACGGCACTTCCTGTCTTTCATACCTTGAGCAGCTGTATCAGCAGTGTTAAATTAGAGAAATAGCCACAAGGCTTCCCGCGTATGGAGGCAAGTTGCAGTCATCAGGAGTGTAGTGAGTGGCGTAGCCTGGATTTTCAGAGTGGGGGGAAACATTTGTGGGGTAAATTTACCGACACAAAACTAATATGAACAGACAACTTTTCTTTGTTTTTCTTCCATAATGGACAATCTCTAAAGTCGCTCAACAGGGAGGTGTGGGGGGAGTAGATATATATTGGGGACCCTGGACCACTCCCCAAACCTCCCCCCCCAAGCCAACCCCGCCCCCCCCCCCCGAAAAAAAAAACCATCCCAAAAACGATGGGGCGATGGTTCATCGCCCCATCTCCCATTCAAAAAAAATATGAAAAATAACTAAATAAAATTGAAATTTCAATTTAATAAAATCTAGTAGGATGGTAAAGACGATGGATAAATATTTATCGAGGTGGACATTGGACGAATTGAAGAATTTTGCCCGCGAGCAAAGACTATTGTTGGTGCGGGACAGTAGAACGAAAAGAGTTAATAAGCGGTCTTATTATAACGCGATAAAAAGATACAGAAAATGACAGAAACCAACGCCATTGTATAAATTAAAATTGGTTCAACTTAAAGAGCGTTTAGAAGCTGAAAATATTCCCCTACCCGAACATTTCAGCGGGAGAAGAGGACACATAAAAAAAGACTACATCGCCGCCATTAAAAGGTTTTACGCGCCCGAAGAAGAGTTGAGCTTTGATGAACCACCCATTGATGGTGGAATGTATTTGCGGCGGCGAAATATGACCGTACCGGACGGTCATAGTAAGGAAAAAGATCTAAGCGTCTTTTTTGACGCGGTCAAGTCAAAGATTGTAGACAAGTTAACCTCTGATTTACAAGAATTTGGAGGGATAAAGTTTATGATTTATTTGCAGATTCAATTGCATAAAGAGAAACCAGATGGTACGATCGATTATGACTTTCCAACGTTTCATAATCATGGCCAACTCGTTTTGCTCTATCCAAATGAGATTGAAGATGTATTAACCACAGCCTTTGCGGAAATCCCAGAGGCTATAGAAAAGTGGACGCACAACGGTTCTGGATGGATAATAGATCGTGTTGAAACTATGAGTATTACAATTGCGAGATATCAACCTTTGAGAGGCGGCTCTTATATCTTACTACCGAAATATATAAGAGACAAAAAAGCATGCATCAACGTAAAAAACAAGGATGTTGATTGTCTGAGGTGGGCGCTGCGTTCTGCTCTTTTTCCCGCGAGTCATCATTCGGATAGAATTTCTAGCTATCCGTCAAAAGATGGTTTAAATTTTGACAAAATCGATGCTCCAACTCCAATCGATCAAGTCAAAAAAGTAGAGAAACAAAACAAGTTGGCTATAAACGTTTTTGGTTACGAAAATTCAATCATGGTTTACCGGCTTAGCGAGCAACCTGCGGATATGGCTCGTATTAATTTATTATTAATCACCTGATGGTGGCATGGAATGAATTAATGTAGTTGATGAATTCACCTAGGCTATCTTGGCCACCACACCAAATGCAGAATATATCGTCAATAAATCTCCACCATACTAGAGGACGGTGGGGGGCAGAAGATAGCAATCTGTCTTCAAGGTCAGACATAAACAGATTAGCGTATGATGGTGCCATCTTAGTGCCCATCGCTGTACCTTGAACCTGGAGAAAGTTTCTGTCTAGGAACGTGAAATTGTTTTTGGTCAGTATATGTCGGATAAGATCTGTGAGGTGTCTCACTGAAGGTTTGGTTTGGTTGTTGGATCTGAGAGCGTTGGCACATGCACTTATGTCTTCGCCATGGGGGATGTTTGTATATAAGGAGGAAACATCCAGAGTGACAAGGAGGGCAAAATTGGGTATTTGATGTTTAATACCCTCTAGTTTATATATATATATATATATATATATATATATATATATATATATATATATATATATATATATATATATATATATATAAATCAATATTATATATATAATATATATATATATATATATATATATATATATATATATATATATATATATATATATATATATATATATATATATATATATATATAATCAATACTTAATATATAAATCAATACATAATATATATATATATATATATATATATATATATATATATATATATATATATATATATATATATATATATATATATATACATATATATAATTTTTTTGGGGGGAGGGGGGTCCTTTGAGTCATAGTTTTGAAAGTATTCATTACACTCCATTTTTTTCATTTTCAATTCCAGACTACATCTTTCTATGACAGTCACCATGACGTCACAGAAGATGGATATCAACGACACGTTGAATGATTCATCTTCATTATCTTGGCATGATGAGTACCCCGTGGAGCCTGGCCCAGAGACAGTATTCGTGCCCGTTGTCTGGTCTCTCATCATAGCTATTGGAGTCAGTACTAATGCCGTAGTCGTCTACGTAGTAATGTTGCATATGAAAATGACAACAGTGACAAACTATTATATCGTTAATCTAGCTCTTACTGACATATCGTATTTGCTGTTCTGTGCACCTTTCACCACGCTCACATTTACACTGTATGGCTATTTGACAGAAGGAATGTGCAGAGTTATATCATATGTACAACAGGTGAGTAAATATTAAAAATACATCTGCTTCGTCCACAATCTGCTGAGGGCGCCCTACACACAAGCAGCACAGAGCCTTATATATGGAGAGTGTTGTACTGATGGCATTTTGGTCAAACGTGATTGCCAATTATTATTTACTTGTGCGCTATCTTGTTATTCGGTGTTCCTCAGGGTTCTATCATGGGCCCGATTTTGTTTAATCTATACACTGCTCCACTAGAGGACATTTTTGCTCGTCATGATATTGATTTCATGCTCTACGCAGATGATACCCAATTGTACATGGTCTGTGATAAGCCTAATGATGTCAGTAATGCTATTGATAAATGCCTTCAAGAAATATGTTCTTGGATGAAGTCCAATTTGCTTATTCTCAATCCAGACAAGACTGAAGTTGTACATTTCACTTCTCGTCATAAAAGAGTTGTCGAGGAATTGGAGTCACTGAGAGTTGGCGAATCCGATATTAGTCCTTCTAGTTCTGTTCGTAATCTTGGTGTTTTATTTGAATCCAGTGGCGATATGTCGGGTCATGTCAATCAGATCTGTAAATCTGCTTACTTTGCACTTCACCGTATTGGTAAAATTCGTACACTGTTAGACCAAGCTGCTACAGAGAAACTTGTCCGTGCATTTGTTACATCCAGGCTGGACTATTGCAACAGTGTGCTGTATGGTTGCCCTGAATTTCAACTAAATAAACTTCAATCTGTTCAAAATGCTGCAGCTAGGCTAGTCAAATGCCGGAAAAAACATGACCATATCACACCCATTTTATTCGATCTCCACTGGTTGGGTGTACGTGAGCGAATTGTTTTCAAAGTACTATTGATGGTATATAAAATCCTGAATGATCTCGCTCCGGTGTATCTCTGTGCCCTCGTTGATCGTTATGTTCCTGGTAGGAGTAGCCTTAGATCAGCTAATCCGGATCTGTTCCTTTTAAAAAGGACGGATTCTAAATCTACTACGAAGACTTATGGTTGGCGAGCTTTTAGTGTTTACGCGCCTTTTCTATGGAATAACCTCACTATGTTACTTCGGCAGTCTGAGAATGTTAACATTTTTAAGAGAAATTTGAAATCTTATTTTTTTAGAAAGCAATTTGATGTTTAAAATAGTTTTAGTGGTTTTATTTGGGATTTAAGTGAAAGACTATTTTTGTATTTTCGTGTTTTTTAAAGGTTTTATCAGCAGCATTCGTTATGTCGCTGTTTTATCCAATTTGTATAAACAGTATATTTTTAGTGTGCTCTTATTTTACACTTTTTATTATACTTCTATCTGTAAAGCGTTGTGAGACGTAGTGTACATCGCTATATAAAATATTTATATTATTATTATTATTATTAATGATTGATTTATTGATATATTATGAATATTATGATATATTATGAATATTATGATATATTATGAAAAAAAATAAACTTAAATTGTTTGATCACAGCGGAAAAATCTCTCTCTAGAGGCAATTTTATTTTTATTTTTCTACAGGTAAATATTTCCAAAACCTTCTATAACATGTGGAAGATATTTAAGTATTTAAGTATATAATGGCAATGCTTGTCTATTGACAAACACAGTTATCGCACACAGGAGTCTAGAGTACATATTATTCCCAGCTAGAGGGCTACAATGTGCACGGATATGGACTAATTAGTATTAAAGCATTCTCAATCGGTATTGGGAAGACGGGGCTTGATTTCACAGTGCATTCCTCTACATTCATCATGATGAAAACCAACAAATCTTGGACTTCACCTATGTGACAGTATATTCTCACCCCAATACCATAGTGCCTCAGGGTCTGTGCCCAGACATAGTATTGCTCAGATAAGGAGAACATGAGGCGCATGTTCCAAAAAGCATGATAATCGCTAAAAATATTACGTAGGGTGTGACCCAAACCCACTCCATATTGGTCACATTATTTGGATTGAAAAATATGCTTTAATTACAATGATAGCCGGCCACACCCATCTACCTTTGATGTAAACTCTACACGGGCATGTTTATGACAGTGTCAATTCATTTACCCGTATACCTTAAGTCGTGAACATTATATAATATTTACACATATTGATTAATTTTATATTTTGTAATGCAACATCAGGCTTCCGTTCACGCTACATGTATGACTTTGACCATCATGAGTGCAGATCGCTACTTCGCCATCGTGTATCCAATCAAATCAATGCAGTATCGAACCAGACGTGTATCATTTCTGCTTAACCTCAGTGTATGGATCCGTAAGTATACCATTGCATCAACGATAACCAACGACGTAGTTCTTGTACACCATTGAAATGTTCTAATAAAATTGTCAGGATAAACTAGAGCAATACTTGGTACTGAAGGGTATTCTCAAAAAGCATGAATAAATTAATTGGTGTTAAGTACCTTTAACAAAATAAAACATTTAAACGTTACAGCCCAACCACAGTTTAATTAAGAGAAATCATTTGATATTTTGATAAGTCTGTGTAAGTTGCTATCATTAAGCAGGTAACATTAGTCAAATATTTACCAACTGAATGTCTTTTAATATTAATATTAAAAAGTCCATGTTACAATGAATACATCTTCATTATTTAAACGACACAACGTAATAAGCTGACTTATTAGGGTTGGTGTTACATACCCTGAGAACACATTCTTCTAGCAACAAATATATAACAGTTCTGCCCTACTTTTTTCCAAATGAGCCATTTTATTGCTTACGACCTTTTGCTGGAAAAAGGTTGTACTTCTTCCGGGCAAACGACGATATACGTTATTGAGACGTTAATGTGTTTTCTGAACTACACGAGAAAAAAACTCCACATAGGGTATGTAACACCACCATGGGTGTATGGTTGTGGTATCTTTATCTGGATTCAAGGTAATACTCGGGTACACAGTTTTACCACCTTTACTGAAATTGTACCTTTTCTTTAATGTTTTGATGGTTTCAAACCCATACGGTTTAGATTCTAACTTGAATACTGAGCAAGAGGCACTGCCCTCCCCAACATAGATCTGCCACTAAGTAAACTGTGTATATTTCTACTCGTTGCATTCTTTCCATTCTCTTTATAGTGTCCTACATCATGGCCATACCTGCCCCCATCTTCGTGGAAGCAGAAAGTCATTTCTATTACATTGGTGAGAAATATTTCTGCTTCGAAGCTTTTAGCACGCCTACCAAACAAGCCGTGTATTACACCTATGTATTAGTATGTACCTACATCTTACCACTGATTGTCATATGCGGATGTTATTCTCTTCTCCTCCATACTACTTGGAGCAGACACCATCCTTCCGCTAACAGCAGTCAAAGAGTCCGCCATAATCTACAGCAGAAGAAGCGAATGACTCGCATGGTACTCGTGGTCGTCTGTCTCTTTTTTGTGTGTTGGTTACCGACTCATGTATTTAACTGCTGGGAAAGGTACGGTGCTGGAGACTTTCCCTACCTCAGCGACACGGTGTATTATGCTAGAATCATTGCAGTAACACTGGCATATTCAAATTCTTGCCTTAATCCATTTGTGTATGCCTTCATGGGGAATAACTTCCGTACCAGTTTCAAGAATGCTTTTCCATTTTGCTTTAGGAGACAGATAGCAGTAAGAAATACAATGGGAATGAATTTGTTACGTAGAAGGGAGACCGAATATGATGGACCAAGGGTGACAATTGTGACAGGGAGGGAGATCCAAGACAATTCTAACAAATAACATGGCCGCCGGGCCGAAGACAATTTTAAAAAGCAATTGCTTTTTCAAGTAACAATTTGTCGTGCTTTTCTCATAGTGACGAATTGGCATTTTTTGAGGTTTTCACAGTTTTATGGTTCTTTTTGTGTCTGATTTCATTTCTGAAAGTTTTAAATCCAAATTCTTAATGATTTTAGAGTTACAGACACCCCTGACTGGATGGTTTTAGAGTTATAGACACCCCTGACTGGATGGTTTTAGAGTTACAGACACCCCTGACTGGATGGTTTTAGAGTTACAGACACCCCTGACTGGATGGTTTTAGAGTTACAGACACCCCTGACTGGATGGTTTTAGAGTTACAGACACCCCTGACTGGATGGTTTTAGAGTTACAGACACCCCCCTGAATGATGAAGTCACATTATGTCCGTTCAGCGTTACAGACACCCCCTGAATGATGAATAATTATGGCAAAAAGTCACATTATGTCCGTTCAGCGGGCTGGTAACCATTATCGCTGTGTACGTGTTTGACAGTATTCTCTGCATGTACAGTGTACCAGTTTCTCACCGCCGACAGACGGAGTGATAATTTTATACAAAACTTCAAAGTTTTAAATGTTGTAGTTTGTAAAAACTTGTAATATCAATGAATTTGGACTAATAACATCTTAACGTCATGCAATGAATTTGATTGGATTATAAAAAAGGTATGTAAAGTCGAACATTACTGATAATACAATCACGGATACGTAGGTTTGTGTACAAATACATGGGAGGCGAATACGCGCGGTTGTCATTTTTGTTTTTTTACATAGTGACGAATAAGCAAACGTTTGTGCACAAAAAGTATGGGCGAGCGCACAGGGCTTATTTTTTACAAAGTGACGAATAAGTTTAAGACATCGTTAAGTATAGTTAAACAGTATATTTTCCAAAATAAATGAAGGTACATGCCAAGAAAATATTACTTAACACGTAGGTGACAAAACCTTACGAATCTGTTATTAAATGAACTTTGAAAAGTATCAGCGAAAATATGTCTAACTTAAAACTCGATTTACTCAAAACGCGTTGCCGATTTGTCACTATGAGAAAAACACGACGAATTGATTGCATAACTAGAAGTCTGTATGTTCTGCTTTCTTACTCAAAAAATTGGTACAACATTGGTCATGTTGGCAAAACTAAGCTTCTTGTAGTACATTAAACAACCAACCTTGATGGGGGAGGGCGGGGGGTTTTAGTCATGAGGAAAGTGTAAGAAAGCATTCATAGTTTGTACAGAACACACATTGGAGCAAAAATTGCCGTCAGCAACTTTTTGTGAACGTGCATATATTCCTTTGATCTTCTTTTAAATAAGACCACCTCAGACAGAGTAACATTCAGGATGACTCGAATCTTTAACAACTTTAAATAAAATCTGCTTTCGAATAATAATTTGGTAATTTTGAAAAGAGTAACAATGTGGTACCTTCTCTTAAAGTCACAATATTAATCTGCATGATATTGGGAGACTCGTCAGCTTTTTTTGCATTTAGTAAAAACAAATGCAGTTAATATAAATAACAATTTGCTTTGTTAAAAAATGTACTTTGTTAAATGTTATTGATAGTTTACCGTAGGTCTATGGTGCCCACCTCAATAGCGTAGACCGAGATGGCGTCGTATTTGGGATTCTGAAGTGTCCATGACTGTATGATTGCATGTTCTATGAAACCGTCATATTACAAGTCCATAGTTGGGTCGATTATATACGTACACCAAACTGGGTCCTTGTTTGCCCCGTAGCCAAACGCCAAACAGAAAACATACGCACTCAATTATTCATAATTAGAAACACACGGGTTTATTTAACTTCAACAACAGCAACTTGTTTCAATGCTCACTACCTGAATTCGCGATTTCGTCTGTAAAACCATACATCTGGATGACTGCCAAAACTTTTCCCGCCAAGCAGAACAACAGAGTCACTATTTTGAGTCCACCCTTCCAGTCTCACGCACCCACATTTACATTGTTAATTATTTGTAAATTAAAATGAAGCAGCTGGGAAATATTTGCATGTTAAAGTACCTAGAAGTGTACCTGTGGCTTTAATTTATTGCCAGTGGCACGGATAAATTGTTGGTAAATTGTTCATCCATTGTTCCTCGTTGCTTTCCTTTCGTGGAAGGAAAGTACAACATTTATGGTAATGTTGGCAAAACTACTTCTATATATAGGTTTGCTTAATTTCTCTTTATTAAGAGAAAAACAACTAACCTATGAAAGTTTCAGCTCAATACGGACTTTAAGAAAAGATCACAATTGTGTACATAAAACTCTTGTAACGTTGCCGTCCGGTAAATCTTCAATCATCTTTTCCTCTAAAATGAGAGCACTTCATACAGAAACATTTTAATTTCTGATTTGAACATTTACATATTTCATATCAATGTAGCTTAAGGATACTAATTCCGTTATCAAATATCAAGTAATTACCTTCCCTTATTGGGGTGTCTGGTGTCATGTCATGTCATGTGAACCGTAGAGCACTCAAGTCAACCTCACCTCCAAGTGGTATACCCTGGAAACTATCACCTTGCGGTGGTAGGCTAACGAGGCTCTGGCTAAGGGAAGGAAAACCCTGAGCAATAAACCTGCTGCGGAGGGCCAACAACCCACCCAGTTCAAATAATTGTTACGGAAACTGCAAGTGTAATTCGAATCCCAGCTGATGCTGGAAGTGGTCCTGGGGAGGCGACGGTCCAAATACCAGAGGATGACAACATCATGTATGTGGATAGTATGACGCTTCTGGATCAAAGCCGAAAGGACGTTCAGCGGCCGACTACGTCGATAACCACGCTAAAAGAAAACTTAAATATAGGATGTTGGAATGTAAGAACACTTTACACCATTGGGAAATCAGCTCAACTTGCCAAGGAGATGGATAAATACAAAATCGATATTTTGGGCATTAGTGAATGCAGATGGACAGGGTTTGGAAAAGTCAAGTTGAGCACCGGACAGAGTGTAATATTTTCAGGTAGAGAGGATAACCTACATCATCACGGAGTTGCAATAATGCTATCCAGGTTAGCAGATCAGGCTTTATTAGAATGGAAACCAATTAATGATAGATTAATTTATGCCAGATTTTTCTCTAAATATATAAAACTTACAGTTATTCAAGTATATGCACCCACTAACGAAGCTAACGATGAAGATAAAGATAACTTCTATGAACAACTACAATCCGTCATAGAATTAGTACATAAACATGACCTGCTTATTGTAATGGGGTATCTCAATGCAAAAGTTGGAGAGGGCAATGATGGATACGAAAACATCATGGGCAAACATGGACTTGGAGTGAGAAATGAAAATGGAGAAAGACTTGTTGATTTTTGTGGCCTTAATAACCTGGTAATTACAGGTACCATCTTCCCACATCGACAAATCCATAAGCAAACATGGGTTTCTCCAGGAGGACGAGCAAAGAACCAAATTGGTCATGTGTTAGTGAGCAGACAGCATAGGACATCCATAATGGATACTCGTGTTATGAGAGGAGGCGATATAGCCAGCGATCATCAACTAGTACGCACCAAAATTAAGTTGAAGCTAAAAAGGAAACAACAAATTAAGGCAAACAGAAGGAAATTTGACACAACAAAGCTAAAAAAAACAGACATTGGAACTCAATTCACAATCAAACTAAAGAACAGGTACGATGTGCTCCAAGATTATGAGGTATCAGAGGATATTGTGGAAAAGAAATGGCAAAAATTCGAGGATGCTTACAAGGAAACTGCAAAAGAAGTACTTGGGTACAAACAGAAGGGGAAAAACCATGGATCAGCAAGGAGTCATGGAGCTTGGTCGAGGAGAGGAAAAATTGAAGATCAATATCGAACAGACAAAATCAAATAGAATCAAACAAAATCTTAAAGAAAACTACAGACATATAGATAAGGAAGTTAAGAAAAGTATGAGGAAGGACAAGAGAAAGTGGACAGATGATCTCGCAACAGAGGCTGAGAAAGCAGCAGGCAATGGGAGAATGAAAGAATTATATGAAATAACTAAGACAATTAGCAACGATAAACGCAAAACAATTAATGCCGTTAAAGACAAATCTGGTAATCTCTTAATAGAGGAGTCTGCAAGGAAAGAAAGGTGGCGCGAACATTTCGAAGATATTCTAAACCGACCAATACCTGTTAACCCGATAACAGAAGTGACAAATGACCCTGTTATTGATGATATCAATATAGGCTACATTTCAAAAGCAGAAATTAGTGCAGCAGTAAAGAGGTTAAAGAATGGGAAATCTGGAGGAAAAGATGAAATCACAGAGTTGTTAAAAGTGGACATAAATACAACAGTTGAATGGCTTGATAATCTTTTCAAAACAATATGGGATCATGAAGTAGTGCCAAGGACATGGAAGCAGGGGCTTATTGTTAAAATACCAAAGAAAGGTGACCTAACAGATTGTGGCAATTGGAGAGGTATCACTTTAACATCTGTTCCAAGCAAAGTATTTGGTAGAGTGCTCATTGATAGAATTAGAGATGGAGTTAACAACAAGTTGAGAGATGAACAAGCAGGTTTTAGAAAAGGCAGAAGTACAGTTGAGCAAATATTTGTGTTGCGCAACATAGTAGAGCAAGCTGTGGAATGGCAGTCAACCTTATACATTACGTTTGTGGACTTTGAAAAGGCATTTGATTCTGTGTATAGGGAGAGCCTTTGGAAGATCATGGCTAGTTATGGAATTCCGCATAAAATACTGAAAATGGTCCAGATCCTGTACGAAGACAGTGAATGCGCTGTGATAGATGAAGGAGTGGAGTCAGACTGGTAAAAACAGGAGTGAAACAAGGCGATGTAATGTCTGGATTCATTTTTCTGTTGGTGGTGGATTGGATAATGAAGAAAACAACAGAAGGAAACAACACAGGGATAAGGTGGAGATTCATGAACAAATTGGAGGACTTGGACTTTGCAGATGATATTGCACTTTTGTCATCTAACTTGAAACATATGCAAACTAAGACAACACAACTTAATGAATATGCATCTAGAACTGGACTCAAAATTAACAAGAAGAAAACCGAAGTTCTACGAATAAACAGCAACAACAACAGCAGCATTATAATTGATGACCATCATTTAAAGGAGGTTGATAAATACACATACTTAGGAGCCATCATCAGCAAACAAGGAGGAGGGGGTGAGGACATTTCCAGTAGAATTTGTAAAGCAAGGATATCATACATGAAATTGAAGCAAGTTTGGAATTCTAACAAGTACTCATTAAGAACAAAATTAGATTATTCAGCTCTCTCGTCATATCAGTGCTACTTTATAGCTGCGAAACATGGAAGACCAACGAAAGCGACAATAAGAAGATGGACACATTTCAATTCAAATGCCTTAGAAGAATTTTGAAAATTAGATGGCCTTATGTCGTGTCAAACGATGAAATACTCACTAGAACAAAATTAAAACGAATCAGTGATGAAGTGAAAACTAGAAGATGGAAATGGATCGGCCATGTTCTTAGAATGGAGGATAACTGCCACTGCAGGACTGCAATGACTTGGGTCCCTGAAGGCAGGAGGAAAGTTGGTCGTCCGAAAACAACATGGAGACGTACGGTACTGTAGAGAAAGAAAGGAAAGAGTTGGGATGGAAGTCATGGAATGAAGCCAAGCCTGTGGCCAGTAACAGAGCACAGTGGAAAGAGTGCGCTGCAGCCTTATGGGCCACTTGGCCCGAAGAGGATAGATGAGATGAGAAAGAGAAGGTACAAAATTGTTTTAGACATGTACGTTAATTTCAACCCTATAGTTTTCAGGATATATTATCAAATAACCTGTGAAAGTTCATCATAGTGTAGGTGCTCAAAAACCCTTGAGCAAACCACGAAATTTCTTACATGTTTTTTATGTTTTACACAAAAATTGCCTGACAGCATTTTTTTTTTTAATGTATCTTTTCTTAAAAATGAAAGCACTTCCATCTAAATATTTTTTTCTGGGTGAATTGTAATTGAACCAACTTTCACTAAGTAAGTTTTCTGATAACAGTTTGTTAATTTGATTATCTGGGATATGCCAATGTTGTACCTTTATTTTCAATAATGTTCCGATAAAAACGCCCCTGTAAAATAGAGAAACGACCAGGCGAAACCTCTTTGGAAGCTGAGTTTTCGTATATATATATATATATATAAATATATATATATATATATATATATATATATATATATATATATATATATATATATATATATATATATATATATATAAATAAAAAATGTGTCCTTATCAAAAGAAATTATGATATTCTCAGTGTAAGCAGGATAAATAAATGATAAAAACATGAGTTTCGTGAAAATGGACCAAAGTTGTACAGCATTACACCCTCTAACACGGTGAAAGGGAAAATCATATACTAACTGTAAATGGCGCATAATTAATAGTGACATTACACGTTTAAAGGCAGCGTACACCACTGGTAAAATGTCTGTAAATGCAGATCCCAACCCAGTAGTATGCTTATTTCAATATGTTATTATCAAACAATTTATATTTCTTTGCATTCATTTTATTATAGAAAACGGAACACGACCGGGATACATTTCACGTTTTCCAAAACATTACAGCACATTGGACAGAATAATTTCTCAAGATGTTTGGCACCATCACAGACTTCACACCAAGAAAGGGTTTAGATTGTAATTCAGTAAACGTAGTAATTGGGTAATTATCAAAGTAGACTTAGATCAAGTCTGCATATTAGCCGTATCTCTCTGTGTACTGCGCCCAGTTTGTTATAGTGTTGTTTATAGCGCCCCCAACGTGCAGCATTGCTTACAAGCAGTAAGTTCGGCTGAATATGGTAACGATTCGATTATTCGTATATTCAAGAACGTAGTCCATCTACGTTTGAGTTGCCGTATGGATAGCCAATGAGAGAGCCCAAAACAATCATGGTAGACGATTCCATTACTAACTAGGTTACAACTATTTATGAGGAAAAGCAAAATTATCTTTTTTCAAAATTATCTTTCAAACGTTATTTCTTCTGTTTAATTAACAGAAATAATCACACTCATTTTAAAAATTTGAAAATGAACATAACCGTACAAACATTTTGTCAAAAAAAAAAACCACTGCAGCATTAACGTGACAATAAGTGTTTACCTTTTACTTTGGTTCTATCTTTTTTTGTAAAGTCGGAAACTTTGCTTGTCCCCCCCCCCTGGAAAATAAATCCTAGCTACGCTACTGACAGTTACATTTTTTTTTAAATAATCGATTGGATTTACTCGTACATGTTATGGAAGTACGGTGGACCAGTGGTGAATTCGTCTGACTGCTTATTAGAAGATTCTGAGTTCGAGATCTGTTCATAACTTTCCTGAATTTTTACATCAACGCTTTTAAAATGTCTTACTTTCCGACTTTTTACCAAAGCCAAAACCAAACACATTACGTTTGTAACCTAACAAACGTACTCTTCGTTTATTTTATTTTTGTTTCCAAAGTTTATATCATCTATCCATTTCAAATGTAAAAAACAATGTTGTGGGCGCAATAAGGTGACACCGAAGGTCATCATTCCACATCCAGAGAGCGAAATGTACAATAGGCTAGGGTGTAGTGAATTTTAGAAAAGTTGGAATTTTAAGTTCTGAATGCCCTTAAATTATGTTCTGGCAATATCCAAGACATTCCACCAAAACAATTCATCCAAAAAACTTTGCCCAACCAACAAATGGATTATATATTCACTAAAAAGTGCCGAGTCATTGTTTTTTTGTGAAAGATGTGTGTTTTCTGTTTGATGTTATGCATAGAAATACACAATCACTTTTATTTATTTATTGTTCAGATAGATTCTCCAGGCTCTAGAGGCCTCACAAATAGGCATTTCCAAGAAATTTAATTTAATTTCCATACACTAAGAGGTCTCTGGATTGTGTCTAAATACAGTCATTTGGGGGTTTTAGTGTCATTCTACTATATGGTTTATGTCAGGAGTGCAAATGGGCAATGTGCACTTCTTGAAATGTGTTTTCTGTCGCATTTTACCTCTACAAAATGTATTGAGCTTATTTTTCTTGTGCAGTTAGATACAAATAAGCTCAAAAGAGATGTGAGCGCAAACTTGAATTTACATGGTAAAAGAAACGTATGCATAAAACAAAGTCCGTACTACCATTTTTCATACCAGTTCTTAATGTTCTTAGCAACTGTATCAGTATCGGACGTTGTGAGAGATATATAGTATGCCCGATGCCAAATCCCTATCATCTCATAAGCCACTTGTGAATAAACTTCATTCATCTGAAAGTTTATCCGTCTTAAGCTCTTCACATCACTAGAACTTATTGTATCACCTCTCAAACTGAAGACTCGAGTACGACAACAGTCCATTCTAGTTGGGAGAACATTTCCAGCCAAAATCTGAAAGATTAACAAATATTGCATAGATCTTGTTCTCTTTGCTGGTATTAAAGCCAATTTAAACGCCATATATTAAGAACATGGCATGTAATGGTGGCACAACTAACTTCAATGTCCTGAACATTGTATATGATGTCCTTGTAATCAGCTTAAAGTAAACAAACCAAGCCTAGCACCCATTGTTTTTAATTGCTATAGTCATTAAGCCCTGATGAAAGAAAATGTTCTATACTGGGGTACACATTGCCCATTTGCACCTCAACACATACATGTATTAAATTCCCTGCGGCGAGGTAGCCCTACTGTTGTTTACAGTAGGTAAATTAATTATTTTTAATTACTCCTTAATTAATTGGTCCAAAAAATCAATTCTCCGTAAGTGCTCCCTCCATACTAATGGAAAAAACATACTGAGAGCTCAGAGAACTGGGTCACTGCGGTCACCATTAACCTCAGTCACAAATTGCCAGCCTGAGGGGGTCCCTATGGGAATTGTGTACAGTTCGGCTTAGCATTGGGTTTCATAACAAGGTCATAGGGGCAGATAACATCTATAAAACAAGCCTGATGGCTCAGGGGCACCCTCAAAGGCCTTTGTGATTGATGTTTGACAGGTCTTGTGGTATTTTAAGCCAATTGGAATCTCCAGGTTGGGAGGGGTGGATATTGGGGTGTGGCTGTTGAGGGGGGGGGGGTCGGAGGATGGTGACGTCTTGGTAATTGATAACCTTGGGTGGCAGGTGGCTTTTATTAATGGGCCAGGGGTTCTATATATAGCTGGAGCATGTATTCTGTGGGTAGCAGCATAGAAATTATAGAAACTGTGCTTTTAAATAAAGGTAAGACACGATTTTAGGAACGTAGTGTTAATTAACTAATTAATTAACTAATTAATTAATAAGGACAACATTTTTAAAAAATTTAAAATATTTTTGATAAAAAACATCTCTAGACCCTCTGAAACAAGTTGAGGTTCATAAAATTGGGGAAATCGGTTAATTAACCCAGGTAATTAACGATTTTATGACCTACTGTAAAAGACACAATCCAGAGACCTCTTAGTTGTACTGGAATTAAATTAAAATTCTTAGAAATGTTTATTTATGAGGTCTCCGGAGCCTGGAGAATCTATTTGAACAAGAAATAAATAAAAATGATATGTATTTCCATACATAAAATCAAACAGAAAACACACGTTTTTCACCAAAAAATGATGACTTAACACTTTTTGGTGAAATATATATAATCCATTTTTGGGTTGGGCAAAGTTTTTGGGATGAATTTTTTTTTGAATGTCTTAGATATTCCCAAATCATCATTTAAGGGTATTTAGAACTTCAAATTCCAACTTTTCCAAAATGCTCTACACCCTAAATTGTACAAGGTTGATGGCCAACTCTATCTATAGGCCATATCAGATTACGTTTATGCCTGAAAATGTGTCGTGTTTCTGTAATTTAACACCTTTCACTCGTCTTAATTAAGAATTAATAATCAGTGTTGAATATAAGTCATGTGATAGTGCTTTTATGATCATCACAGTATATTACAGGTTCCAAAAAATAACCTAGTTAGGCCCAGCAAAAGCATTGATCTAGCCTATACCACTAAGCCATTTCTAAATGTACAAATTAAATTAATTAAATTAAATTAAATAAAAATTATTAATCATAATTATAAAGCCAGAAACATGAGAACGAAAAACGCATAAAACTGTGACACTGCTGTATTCTGAAAGGATTGATGTTACGTTTCAGAACATAGATGCCCTTTATTACGAGGTAGATCTTGTTCCGTGTACTTTTGGAGTTACCGCGTGTTGTGTTTGTTAAATCTCAATAATTACTTTCAAGTAAGTAATTTCACAAGTGATAAGTTCATTACTTGTAAAATAATTACCCTCTACCATTTACTAGAACATATTTCCGCATAATAAATAAGCAATTCGTGCAAGCTCAAGAAATATATTGGAACACCAACAATAGGCTTTGTGATTTAATTAGCACTGAAACCTACAAGATTATAATGAATTGTAAATGCTTAGAACAATTATTACGAATACATAATGAATACACATCGAGTGTTAATTACCAACTAGTTATGCCATTTGCACCTATTTTTGCTCTTTTGGAGGTTAGTTTAGCATTATACTAATGAAAACTTTTTAGTTAAAGCTATCCCCAAGGCCATGTGCGGCGATTCCAGGGAGAAGGGGTACATTTCCCCCAATATTATATGGTGAAGGGGATGCTTATGGCAGTGCCCCGCAATATTTTTGCCTTGTGAATATTTATTTTTTGCAAAATTTGCTACTACATAATATGTGAAATATAATATGCCCGATTAATGCGTTTGAGAGTACACACAATCAAAACATAATCTATCCCGATAAATATTTACGTATTGCAATGTGTTAATTAACTCTTTTTAATTAGCTTCATCGAGGGCGACATTTATCCGCATAGGCTGCGATTCGAGGGGGTGGGGGAGGTACGTGCACACCAAAATATTTGTGACAGGCACGGTAATGACAAATCCCCCTCCCCAAATATAATCCCCTAAAAGAAGTATTCTGAACGCACGTATTAGTACATAATTACAATTTCTTTCAATTAGTCTTTTGGGGTCTTTTTTCTAAAGAATTCGTTCGTGTCCATATACATGTACACCCAGAAATATAGTGCGTTTTCAAAATAGTTTAATTCAAATTGAGTCATTACACATAATATTTTTAGTATTAAAATAAAGTAGGTCAGAAATAAGGTAGGTCAGAGGTCGCGTCAGATTCCCGCCGATGCGTTCCCCACTTCCCCCAAAAGCCCAAGGCTTTCGAGCAGAATCGACTCCAAAATGAGGTAGACCCGGGATCAAGGTTGATAAAACATTTTCTAAAATTGTTTTAGGCCAGGGGTCGATTTCACAAAGCGCTAAGACGCGTCTTATCTCGAGTTAGGACGGATAACTCTTCCTAACTCGAGACGCGTCCTAAGAATGATTTCACAAAAAATAAGAAGGGTTAAACGTGTCCTAACTTCCATGACAACGGTGTCAAACCCGTCTTAACTTAAGATTGGTGTGTAGGTCATCTTACCCATTGAATTAGTGTTATATTAACGTTCAAAATTTGTCATCCACTCTCGATAATAATAATGGCGCTTATACTTTTGGCGGACCACGAAGCTTGACGTGCGTTGAGAAGAGAGCGACTATTTCGGGACAGACGAAATCCGTTAGATGTCTAATCGACGAGGAAATTGTCAGAAGGTGTAGATTTACACAGCAAGGGATAACCCGACTGTTAGAAAGGGTTGGTCAACAAATACAACATGAAACACAGGTAAAAAAAAACAGCATGATCATGACGATAGGCCTACAGTAATTATTTTGACTTTACGCGTCGTAGTTAGCTTGTTCTAGGCTATATATATAATTATATTTTTTAACCTGTATTTTTTTTATAGTATACCGCCCGCAAGCGTAGTGTTTACCACTAGAGATTTATTTTTTGTTAGTATACTTGGGATGTTGGTGGTGGTGTAAACAATCATGACATTTGACCTCAATGTTCACTTGCTAAATTTCCCTAGATACGTATTATACATTTCCCAAAAGTATGGAGCCAAAACGTTGTACATCGACAACTCGCCAATCACCCATCTTGAACTGCTGTGAGAGTGCGAAGTTCCGACGGCCGTTTCGTTTGTACGGTAAAATAAATATAAAAGAGCCGTCGTACAAGAAAGGTCAATAATTGGGTATTCGTTTTATTATATTTTGGATACGTCCTGCTTAAGACGCGTTTTGTGAAATCGATCTTGGGATTCATCCTATATGTAAGATCGATCTTACGGCTAGGACTCTTCTTAAATCCTGTAGGATTAATCCTAAGATAGGAAGAGTTTTGTGAAATCGACCCCAGGTCACACAAGACACCAAAACGACAACATGACACATTTTCATTTGAGAACTGCTGTACGACGATAGCTAGCGGTTACTATAAGTTACCATAGTGTAGATTAAACAGTTATTATAATTTGGGCATCAAGTGACAAGGATCTTTGTGTGAATTATACAAAACAAATATGGCTTTCGTCCAATGGCGGACTGTTCCAAATCTGCGAGTTATAGTATACTCGACTGTACAATAATTTGCCAAAGAAAACTCTCTAAGTTTAGCCTTTTGTCAACAGTTGAATCTGGGCTCAAGGCTACATAATATACTAATTTCCTGAAATAACTTCATCGAAAAGTAATCTTACTCCTTTCTAAACAGAAACGTTACTTTGAAAATTAACAAAATGTCCATGAAACATATGGAATATACATCTGTAAAGTGACAATTACACCTATTGAAACAAAATATTAAATATCAAGAAAATACACTTCAAAATCAATTTGGTACTAATAACTAAATTAAGTACGAATTACGCAATAATTGAATGTCATAATATACAAAACCACACAGTATACCATTACGTCTAGTACAAACATTTGTTTTATTTATAGTGTACAAAATAATCTTAATTTTGTTGGTTTTCATAGAGGATTCTTCTATAGGCCTTATCCCGCCCATATTTTAACTGCATTCTGTAATGCTTTATATTTTTGTTAGCGCTTACATCACAACTATATCCCTGTAATTTCAGTTACGTCTTCCTTCTATTCATGTTTCTCCTTTTGTTTGTCTGTATCTCTTAATACACAGTACTGCGCATGTCTACTCAGCCCTCTTCCAATCTTTGACTGTATCCGATATCTCTGTTCACCCCCTCTGATACACTCTTTCCCAAGCTCTGGAAATTCACCTCTATTCATCCATGCATTATTTTGTCACCCTTTCTCCCAAGCTCTGCCCATTCATCCCTGTTTTAGCATCTTAATGTGTTCCAACCATTCTCTTACATGTTCTCCATTCCCATCCCCATCTTCTCTTACTCTCCCAATCCAACCTCCTTCTATCTCAGTATCTCTTGCCTTTCTTTCTCTTTTTTCACTGCAGTAACATGAATTTATTATTATTCAATGGTACTCATGCTGGGTAGTTTCCCAATATGAACCTCCCCAGTGTTGTGCTTAACATCCAGGTTTTTGCAGTGTTTTTGCAGGGACCAAGTTTTAAAATGTTTCGAATGAAAGTTCTTGTTCACTTAAAAAACGCAGTTACCTGTGACCTATAACAATGGTGCTAAATCAGTGCATTGCTATGTTCTGTCTTGAAAGGAAGAATATTGATACTGAATGATTTATTTCATCAAATACATCAAATACATCATTTAGTTAATTAACAACCAAACAAAAACGTCAAATAGTGTGTTAATCACTAGCATACCAATTACTCGTTGGTACTGGATACTAATTCCACGTCCTGAGTATACGAATGTAAACATGTATACGTAATTACACGGGGAGCTATTACACAAATTACATTAAAAAAAAGTAGCCTGTGAGTGTACACTTTATATTTAAAGAAGTTTAATAGACATGGCGCTATTATTTTACATTCATAAATGCCCAAGACAGTTTAGACAATCTGATTGGACAAAACGTAATCACGCGGGGTGTAGATGGTATAGACTGGCTTATCAAAATCAGAACAGCACGTATGTGCCAAGCTGTTCACCAGCTGTTTCGTGCGACGCGTGACGCGGATTTGAACCAATCAGAGCGACGACGATTGGCATCACGCACCTCACTCGCAAACATGATTGTTCCCATTTCTATTTGGCTTTATTCAACAAAAATTACATTTGTTACATTTTGAAAACGAAATCGATTGAAAACGCAATCGAGCATTTATGACACTTTGATAATAATGTTAATAATTTCCATACAATGACTCCTGCCACTATAGAAAACATCATTTCCCTAACCCCGTCATTTGAAAGGGGAAGGTACATCATTAATTTACAAAAAACAGGACAATAGTCACTTTTTGTAAAGTTGATGATGATATCATATTAGGTCAAACTTGTAGCTTTGCATGGTGAGGATGATAAGTAAGACTAATTGCGGTGAGACCATGTGGAATCTCAATTGAGTAGTAATTAGTTCTGAAAAGAACTGGAGGTACAACTCGACGTTTCGATCAGTGTGCTCTGATCGTCCTCAGGAGCATTCTCCTGAGGACGATCAGAGCACACTGATCGAAACGTCGAGTTGTACCTCCAGTTCTTTTCAGAACTAATTATTACTCAATTGAGATTCCACATGGTGTCACCGCAATTAGTCTTACTTAGGTATCATATTATACAAATATAACATGGTTTGAGGGTGGACAGTCGATATTAGCTCCCCTCGGTATTGGAAGTTGACAAACTAGTTCCCTCGGCTTCGCCTTGGGAACTAGTTTGTCAACTTCCAATACCTCAGGGAGCTAATATCGACTGTCCACGCGAAATAAATCATGTTATTTGTTTTACTATACCTCATACATATTCAGTGTCCATTACAATAATAAGGAGCTCGGGAAAACGTCAATTGACATTTACGTGTGCCGCCATCTTTTCATGTGCAGCTAGGGCGATGTTCGTGCGTGCGTACTACACCCGTGCGACTGTTCCCCGCCGGGACTGTTTGCCGATGGCGATTTTTTTTCTGCAAACAAGAATTGCCATCCCACAATATTTCAGCCAATCACATGGCACGTTATTTAAGATGACGAATATGTATAAGACATCTGATTGGCTGAAATATCGCGGGATGGCAATTCTTGTTTGCAGAAGAAGAAAAAATGCTCCCCGATGCGACAGTCTACTACGCACTACTACGCATGCGTATTTACCCTGTGCGTGAATACTCGCGGGCGCTTGGTAAACAGCCAACGTGATGGTGAATGGACCAGTGAGAATTCGGCTCTCGATCATGAATATGTATGAGGTATAGTAAATCAATTTAAAGCCTCCTACCTGAAGTGCAATCATTCAAATCAATCAACTCAAGTTAACGTAATCTTATTTGTAGATTTTAACATACTTTTTGATTATTTTCTAGTGTGTGAAAGATAACACAACGTATATTCTGATAATTACTCAACATTAATTGTCGTACCTTCTATTTCACTAAATACTCATAACGTGTACTATTGTTAGACAACATGTATACAGTATTGATTGAAATGAAGACGGCTGTGTATACTTCAGAGATTAATATAATAATAAATAGATACGTTTACATATACATCGATATTACATTTGCAAATACCACACATTACATGCAGGAAAATATATTGATATAATCTATTATAATAAATATTATATATATATAGCAATTCACTTCAACAGCCCTAACCATAGTATTAAGGATGTTGAACTCGTAATTGAAGCCTGCACTGGCGATGACACACATCACAAACTTAGGGATTCATCAACTCCACACTGGATTCATCAACTCCACACACTTCAACCCTATGGTCTTCAACACAGTTATTAAATAACCCAGCTATTTTTACTTGTATCATTTCTATTACTAGATTCCATCCACTGCCTTTATGTATTTTTTACCTTTATGTTACCTTATATTGTATGCATTATTTCTTTCCCAAACTGTTCTCTATTGCCACTTTGTATGCTGTTGACCCCTTTTGTTGTCATATCCCTTTGTGTGATATTCTATTCATACCCTAGCTTTACCACAAGCTGCTGCATCTACCAAGCAGCCCGTCCTAATTGAGTGGCTCACTAATCCCTCCTTTGTACACTTCCCACACTCCTATTGGCTTTGCTAAATTGGTGCATATTTTTAATTTGCTACGTCTTTCCTGCTTTTTTGGATACATCCCCATGATCCTTTGCCTTCCCTTTTCCCTATAAATGGATGTGTTTTTATGTTTGTACTTTGTTGATGAAGGTCCGGTTTGGATTGAAAGCTATATATTTATATATTTGGACACTTACCTTTCAATCTGGGATCCGCCCCTTCAGGTGGTAGGTTTCGTCAAGAAACTTGGATTTTCATTATTCAGGTGACATAGGTCTATAATCCGTGACCTTGATCGTTACAACCATTTGGACACATACTTTTCAATCCAAGATCCGCCCCTGATGAATCTAATATACCGCGGAACAGTGCATGTTGCAATGAGTTGTAGTCAGGGGACTGGACCACCAACCACCTTTTCAAACTCCATGTAGGCCTATAGTATTGGTAAGTATATACGTTTTTCATTATTGCCTTGGATCTAGCGGCAAAGTAAGACCATTAGGACGAAAGTGTGTGGTAAACTCCTAAGGGTTAGTGTATATAACACCCCATCCCCGGCTCATTTCAGTGATGGTTCACAGTATGGAAACTTGGTATAAGATTACTGGTACATAATTATTGATCATTGACGTATTTAATAACTTATAAAGATCAACGCTTTATATGTATATGTGTTTGCTCTCTCGATCATGCCAGTTTCCTACCGCTCAAATTGCTCCCGTTTCATTGATCAAGTTTACACACAGGCCACTGACTTACCTGTTTTACTTTTCTCATTACACTATAAATGTATGTTTTTCTATAATATCATGCCATTATATACAAACAATAATTAAACCTGTGTAGATTTCGATTTGATTAAACTCCCAGATGGACCTTCCGTTGTTGAATTCTTTTTTCCAGCGCAGAATGGAAAGGCTCGGGCCATCTGTTTTCTGAAGTTTCCTCCCATGAAAGCGTAAACGAACGGGTTCACGCAAGAGTTAACATACGTCAACATATGGGCAATGATCTTAAATGCAAGGGCAAACATACTTGTGAGGGGGAAGTTAGGATCAAATCTTTGCCAGAGTGCCATGACGTGAGCACCAATCCAACAAGCAGCGAAGGCCAACACGACAGCGAGTACCATGCGGGTTATGCGGCGCTTTTGCATCAACATGCGCAAATGTACAGGGGCGTGGGTCTCCTCTGTCGGTGATACAGATTTCCATAAGCGGTTAAGAACGATGGAGTAGCATACAGCGATGATCGTTAGCGGTATCAAGTACACCATCACGAAGGAATACACGACATAACCAGGATTGAAAATCTCAGGTAGTGGCCATTCTTCCGCACATACCTCATATGTGTGGTTTTCAAACTGGGGGCTCTTAGTCGTAAAAAATACAGCAACCGGAATAGCGAGTAGCGCAGAGACTGTGAGTAATGAAAAGAGAAAAAACAACAGTCAAAAAGACTACCTTCCTGGTATTATATCTTAAGTTAGAATATTTCCCCATAGCTAGGATGATCCTATCGTTATGTTTTCA
>CM055830.1:25396118-25508618 GCA_029582265.1 Zoroaster sp. YZ-2022 | reverse complement strand
TTAAATTAATTTTGTTAATTTTTAAGTTAAAATTGTTTTGCTTATGTTTAGGTGTTTGTGTTACGCTATCTGGGTTGCATGCTTATACAGAGAACGAAAATATTCTTTAAAACAAAATTGCTTTAATATGTTGACGGGTGTTTTTGTAATAGAACAAAATACAATGGAATAAGTGAAAATGTGTGCTCTGAATAAAACAATTCTAAGGTATGGCTATTACTGGGGGACATTGCCATTACCGTCCATCCTGGGGAATTTCCTGATACATTGCGGCTCCGTAATGCCAGATATACAGCAATTAACTCTTTTTTTTCTCATCAGTCTCGATTTACTTACTTAATGTTGTTTTTTGAAACGCATCTAAACAGCGCATTTATTGCTGAATGGTTCCACGGCGCTGCCGAACGAACAAGAATATTTAAACATTCGAACAAAATAAACAAAATAACAACTATGTGTTGATTGCATGAACGTCGTTCATATTTCTTTGTTAAATTGTGTTACTAAAAATAAAACCCGTTTTTATTAGCAGTGTTATTACGGAAACAGATAAATAAATTAATTCGAAATCAAAATATTTTAAATATCAAGGTTTCGCAAATGTATTTGCACTTGCTGAAATGATGCAAAATATTAAAACACATTATATATGTGTAATCAACAACAGATGTTTACTATTAATTTGTAAACAAAATAGAAATTAGCAATACTTTGAATGTTATTTTTTTTAATGTAAACAATTTACAATTAAAATATTATTATTATTTTGTAATGATGAACTGTAACACATCAAATGATATTGTTTGGGGGCAATTACTTTGTGCTAAAAGTGATTGTATCATTATGTCCAACAACAGAGGGCGTTTACTTGCAGCTTACAAACGGGCGGCAGCAAGTCACTGAGGTTTGTCGACCGTGTATTTATTGCAGTGATATGTCGCCAGCTAGCGACAGACCATGTACAAAAGTAGATTGTCTGATGTTAACAGATCGTCAATCGCAGGTCGACAGATCGTGTACAAGAGCGGATTGTCAGATTATAATGGATCGCCAATTGCAGGTATAATGTAACTTAACAAAAACGTAGGTCTAAGCCTTAATTGCAGTATGCAAGACAAGCTAGGCAATGGCACGAAACTCGGCTAAGCTCCAGGCTTACGAGCTATAGTGTTATTTGTACTTTGGTTTGGTTTTGTTGGTTTTATTGCCAGATCAGTAATATAATCATGTTCTGTAAAATTAACTCAAACTGAACCAATGTGCTCGTACCATTTACCTGTACATTTTATAGAGCATTATGTAATAGTCTGTGACGTATTTCGTGACAAGCGCGATTATATCAAAACACGAGCTGTTTCGAAGAACTTGTGAGAACATCAGAACATGGAATAAACAATTATCGCTCACGTCATACATCACCCAATAGCTTATAATTTGATGTGCAGTTAATGAAAACACCAATCATCTTTATACATTATTTCAGAAAATATGCAACTTCTTAAAAGGTTACTATTGACAATGTGTCATATTTTCGCTGAGCGTTGTAAATAATAATTAATGCTTTTATCAGCTGAAACCTTCAGAGGTTGGTTTTTAATAAATGTATATTGATTCAAAGAACGTAAGCATACTCGTAGAAGCATTTTCCCTTGAAGTAACTCAGTTTTGTTTTTTATAAGCAATTAGTCGAGTACGAAACAGCGCATTGGGAACATCCGTGTCCTTTTAAATATAGGAACGTCTAACTGAAAAACGCTATTAGCACAATCTGAAATTACAATTGAAATCCCGTATCAAAACACTTTCCTCTCTAAAATTCCCTTGTGGTCTCCTGGATAAAATGAATTTTTACGTTAAAGTTAAATCGTTTCTTGATGGTCGTTGATTGACTTGTATTTGTCCTGTCAACAAAACCGTGCAGCTAAACCATGGTGTAAACACGGTTCCTCGTCTTATCGGTATGACGGACTCATCATTTATTGGAGTGGTGATTGCTACAATATTGTTGCAGTGTATTCATCGGTCTGTAATCCGCCTCAACTGCGTAGGTTTTTCAAGCACTGCTAAGTGATTCTCTAACAATTTGAATCATTGCTTACTCGACCGACATCATGTACACTTTGTCTACACTGGGCAATTCACGAGGCTATTTTGTTTGTCAGTATGTACTGAATGGATTGTAAATAACTTAATATCCTCAAAATCCCCCAGTACATGATTAATACTAAGCAATCGAAAAACATCTTTTCCGATCAATTAATGGGAATTAGTTGAAAAGGAGCCGATTTTTGGTAAAACGTCTTTAACCCTTCTCGAAGGGTGTGGCTTTTATTGTATGTCCATACAATGTACGGTCTTAAGACGTTATGTGGACTTTCATGCGTCCACGCACGAGTTTGCACGAATTACAAAAATCTTAATTTTCTCAAAAAGGAAGCATTTTATTATATGTCGTTATCTGTCACAAAATGGAGTAGACTATTCAAGGGAAAGACTGAGACAAAATTCTCTCCAAAACTAATCTTCAGTGCAAATGGCAATGTTTTGAAAAATGTATATGTGATGGTGTACATATACACGCATTCAATCCACAACAGTTTGTGTGGAGGTGTGGGTGTGTGTGTGTGTGTGTGTGAACGTACACACCATTCGTTGTGGGGTCCAAAACATAATAGAACAATTGGACCCCACAAGGTAACTATAGAAAATCTTGTACCCCACAGGAGAATTATAAGGAAAAGGGATAATAGAACGAACAAAGGAATACCCCACAAATCAATGTGCGTGAGGGTGAACGTACACACCATTCGTTGTGGGGTCCAAAACACAATAGAACAATTGGACCCCACAAGGTAACTATAGAAAATCTTGTACCCCACAGGAGAATTATAAGGAAAAGGGATAATAGAACGAACAAAGGAATACCCCACAAATCAATGTGCGTGTGTGTGGGTGTGTGTGTGTGTGTGTGTGTGGGTGGGTGTGAGTAAGCGTACCATTCATTGTGTGGACCTGAGAACAAAAGAGGTCCACACAACGTATGGAGTGCTTGCGCTGTGTGGACTCGCACACGTCCACACAATGTTTTTGGACTTTGGAAAAGTACGAATATCTCTGAAATTAGTGATTTGTCTAGGCAGGTTCTTTGACTTAAATCGAAGGATATTATTAAAAGGGAAAAATAGAACGAAAACCGCTCTCAAAACACTCTTCTGTGTGAAATGGGAACGATTTTAAGAATTTCCTATCCTTAAGTACACGAGAACAAAGGAATGTCCACATAACGATAGCTACGCTTACCGGTGTGGGTGGGTGTGGGCCCACAGAAGGCCACTTGTGGGGTACTTTCTGAATGGGGAAAATGGTACCCCACAAGCCGGTCTTTGTTTCCGTGTACCCCACAAGAGAAATTCCGAGAACGTATAAGAAAGGGAACAATAGATCCTCGGGCGGCGGTTCTTTGTTCTTCGTTGTCCTTGGAAGACATCATGTACAAAACCAATGTAGATTACTTCAAAAAGTTAGTGCGGGGTTGTGTGTGTGCGTGTGTGTGTGTGTCCTTGTAGGGAGCAACTTGTGTGGAACTGACACAATGGTAACAATAGTACCCCCTACATGTATGTGTAGGCCTACATGTACGTATGCAGTGTATCACATATGCTACATTAATTAATTTAAAAATTCATTTATTAAAAATAATATGAATGTTAATTAGGGCACCCGGACTACTTAAACCGGGGCGTGGCCTTTGAACAGTAGTAGCTGTAGGGTTGGTTTAGTTTATGGGTTCGTCACAAGTCTCTAATCTCTTCACTATTGGTATGTTTTGTTGTTTAATATGTTCTTAGTATAAACAGAATGCGTTCTTATTTTATTATTTGTGTCACTGAATTCCCATTTCGCTAAATTAGGCCATAACACAGGGCTATACGTCTGTCGTGCCACTCAGTAGTGTCAAACTTAAAATCAAACGAACTCGTCGAACGTGTCGCTCTAGCCACATTTAATTCAAAACATTTTTAGTAGGCCGATTTTAGTTTGACACGGCAGAAGCACGACGTTTCATGTAGGCCTTAGCCTTCAGTCAAGGCACGCGCAACGAACAAAAAATAAAAGACCAACGATTAGTATCTTTATCATTCTCTGCCGATTTGGTAGATAAATGTTTTAATGCATATAATGCGTTATCCAAGGGGCAGATCTATGGTCTCGAAAATGGGGGAACACAGAAAAATGTGGCTATTAAAAAAAAAAAAGAGATTCATGCCCTCCCTCTCCCTCCATTCCTGGATCCAGATTTTCGGTTTTTGTTTTGCGTGCGTGGTGTATACTATAATAATGGGAAGCTGCTCGCTTCACTAAAGGTTACCACACACTGGGAAGATTCATGCATGTTTGAATATGTGATCGTGTAATGAAAAAGAGTTAGTGACAACTCATTTGATGTCAAAATTAGTGAAGTAACTTTTTCAATTGCTGTACACAAATAGGCAGGCCTGGTCCTATTCACAACATCTTGAGGGCACAGAGTTCTATCCATAATAACTGCATCATTACATTAAACTCTGGATGTTAGCAAAATATAACAGCAGGATTTCAGAAGCACTTAAATGTCAACCCTCTAAACAGCCCATTAAAACACCCTTTGGTTAAACCTTTTAAATGTATTAAATTTATCACAGGTGAAGCCAGAACAATTTATTACCTGCCGGCCATAGCGCCTTTTGGGGTAAAATAATGTCATCTTATTGAATCGGATACTTTCAAGTCTGTCATCGAAGCAAATATAAAACGTTTGACATGCTATGACGATCTAGTGCTATGGACAAGGAAGGGGGTGCAGAGATTCAGGAAAAGAATAGGGACAGGGGCAAGTGCTAATCCAACTAGACCCCTACCGTACGCGTACCCAAGAGGGAGAGGGAGAGGACGGAAAGACACTTAAGTATAAAGATATAACCCCTTATTGTTTAATTTCAGGATGAATACGATAACTCCCATTATATTAAGTGTTATGGCAGCCCTTACAATAGCCACTCTCAATGTCAATGGTTTAAGGGATAATTTCAAAAGAGAAATTGTTTTTGATTATTTTGTTCGGAGGAAAATTAACATTGTGTTTCTTCAAGAAACACAAAGCGAAAAGAAAGATGAAAATCAATGGCTTAAACAATGGGGAGGTGATATCGCATTCAGCCATGGACAACGCAATTCAAAAGGGGTTGCTATTCTTGTTTCAGATAAAAGTGGCATTGTATTAACCAATAAACAAAGTGATAGCGAAGGTCGTTGGGTTCAAGCTGACATTGTTTGTCAAGAGAGATACACTATTATGCACCAAATGTGCTGTACCCCAGAATTATTTTTTTTAAAGAACTATGCAGCCATGATATTAATGTTGAACAATTTATCGTGGCTGGGGATTTTAACTGCCAACTGGACATGAATAAACAGCAAGACCGTAGTATAGATAACCTAAAATGTTTAATACAAGAAAAAGAACTCATTGACGTGTGGAGAACAGTTCACCCCACAGATATAGGGTATGTTTTTGTCTCTGAAAATATGCTTCACCAAATTACGGAGATTAGGATAAGTGGAATGGGTATGGCCGATCACAAAGTTATCACTTTGCCACTTAATAACCTAGAGATCATAAGAGGCCCAGGCAGATGGATGTGTAATAACTCTCTCCTTAAAGATGAACAATGTAAAACTATAGATTTGTGAAATTCTTGCGTCGGGAGACAAACAATTGATTTTAATTTTGCCCTACACCGACGTGTGTATAGCACTTTATGCTCAGTGCTTTCCGAGTGTCTGTGAAAAACTACACAGGCGACTCGGGCGGGATTCGAACCCACGACCTCCTGCTTACTAGTGCAGACGTCTTAACCTCTCGACCACCGAGCTTGCCCGATGACAATTGGCCGGCTAGAATCCCATATAGCAGCGGGTTCCGCGATATATATAGATTGGTGAAATTCTTGCGTCGGGAAATAAACAATTGATTTTAATTTTGCCCTAAACTAGAATAGTTTACTTTTGGAGATACTGGAAAACACAGAAGCGTAAACATAACAATATTTTAAAGAGGTACTCTAAGGTCAAATTCAGTTTTGTGATGCACTCATTTTCCAATAGATAGAGTCCTTATTAAAGTGTGAAAAAAATTACAAGTCTCTAACTTCACTTTAAAGTGGTGTAACATATTATTTTATTTGATACCCTTTCAGAGCGATATTTGAAACATGACGTCACTATTTTCTTACGGTAAATGAGTCTGTAACATTTCATACAGGAACTTTTTGTTTGTCAAAAAGTCAATTTCAACGCCGATTTGATCAAATATTGTGGAGATTCAGGAATGAACTGCAAATTCACCGTACAAAAATGTAGAGATCCATTTATTTGAAATGTGACGTCACTGTTGTCTTTGGATGTTAACAAATTTCACACAGGAAGGTTATCAAATAAAATGACATTTTACATCACTTTAACGTGAGGTTAGAGACTAATTTTTTTGTAATTTTTTTCACACTTTAACAAGGACTCTAGTTATTGGAAAATCACAAAACTAAATTTGGCCTTAGAGCCCCTCTTTAACATGGTGGGACATAGGAAAAAGCCGACTCAAAGAAATCATTAAAGAGTACGGTGTTGAAAAGGCAAGACGGGAGAAATATGACAGAAAAAAAATACAAACAAATTACGACAAGATGATGGCCAATCCACGCAACCACTCTGATGAAATCAAACAAATTGAAAAGCAGCTAAAACAGAAATTAAAGAATGGGAAAAAGCCAACATCAGCGTTCACTATTTTAAAAAGGTTGAAAGTGAAAAGCCCAGTAAATATTTTCTGTCTTCCCAGATACAACAAATGAAAACCAATGTTATGAAAATGGTTCAGGACAGTAAAAGTAATCTCCAAAATAAACCAGTTACAATGCTTAATTGTGTGAGAACGTTTTATGAGAAAAAACGGTTGATGACCAAAGGGAAACAATTTCCAATGCTATTAAGAGCATGACATTTGAGGATGAAGTTAAAAGTGCTATGGAGCAAGAAATAAGTGAACAAAATCTGTTCTTAGCTCTTTTCGAAATGAGTAAGGACAAATCGCCAGGGTTGGACGGTTTAACAGTGGAATTTTATACCACCTTCTGGCCTGTTATAAAAGATGACTTTGTAGAAGTTGTTCAAACTTGTAACAAAATGGGTTCTCTACCGAATACCATGAATACAGCTCTAATTTGTTTATTATTTAAGAACAAAGGAGACAGAAGTGATTTAAAAAACTGGCGGCCTATCAGCCTACTCAATGTAGGCCTAGATTACAAAATTATTGCTAAAACCCTTACAAACCGGTTCAAAAAAATCATGCCTGAAATCATTCAAAAAGAACAAACTTGTGGAATAAAAGGGAGGAATATCCATGATAATTTGATGATTTTAAGAGACACCGTAGATTATGTAAACAATGCAAATATCCAGGCTGCTATGTTAAGCATAGACCAAGAAAAAGCTTTTGACAGAATTGAGTGGAATTATATGTATTCAGTAATGGAATAATGGGTATACCAGTAGAACTTACCAAATGGATAAAAATTATGTACAGCAATCCTGTGAGTGCTATTATAGTTAACAATTTCATCACAGAACCATTTTGTGTGACGAGGGGAATTAGACAAGGCTGTCCGTTGTCCCCTCTTCTATATACAATATGTGCAGAGGGACTGGCTTGCTTAATAAGAGCTAACAAAACAATTAAAAGCTAATCCAACATGCAGACGACACAACTATTTTTATTACAGAAAACCAAGACTTTGAAGCCCTTGAAAGTGTTTTCCAGATCTATAGCGAAGGTTCAGGATCCAAGATCAATAAGGCAAAATGTCATGGTTTATGGCTGGGCAACTGGAAAAATAGGAAAGATAAACCAGTGGGATTGAATTGGGAAAACCAGAGTCTAAAAATTGTTGGTATTGTCTTCGGTAACGAAGATAATTCTAGTCAAAACTGGGAACCTAGAATAAATCAAATGAAAGCTGTTTTAAATAATAATAATAATAATAATAATAAACAGTTTTTATATAGCGCAAAATTACAATAAAGTCTCAGAGCGCTTTAGGAAAGGGGAAAAGAGAAAAACCAGAAGTGAGGTATACAATGAGCAAGAATAAAACAAAACAGGTACATTTTTACAACAAAAACTATAGATAGAACTACAAAATACATACAGTGAATCCATAAGTTATTTGACAAAGAGATAAGTCTTAAGAATAGACTTGAACTGTTCAAGGGAGGGGCTTTCTTTGATGTTATTGGGGAGCGAATTCCAAAGTTCAGGAGATGCAACCTGAAATGCCCTTTTCCCATATGCTTTAGTGGTAGCTGGAAATGGTGTTAAGAGGTTTCTTGACCCAGAACGAAGATTTCTTGCAGGACAGTAATTTTGGATTAGTTCTTGGAGGTATTGAGGAGCTAGACCATGTTTGCATTTGAATGTTGTTACAAGAAGTTTGAAAATAATTCTCTGTTTAACTGGCAACCAATGAAGATTATACAAAACTGGGGAAATGGGTTCATGTGAACAGGTACGAGTGATAAGTCTAGCTGCAGAGTTCTGAATACGTTGAAGTTTAACAAGAAGAGAGTCGGGTAATCCATACAAAAGTCCATTACAGTTATCAATGCGACTCATTACAAAAGCGTGTATTAATCTTTCAGTTATGTTCTGATTTAGAAATTGTCTAATCTTTCCTATCTTGTATAAGCCATAAGAAGAAGCCCGACAAATATTATTGATGTGATGTGTCATTGTTAAATGGTTATCAAGCACTACACCTAGATTTCTTGCACACTGAGCCGGTTTGAGATTGACTTTATTAAACATAATGGGTGGTAAAACAGTTTTGTTCCTGAAACGTGATGACAGATGAAGTAACTCTGTCTTCCCTTCATTAATCTTAAGAGCATTTGCTGATGACCACATCTGAATTTCATTTAAACATGATTCTAATCTAGGAATGACAGTTAAATAATCGTCCTTATGCAGTATAGTGTAGACTTGGGTGTCATCTGCATAGATGGCGTGACCAAAACCATATGATTTTATGATATCATCTAATGGCGAGGAGTACATCGTAAAGACGATGGGGCCCATTACTGACCCTGGGGTACTCCTTGCTTCAATGGAAGACTGGACGATACATAATCTCCAATAACAACAGACTGAGAGCGATTGGTGATGTATGATTGAAGCCAGTTCAATGCTGTTTCTCGAAATCCAAATCTGTGCTGTAGCCGCTGGAAAAGGATTTCATGGCTAATTGTATCAAAAGCAGCCGAGTAATCGAGTAACAGCAAAACAGCTTCATGTCCCTTGTCTAGTGTTAAAAGCAGATCATAACAAACACAAAGTAGGGCTGTCTCACAACTATGGTTTTGTCGGTATGCAGACTGCATGGTAGCATTTAAATTATTTGTAGACAAGTAGTTCTGCATCTGGAGTACGGCAACACGTTCAATTGTTTTAGACAAGAACTTTAAATTTGCCACAGGTCTATAGTTTTTAAAATTTTCTGTGTCAAGTTTTGTATTTTTCAGAAGTGGTGTGATGTTGGCGAGCTTAAGCGAGTCAGGGAAATAACCATTAGCAAAAGAGACATTGATGATACGAGCAATGATGGGAGCAAGTTCATTGGCACATTTCTTGACGAGATGCGTGGGGGCAGGATCAAGTGCACAAGTAGATGACGGGGATTTTGCAAGGAGGTTGATGACTTCTTGCACTGAGACCGAAGTAAATTTCTCAAAGATGGTATCACACATTCTGCGACTGTAGTGTGAAGAGACATGTGAAGAAGATTTAAGGAGTTCATTTACTATGTTGTCCACCTTCTCAGCAAAAAAAGATGAGAAACGTTCTGCTAATGGTTCATCTGAAGAGTTTGCAGATGGTAATGACTTCCTGACAGGCTGGCAACACATTTTGTCTACTTTCTTAAAGAGTTCTCGAGAATCACAACCATCAAACTGCTTGGAGTGATAAGCCTTCTTAGCTTCACGAATAAGATGGTTATAATGACGACAGTGTGTTTTAAATATCTGAAGATGTACTTCGAGTCTGGAGGATTGCCACCGTCGTTCTAGCCGCCTCAGATCTTGTTTCACTTTTCGCAGTTCATCATTATACCACGGAGCATTTGGGCGACAAGTAATCTTACGGGAGAGAAGAGGGGCATGCTTGTTAAGGAGACCACAAAGAACCTGTTCATACTGAGCCACTAGCATATCCAGATCACTCATAGGAGAGGGAGATGTATACAATTCAGACTGGAGAATGTCTTTACGGAAAGACTCGATATCAATTGCATGAGTTTTGCGAGTGGTGATGTCTAACTTTACTGGGCCTGGTTTGCCAATGCTGAGGGAACAGGTAACTGCAGCATGATCAGAAGGTAGATAATGCGTAGTAGATAAGTCAGAGATAAAATCTTCAGATGCGCGTGTGAGAACCAAATCCAATGTATGCCCTAGACGATGAGTAGGAGCTAGGACATTATTGCCTCAAATTAAAGGAGCTGATCAATTCCAAAAAGATAGTAGCTTCTCTGTTGTTCTGGTCATCAATATGAAAGTTAAAATCGCCTGTAATCAGTATTCTATTGGGCACTGATACTATTTCGATGGAAAGGAAGAAACCTGACCATGAAGGGAAAAACAGTTATTGTAAATAGCCTAATCGGTGCAGGGTTGTCTTACTTTGGTACCACTCTATCATGTCCAGAAGAATACATACAAAACATGCAAAATATTATTTTGAATTTTTATTGGGATGATAAACCGCATAGGCCTACAATAAAAAAGAACACAATGACAGGATTAAAAGAAAAAGGAGGAACAGGTTTAATTAACGTTAAACGTAAGGTACAGGCCCTCAAAACTAACTGGATTAAGAGGTACACAGAAGGAAGATGGAAATGGAAACGATTATTCAATTATTGGTTGGAAAAAGCTAGCGGGAACAATCGCCTCAAGTGGTTTGTATTCAGTAACCCATCAACCATTGTACCCGAAACACCTACCTTTTATAGGGACTTAATTAAAGCTGTCAAAGAAGCTGTATAAGACATGAATATACTTGTGTTAACGAGGCACTTGAAGTGACTTTATGGAAGAATAACGTAATCACGGGTAACAATGAAAACAGTTAGACAGTAAGGTCCTTAAGCCTATGGGAATTACAGACCTGAGACAGGTAATTGAGAAGGGTCAGCTGATTTCATATTGTAAGATAGCTGGTTTAAAAACAAACATTAACAAAATCCTGATAGAAGAAAAGCGTGAAGGCCCTGCCAATCACATTAGCAAAAAATAGAATTGAAAATCGATTCGAACCCAGACAATATATTAAGTGTTAAGAATACTTCAGTAAAATAAATTTACCAAAGTCTGATAACTAAAGCTTTCATACCCCCGTTGCCGAAAAGGCATGGGAAAAACAACTTCTTCTGAAACAAAAACCTGACTGGAATCAAATATGGAAAAACGGATGTTGTCAAATTTTAGATCAAGAAGACAGAGATATACGGTTTAGACTTAAGCACAGAATACTTCCCATGAAAGCAAAATTACTCAAGATGGGCATTACACCTGATGGAAAATGTTACTTATCTAAAGTGTATGAGGAAACAATTGAACATCTTTTTCTCTCTTGTGAGAAAGTTTTAGAATCCTGCAACTTTGTAGAATATATGCTAAGGAAATACAAAAAAACTAACAATTTTACCTGAATGATAAAATGATTATCCTGGGGATAGGAAAAGGAGTTCAACAAATGTCCCTTTTGTTAATAGGGAGGCTTCATAGGATAATATGGAAAAATAGATGTCAAATAAGTACAGAAATTAAAACGACTGAACAGATCAATATCTTGACGAATTACAAGACCAGCCTGAAACTTTCAATAAGAGAAGAACAAACTAGACTATCACACAACGACTTTGAACAAAAGGCTTTGTGCATGTTACAAAGTAATGTTATAAATTTCTTTTTTTAATAGCTCTGTTGCTGGGGAAAATCACATTCGTCAAATTGGCTAGGAGGTGATTTTTAATTATTTACGGTGTAGACATATGGTGTACATTAATTTTAAATTTTAATTTTATTTTATAATGTAATTACCAATTTCATGTAACCTTTTGATGTATGAGATTGTCTACAGATGTATGTATGCATTTTGAATGTGAAATGATTTATAATAAAAGGAACAGTAAAGTTCCATCTGAAAGAAAAATAAATAAATAAACATATTGAGGTCTACCTTCCAAATATAACTGGCACCATTTGAGGGCATTACCTTGTATACTAATGATATCACGCAGTCTCTTGAGCAAAATAGTATGATCCACGGTGTCAAAAGCTGCACTTAAATCAAGAAGAATCAGAGCGGTCACACAACCATCGTCCATAGCACATAAGATAAGATATCATTTTGCACGCGCAAAAGAGCAGACTCATCGCTATGCCTGGACTTGTACGCAGATTGAAATTTATCAGAAAGGCTATATTCATTGATAACTGTTAAATCTCGAGGCAACAATGCACCCACTGGTCTTTCCAATAAACTTCAAATTAGCCACTGGTCTTAAGACTATCGGGGAAAATACCTTGCTCAAAAGACTTGTTCACAATAGTTGTAATAAATGGAGCAAGAACATCATTACAACTCTCTGAAAAGAATTGTAGGTGCCGGGTTAAGTTCACATGATTTTGAAGGTGAACTACTAATTAATTTTATGACCTCTGACACAGTAGCAGGTTCAAACTCAGAAATATGACAGACGCTCTCAGGTAAATGGTAATCAGACGATGTAACAGAACGAAGTGACAGGAAATATTCTACGAATATTAACAATTTTATCACTAAAAAATTTCTGAGAAAATTTCTCAGCCAAAACTTCATCCTATGCAGTACTAGGTAATACAGGTTTCTTGTTTGTATGTAATAATCCATTCACAGCATTGAATAGCTTTTTCTGATCACCAGAACACTCTGTAATTTGAAAGGAGTAATATTCAATCTTTGCATCATTAATTAAGTCAGTTAACTTTTATCGTGTTAATTTTGTATGCCCAATATTCTTCAAGTATGTGGTACTCAGACTGTGTAACATGTAGCCAACCATGAAGTAGGCGTGCTGATATTGTTTCTATTTCGGCTTAACTCATCTCTCTGCTGGCTCATTTTTGTTACTGGCGTAGCCTGTGGACTAATTTCATCACGAGCCATCATCCCGAAGAATAACACATATTGGGCGTCGGGATTAGACTATGTTGATCTGCTGACTAGCAGCGATCGTAATTTACCTCTAGGGCAACGCTTTGCTTAGTTATGGAAGCGTTAAAGGGCCACAACCAAAAAAAAATTCAAGTTACTATCTCGCCGATGCGAGATACTATCTCGCCGAGGCGAGATAGTAACTCGCCGCGGCGAGTTACTATCTCGCCGCGGCGAGTTACTAACCGTCATGACAGTACGCGTAACCGTTCAGACGTGTAGTTTGGGTGTTTCGTCGATCGTCGCGGTTACATTTACGATAGGCTATAGAGGGCGCAAACTTAAAATGGCTGCGCCCGTGAGTATGCTCGATTGTGCGATTGAAAACGAATTTGACTATGACTTGACTATGACTTTATATACCTTCTCTTGACCAATGCACCGATACCAAAGAGAATCACATTCAATCCAGACTGGCCCAGGTTTGATATATTAACACTAACAGATAATCAGTGCTTAGATAAGTTCAGATTTTTAAAGGATGACATTTACCGGCTACGACATTTAGGCCTACTTGGACTTCCACAGAAACTAACTTTAATTAGAACGGGTCCACTTGCAGTAGCTTTGATGCTATTTGCATGGTCCTCAGGAGATTCGCTTACCCAAATTGCCTATCGGACTTGGAAGAGTTTTTTAGGAGACCGAAATCCACCCTTTCACTCGTTATCAATGAGACCGTTGAAGTTTTGTATAATTATTTTGCGTCATCATCGTTTTCTATCCCTTGATAAACCATGGCTAGATCCTGCACAACTGCAAGTTTATGCAGATGTTATTCATGACAAAGGGGCGCCTTTGCAGAATTGCTTTGGATTCGTGGATGAGACAGTTCGTCCAATTTGTAGGCCAACTCATCATCAGCGAGTGTGTTATAACGGACACAAAAGGATACATGCCTTAAAATTCCAGTCAGTGGTGATACATTGTGGGTTGATTGCTCATCTTTACGGCCCAGTAGAAGGTCGAAGACATGATAGTGCTCTCCTTCGCATGAGTGGACTGCTGCAAGAATTTGAGGCAAGAGATCTGACTGATAGAAATGACCTGCCCTACGCGCTTTATGGGGACCCTGCTTATCCAATGAGACGTTATCTACTAGGTCTATTCAAAGGGGCAAACCTGAGGGCTGAGCAACAAGAATTCAACTCAAGAATGTCATCAGTACGAGAATGTGTAAAGTGGGTATTCGGGAAGATGATAAAAATGTTTGCCTTCCTTGACTTTCGCAAGAATCTGAAAGTACTGTTATCCCCAGTGGCAAAGTACTACCTAGTTGGTGGGCCCCTCACTAACTACCATACTTGTATCTATGAAAATCAGACAAGCAGTTATTTCCAGCTGGACCCGGCACCCTCCTTGGAGAACTATTTAGCATGATTCCATCATTCATGATATAGTAAGTCTGCGTTACGAGTCCCTGAATTATGAATCCTACGTCAAGGATTGTATCTGTAAGAATTTAGTGATTTTTGGAACGTCAGGCTTTCAATAACTAAGTTATATTTATGATCCACGAGATTAAAAAAAAGAAAACAAAAGTATAGTTGAGAATAAAAATTGTCAGGTCTTGATCAGTCAGCAAGTTTACCAGTAGTCTTTGTTTTCTGTTGCTGTGCACTTTCTTAAATTTATTTATTTTTTATTTTATTTTTCTTTACTGTAAAGGCCTATATAAATTTGTTTCCTGTGCCCAATTTCATGTTCTGTAAGAAAAACAAAATAAAATGTTCCCCTGGTTAAAAGGGAACTTAACACTGATTTCCTGTTCATGTTGGTAGCTCGGTGAGCAGGGAAAGACGATTGTTACAATCAGGAATTCCATGAAATTGGGCAATGCTTCCTTACACCCACACTTTGAAGGGAACAACCTTATAATTCATATTGACAAATGAATTTAGCTTTGTAAGATATTTATAAACATTGATTTTAATCACAGCAACAACAAATGCAAATTACATAACGGGGATTGATTACTCAAGTCAAAAGCCAATAAAGAAAATATTAACAGGAAAATGTTATCGCATAATGTCAATACGTAAAAATGTTGTCTCAGGGTTTATTAACCCTTTAGTCTTTAAAAATGTTAAATAAATAAATTAATAAAATCAAATGAAATACATCAAACTTTAAAACAATAATTTAACTGGAAGAAACTGGACAAGGGATCTACTATACATGTAAAAGACGAGAAGTAACAAAAGACTGCACACGTCATTGCACTTAAAAAATGATATAAATGATATGAAATTATGATAAAAACAAGACAGTGTAGTAAAAACACAAACCTGTACACCAAGGACAAAGAAGGGGATACAAAGTATTAATTTTTTTAATTTTAAGTTTTAAATTGTTAAAGTGGTACATACACAATGTAAATCTGAAAAACACCGTATAATACATTATACATAAATTCTGACTAAATAGTCATATGATGTATACCATCTGTACTATTGCATCGTGTGAACCTGTAAAGACTGTGTGCCTAGACTGTAAAGACTGTGTACTATTCCTTAGAAACCAATAAACTACCAGTCGTCCATACTACATCAAATTCTGGCAATGTGAATTGTTGTCATGTTTCATTCATTCATTCATTCATTCATTTTATTTCCACATCAATGCAAACAATAAGTAACAGAAGTACATTCTTGAAATAAGTTAACATACGTGTAAAGCCTCAAAACTTATATACGTGTAAAAGTAGATAAGACTAAACAAAGATGTGGAGGGGGTTTGCAAGAAGCAAAGCTTGTCGGGTGCAAACCCCCTCATATATATTATTTGTGCTCTAAGTTAAATCTAGACTTAAAGCATAAATAATAAAAACAAACATTTTTGGTTACAGAAATGAGTACAAATATCAATGAACGAAAGACAATGAACAAAGAAACCTAAGCAAGCAAACAAACATCCCCCAAAAAACACAAACAAACAAACAAACGCAAATAATGCAAAGCGGTGAAACTAGTATATTAAGTTCATGCACTAATAAGGAGTGATAAATAACGAATTAATTTCAGTTTAAAGTGGGGTAACGAAGAATTGATAGAACAATGATAATTATGGATGTGTTGGGAACTACTTGTATTTATTTAAAAGAATTTCCTTAAGTTTGTTCTTAAAGGACTTGATATTGTTAAGTTTCCGAAGAGAATTGTCGAAAGAGTTCCACAGTTTTGGTCCCGTATACTTAGTAGTTCTTTGGGCAAGTGATGAGCGAGTTAAGGGAATGTGGAAAAGGGAGGCCTGGCGTGTAGAATATGAATGTACCAGTTTATTACTTGTAAACATTGGGGTAAGACACTTTGGTAATTCATTATGTACTAACTGAAACATAAAGCTACCAAGTTGCAGATTGTATAGATCATTAATTTTTAAGGATTTATGTTTAACAAAGAAAGGATTTGTGTGAGCAAAATAATGAGAATTGTTAACAATGCGCAGGGCTCGTTTTTCAAAATAAGCAGTCTGTTGATTGTTGTAGCGGCAGCACTACCCCATGCTAATATACCATAGTTAATATAGGATAAAATTAAGGTGTTATACAGAGAAAATAAAATATGATGTGGAAAAAATGCCTTAAGTTTATTAATAATACCCATATTACGGGAAATTATTTTACATAAGTAATCAATGTGGTATTTCCAGGATAATTTATTATCAATATATAAGCCTAGGAATTTTACACTATTTGTTAAGTTGATCACCGTATTATCAATACAAATATCTATAGGAAGTACAGTGTGCTTATTACTAAATAGCATACAGGTAGTCTTTTTGAGATTTAAGGATAATTTGTTAGATTTTATCCAGTCGGAAACAGAACGAAGTTCTGAATTTATGGTATTAACAAGAGTAACAATATTTTTATGGCTATAGAATAAATTAGAATCGTCGGCAAATAGAACGTAAGATAGAAGTTTGGACGAACTAGTGATATCATTTATGTAAATTAGAAAAAGCAGGGGTCCTAGAATTGATCCCTGGGGTACCCCGCATGATAATGTGCGACAGGTGGATATGGTAGAATCGATTGAAACACACTGCTTCCTGTTAGACAGATAACTGGTGAACCACTCTTGTGATTTTCCACGAATTCCGTAATGGTTTAATTTATACAGCAAAATGTCATGGTTTAGTGTATCAAATGCTTTAGAGAAATCAAGAAAGATACCCAAAGTATGTTGTGAGTTGTCGATTCCTGTCACTACATTATTAATAAAATGGAGAATTGCATGTGAAGTAGAATGTTTAGAACCTGTGTTTCGGTTTGATATATTGTAGCAGGTCTTCTAAAAAATATGCAGAATCTTTATAAAATGGTTCAGGTGTTATAAAACAAATATCGACTTTTTTAAACTCATGACGGGCCCTTTGGCTATCTCTGAGTGTTCTTTTTACATGAGGCAAAGCAGTGAAAACAGTCAAACTTGAAGCAAGTATCCACTCTCCACATGCGTTTTTACATTTAGTCACTTGTGTTTATGTTGACTCAAAGTTTGCTCAACATTCTAAGTATCTAGGAATGTTTACAATGTATATTAAAATGTTCACTTCTAACCCACACTTTGAGCTTAATTGAACTCTGGACTTGAAACATATCACAAAATGACAAATTAAAAAATGCATGTCCATGTGTAGATGCTGGAAATCCTGACAAAACAATGAAATGCAGGAATAAAATTGCAAAACCTGAAAACGTTAACACGGTTTTCAAAATCAACGGGGGAAATATTGCCAGAGGAATCAAATCAAGGAATTCTATGATCACCAACATATGTTAGTTTCACAAACCGTATTCATAGCAGTGCAGTCCTAAAATATGTTTAACCTTACTTTTTTATTAGGGTCATCATCATTTTCATCATTTCATTGTCTTTTTCCAACCTTGCTTCTCTTTCTTTTTTTCCAAATAAAACTGTTCACGCTCAAATTCCAGTTTGTCTTCAAGGTACTTGACATATGAGTCTGCTGTGCTTCGGCGTTTCCTTTGTGGTGGGATCAGCTCTGTGTCTGAAATAATGATCAGTTTAAAAAAGAACAATAAACAAAATGAAAGCACTTACAAGGAAATGATTTTCAAATTAAATCTTAAAACTCAAAGGGTAAAAGTTTGGGTGAGAAAATCCCCTTCTCTTTAAATTTGTTTTGGTTAAAAAACCAGGGATCAGATAGAAAACGACACTGGCAACAGTGGATGACTTTCAAATCAAATCTAAGGGACCTAAGAAAAGCACCTTTTCTGTCACCATTTTGGGCCTTCTTGGCAGAAACCAGGGATTCCATTGCTGCTGCTCTAATGGCTACCCCCTGCATCTCTTTTTCATCCGTCTCACACTTTTTCTTGTCCTCTTCCTGTTTTCTCTCCTCATCCAAGTCAGCAAGTTCTGTTAGAAGCTGGATCCGCTCATCATACTCCTCATCTGTACCGGAGCTGAAAGGGAAATATAGTTAAGAGAAAGATTAGAATTTCATGTGCTATCCCTCTGTGGCTACAATGAATTACACAAGTGTAAGAACAAGGCATTAAGAAAAAATTCTCATAAGAATATTTACAACCAATATATTAAATTTTCACCATGTTATTATGTTTGGAATTCGATCAAACTAAAAATGGTGAATGTATGAAGTGTTAAAAAAAAATTCCTTTCAGAATTGAATTCCATCTCAAAATGTGCTATAGAAAAATTTTAATTTATCATTTCATATCCTCTTTGAAATTTTCCTAAAGTTTATATGGTGATTTGTATGCATATAAAATAAAATAAATTCTGTTAAACAAATTACTTATTAAAGAACTCATTTCATTTCTTCGGTGAGCATCCTGAAGGTGTCGAAAGCGATCTTTGCATGCTCTCAGTGTCACATAAATGTTCTTAGCCTTGATGGCATCATTCATGTTAGTGTTGATTCCCTCCCATGCTATTTTTGAAATTCCTTGGCCTTGACTTGAAATCGCCAAAGCTTCCCTCAGAAGGCCAGGGTAAAATCTAACGGTTTTCTTTGCCATTCTGAAAATGAAAGATGAAACCTTATTAAATGCACTGACTAAATATGGGATGGGGGAATCAAATTTTAAATTTTCTGGGGGTGAAGAAACATAAGAGGTCCTCTTCATTTTCATATAGCCTATGCCATGCCCATACTGCCACAGATACAGCGGCTAGTCCGAGACCAGAAGTAAACATACATGCTACCAGAACTATCTTTATGCTAACTATGAACTATCTCTATGGTTGATTATTTATGTTTTTCTCTCGAAATGTTTAGGAAATTGCTGAGTTTTACAATCCGTTTTTCACTTACGTGTAGTGGAGCTGTTATCCGTGTTGACGACACTTTTACACTTTGACAGATTGAGTAAAACGTCATTAGTGCGCAAAGAGTGATGACGTCACAGCTACTAAAAGTCGCTGTTCCGCTAACCGTATGCAACCGAAACCTCGCTGCTAACTCGCCGCGGCGAAATAGTAACTCGCCGCGGCGAGATAGTAACTCGCCGCGGCGAGATAGTAACTCGCCGCGGCGAGATAATAACTCGCCGCGGCGAGATACTAACTCGCCGCGGCGAGACAGTAACTTGAACTTGTTTTGGGGTTGTGGCCCTTTAACGCTTCCGTACTTAGTCTTGTACTCTTATAATATAAGATAAATATTGTTTTACTTAAGTTTGACATAACAGAATGTGACTTCCAGCTATATCTACTTGCTTTCAAATATTTATAGTGAACTTAAATCGTCTGCCCAGCTAGTTGCACAAAATTAATTACGATTATAATGTTACGATTATAAAATGTTCTGTGTGATTTTACTTCTCGTTATTTTTGGCTAAAACAGTGGTGAATACTGGTAAAAGAAAGTGTACACAACCTGTTTTACCTGTACACAACATGTTGAGGTTGCTTTTCACACAAGAAGCACTTAGTTGACAGAGAATTGCGAATATCTACTCAATTAGCCTACTACTTAAAAGAGAATTTCACATGGTATCACCGCAAACATTCTTTACTTATCCTTTTCACCATGCAAAGGTATAAATCATACAAGTGTTAATGGTAACCAGGGAATGATTTTTCGCTGAAGCACATGACTCTATTGGTATGCACAGTATAAACTACTTCAAAGCGAATACAGACTACGTACAAACCGCACCATGATGTTCAAAGTGCGAATATGGCGGCCGTTATGATGACAGCATCACCACCCCGTCCTCCACAGTGCTCACAACCAGGAGTAACTTGTTTTCTACAAGTCACCATCCATCAAGAATATTATATTGTTAGAAAGAGTAGTTACATATCTTTCAAAAGGGAAGATATCCATTAGTGTAATGTTTTTCCTGGTGGGGACTGGGAAGGTAGTACCCATTACTTAGTCATTAGATCATTATATTGGTATATACTAAGGGAAATCATGAGTCAAATTGCTTTGCATTGATAATTATTTATATATTACTCTAAACAAAACAATTTTTTTTTTTTAAACTGCATGCGTGCAAATGGATTCATAGTATTGTGCAACAATGTATGACTGGTCAAAATTTGTCTTAAATTTAGACAGAACTGTGTATGCACTTGTTACAATTTAACTCAAACAAAAGATAACGTACAAACGATCAATGAATAATACATTTAATAAAACGTTTTTCAGTCGCTAATATCGAAACATGCAACGCATATGGGCCGTGATCCTTGAGTGCGAGGGATCAATATCAACTCATACTCAACCCATACCTAAGTCAACAATTCGTTTTCATACACTTTATATCAAAGTTAACCTGCTTACTCATGCTAAAGTCAACTCGTATTCAAACCAAATATTTAATACACGATTCAGGTCGTATCTAGGTTAACTCGTATCCAAGTCAAGTCGTACTCGAGTCAACTTGCAAATCTGCAATATTCTTCTTATGGCTGTATAAAGACAGATGTATTTGCGAGTTATAGGATCACGGAGGAAAGGTTTTCCTCCATGGATTGGGACCCAAAAGTGCCTAACTGCCCACCCATCGCTCTATCCATTGCGCTATAATCCACTCTATAATTAATTAAGTTGGGTTAGTTTAACCAGCTGTACAAGTCATTTCAATGGCATAACAGCCTGTATTTTCTTTGACTGACTTCCGAAATTGACACCTCACGGGCTGGACGGAATCAAGACTGATCACAAAGCCAGCCCCAGCCGGCTAACCATCAGCCGAGGTTGACTTTAGCGCTAGGAGGCAATGAGCTAATAGAGAGTTAGCTCAGCTCATTGATGGAAGCATCTTGTAAAGACATCAGATGCCATTGAATCGATTGAAAATGTTAGCCAATGTTCCTCACACTCTAATGCCAGTGTTCTATTTTCATCAAATTGTTATTAAACAATGTTTTACTAAATTTCAGTCGTGTAACCCAATTAAAATTAACACATTTGCCTGTTACCGTTACATTACCGGTCGATACAAATCAATTACCGGTACCTATTACAATTACCGGTTTATCTAAATGTTCCTGCTCGGAGGGCCCCTTGTAAATTTTAGGTTCTGCCTTTTCTAAATTGGCCGAAGGTAAAATAAGCTGTTGACTACAATTATCATATTCCGGTACGAGGCAGCAGTTTTCATACTGATGGCTGCTGGTGAGTCGAATCGAATTGTGTCACAAAAAGGTCCATTCGTCCCCAAGGTAGAAAGGACATTAAATTCAATGTCTTGTTGTTCCACTTTTTGATTTTTAAAGGTGAATGTCAAATGTTAAAATTGTATGTATATCAATGACAAGTCTTCTCTTCACGTCAGATAATGTCAATCTTTATAATTAACCTTTATTTTTTTTAAATACACTAAGTAGTCCTGATTGAGCAAGGTGCAAATGTCAAAGGCATTAATTTGGTTATTTTCAAAAAGTACTTTTAGCTGAATGTTAAAACAATATTTTAGCAATTCAAAACAATTTAGTTAAAAGGAACGGTTATATTTAGGCACATACCTTAATAAACTCAACAGACAGTACAAAAAAATCAATGCCACTGTGAAAAACGGAACAGATTTCCTCTATTGAATTTAGTTTCCCCGTGGAGAAGAAGGTAAAAGAACATTGCCAACAAAAAAGAAATACATCACATTGATTCCGTTCTAGGGATGACGTGTACCGGTTCTGTATTGGTCTTGCCGTGAGACAGAACTCAGTTGAAGTACATTTTCATGTACATTTAATGTTTGTTTCGCTATTTCGCCGGGCAATTTCAAATGCGATACTTTGTTTAACCACCATCAATGAATGCATTACACTGCATCGTAAAATATCTGTATTCGTTCAGTTAATCATCATCAGTAATGTTGGCAAAACTGCTATAGTACGAGTTTGCTTACTGTCTTGCAATCAAGATATACATTAAACAACCTCGAAGGTAATTGCGTTTTGTCATTAACGAGAAACAAACGTAAATGCATTCATTTTAATAATAATAATAATGTATAGATTTATATAGCGCACGTATCCACCAACTAAGTGGCGCTCAAGGCGCATTATATTATTATCCCTGCTCATAAGGCTCATAAGGCTCATAAATCATTCCTGAAACCATCTCAGCTCCCTGGGGAGTATACAGCTCAATTGCTGCCATTTCTAGCGCATAGAGAACAAACCATCTCTGCCTTCACAGGTACCCATTTAACCCCTGGGTGGAGAGAAGCAATTATGGTTAAGTGTCTTGCTCAAGGACACAGGTGTCACGGCCGGGGCTCGAACCCACACTCTGCTGCTGGCAACACCAGAACTTGAGTTCAGTGCGCTAGACCGCACGACAATCCACTTTACGTGCATTATACAACACACGGGACCTACGGCTTTACGTCCCATCCGAAGGACGAAGCAATTATGGTTAAGTACCTTGCTCAAGGACACAAGTGTCACGGAATTTAGGAAAAATAACTTTTATTTAGAACTTGACATTATTTACGTTTTCGAATAAATCAATTGAGCCTTTCGTCTGATTAACACTTAATTAGTTGAACATAATAAAATATTATAAAGGTATCAATCTTCACTAGATATATATTTGTCTGAGGCATTGTCACTGACTTTCAAAAAAGTGGAATAACATAAACGTAATCCTTTACAAACATTCTGAATGCATGTTCACTATGTTCTCCTAAACTAAACAACGTTGTATGCTGATGGTTGGCTGTTTAAATGCAAAGAGAGTAAGCCTATTAGCTAAGACAATTATTTTCTTAAATGAATAATTGGAAAGTTATTACATTTCTTACTAGGATAAGAGCATAGTGTGTAAGGATAATGATGGGTCATCTTTAAGGCGGTGACCCTGAAACGTGAAGGTCTAATTGTTTGATCTTGTTTATCATAAAACTGAAATGGATAATATAGATCAAGCTAAAAAAAAACACTGGCTCCCTGGGGCAGCAACCCCGTTCTTATAAAATGAGCCAAAACTATGTCTGTTAATCCCCAAGAGCCCCGTTCCCAAGAAGGCCCATAACTAACTATTGCTTTTCCAGTCGCCACAAAACATAAACAATATATTTTGGCTGGAAGGAAGCTTTCGATATACCTGCCGTCCCAAGAACCACAATTCCTCATCACCTTACACTATTTTAAAATGATTAAGTACTCCAGTATTAAACGTCACGACTCTGTACATGTTCCTGCAAAGTGAATAGACTGTAACATATATGCACGGTCATGTCTTCATGTCATCAGGCAACTGTTAGGGACTTGGGCCCATAGTCCCCAAACACCAAGAAATAAACAAACTATAGCTGTATGACATGTGCCATTTTTACGTACTTGTAATTATTTTAATTTGTGACCTTAATAATTAGTACGTGTCAATAGAACAAAAAAAATATAGGTTGCATAACATAAACTTATACGCATTTGAATATCCAGTGACAAATTAAATCTAAGCAAATTATAACATAATTATAATAAAACAAAATACCATCACTGATTTGGTTTAATCCTATCAAACCTATCCACACCATGATACTTAACATCGATTTAAAATCGAACCTTACTTTAAGATTCCTCAAATTTACACTGTATTCACAAGGAGTGCTTGTGTTAGCCATGGAAAAACAATTATTTTACAAGTCATGTGTTATTCCCGCTGAATCATCCATGACAAAATGCTAATATTTAGTTTTGTACAACTTTAAGTACATATTTTAGCTAGTTCAAATGCTGATAATTCAATATTGCTTGCACAGAGAAAAAGAATTAGTTCAGATTTGTCATAGGCACTGACTTGGAACACACCGTGGACTTAGATGTGATTCGGCTGATTAGCCTAGTTAGGCAGGCCAATGAGCCTTATAACTTATTATAACAAGTTATAAGTCATTTAGGCCTAATTTATACGTGATTCTTTATGCACGTTAGCTTCAACAAGTGTGTTCTATATTCAAAACTGAGTTGGGTATGTTTGTTTATATACTAACACGGTGTGATTTTAGAGAATATCGCATATTAAATAACGATACGACATTCAAAAATAACCATTAGCGATAAACATGTTGATGAAGTTTTCCTGGCTGTTGTCTGCCCCTGTTGACTGACTGGTCTTGCAAATTGTCTTCTATGAGTCGGTTGTACTTTAGAGAGTTCAGGATACCTATATGCAATAATTATAACTACTCAATCACATCTCCTTATAGTTGAAGCCACTTGATGACTGATGGGATCAGGTGATTATACTCAGGTGATTATACTCAGGTGATTATACTTCATGCATCTTCATCATCCTGAAGTGTATCATCTCTATGTATGTCTCGGGATATTCGTCAATTTTAAGTAGGGAATCACACTACAAACCCGGAACTGTCTTGTCGATTATATTTTGATATAATTAACGTCTCCAAAGAAAGGAACAGAAGCTGAAGACCACCAACATAAGACATAATAAGAAATCACCCCCAAGCAAAGATATTGACATAAATGGAAGATCGCCAAAGAAAGATCAAATTGCCTAGTTAGTAAAGCGCTGCTACGTTAACCCAGAGATCGTATGTTCAAATCCCACCTTACTACCTTTATATAGAAGCGTTATTGATATTAACATTTAAGTTTTTAATGTTTTTGTGACCATACAATATTTGGAAGGAAGTGGTGAGAGGATGTGATGCATAAGAAAACTTGTTTCTGGTATGTATAACATGTTTTTTTTGTCACTCATGCACCGATATCACAGTATACATTTGTACGTATACAGACTGTAACCTGGCGCAACGTAATTTCTCCCCCATACTCGGAGCTCAAGTGCATTTCAACCGCCTTCCATCGCCAATGTGCACGAAGTGGATAATTTGTTGAGCTACATATGCATTGGAAGCGTATGGATGCGTAAAAATTCAAATCCTATTAAGCACATTGAAGCAAACACATGAATGTTGATTACCTCTTCATTAATTCTGCCTATACTTATATCGTCACTAGTTGTCTATAATCAAAGTTATCTCACTCATATTGTTGTGGTGGGTGAACTGTGACATTTAACGACCAGGAAAGGTTTATAGTGCCAATGATGGGCTCTTAATCAATAACTGACTAGTGATTGCCATCACCTATACTCACCAGCTCATATAAAAAAATGTGTTATAAACTATTATGTTGCTAAACAACCCTGAAAATTCAATATTCCTTCTGTCATAACCATACGCACTGTATGGCATAGTTGAACTTTGTGTTATTTAGTGTTGTTTAAAATGACAAACACGAGTTCTTATTAATTTATTATTTTGTTTGTCCAAACATTTACCGATCAGTGACATAATTATTAGCCATAACTCACTGCTAAACGTCATAAGCTAATTTCTTACGCTTAAAGCCCATATCATACACTTTATTATTATTATACATTTCTGGTAATGAAACCCTCAAAAGCACACTTAAGCACTCGGAAATCCTTTGTGTACAAATCATATGAGACATGCCCAAGATAGTCCAACGACAATATTAGAACAAAAGAGGGGAACAATGGGAGGTCCAGGGTGTACACCATAAAGAACGTGTGTGAGTAAACGTTATAGTAGACCTAAGAACACAAGATGTCCAAACAATGCAGCTTCTTGAGACGTTAGGCCATTTTTTAATTACGGAATTGTTTCTCGCAAAGTTGGGCGGGTAACGGAAATAACAAAAAAATTAACAATACCAACAAAACAACACCCTTTCCCCTTTTTTCGCCTTCAGAAATTGTGATGAATTGTGGGCGGCGATTTGTTTTTCTCCCAAATCTGAGATTTTGGGTGGCGGGTCCGTAATCCAAGTTATTAAAAAGGGAAAGACTGAGACAAAATCTGCTCCAAAAAGAATCTTGAGTGCCAATGGTTTGAAAATGTGTTCTTCTTAACTACACGAGACCAAAAGAATGTCCACATAGAGCATGTAACACCGCTATTTGTGTGTGATACTTCCAAACGTTTTCACCTATTAAATTATTTTCCTGAAACATGTAACTTTTGGGCTTATAATATTCTTGGCTACTGCTGCGCCTTTGTACATTTATATATTGAATATTGTTTACTTCGTGAAAAACGATACACCATCTTGGCTCGTACTTGCCTGAAATAACATTTCCACAATACACACACATCGTCGGGAGAGAAATCTAATAGGCATACAAAACGCAGCATGCCATATATGTGCCATGTACCAACCATGTATTTCGTCAAGTTACAGGCAATTTTTGTAAATACTTTATAGCGTCGAACTGAATTTGTGGTGGGACCCACAATAAATGTATTAAAGGACCTATTCTATGTATTAAATTTGTCATTTTAAACTATTTGTTTTCCTTTCCTCGGAATGTAATGGTAAAATAAGGGCGATACACCTTTAACTGTCTAGTTTCTCAAACGCAGACATCAGGAAATCAAGATGGCTTAGGCATTATCTATTTATGCATTCATATTACGCGGACGCACATTCATTGCTGTAAAACGACGTGTCTAATACGTCCAGGGCTCGATTTCACAAAGCACTAAGATTCATCTTAAGATGAGTTGTTAGTATTACCATAGTGATTTGTATTGTGACATCACACTTTGCTAAGCAATTAAGATTGATACACAGTTAAGATCAATCTTAGCTCTTTGTGAAATCGGCCCCAGGCCTCAACACAAATAGTTTCAGAAATACAACGGACCGTCCCAAAAGGATGAAACGTTAAAGGGCAGTTATATTAATGTTGTACTTTAACACTATTTGTACTTTAACACTATAACGTATTTGGTTGTGCATCGACGTCAGTGCCTTTTCAAACCAAATGTGATGTGTTCATGTTTCTTACATGCTGTGCTCAAACTGAATCTATAGGTGTTGGTTGTCTCATTTAACCCAAAGCTGATTATTTATATCCTGATCAGTATAAAGGCATGGGCACTGGCTTCAAGCTTTCTTGTATTAAGAGATATCAATATGATGTGTCCTGGGTAGGTTAATTTTAGCAGCTTTGGACAGTATTATTTTCAGTGCATGAATTAGCTTTCTTCACTTAATTATAGTGTTAATTATACTGTTAAACTACAAACTTATTGTTTTGATGACCTGTTTGTTTTTCCAAGAGTGTAATTAATGTTCTTTTTGACCACTCCATGTTGCCCGTATAACACCGTCTGCAAGCTAGCCTACCTTAGTTGCCTTTAATCTATGTTTCTCATCAGCCAGTTTTCAGTCTCATTTCTACAGACATTCTTGAGTACCCAATTCCTCCAATTTCCCGATTCCTAACCCTTCTCTCTTATGTTAACGTCTTCATGTTGCCAATATCCCTTACACATGCACAGCACAGACTAATAATGCCGCAGGCCTGGCTTAAATTACTGCAAGCAGACCAAACAAGTCACTGTACAAGTTTGTTTTGCTGTCTTTATTACCTTACTGATCGTTATGGATAAATTTACTTCGTTTTTTTCTCGATAGAAACTCTCATTTCACCTACCGCTAACAAATCTAACATCTTAACCCTATCAAAACTGGTATTTGTTTGTTTTATCTCATAGACGCTACAACTGATCATATGGAACTTTCTAACTTTTCCTAGTGTGCATTTGGGGTATTATCCATTATATAGCTTTTCCGGGCCAATTTCAAAAATTGGAATTGAAATTCACGCCGATTTTACTGATCCTATCAAATTAGCGTTTCGTTTTTTATATATTGTTGCATTCAAATTAATTTTCAATAACTCATTATTCCGTTTCTGTCATTCACGACTGCTTTTAGGTTGTTCTATTTCGTTTTCCGGCATTAATGACTTCAGTTATCTCATCCTGAAATGGGATGTTTCGCATCTTTTCGTGATTGTTTTGTAGAAGTTTTTTTTAAATTATTTTCACTTTGGTTTATGGGCAATCAATTTCATCTTAAGACTATTCAAATGCACCCTTGGCAAATTTCAGTGATTTTCTGATGATTTCTGAAGACAACGCTGACTATCTAGAAATAATAATAATAATAATAATAATAATAATAATAATAATAATAATAATAATAATAATAATAATAATAATAATAATAATAATAATAATAATAATAATAATAATAATAATAATAATAATAATAATAATAATAATAATAATAATAATAATAATAATAATAATAATAATAATAATAATAATAATAATAATAATAATAATAATAATAATAATAATAATAATAATAATAATAATAATAATAATAATAATAATAAAGATTTGTAGCGAGCACATATCCACCCTGCTGGGCGCTCAAGGCGCAGAAACAAAGAAAAAACATGAATACAAACAATATACAATGATAGCATAGGGAAAAAATTATGTACTGAGATACAAATGTACATGTACCTACAATGCAATTACAAATATACATCATCTTTGAAGAATTGTGACATAAGATGAGTTTTAAGCATCGACTTAAATCTAGTTATACTATGACAAGATTTGAGTTTAGTTGGAAGATGATTCCAGAGTCTCGGAGCCGCGACAGAAAAAGACCTGTCACCCCAGTTCCGTTTTGAAGTTGGTTCCTTTAGGAGTGGCATGTTGCTGGAGCGCAAATTGCGTGATGGAGTGTAGACTTTAAGCAGTTCAGAAATATAAATTGGAGCAATGTTATTAAAAGATTTGTGAACAATTAGCATAAGTTTAAAAACAATTCTCTGTGTAACAGGAAGCCAGTGCAGTTCTTTCAAGATTGGCGTGATATGGCATGACTTTCTGGACAAAGTCATAACACGAGCTGCTGTGTTTTGTATGTGCTGAAGACGAGATATTTGATTCTGCGGGAGACCGTAAAGGAGAGCATTCCCGTTATCGAGCCGTGATGTGACAAACGCATGTATAATTTGTTCAGCAGCACTTTTATTCAAGTATTTCCTAATTCGGCTTATATTTCTGATATGAAATGATGATATGCGAACAATGTTGGAGATATGAGGTTTTAAAGTCATTGTCGAGTCAAATGAACTGGCTAGAACTGGCCATGATATTTTTGTTTGAATACTCGAAAGATGAAATTGATTGCACATGGACGGAACAGAAAATAACATACACATAATCGTTTCCACATCGATGATTTCAATTGATTACATCAACTGAAAATAAATATGCGAAGCATTCAATTACAGGATAGGATAAATGTAGCCATGAAAAACGAGATAGAATGAAGTTGTGAATGACATATGTACGAAAACATCCATGCATGAACACATATGTTTGGAAATTGGCCTGGAAAACTTGTTTTGAAGGGATTGTACATCCATACATAAATATGGGGTGCTACGTGGCCGAGCGGTCTAGCTTACCAGATTCAAGTTCTGGTGTTAGCAACATAATGTGGGTTCGAATCACGGCCGTGACACTTGTGTCCTTGAGCAAGACACTTAATCATAATTGCTACTCTCCACCCAGGGGTTAAATGGGTACCTGTGAAGGCAGAGTTGGTTTGCTCTATATGCGCTAGAAATGGCAGCAATTGAGCTGTATACTCCCCAGGGAACTGAGATGGTTTCAGGAATGATTTATGAGCCTTATGAGCAGGGATAATAATATAATGCGCCTTGAGCACCACTTAGTTGGTGGATACGTGCGCTATATAAATCCACACATTATTATTATTATTATTATACCCACGTGTGAAAGTTTCAGCTAATTTCACTGTATCATAAACAAAAAAATGCATTCAGATTTGATTTGCATTCATTCTGATGTGGAAACAAATTCTAGGCCGTGATCAATTACAAATTTGTAATACGTTTTACGTTTTCTCGAATTAACAGCATGTTCGATGGAATGATTTCTAATTTTGTTTGGTACCATCACTAACTTCACACCAAATATGTTTTTAGATTATAATTTTGTAATCCGGTAACTACCAATAGTAATGACAGGACACTAGACACACTTATTTATAGGGAGGATTGATGCAATCATCATCTCTACAACGTTAATGCTGTATACCTTACATTTTAACCAACATCTTATTATTCAGTAGCTACAAATATAATCAAATATAACGTATCTGTGCCTTTAATCGCTGTTTATGGCATTACGTGACGTTTGATAGGCTTAAATTTGTAGTCAGAAACTAAATGTCGTGATATCGTGTATGAGATTACTTTCAAGGCAATAGCCCCATAGCCAGACGGATTACCTTAGTTTGAAGTGTCTAGGAGGATGCTTTACCCAAGGGCCACATTAAGTCAAACAACATGATACCCATCCTTCATTGTCCTGGTTCACTGGCATATATTAGGTGTTTTTTACTCGCAAATGATGATGTTCAAACAGCTTAGAAATAGTTTTATAATAGTGAATACGGAAATTTCATGTGGTTTGTTATTTCACTGGCAATTTTGCATTTGATCGGTAGTTTTATATTTCCCTTCTTAAAAGGACTATGTAATTTACCTTCGACTAAGATGTTTCAAAAAATAATTGACAGAAGCATTTGTAGAGACTTCTTAGGTGCCATTATTGGATCTGAAATGAATTTATCACAGTGCTTCACCAATTCATGTATTCACTATTATTACTCTTTTATCAATGTCCCCATGCGCAAAAGTAAATTACTTAGTTTTACTAGCAATGCATATATTAACAAATTTAAAAACTGATCATGGTAACAAACATGTTTCACAAGTCACTGAATAAACCTATTTAGGTCATGTAGATAACCACTAGACGACCAACCAACTGATTAATTTACAAATCAACTGAAAAAGTATTAACTTGAATACATCCAGAAAGTGTATAAATGCACTAATATTGATTGGTCACAGCTTTACAGTGACGAGAAGGCTTTTAGGCATCGTAAAATTTTTACTTATTCCTGAGGGACGTGTAGATGTTTATGCAAATACTTCCTAAGGATGACTGAATAGACATGATGGTCACCGGAGATTTGGAATGGTTATTTGGGGCCGGAGGATGGGTAAACGTGGCGTCGTACATTGCTCTTCATTACCACTTAAATTGTACTTATTATAACCGCATTGCGGTGTTCGGATTGGAACTTGGGCCCTGGGCCATTCCTTTTAAATTGCATGTCAAATTACAACACAAACTTAACGGCACATTATCTTGACATGGCGTATAGTGTGGGTTTACCCAACTGTGGTAACACATTAAAATATCCCATTTGTTTTACGTGTAAATCTGCTCCTTGCACATTGTATTCCTCTGGCGGTGAAAATGCAATTATGCTGTGCGTTTGGAGCATTTTGCGGCTTCATTTTATGGTCCATATAGATAAAACTTGTAGTTTTGCATAGTGAGGATGATAAGTAAGACTAATTGCGGTGACACCATGTGGAATCTCAATTGAGTAGTAATTAGTTCTGAAAAGAACTGGAGGTACAAATCGACGTTTCGATCAGTGTGCTCTGATTCTCCTGAGGACGATCAGAGCACACTGATCGAAACGTCGAGTTGTACCTCCAGTTCTTTTCAGAACTAATTACTACTCAATTGAGATTCCACATGGTGTCACCGCAATTAGTCTTACTTATGGTGCATATAATTGTATGAAAAGGTCGCATAAACATTAACTTATGCAGTAATATCGCTATAGTTATGTCGCTTAATACAAACCGGAAAAACATCCTGATGCATTCGTATCTCTCACCCACCTCCTTACAAATTTTTTGTTTCCTTTAATGTTGTTGTATTTTTATTTATTTATTAAGTTTTTAATATTTTGTATCGTTCCATTTTGTATGAGGAGTTTGTCTATATATATATACATATATATACATATATATATATATGTATATATATATATATATATATATATATATATATATACATATATATATATATATACATATATATACATATATATATATATATATATATATATATATATATAGCGGACCGCCCACCAACATAGGGGCTGGTTAGCTCAGTTAGTAGACCGTTCGTATATGTTAATCGAGAGGTCGCGGGTTCGAGTCCGGCATCAGCCAATTTTTCTTTGCTCGCTACCCGTTTATATATATATATATATATATATATATATGCTTAAATGTAGCGGTCTATCTTGAAGTAGAGTGCTCAATGCCACATAGACAGAGCGTAATATACTTGTAGTAAAACTAGTGGAACGCTGGTAGTTGTAACTCCGAGTTTCACGCGTTATGCGATCATCAGACAAGTTGTCTGATGATCGCATAACGCATGAAACTCGGAGTTACAACTACCAGCGTTCCACTAGTTTTACTACAAGTATATATATATATATATATATATATATATATATATATATATATATATATATATATATATAAACGGTTCGCGAGCCAAGAAAAATTGGCTGATGCCGGACTCGAACCCGCGACCTCTCAATTACCGTACGAGCGCTCTACCAACTGAGCTAACCAGCCCCTATGTTGGTGGGCGGTCCACTTATGCCAATTATCTATTGCTCTATGGGGCCAGGTCAGAGGCCAAACCATATCTGCCGAGTAGCCAGGGATCAAGCCCTGGTCAAATGCAAACAACCTGGGTAACGGCAGTAGCGGGGATCACACAACGGGACACAAGCCTTTTACGTGATTGTACACAGAATAAATATATAGGGAGAAACTGACCTGAAATATTATATAAACGTGAAGCGAGCAAAGAAAAACTGGCTGACGCCGGACTCGAACCCGCGACCTCTCGAATACCGTACGAGTGCTCTACCAACTGAGCTAATCAGCCCTATGTTTGTGAGCGGTTTATTTAATATTTCAGATCAGTTGGTTAGTGTACAACCACGTAAAAGTCCTGTATCATGTTGTGTGATCCCCGCTACTGCCGTTACCCAGGTTGTTTGCATCTTACCCGGCGCTCAATCCCTGGCCACTCGTTAGATATGGTTTGGCCTCTGACCTGGCCCCTACAGCAATATATAATTGGCATAAGTGGACCGCCCACCAACATAGGGCTGATTAGCTCAGTTGGTTGAGCGCTCGTACGGTATTCGAAAGGTCGTGGGTTCGAGTCAGACATCAGCCAATTTTTCTTTCCTCGCTTACCGTATAAACGATTGTGCAGTTAAAATTGTTATCAATGTCTTTATAGTGGGAAAACATGACGTATCTAAAAAAAATTAAAAAATAAAATTAAAAAATAAAATTAAAAAAAATTAAAAAAAGTAATATTCAGTCAGTAAGCCCCTATATATACACTATTGGTAAATTCGCGAAACAAAAATAATCACAGTTTGACATGAAACTTGTTGGTGTTAAATTGATCATGGTATCAAACAGGGATGAAATATTTTAGTCTCATGTGCTATGATAATATGAAAATAGTGAAAAATGTCCAACATTAAATACTGGAAACAGCAAATCAAAGTACGAATGAATACGAAACATCTGAATGCATTTTCATTATTTTCTCGGATAATGACACATAATAAACTGAAACTTTTACAGGTTGGTTGTTTAACGGATATCGTGATTCAAAGAAAGTAAGGATACTTGTAGAAATTTGTTTAAACATTACCAATAGTGTATAATGAATTTAAATCACAAACTTCCTCAAATTATTTAACGATAATGTTATCCTTACAATAGTTTACAGTCGTGACACATACACTTGATTAGTGTAATTTAAAACGAACAAACCGCTATTGAGGCTACGAGCGTGAATTATATGCGGTCCAATTAGAAATCAGTATTTTGATGATGTCATAAATGTTTAAAAACACTTTCATTGACAACCGCTGGTCCGAAAACATATTTGGATGTAATATGCCTTCAAAATAATGGACAATTTAGTTTTGCCGCACTTTGGTCACACCCTGGCCCACTGTGCGGCCTTTTACGTCATATGTACAGCTTCTGTATCTGTGTGGTCTATAGTGTGTATGTAAGGTTATGATAAGAATAATAAATACAGACATAGCCTACCTGCATCATGTAGAAGACAAACTTACACATGAACTCTCCAAACAGCCAACCCGGTGTTGCGTAAACAGACGCAGTAAAAGGTGCGCAGAAAACCAAAAAGAAGATGTCAGTTATAGCAAGATTCACGATGTAATAGTTGGTAACTGTCTTCAGATGACCTTGGCACACGATAACGTAGACTACGATGGAGTTCCCAACCAACCCAATAAGTGTTATGATACCAATCACGGCTGGGACCAACCTGGTGTATAATTCTACTGAAAAGCCAGATTCAAGTGAATCTGTAGTTACATCCGGGATGTTCGTGCTGTTGAGAAGGACTTCAGAAATTGGTTCCTCAGACCCCATTTTGATTGGACAAGAAGAGCAGGATGTACACGAAGATTCAGTTCAAAAGCTGCAATTAAAACAAATGAAAAAGGGATAGTTGTATTTCGATATCAGCAAGATGTTATTAAAAGCATTACACTGTCAAATTCAACGATATGAAAAGAATCTCATAAAAGGCCCTTATGTATACTTTCATTAAAAAAAACAGTACTATGCATATTATTTTATCCATATTGATATAGACGTATGCCTATATGCAAACACATCTGAACTATGTGTCTTTATTCTCCTGGCGGATTGGGGACAGAGAAGCAAAGGGGCATGTCCCTCCTCTTATCTCCATGAATGTCAATTTCCCAAACTTTTTTGTTTGCCGACCTTTTTGGCAATGTTCCCCACCTTTGATGTTTGCCTCTTGATCCACCACCCCGTTCACCTTTGTTAACATAATAAGAAAAGTAATATGACATTTTTTAGGGATGCTTATTAAAAATAAAAACTACAATGTGACGCATTGGCATATGGTTATTAATGTATTGTTTGTTAATATGTTTGTTGTTCTACTTAAAGGTTTATGCGTCATTTAAGGTATCAGGTATCTGACAAAGTGGAGAAAAAACGAAAACGAAACCATGTTTGCAGCAGGACTACTTCACCATCTATTCACAAACACTCTCTTGCCAATAGGTGGACACGTCTGTCACTTCTTAAAAGCGCCGACAGATTTGTAGGGCTATAAAAGAAAGCGGCTACCAAATATGTTCCATAACATTAAATGAAACAATTATTTATTAGTATCATAAAATTACGCAAATATCAAACCACAAACCATGATCTTGTTTAGAAAATACCGATTTTATTAATCAATATCAGTGTTATATGCCTATCTCCGAAAACTTCAAGGTCACGTGTGTTTATGCCAGATAACATACGCGTCACCCAGTTCCAGAAGATCATGAATGCGCAATACACTTTTGCCACAGCAAAACTGTGTTACATGAAATAGTTTAAATTGTGTCTGTGTATAGCATCTTATATTTTAATGTTTAACTCAAATAGTTAAAACATACAATTTGCAAGAAACAAATCTACCGACACTAATTAAAAGGACAGTATCGTCACGATCAACAGGGCATGGAATCGGAGTGCCAGTTTTATTGACTGAAAATAATACCCACATGATAACGTCATATTAGCGTTGCTGCTACATAAACGAGCCAGTTGTGTTCATCTTAAACTATAAGACACCAATTCCATGACCTGTTGAATGTCGGCTCTGATCATTACAATACTGTCCCTTTCAGGGAAAATATTACTTTATAAAAAGAAGAAAATGTGTTAAGAATAGCATTTCATTGTTTTCCGGTGAACAATAATGGTACAGTTTGAAAACGAATACATTTTACACTATTTTGTAAATTTATTTCGCTTTCTGCACATTTTTGTACGTCAATGGCATGAAATGAAAGCACAAGCATGCATACATGTGGCAAGGACGTAGTCGTTGGAGCGGTTATTGCGCAATCACAACAATGTGGCAGAACTAATGCCCCAGTCACATTTGCCCTACGGCTAGGATACGGCAGCCGTAGACCCCCAAAATGGAGAGATACCTGCGGCGGCCGCAGAGGATTTGCGGGGGCCTCAGGGTGGCCTTAGGGCGTATCCCTATCTTTTACGGACCGTAGGGGTCGCCGTGAGATTATAGCGCGGCGTTATAACTTTTTTCTTTTCCAGGTTCGCCGTAGCAATTACTGAATTAGACACGCCGTAGCCATGCCGTAGGCGGTTCCACGTCGACCATACGTTGGCCGTACGGTGGCCTTGCGTTTGCCGTACGCTTGCCCTAGGGTGTTATGACTTTTGTGGACCCCCAAAATATTGCGGCGGCCGCAGGAATCCCACGGCCACCATAGGGCAGCCTCAAGGCGGCCCTACGGTACCCGTACGGTGGCCTTGCGGTATGTAGCAAACCCTGCGGCCAACGCAAGGCCAACGCAAGGCCCACGCAAGGCTTACGCGCGGCATGCGTACGGCGACCGTGGGTCTGCCTTGCTATTTGTCAAAACCCTACGGCCGCCGCAGGGTCGCCTTGAGGCAACCGTGCGTCATCACTTAAAAGGCCGTACGGCAGCCGCAGGTTTTCTGTCTCCAAAAATTCTAAATACGCCGTGCGGCTACCTTTACATATGTGACTGCTAGTGTATGACACCGTGGGAATGCTGCGGCGGCCCGATAATTGCTACTGGCCGTAGATATTATAGACCCTACGGCCGCCTTGGCAAATGTGACTGGGGCAAAGCGACAGGTATAAACTACGTGAGGGATGTTAACTGCATACAGTGGCGTAAATCCGTGTCGAAAAGTGGGGGATGTCGTGGAATTCCAACATTGATCAACGGGGGTAACACCCCCCCCCCCCCCACCACCACCACCACCACCACCAACACGGCTTAAAATATCACCTTTTCTCTTTTCCTTTTCGAAATTAGGCCTAGTTATGTCCGGTCCGGCCCACTATGTACACAGACCCATCATGTCCGGCACATTGTGTCCACAGACCCAGGTTCTCCAGAACAATTTTCGACTGGAAAAAATGTTGATTGAGGTTACAGAACAACCCGCTTTGAAGGGTAAAAATTAACGGGATTCTTTTGTTATTATGTTTTATTGATAAACATTTAAATAAGTACGACGTACTTTTAGTAGTCAGAAATGCATTGTTAGTTTTGTTTTCTTATGCACACCGAAGTAAAGCATCAGTAACACCGAATATTTCTTTTAAATCTTCATACTTTCGTTCGTTCATTCTCAATCAATAAGACTGAATGTATTTTCTGTCTTGATTATTTCTGCTCCACTCAATGAAAGGTCGTTTCCAAGTAGAGCATTTCGAACTGAAATTCATTGATTAAACTGCCAGATTTCTTGCAAATAGCAATCTATAATTTCTATATATCATAATTTATAGAGTGTATTGTTTACATGCCCATGAAACTGATAATGACAATTAAGAATATGCTCTCATGATTAGTTTTTTTTTTAATTCGGCATCGGGCGTGATAAGTGATCTTAGTGTAAAACCTGGGTCGATGCAAATACAACCAGTGTTACAAATCAGCCAAATATTTAACAGAACCTATAGACAAATAATTGGGTTCCATATTTTTGTTCTGCAATATAAACTTAGTAATTAGAAAGGCATTGCAGATTTGTTTCTCATGCAGAAAAAAGTAATGCTTCAACAATAACAAAATTAATGTAAATTAAAAATATATATATACAGAATTATTTCTTTCTGAGAGCCACACCAGGTTGTTCTCAAATTGATCATTCTAAAAAATAATAGTGGAATATATCTAGTTATTGATATTGCAGGCTTTTAAATGGTTTACTGAATGTCAATGACGGAAGATGTTGGATCTACATTTTCTCTCAACCAATTCTGACCCAATGGTCAAATTGGTACCTGTAAGGTCAACGTCTTCCGAACAACATCATGTCAAATGACAACTGTGGAAATAGTCACACATGGACCTCATTTTTGTACTGAATACCCACTTTGAGTAAAACAAGTCAAAAGAAATGATGTGTCACTGAATGGGATTTCACCATCATTTTTCAATCATATAATTTACCGGTACCACCATCATTATTAGCATAATCATTAATGTGTCGCATTTTATTTAAAATCATCATTTTGTGTGTATTTGTTTTACTTATCTACTACATTTGTAATGCTTTGTATCATTGTAATATTGTTTTGGGTAGCTAATGTTGCTTTTCAGTTAACATTGATAAACAAATTTGTGTGTTTTTTTAAATTATTTATTTATTGATTTTTTTGTATTTATTTATTTTTATACGCGGTTATTGGAAACAGACCAAATTTCCAATACACAAAGTATGGTGGCTAAGAGAGGCCTCACAAATCGGGCAAACGTTCATACCCCTATGTGAAAAACATTGTTTACAGCAGAGTGCGGAAGAATGTCAATCGATCTGGCAATTTTGGCTGCAATTTGACATCGTTTCATAGCCCCCTTAAAAAGAAAACTAAAACTGCACACGAGCGGGTCTGAGACGGCACGTGCCGGAACCAGAAACCGGAGACGTTTTTGTTTTAGACTAATGATTAATTGATTGCATATGTATCTTGATTGATTGGCTGATGTATCGGCAATACTCATTTGTTTTATTACATTTTGTTATTATTTGTTATATGTTATTGATTTTGTTTCATTATTATCTTCCAAGCCTGCAGCTGTAAATGCAAACAAGTCGTTCCAAGTTTATCAAAATTGTGTTCAATCATATCAAATCATCGATCACTTAAACTGACCATGATTCATTTGATTCGTGTATTTTATTCATGAAGAACTTACACACACCAGACGCATTAGAGAGGCCATCGAGATCGTCAAACACGACACTGTGCCATAGGACATCGGTTTCTTCATCAGCGACATTTGGCGACCTATACTACAGACTGAAGGATCTTCTATATCCAAAGTCCATAACCCACCCCAGACTGAGGGATCCCCTATATCCTAAGTCAACCACCCTCCTTCCCCCTGTGCTTGTTAACAACTGATTCAGTTCAGTGAGCACACACTCCTCTCCCCCAACCCCTAGGATCCTAGTCTCATAGTCTCACAGTTTCCCGCCTGCGCGCCTCAACGAACTATCCTCCAGCATCCATTCATGGGATGATCCTCCAGCAGTCTACTTAAGCAGCAGCATTTTCCAGAGTCCGGCATTCTCCTGAGGACGATCAGAGCATACTGATCGAAACGTCGAGTTGTACCCCCAGTTCTTTTCAGAACTAATTACTACTCAATTGAGATTCCACATGGTGTCACCGCAATTAGTCTTACTTATCATCCTCACCATGCAAAGCTACAAGTTTTACCTTACACACACTTCTTTCAAGGATGTCAGTACAGCAACAGTCTGTCATGTTCTCAGTTAGTGTCTTAGTTTGTAGTATTAATATAACGTAGGGTTCATTATGGCTTACAGATATATCATTTTGTTAATAGGTTTTGATGTTGTAACAGAGTCGTAGCGAAGGCATAATCTTTGAAGGTGTGGAAACTAATTTGCCAGCGGCGGGGGAGTCAGAAACGCTGAGGTAGACGTGAGATAGGCGTGCTAAATTTTTAAGGGGTAGGAGTGACTTAAATTTTACATTTTGAAGGGAGTTTGCGTGATTAAGCAAAATCTCCGAAAAATCGAAAAACAAACGAGGGTAGGTATGAAAATTTCCCCGGAAATTTAATAAATTCAGGCACAAAAATACCTTCTTCGACGGTTTGATTTGTAGGTTTATTTGCCCGCTGAGTCTCGATTTTGTGGCTATTTTGCTGACTGAGGCTCTAAATGTCGACTGAGATTTAATATTTGGAGTGTCACACATCCACCTACTACCACCTCCTCCACATGGCTGCAGCCCTGTGTTTTAATTCATGTACTCTTTTCAATTACAGGTGGTCGCCATGGTTTTCAGCTTAGGAAAAGGCAAGAGAAAACTTGTTACGCATTGAAATTTGAGATGGGTCTCCTGGAATAGTAATGATCCATGATACGCGACTACTCAACTTAATAACAATGAAATTGATACTTGATTCTGGAGTGTGGATATTGCTTATATTTATCCATGTTAGGCACGTATGTTTGAACAAACACGAGTGTTCATCAAACTAGGCGGGAATCAGAATTCAGTACGACGAACGCTTACAGCGGAACAACAATCCAATCCATACCACAATCCAATCTTTAGCCCAAAGAAAGCAAACCTACAAGTGTTTGCGTGCCTTGGACAAAAATGTACAGAGATATTATTCATGTTTTCAAAGAAGGCTTCTGGCTTACGATGACTGGAAAGTTCCTCTCAAGTTGGATCACTTGTGTTCGTGAAGATTTAAATTTGCCCATAACTTGAAAGTCAATACCACTTTCAATGTACGATCACACCTTCAATGCACGAAGGAATGAACTAACGGACAAAAAAACACTGAACAAATAAACAATTCAAATAAATCGAAAAGGATGTTCGTAATTGAAATATTGTTGAATGGGATTATTCAACTGAATATCAAAATGGTATTTCCAACATGAAATATTTGTTTTCGGAATCCCTTTTCCAGAGATGATGGGTATGGGCTAAGTATAATTTTGAATAAGCAATTATTTTATCAAACATCCCATGAGCCCTGTTATTAAAATCTGACGTAAGTCGCCATGTCCCGTGGGCAAAACGGGGAAGGTACAGCATTGGTAATGACCTAATTATAAAATTACCAAATTATTATCGAAATTGTAAATTAATCTTAAGTTGGAAAGATCTGAGTAAACACAGAACCAAACTTTCACAGGTTGGTTGTTTAATGTATAATATATTAAGTAAGCACAATCATAGAAACAGTTTGTTGTACCATCCCTTTGAACTTGCAATAACATAATTATATATTGAATTCAATGCTACAGGGCAAATATACCAAATGAAATCGAGATGTTTCTTCCATACTAACTCGATACTTGATTGAAAGTAGGCCTATACTCTGGGTTGTATAAACACTATTCTGTAGTGAATTATTTATATACTTATTTCCATCTCAATGCAGATAGATCTAAGTACTCAAGTCAAGGTGTCCAATGGAGACTATTTGTGCAACAGTTCACAACAAGTAAACACAGTTAAACCTGCTATATGGATAAAGTGGCCACATAGATAAAGATAGGCTACCACTGTTCAATGTGGCCAGCATTTGATGGTTCTTATCAAACTGCTACGCAATATGCCCTGTATATTGAGGCTACCTGTCTCGTATGGCATCAGTGTTATGGTTCATACAGTATAAAGGTTGCCAGCAAAACGTTTTGTCCTACTTTGCATGATTTAAATGCATCTTCAATCTGATTTAACAGGTATAAATTAACGTGTAATTACTGTCAGAATGACAAAGTTATTATTAAATAGATTATTTGGGGTGTAATATGTCGAAAGTCTCATGCACAGGTAGGATACAGAGTTGAATTGATCACATTCCACTGTCCTTGTCTCTATAAGGTCAAATAAGGGAAAGTGGTGAAATTAATCCCCACTTTTAAGGCGAAATATAAAGGAATGTTATTTATTCAGAAGTTGTTTTCCCTCATAAGGTCATGACCAAAACGTAAAAGATACCATTTGTCTCTTGGTCATGCATCGTTGTCGTTGTCGTTGTCGTTGTCGTTGTCGTTGTCGTTGTCGTTGTTGTTGTTGTTGCATACAAAAGGTGATAACAACATTACAACATATAACTATGCAAAATGAAAATAACATGACAGCAACATTAACAACAAAAACTAAATTTTATATTGAAAAAAAAAAATTCAGTAATTGTTCATTAAAAACCACACAATTATTTCAAAGGAAAATAAAACAAAATGTGTACATATTAAGTACCACGGGAAATAAATAAGCCAAGTGGCATGCATCTATCACATGGCAATTAATTTTAATTCATAAATGCCCAAGCAATTTTGAACGGTTGAGAATTGGTCACGTGGGTGTTTAAGACCGGTCTAAAAGATTTGTTGAAATAGAAACTCCCAACATAAGTTTTATATCTTTACAATGTGGGTAGACTCGTCATTATTACAGATAGGCCTATATTCTTTAAATGTAATGTTTCTTGTGTACGAATCGAATAATAAAAAGAGTGAGGCACGTGCTGACAAACGTTAACCATGTGTATTTACAGCATCCGTAAATCATGCACATGGTCGGAACGGTTTGTTCCCCGCTTAGATATCTGAGCTCTTGTTCGCAGCGCACGTGCACACAGTGCACGGATCCATATGCATGCAAGATCAAGTACATTGGTACATACATGACGTATTATCATTGGTCATTGATTGGCCTAGCAACTGTTCACTGCGATGTCATGTACATGTACAAGATGTGGGTCATGCACTGTATATGTTAAGACCAAAAACGTCATTATCGAGGTCAAAGCTAGGAGTGTGTGATTGGCAATTGTGTAGTTGCAAGTTCCTTTAAGTAACAGAAAACGTTTTGAATGAAACTTACGTGGGAAGTTCGTTGAACTTTCATTCAGTAATGAAACGTGCCTAAATAAGTCTAGAACTTTCGTTGATGCGATGTCTAAAATAGGTTGTCTCAAAAAGCTTAATTGTACACGTAAGTCTAGAATTTGCTAGAATTATGATTTGTTACAAAACTGGGAGACCTTAGTTGGGTGGCGCGGTGGGCGCCCGGCGCCTCGCTTGGGAGGGGTTGGGTTGATCATATGCATCTCTTGTCTCTCCATTATTATACTTCTAATTAATAATAAAGCAACACAGACGTATACAGTAATCAAAGTGCCGTGAACCTAAAATAAAGAAACACGTAAACGCTTGAATACAGTAGAATCAAGGCTGTTGATTGAGTTCTAACATGTACGAAGTAGTAATGCACATTTACTGTACCCACGACACAATTATGGCTGTCGTTGTACGGTGTACGCGTGTTGTTGGACAGCAGCCCCTCCGTGTGTGCAGAAGTTCGCCTAGAAAGGCGCCCGCGGACATAATTGGCCAGAAATAATGGGCCCGCGGACATAGTGGGCCGGACATAATGGGCATCTGGACATAATGGGCTGGAAATAATGGGCCCAGGGACATAAAGCAGGCCTACATGATATTAATGCGCCAGACATAATGGGCATGCAGACATAACGTTCTGGACACATTGGGCCGGAAATAATGAACCCGCGGACATAATGGGCCGGCCACATTGGGCCCGCGGACATAATGCACCTGATATAATGGGCCCACAGATATAATGGCCGGACATAATGGGCCTGAGGATATAATGGGCCGGACATAATGGGCCCAATTCGGTTCACAGACATAATTATCACTGCAGACTTAATGGTCCTTGCGGACATTGTGGTCTGGAACATGTGTACTTTTGATAACCTCTGCGTGTTCACACGCGAAGTTGTACGATGGCGCGTGACGCTTACGACTGTATGCTGTTGATGACAAAAAATCACTGCTCTTTTTTCAGGGGAAAAATATCGACAAAAAAGGTTTTCCCAAAGACCTTGCATTCGGCGGTAAAGATCGCACATCGAACTTTTAATTCTCTTGGGTCTAATTTAAGCCTATATGCCACTGAAATCACTGAAAACAAATTTAAAGCTTTATTCGTAAAGTAGTTTGCAATTATTAAAGTAAAAAACGAAACCTGTTTGAATGATATAACAGAGTAAATATTTACTTTCAATCGAATCGAATTTACGAATACAAGCTTAACGTGTGTTTGTTTAGCAATGTTTGTCAAATCCTCAGATTAATATACGTTGCTTTGACAATCCTTCCAATAATAGTAATATTTCATTAATACTCGATAGTTATATCAAAATAATTGTTTTGAATGTAAATCATTGTTCGTCAACTAAAAAGGATATCTAAAATCCAGGATATCCAAAATCACTAATATTGAGAGGATCGGTTTGAATGTTTCAAACAGATTAATAAACAATGCATCGCTATGTACCCAGAAAAAAATATTTTTAAAAGAAAGAAGTAAAACATTTATATCAAAACAACCTTTAACAAAAAAGCATAAGCAAAATATGTTTTCTGATGAAACAAATTAAATGTCATTCCTTCTCTTTACTGTCAGTATGGATCTATCACCATGAGATTCATTGCCAATCGATGTACTGACACACAAATTAAAGCTACACGGATACATGCCTTACAGTAATACTTAGTCAATATTACTTCTAACTCAATCAGTGAGCTTGGTCACCGTAGGTTATGCCATAGACAGCATTATGTGTAGACAGCAATGGATAGAAATCACTCATGTAAGATGAAGAACCTTAATAGATTCAGCCGTAGGTGAAATTCACGGATGGATTTAAAGATGTGCATTTGGAAGTATACAAATATGTAAACGTGAAGGAGCACAGCGGTCTTTGCAAAGGGGTGAAAACTGACTGCAAGGCAGAAGGTATTTACCAAATCTGTTCATCCATTTTTGGTTGCGAGTGAAAGCCGGCCCTATACAAAAGGCTTTGTAGATTTCATACAAATGAGAATGCGAAATGCGAACTTTTAGCAAACCAACCGTAAGACTTCAAGGACCTATCCTAGCACCGTCATATAATATTATTTGTAAATTTCACATATGCCATTGTTGTATTTTTATTGTGGAAAAAACAAATAAACTAAACTCCCATTTAATTAATCATGTAGTATAAATATAATGATATTCTTCAGGTGGGTTAGGGTTTCTGGAAAAGAGAAAATAAACAGCATCAAACAAACTGCGTAGACCAAGTGCCAAGCGTCTGGCTGACATGTTTACTTTCCCTTGGCAATTACCAATATATGTCAAGATACACTATAATACCTTCCAGGCCAGAATTGACATGGGAAAGGATCCGAAGATACGTGACCCATTTTTAGTTCAGAAACACCGAATTCCGGGCGAGTCTAATTTGAATTCCGGGTCAGGATTACATATTCAATGAATCTGGTCTGTCTGACCCTATACAGTGGCATAGCTAGCGCGGGGGCAGCCGCCCCCCCTGGCTCCAGTTCCAGAATAAGTGGGGCCCCCCTAACACATGCGAATTTTTTTCACATGCTTATGGGACTGACTGACGGGTCCACCAGCAGGCAGGACTATACAGGCAGGGCCGGATTTAGACTTCTTCTTCTTCTTCTTCTTCTTCTTCTTCTTCTTCTTCTTCTTCTTCTTCTTCTTCTTCTTCTTCTTCTTCTTCTTCTTCTTCTTCTTCTTCTTCTTCTTCTTCTTCTTCTTCTTCTTCTTCTTCTTCTTCTTCTTCTTCTTCTTCTTCTTCTTCTTCTTCTTCTTCTTCTTCTTCTTGTCCGCAAACAAAAACATACTTGCCAACTTCACATGAACTTGAAACTTGGCATGTACTTAGAACTTAACAAGTAGATGAAACTCCAGTTGTGAGTGACCCGATTTGACCTTACTTCCTGTCCAAACCGGAAGTCAAAGTTTAATATTTAAAAAAATCATATCTCAACAACCACAACAGGTAAATGGACATTTTTTGCACTATTGTATAGATTGTTAATTGTCGAAAAATATTTACAAAAACATGACCCCAATTTGACCTTACTTCCTGTCCAAACCGGAAGTCAAAGTTTAACATTTAAAAAAATCATATCTCAACAACCACAAGAGGTAAATTCACAATTTTTGTACCATTGTACAGATCGTTAATTGTCAAAATAAATTTACACAAAGGTGACCCCAATTTGACCTTACTTCCTGTCCAAACCGGAAGTCAAAGTTTAATATTTAAAAAAAATAATATCTCAACAACCACAAGAGGTAAATTCACAATTTTTGTACCATTATACAGATTGTTAATTGTCGAAAAATATTTACACAAAGGTGACCCCAATTTGACCTTACTTCCTGTCCAAACCGGAAGTCAAAGTTTAACATTTAAAAAATCATATCTCAACAACCACAAGAGGTAAATTCACAATTTTTGTACCATTGTACAGATCGTTAATTGTCGAAAAATATTTACAAAAAGGTGACCCCAATTTGACCTTACTTCCTGTCCAAACCGGAAGTCAAAGTTTAATATTTAAAAAAAATCATATCTCAACAACCACAAGAGGTAAATTCACAATTTTTGTACCATTATACAGATTGTTAATTGTCGAAAAATATTTACACAAAGGTGACCCCAATTTGACCTTACTTCCTGTCCAAACCGGAAGTCAAAGTTTAATATTTTCAAAAAATCATATATCAACAACCACAAGAGGTAAATTCACAAATTTTGTACCATTATACAGATCGTTAATTGTCAAAAATATTTATACCCCAATTTGACCTTACTTCCTGTCCAAATCGGGTGAAAGTTTAATATTTAAAAATCATATCTCAACAACCACAGGAGGTAAATTGACATTTTTGTACCATTGTACAGATTGTTAATTGTCAAAAGTATTTACACAAAGGTGACCCCAATTTGACCTTACTTCCTGTCCAAACCGGAAGTCAAAGTTTAATATTAAAATAATTTCTAAATTCAGTATTGTATTGTATTCAAATAAACTTCTCGCGAGAACTTCAACAGACGTTAACATTTGACTTCTCCAACACTTCGAATTGATGACGTAACCATTTTACCTTCAACCGAACACCTTGTTTTTGTTGTGACAAAAACTTATATCTAATTACATTTTCTTTTTATAAAGGAAGTCCTTAGTCTGGGGGCCCTCTGGCAGGGGGGCCCTCTGGCAGGGGGGCCCTCTGGCAGGGGGCCCCTCTGGCAGGGGGCCCTCTGGCAGGGGGGCCCTCTGGCAGGGGGGGCCCTCTGGCCCTGTATACAGGGCCGCTTTTACATAGGGGCAAAAGGGTAGTTGCCCACGGCCCCAGGTAAAGAGGGGGCCCTAAAAATCTGTACACTCATTTTTTTTGTGGGCCCCCTGGGATCCGAATCGCCCCCCCCCCCCCTGGCGAACATAGCCAGCTACGCCACTGACCCTATAATGGCACCCTTAGACCTATTATGGGTTAATTCTGACCCAGGAAGTTCCGATTATATAATTTCAAAACACTCCGCTAAGTTATGCAACATATCACATTAGGCATATATTCTCTCAGATCCATTTTTGAAGGACGGTTATACGGTAGCACTTTATTCTTTAATTGTAAAAACCCAAGGCTTGTTTGTGAAACTGATATCGTTACTGTAGGAAATGCGTCATTGTTCATTTATATGTACAGTGACTTTTGTTTCATAATTGTAGCAGTTGTAATATTTTTACAATGTAATGGCTAATCTTTATATTGTCTGGATGGATGATTATGGTGAACTATTTATTGGCGTAGTAATATGTAGATGGACAGCTTTCGTGACACGCACAATTGCTGACCTGTTTTCGGTCTTTTTCCGAGAAGTTCATTGACACGGACACACTCTTCTGTATTTTCCTCTCGATTTCTATTTTGTTTAACCCGTGAACATGGCTTCGCCATGATTTTAATGTTCTCTACATAGGAGAACATCATCCAAGATACCCCAGTGAGTATTTCTTGGTTGTTATATTCACGATTTGTTTGAGGAATTGTTCTTTTCTTTTGCCGATTGTCGTTGTATAATTTCAGGTACAAAGTCATGTACTGTACACATTCATGGACCGCGTATAATGCTTCACATGTGTATAATTAGCTCTGTGCTCGTGTAGCCAATGTTGCTGTCTGTGTATTTATTTGCGTTTACTACAATGTGTCATTCCAGGCGATGGGTTTTCTACATGGGTTTTTCTACATTCGTTTCTACATTGGGGTTTGTTTTCTACATTGAGTTTCTACTGTGAATTAGGTCAACAATGATATAACTTAGTGCTGATTATTCTCCGTGGAGTCTGTTAATTACCCGGATTATCAAAGTTTTCCCACTATAGGACCTAAACTGATGGAACATTATCTTGAAATGTTGTTCTCACTAAAATCGCTTTGACGATATATTTTGGAGAAAACTCTTCTTAAAATTTGGTATAAATTCAACATATTTTTGCCGATCCTTTCATGTTATCCGCGCCCCTGACTGTTTCCCGTGAGTTGGGGCTTATAAAGGTTAATATAGTGTCGCAATGTAGAACAAATTCACTGCAGTTCAACGGAATAAAAAAAAATATTTCCTTAAAAATGTAAATTTACCTATTTCTGTTAAAAGTTAAGACACAGAGATAAATACGGGTTTAACGCGCCGCGTGTTATGGGTTTACTGCACGCGCAAGATTCAAATCATCATCATTATCGACGCTGTTCGTCTTTCGACATGGCGCCCTCAATAATTGTGTTCCAATGGTCAAGATTCAAATGGAGTGTATAATACGGGTATACGCATGGCTAAGCGCGTACATGGCGCACGTCGGAACGTTACTGTTTTTAATGTCCTAGCCTGTGATTGGTTAGTTTTTGGCACTGTGTGATGCTTTTTGAAGTTTCAACCAATTACGGTTGCTCTTCAATGTAATGTATTTATCTATGATCTGGTTATTTTTCTCAACATTGAATAAATTGAAGATCGCCCAAGCGAAATCTTGGACAAAGGTAAATAAGGTTTTTGAAAGACGAATAACCTGTCTATCTATACATATGTTCAAATCTACTGCAGTAATTCAATAACATGTTAAATTATGACTTTTTCTAAAACCGAAATTTCCGTAAATAAACGTTAATGTTTTTATCATAAAATCTCTCGAAATAAAATTGTATTTCCTTTTTCAATAACTGGGATCGAACAATACACTCGTTGGGTTTAATAACATCAAGTCAAATATTTTTTTAAAGAAAGGTTCAGATTTGACATGAATTTTTAAATTGACACTCACAGCTCATTATATATGCAAATACCAATATTGTGCGCGCGTGCAATTAATACGGAAGCACTTTTCAGAAGTTGTGCACTGACTGTATGAAAATCAGAACGGCGCGTATAATATACTATGTGACAGCTGTTCGCCAGCTGTTTTGTGCGACGCGCGACGCGGATTTCAACCAATCAGAGTGACAAAGATTGGCATCACGCTCCTGACTCATGTACTTTGGAAGTGTTTCGTGTGTCCCCAAAACGTGAATTTACCCATTTCTATTTGACTTTATTCAACAAAAATACTTTTTTACCATTCATATAGGTTTCCCGGTCAATTTCGGCAAACTACCTCTCCAGTTATTACTGTGTTTCAATTTAATTTTAAGGCTATGCGAATTGCACATTCTTCATCCAATTTAGCAGAGTTAGTTCTACTGGAGATTTTTACTAAAATGTTACTTTTATTTTCGTATAACAGCAATCAATTTCGCAAAATGAGAATTCAAAAAAATACGAGAAACAAATACAAAAAAGACAACAGAATACGTTTCATATGTTTACTTTAATTCAAATTTAATTTTGTTTTCTTTATTCATGTGCGTTTCTCGTACACTTTATATAGGGCCAATCGGTCTTAATTTGTTTTGTTCATTCTCTGATTAGAATTTGTATTGGTTTTCTGACCTGAGCCTAATTCTGTAATGCGTTTTTGAAACATTTATGTTATAGTGGGCTGTTTCATTATAAACTGTTTTTATTGTTTGAGTATGTCTTTATCATATTTTTCCTGGTTTCTTATTCATTCAATAGTGAACCGTTTTTATACCTTTAAAAATCTATAGGAAACTTAAGTTAAACGAAGTTTAACAAAGTGTCAATTAAGTTGCACAAATTCCACAAATGCCCAATAATGAATTTGAATAACCAAATACACGCCGCGAAAAGCTCCTACGAAATTGAATGATGTTCGAGTGGATTGTTAAATTGGATGGTTATTTTGTTTAAATCGCATGACGCAAGAGTACTTGCCTACTCATAAAACGAAATTGAATGATGATTTTGAGCAGCATTCAATTTCGCGCGAAACAGAATGACGCAGTGTTTAAACTGGCTGCTTATTTGCCGAAATTGACCGGGAAAACCTATACAATTGTGTTGATTAACACTAATATCTGCAGATCCATCCCGTGGATGTTTCAACCTTAACTGCTCAAATACTGTAAATAATACGTTAACCGTACATTCATTTCCAGTTATGAAAATACGGTACCCGTAATTTTTTTTTAAATATTTACAGCCTTTTTACCGTATAAATTAAAGTAAGACGTTAATCTATTTACGGTTTAAACGGTAAAACGCTGGCAACCCGCTGCACTACGTTCTACCGTAAATTTGACGGGAAATTGTTTACAGTGTAGTGAATGTTATAATGAACCTTTTTGTTTGCTTTTCGATCCTGAGTAACTTTTGCTGGGGGACGGCTTTATTTGGGGCGAACTGGTCAGGTGGCATGAATGGGTCCGTCATGTTCAACCGTGGGTCAGTTTTAAGCAGCGACATGAATCTAGTTATACTCTGACAAGATTTGAGTTTAGTTGGAAGATGATTCCAGAGTGTTGGAGTCGCAACAGAAAAAGACCTATCACCCCAGTTCCGTTTTGAAATTGGTTCCTTTAGGAGTGACATGTTGCTACAGCGCAAATTGCGTGATGGAGTGTAGACTTTAAGCAGTTCAGAAATATAAATTGGAGCAATGTTATTTAAAGATTTGTGAACAATTAGCATAATTTAAAAAAAAACAATTCTCTGTGAAACAGGAAGCCAGTGCAGTTATTTCAAGATAGGAGTGATATGGCATGACTTTCTGGACAAAGTTACAACACCAGCTACTGTGTTTTGTATGTGCTGAAGACGAGATATTTCATTCTGCGGGAGACCGTAAAGGAGAGCATTCCTGTTATCGAGCCGTGATGTGACAAACGCATGTATAATTTGTTCAGCAGCACTTTAATTCAAGTATTTCCTTATTCGGCCAATATTTCTGATAATTATGAAATGATGATACGCGAACAATGTTGGAGATATGAGGTTTTAAAGTCATTGTCAAATAGAGCACCCAAATTACGTGCTTGTGATGATGGGGTTAAATAGTCTCACTTACTAATTTGTTTAATTAAATGGGACATTTGATAAGATTTATTGTTGCACCCTGATTGAAGAAATTGGTAATTACACTACCCTGGTCGACTGAGTTTCCGCAGCGGCATGCATATTCAGTAACCACACGTCATTTATAGATTAATGGTTCATAATTATGAATAAATACCAGCATTTGCATTTACTTGAAAATTTGGAGTATTTACTACCATCCATGATGAATAAAAATAAGTATTTTCTTAATGCTAAAAGTGTTTGTTTTTCCTAGTCAAGTATTGCTTAAATCTATATGAAAAAGGAGTACATGCTAATAATAATAATAATAATGTGTGGATTTATATAGCGCACGTATCCACCAACTAAGTGGTGCTCAAGGCGCATTATATTATTATCCCTGCTCATAAGGCTCATAAATCATTCCTGAAACCATCTCAGCTCACTGGGGAGTATACAGCTCAATTGCTGCCATTTCTAGCGCATATAGAGCAAACCAACTCTGCCTTCACAGGTACCCATTTAACCCCTGGGTGGAGAGAAGCAATTATGATTAAGTGTCTTGCTCAAGGACACAAGTGTCACGGCCGTGATTCGAACCCACATTATGTTGCTAATACCAGAACTTGAATCCGGTAAGCTAGACCGCTCGGCCACGACACACTGTTAACGAAATGACAGCATTTGTGAATGTTTCTCGCAGGAGAAAGGTTATGTGCCAAGGAGGGGATGTCGTGACGTTTCTTGTTTTTTAAGTAATAACTAGTCATCTACTTTAATGCACATGAAATAAATGAAACATGGTTTGAATTCTTTTCATTCACACTTTTACATAAGAAACCATTTTTGTTTAATAAAATTAATTAATTTCATAAACGAGAATTTTGATATAAATAATCAATGAAGATTTCTGGTAAAAAATATTAGGGCTTATATGGTTTTACTTTATGAAAACGTATGAATTTGTTTTAATAACAAGTAAATGCATTTAGATTTAAATAAATAAACTTTTTGATTTGAATGTTAATATTATAGGTTTCTGTTCATTTTCGTTTTAAGAATATTCAAATTCACGCCGTATTTATTGATCCGATCAAATTATGATTTCCTGATAATTGGCCTGATAATTGAAAGAAAAAATGGGACAAGTGAATGCCAATTGATGAAATTGAATTAGAATGTACTTATTTTGGCGATGAGTTGGGTTAAAAGACGCTAAAATGCTCAACTTGTGAATTTGAATGTATCTTTTTGCTGATTGAATGATGATGTAAAGGAGCATTCATTTTCAAATCAAATTGAATGAGTCGGTATTAAATTGAATGTAAATGGTTTGAAATTCGCCAGGTAAACCTATATTAATCGTGTAGGTTTTTGTTATAACATTAACTAAAAGGAACATACAGAAAAAAAATATTTCTATAGTTTTTCTTTGAATCCGGAGATCCAGAGGATCAGGAGCCTCCTTCATCATCCTGCTGATTATCAGTGTCAGATTCACTCAAAGCTGACATGATGATATCAGATTTATCTCTAACCACAAATACTGCCTTAATGTATGTGGGTGTGTACAGATGTTAAAAGCCATAAGATTGTGGCATACAGTCTGACTCCAGTAGCATTTACTGCAAAGTTTTTATTTAGTCAGTGCTTTGCAGTAAAATAACCAGATTATTCACACAGAATTAAGCAAATGCTTTTACTGAATGTTTATACTAGGAAGATGCTTTTACTGAATACTAACACTTCCTAGTATTTACTAGTTGTTTCCCCCATACGAGCCAATGTTGGCAGATACTGGGATAATAGAACTACGAAGATAAGCGGCCTTGCGGGGGTGATTTAGACGTCGATTGATACATCATAATGAATATAATCCTAATAGGGACAAGTCTGTAATGATTTCAGTCAGTTGGCAGTATTGGCATAAATTAATGTGATTTCAGAGCGTTCAAACCCTCTATCAAACCTGGCATTATGTTGAATTCAACTGCAAACAAATCAAACTATACAACGTCGCTGGGCAAGGAATTTACTTTTACATGATGTGAAGCGATTGGCTTAAAATATGGAGAGGGAACTGTGATTCAAGATTATTATTGGCACGATAATATGTATGTTTACCATTTCTTTGTTAAGTCAAAGAAAGGAAAGAACAGCTAAGGTGTTTGGAAAAGTCGTTGCAGTCACAAGTCATAACTACTTATAATTTGACACGCTTTGTGTAGCTATATACAAGACGCTACAAATTAATTCTGCTGGCACGACATCTCATTCCCATGGCAACACTTTTACCCCCCGCCTCCGTTGATAGAAATGAAGGTATGTTATCAACAACGTAATACCTTTCAGGAATATGAAGGCCAATATATTTAAATATAAAAAGGAGTGTACAAAAACATGTGCCTAAAATAAAATTCTGAAATAAAAGTACTTTTGACAGAACATAATTATTCTCAGAAACATCACCTCTAGATATGTTGTATCGGCATTTTAAATACATAAAACTAAGTCTCCGGTTTCTGGTCATAGGTTATAGTTATTTTTTGTTATTATTATTATTTTTATTTTTATTTTTTTGCCAACAGGGAAATACGTGCTACATGTATACGCGGGACCAATTTTCCCATATATAAAGTCTGCCGGCTAAGAGAGGCCTCAAAAAGTTGTTTCAAAAAGCACGGCAGAATTCCAATCGATCCAGCAGTTTTGGCTGCAATTGGACATCGTTTCATAGCAAAATAAGAAAATAAAAAAATGCCGAAGCGCTGGTCTGAGGCGAATCACGCGGAGACCAGAAACCGGATACTGTTTTGGCCTAATTGTATAGACGTCCGATCTGACAAACAGATCTTGGTTAATGTCTTCCTTATATTAAGCTACTCAAAACACCAAACATGGAGTTTTTCGCCTGATATAAAAAGTAGGCCTATAACGTTGACCTCTGACGTTATAATGATCATAAGGTTCTAACGTCACCCAACGGCGACTATCGTGTTATATATGCAGCTATAGATTAGTGATAAATTAGGCGGTAATTAAATTAATGGTTTGCTTGAAACATCGTAGCTGACTTCTGACCAGTGTTTCATCAAATTTGCCCAAAGGATCACTCTATCGTCTTCCCTACACAATACCTACGAAACACCCAAGGCTTTGACGAACGTGACAGTGATTTATTTTACCACACATCCGATATGAACTAAGGGTTTAATGCTGTTATTAAGCAATAGGAATTAGTGAATCTTTAATGTCTCAAAATTACGTCATTAAGGTTTGAGAATGCATGGCAGTAACCAAATATATGAGAGATGCAGTTATAGGGTCAAAAACAAGCTACATTGATATACGATGGAAATGACCTCACGTGTTATACAATTCTCTTAATAGTAATTATCCGTATCCAAAACAACTAGCAACGGCACAATGAAAACTGACATTACAAATGGTTTAGCGTAATTACCATGTAAAGCCCGAGGAGGACACAGTGAGTGTGCCATCGTATGATGTCCCTTCGTATATCTGCTGAACGTTTCGAATGTCCTGAATATTCTTAGTCTTAAGGACTCATACAAAATCGCCGACATTGGGGGTATTAATGATTGCCTTGACAACCATTTGTGTTAAATTGGACCACTTGAATTTTGTGGTAAATGTTGGTGGGTCTATTGTTTCGACATTATTTACTTATTTGGATGTACTGGTAATTTGTAATCACTGAACTGATACAGTTGAGTTGTGTTACCACCCCTAATGCATTCTAGGAATCCAATATAACGTGAAAATGCTCAATCCGTATTTAAATGTTTGTATTTTTAGGGAATAAGAGTTTTCTCAATTTTTTTACACATAGCGGTATGAACGTTTAATTGATTTGTGTATGGGAAATTTGGTCTGGTTCCAATAACCGCGTAGCCCATACATGTATCATGTTGGCAAAAGACAAATAGGTTTACAATTACACAGGTCGGTTGTTTTATGTATAATATATTATAATATATTATTATAATATATTATATTTATTCAAAAAGAGTATTTTAAATATGCACGGTGTCATCGACATTACCTTCTACATTCAGTGTATTCATGCATCGCACGTTAACCTTGCGGACAATGCCCATCACAAAAAGAAACACCTTCGTGTTGATCTAATTTTGTTTTTAACACTACATTAAAGACCCCCCCCCCCCCAGGGAATCGCTAATGAAAAGCTTGCAGGGCCAAGATTAGGCCCTAAACCTGGACAAATCATTAAAAACACAACGGCAGAATCTGCCAATCCCCCACAGCCGTTGGTGGGACGACGAGGTTTCTTGCCAACCAGAAATCAACCTCTGGCCTGGCTGTCAGGGTCATACCACTGATATAGTCAGTCATGTAATAATTCAAGTGAATGTGTATTAGTGAATGATATAATTAAGAATCATAGAGCATACACTGCACACCGCGCATATTACAGATTCACCAAGGGTTACTTTGCAATAAATCATCCATCTGTGATAAGATGATTAATTGACGTCTTATGTTTCATTATAACATTGCACTTCATCTTTTTGAACATCGTGAACGCCTAACAGGAATATTTATATTTCTTGAATATTTATTTATTTATTTATAACCATCTTTATAGAGGGATCCAGCAAAGCTGGTCATATGGGGCCCTCATATATAAAAAATACATCAAAATATAACACCAGAAGAAGTCAAACTTGACACTAGTATTGCACAAATAGAACAAGAAATCAACATTGAGCACCCCCCCCCCCCATCGAATAATATCATAACTTTGTTATCCGTCGCAATCAACAACACGGGCATCCTAAGTAATAAAATTTTACCTTCTTTCAGTTTAAGCCGAAATGAAGAATAAGAACTAAAACGAATGGTCAAAGGAATATTATTCAAGACAGACGGAGCTCTGCAACTAAAACTGTTTTTAAAAAGTTCACATTTAAGATTGGAAATAGTATAATTACTCTGTGTGATTGTAGTTGGTCGATGGCCAGCCTGGATCGGGTTTAGCCTCTAGCAGATATAGTCTGGGGCAACACCGGTGGAAGCCTTAAAAGCCTGGCAGGCAAGTTGAAAATTCTTAAAATCCTTAAATATGTTCCAATTAACACACCTTTGTAAGGTTGGCAAAACTGTTTTACCGAGAATCGAAGATTTAGACAACCAGCATATTAAGTTTCAACATATTAAGTTGTTTCGTTAACGAGAAAATAGGCCTAATTGAAATGCATTTTTTTTTTAGGGGGGCTATGAAACGATGTCCAATTGCAGCCAAAATTGCTGGATCGACTGGAATTCTGCTGTGATGAGTTTTAAAGGACTTGCTCACATAGGGGTATGAACGTTTGCCTGATTTGTGAGGCCTCTCTTAGCCACCTATGACCAGAAACCGGACACATTTGTTGGCTTTAGCTGATCATTTCATAACGTTTCGTTTCTGTCCATATCTCGTTCTTTATTAAGTGTACAGATGTATTTACATACTGCATTCAAATGCTTACATATGGTTTTCTTCCATGTCTCACACAAAAACTGAAACCCCGACTGTTCATGTGAACATAATCAGCTTATACATGATTTGCTGGATCTACTCGACGGGCAATGTTTCACTGCGTTATGTTGTGTACAGTTGGGGTTGTAGTTGGCTCTGGATGGTGGAGAAAAAGACTAAAGGCTGAATATTGTACGTGAATAGGGATCGCCGTGAGGTTGTGACAGTTACACAGGTTTCCTATCTAGCCAAAGTCCTCATTTAGATGAATTTATGCGTCAGTCTAATCATGCTGATCATTCAGTGTATGTCGGTTTCCAACAGATATCATAATTATGGTTGGTTAATGGCATCTTCTATACTGATGACAATTAAGGAAAATGCTGCGTGTTCAATTAAATTGAAAACATTGTAAAGTGAAGACGAAGGTGTTTGCTACTGCACTATATACATTTGTTTCAGGCAAACTAGAGCACAATGCGTTTATCAATAAAACGTTGTCATAAATGTAATTTTGTATTACCTAGGTTTGTTTGGTTTCAGAAGTGTCATTGTGTTTTAATTTGCTGTTTCCCATGGAGTCTTTACAAATTTGTCAGTGCGGTTTAGGCCAGAAAGATCTGGTTTCTTGTGCCGCACACAAAATTCATTTCGTGTTTGTTTTTCTTTTGTCTAATTTTTCAGACACTCCTTCTACCCCTAATTCCATTGCTTTTAAACTTAAGTCATGTATATAGAACTTAGGTCGAACATATACGTAGAACATTGACGTAGCTGTGACGTCATTTGGGGTCACGTGACGCTTAAATCATCATAACGTCACATATAGTGCACCAGATCGCCATACAACTTAGTAACAGTGTATGACGTACTTTGAAATGTGACTTACGTCATTGTGCCGTCATCAGGTGTCGAATTAAAAACACGACTCTTTTATAAAGAAACTTGTTTCAATAGTTTTTGAAATGTTTTTCGATTGTCATCTGTGCTGTAGGCCTAAGCCAGAAACGTCGATAATAAAGCTTGGCGGTTTCCTTTGAACCACGGATACAATATAACATTTAGGACCATCTTTGTGTTTCTATTAAGAACAGACACCTCTAGTTTAACAAAAAAAGCCATTTGTTACTTATTGTTTGTCGAATAGTAGATTTAGAATCGCGACTAAATTGTAGGGAAGGTACAGCATTAGTTATGTTGACAAAACTGCTTCAACAGAGAATGCTTACTCTGGCTGAATCAAGAATTAAAAACTCATGTTGTGGAAGGTTCAGCTTATTTGGTAGTTTTGTTCAAAAGAAAACAGTGAAAATGTATTATGTACCCTATATAATGTGGAATTGAGGAAAGATCACTCTCTCCTTAATTCGAAGTGGAAAATATTTCACATTTCTTAAAAAATTACAGATCCTCGGACAAAATATGTAGCCTAAAGGGAGGATTAATACCACTGTCGGCTTTACAGTTATGCAACCATTCAGTTATTTTTTTTTAATTTAACAATGCTATACTATGTCTCTAACGTGGGTAATAAAATATATGTATATCTGATAGCTGAGATCCGACCAGAAACCAGATATTTGTTTGGCCTTACAAATGATATCATTCTTACTCTCAATCTCAAGCAGTCTAAATCTGATTCAAACATAGTATTGCAAGGGAAGGACTTCAGTGATTGATCTGTAACTAAGATGCTCTGTTCCACTCTCATGTAAATACATGTCCTAAACAGTCATCGACGTTCGCTATTAATTGGCTTTGTGTTTTTCATCAAATTGTGAAATAACATTATTGCGTAGTTTTGGTCATGGTTTTGACAAAAGAAGTTAATCGTATCTGCTTTATGCAACATCACACAGTAATGTCGGTAAATTTATTATTTTATCGGTACACAAGTCCAGGGTTGATTTTTGTTTCTATAATGTTTATCACCCCCCCCCCCAAAAAAATTTTAAAAAAACGAACTCCCTTATCTGATAGTCTTATCTACCGATGTGCAACATTACTTGTTTATTCACTCAGTACCCAGCAAACTATAAAGTACTTAGTTATTAATTCAAAATAAGAAAACACATTAAAGTACTTTTTAAAGGTCATTCATGAGTGGAGTGAGAGTGTTGTACAAGTTATGTCAATTGAATATTCATAATTTAAAATTATAGCAACATGTATGGGTAAATTAATTTTGGTTTAAAAATAAAAGACAAAGCCATAGCACAAATATACTGCTAACAAATCAATCAATCAATAAGATTTAGAGAGAAATATTCTAGAAGCTTAAGTGTTCAAGAAAAAACTAAAATACATAGCACGAGAATCGTATCGTTCTCGTACTCGAATTGTTTCTGTACTCGTACTTGTTTTCGTATTCATTAATAAAATAAAGACCATAAGAACACAAAACATAGGCTAAACATGTGCATAAAGTGACGTTATTAATATGAATTGTGTTCACATTCGTTCACGTAGACGATAGAGACCATGAAAAAATAGAAAAAATGTTTACACATCCGAATATGACGTAACACGTATTAATGTTCACAGCATATACGTTTGACGTCACATTCGTATGCACATAATGCATTCCATTTTCTTGTGGTCTCTATTTTCTAAAGTATTTGCTCTCATTCTCATCCAAATTTATACTCAACCTACAAGTAAAGAGTCCATTCTATACAATGTATGGGGTATTTGAAAAAAAAAACATTCTCTACATCCAGTAAAAGCAAGGGGATGAAACGCAGGTTTTGTCCGTGAAATTCAATCTGTACTACATTTAGCAATATGTTATGGACGATTATATAATATATATTCAAATATGGCAAGAAATTTAAATAAACAAATATTAACGTTTCCTTATATTTATTTGTTAATTAGAATGTTTAACGTCCTCAAGTTCTGCTGGGGGTGTAGTGATGGTGTTCGGGGTGGTTATTGGATTTGAAATCCTTGCATCTTCCCCAACCTTTGACAGGAAATTTACTATGCTCATTGTGCCGTGCTTGAATTTGGAGTACAATGCCGTGGGGCATGGGTTATAGCAGGGACAAATTTCATTTAGCTGCACAAAAAACGTATGCTTAGCAAAAATAGGTTACCATGTAAATTTCCACTTACTGTATATTGGTTTTGGCAGGTTCTAAGCTAAATCTTGTTTACTAGATAAAAGTACTGAGCAATATTTTCAGCTCTATGAAATTGGGCCCAAGTTGTATGCTTACAACAAAGTCGTTCTGTATTTGTTCACTGCTGTCTACTGCATGAGCATTTCAGAATCTCACAGAATTGGGCCAATTCCACCCCCCACCCCGAAAAAAAGCAATCCCCTTAGGTCCCTCAATGATGATTACATTTTCAACTCTAAGATTTAATTAAACAAATTTCCGTAAAAATGTTCTCAGGGTTTAAGAGGAGAGGTTATGTCACCTGCTCCCATTCTGTTTGGCGTTGGACTTGTAGGCTTATACGGATTAACTACCACAGAATATGCATGCGATCTAACGTTAGGTTGCACCTCTAGACTAATCATGTTGATCTTCTAAAAAAAAAGGGGGGGGGAATTAACGACATACTTAAATTCAACTAAATCTGCTTTAAATTATATAAATGTTAATCATTATTAGAGGGTGGGTTATTATTATTAGAGGGTGGGCTATATTTCCTAAGCTCTCGTACCATTCAATGTCGAAAATAACGTGTCTTTGCAAAACGGAACATTCATTAACACGATTTCCTGCGATGCAGTAATATATTTTATATAGGCCTATATATTCCATTGGATAGCCTTCAACTTAATTATATGACCACGTCATGAGAAATACACAGACTTTTTTGGATAATAATTTAATATTGTGTGATTTAGCTTTGATTTAGATTATTCCATACATAAACATGAATTTTATCTACTGGGATTTACACAATTTACAATATACTCAGATATAATAGAATAACGTGCTTGCCCATTTGCTTCAATTTAAGATGGAATTATTAATTACACTCTAAATTTACAGAAAGTGCTGTCAACAGAGTTGCCGGCACTTTGCCTGTTATTTTATTTAACCGTGTAATTTTATTTAACCGTTAAATTTTGTAAAATATAATTACAGACCTGTTATTATTTTGCTATAGAAAGCCAGACACGTGCACATTTACTACACAACTGCTGTAAAAATCAAAGAATTCGCATAATTCGACTGTATTTTTACAAATTCTATGTTTACATTATGAAAGTATGGGTAAAATGAAAAAAAATATGTGAAAATAAATACAATAATTTTCACAGATACAGGTTTATTTACATCAAATACATGTAAAAGGAAAAAACAGACAAAAAATATGTGTAAAAATACAGAAATTTTTTACAGTGTACATGTCATTTGATTTATCATTTATTAAATATAACTATTCAAACAATTATTACAAGTCAGCCAATTCAATATTTAGTTGAACATAATACTTGATGAATATTTTTTTCTGTGGTCTGTGTAGATTTTCCTTCGAATTTTCTTTCGATAATACCGTGATTAATACTATTTATCTGGAAACTAAAATATTGAAAATATATTAATAAATGTATTTCTGACAGTACAGTTTCATAGTAATAATAAGGTAAACTGAGAAATGTTAGAAGGTAAAATCGCGTCATAAAAAGGTTTTTTTATTATTATTTAATTTTAAAATTAATGGTGATGATCAACAAGATTACCACTCTCATCATAAGAATAGTTTAATATTTCTGTAGGCCTGTCTCAAAATTTAATTTATCATTTTCTTTTCCATTCGTCTTACGAGGAAAACATCATCCCGATTAATATCCGATCCCAATAGTCATTTATTTAAGTATAATTACATGTTATTATAAATGTGTTCACCAAAAATAACAGTACGAGGTTTCCCGTAGACATCCAATTATGAATTTCAACTATATGAACTGTTAGTGTCATTGTCTCGATGAATTAGAATCAACTTGGATTAAGTTGCTGGATTATGCAGGTTTCACTTCCCCTACCCTGCTAAAAATTGGACGGAAAAGTGCTGCTGTCACATGCCACTGTAAAAGTCCGATTTGTAGGTTTCGTGCGAGACAAAAGTACGATCTTTCCCCTAGATAAAAAGGACTGGATACGCCAAGATTGTAATGAATATTTTAATTAATGTACATTTTAAATTATCAGTAGCTTACATAAATTAAAATTAATAATAAAGTAATAATTGTTCATTATTTGAAAGACAACCATACGCACCTTATGACTGGAACACCAGTCTAACTGTCCTCACGCACAGACAGATGGATGCAGCTCGTCCTGCTTACTTTGATATTTCAATCCACAGATGCCATTAAACCACGTCCGTTTGCCAACTCTGCTCTCAGCTAACAAGTAACCACAAATGTACTGTAACACTTGTCTCTTTCATCAAAGCCAACCCCTGCCCACGAGGAATGGTTGGCTATACCCAACCTCACGCATGCGCATAATTGTGGAAATTATGCAGTACTAAGGTGGTGGGTCTGTAGGACTCATTCCTGCCAATAGCCCTAGTGTGGTTTTGAATGATGGAAGTCCTTTCTGAAGTTGATTATGTTATTGGACTGTTCTTGTAATTTGTTTGCATATATATATACCCATAGGAGAATCCCCAGCGAAATATTGGAATTGGAAAGGAGTGAGTTGGAGAGAGAGAGAGAGAGAGAGAGAGAGAGAGAGAGAGAGAGAGTATCTAATTAGAATATAATAGGTAAAACTTGTAGCTTTGCATGGTGAGGATGATAAGTAAGACTAATTGCGGTGACACCATGTGGAATCTCAATTGAGTAGTAATTAGTTCTGAAAAAGAACTGGTGGTACAACTCGACGTTTCGATCAGTATGCTCTGATCGTCCTGAATAGAATATAATACATCGCCAGCACATTCATGTCCACACAGTTTACGGTAATTTCACTATCGTCCTTTATTTCGAGCTGTCATTTGTGTACACAGTTTTGGAATTGTTAACGCTTGTTCTAAATCTAAGAGTGAATTCTAACGGATCGTTTTTTGGCATTCATAACTTCAATTACCTGATCTTGAAATATGATGTTTCACATCTTTTCGCGATTGATGCAGTCAAATTAACAGTCATCGATGCGCAGAGGATTTTTTAAAGAATTTATTTCTTCTTTTTGCTTTCGTTTATGGGCAATCAATTTCACGGTAACAGTTTTCCAATGTGCCCTTGACAAAAGGTTTTCAGGCACTGGAGTTAATTTAAATACAAAATCAATTAAATTTGATTTTGAGGCAAGAGATCTAGATCTTCTTTTTAACTTATGTATTTTATTTCTCTTCTTTTTATTAATTTTATCAATTTAATTTAATTAAATTTAATTGTGCAAATGGAATAATGTGTATAATTTTTAAACGAAAAGCATCAATACATTTCCGACAATGATTGTTTAATACACAATGTGGCAAAAAAAAGAGTCTAGAAAAACAAAATGGTTGGTAAATTTTTCCAAAATTGTTGGGTGTTTACTTTTAAATATTGGTTTTGGTTAGCCGGTTAGCAAAGTTCTAAATGGTTAGTGCAGGTTTTTTTCATTTTAATTTCTGCAATAACCAAATGATATGTTTCATTATATTTTTAGTCTTTGATATTTATATAAAAACAGCAAAAATAAATAAATAAATAAAAAGATTAAGGCTTAAACATTTAAGTATTATTGTGGTGTTTGTAAAAGTAAGTTTTTTCTTCATTCATAAAGTGACGAGTGACTTTTCCAAAAAATGTTTCATGACATCATCACAGATCAGAAATTGAACCAAACTATTAATGTTATTTTGTCATGATCATGAAGAAGAAGAATTGTGTCATTATGGACAGTAATCGATAGTTTAGTGTTGATATTTCTAGATAATTAATGCTAGCTCATAGTGTACAATCCTTCTTGACCTATTTTTACACCAGTCAAAGTTTATTATTGTTATACTTTTAGACTTTCTATTCACAGCTGTGAGACCGAGTGGTGCTGATGGTGGCTGTGTGGGCAATGTGCCCAGGAAGTGTTTGAGGATCACGTGCCTCTTTCTGCGCATCGTGACAAATTTATATTATTCTTTATTGGCTATTAGATTGCTCATGAATATATGTTCACCATGTTATACCTTGTCTGTACGAACGTAGGCGCTCTGTAAACTATGAAAATGGACTGTATAATAATCTGTAAATGTATTTGTACAGTCAAAACATAGTTCAAAGAACCTTAAAGCTTAACAAATAGTTAGACCTTAACATATAGTTCCAGGTAACGTTGTGACGTCATGGTGAGGTCATCTAATGAATTATTACGTAATTAATTATAATAAAACAATAGATAATTTCTTGATTTCATCATAATCATACAGAACATGGAGGACTCGACATTTGATACAAAGATATGACCTTATTGACTCTTACTTCCGGTCAAAACTGGAAGTTTTAAAAAAGTGGCAGGTTTAAAAAAGTGACCTTTTGCTATCTTGAGAAAACATTAGACAGAATTTTAACAAATTTGGCACAACTGACACCCATATTATGAGGACAAATTTTGTTAAGTATGAATGACGTCACATGATTGAATCTGAACTTACGGTTAAAATAATTTAAAATTATATGGGATGACTGAACCGGAAGTTAATGTATACGTAATCAGTATAACACGATATGTGGTATTTGAATTATATATTATGAAAACCCATATCTCCTGAAGTAACTCTTGTCTCTTAACAACTTTAGGTGATGACGTCATCACGTACATATGATGCACACTCGAACACCCTGAGTTTGTTTTTAACAAACTCAATACCTCTAGTTCCATTTATAATTGTACAGACCTAATTGAAATTGTACTGATCGACGTCATTAACTACATTACAAAACAACACCGCATCGTCGTGAGCAAAGACAGCCAACGTTTTGATTAAATAATAGAACTTTTATGAAAGAAGCACTTCTTAACCTTCAGTCATGGCAAAAAGTAATCACTAATGACGCCTTGTGAACGCATAGCAAACACTTGTGTGAGGCAAATTTATCTTAATTAAACAAAAACAACGGGTAAATCCTGATTCAATCCTCTAGATCTTGTTTGACTCAAAGCACAAGGGCTGGCAACTCTCTTTATGTATAAATAACTTATTTTCAAACGTCGTCTTTAATTCAAGTTCCCAATTGGTTTAAAATACATCAAAAATGGCGGACCAACGAGACCAGAAACGTAGCGCCAGGTTGAGAATTCATTTCGATTTGACACGGCACTTCGTTTGCCCGCTACTGCCGAACTATCCCGCATAGCACGGCAGACCCTGTCGAGCCGAATTCAAAAAATGGCTCCTGCCGTATCAAATCGAATACAATCTAATTATTTGAATTTGACACGGCAGGAGCACGACATTTGAAACGAAGCTTACTTACAGGTAATTGTCATTTGATTGGTGGACGTGAAACACACATAACGTGTCGTCAAATAGTTTTGCCATTTCCGACTTCGCTCCCATAAGTGTACTACTGTATGTCTTATAGGATATTCTATAGGATACGGATCTTTGGGTCAATCTCTTCCCCAAGGCTTTCGAGCAATGTCGACCCAAAAGGAGGTACACTGGGGAAAAGAGCGATCCGATGATCAAACTGTTCCTACATTGTATTTAGGCCCGGTTATACTGAATACCAGAACGAACGCTCCAATACACATGTAATGGGTCTAGTCAAACAGGAGTCGATAAATTAAACATTGTAATCGATTCAATGTTTCAAGTCAAATAGGAATTGATAAAGTAAATCTTGTGATCGATTCATTAGTTCTGTGATATCATGTTCGTGCACGAAAGGTGCGACATATTTAGTTTGGTGCAACTAGCGTTTAGCTTGTAAATTATTTCACGTGAGCCGGTTTTGAAAAGTCCATCAAGCTGTTTTTATATAAACATGATATATGAAATGAAATTAAAGATTAAGTCCTCAGAAATTATAGGCTCTCTATCCTTATAGTTTTCTGTATTTATTGGGCAAGCTCGGGGGTCGACAGGTTAAGACGTCTGTACTTGTATTAAGCAAGAGGTCGTGGGTTCGAATCCCGCCCGAGTCGCCTGTGAATTTGTTTTTTCCACAGACACTCTGAAAGCACTTTATACTCGGTGCTTTCCGAGTGTCTGTGGAAAAAGCTTCACAGGTGACTCGGGGATACAGTGCTGTACATACGTCGGTGTAGGGCAAAATTAAATCAATACATTATACAAATTTAGCACTGATAATATACCCCTAAAATGTACGGTATTTGCGGATTCATTACTTTATGTAATATACCGGTTTCAACGAAGCCCCAAACTGATCCAGTGGGATCCATATTTATCGACATAAAGCCTTCCAATTCCAACTGGATGGTTTGTATTTGTGTATAGTTATCATTGGTGGCTGTAAAACAGGCATTTTGAAAGCTATAAATAAAGGTAGGCCTAAGGTAGAATTGAACATTTAAAAATAACCAAATGGTAAAATTTGAATGTGGAACTTACTTAGTGTAAAGCTGATGGAGGTATCAATCTTCCCAAGAAATTGATTTTTAATAACAAAAAATATTGTGTTGTCGCTTATAACAAAAGTAAAATAATTTCCAGTTCGAGTTGAGGAAGGAGTAGTCTTTCATATACTTCCACGCAAAATTGAATACGAAAACATTTGAATGCATTTTATCAGCTGAAAATGTAATCTAATTTCAAAGAGAGTAAACGCCTACTCACAGTTTTATAGTGATAAATTATATTGATGAAATTATAAACAATTGATTTGATTTTGCCCCAACTCCAACGTAATGTATGAAACATCGTATACTCAGTTTCCGAGTAGCCTATCTGTGAAAACAATCCACAGGCGACTCGGGCAGGATTCGAACCCACGCCCTCCTGCTTACGAGTGAAGACGTCTTAACATCTCGATCACCAAGCTTGCCCGGTGACGATTGGCCAGATATAATCCTTTATGTCAACGATATGTATAGATTGATGCATTTCTTGCGTCGGGTGATAAACAATTGATTTGATTCTGTATGATGCACTGTATACTCAGTGCTTTTCGAGTGACAATATATAACAATATGCCTACTATTTCAGCTACAAACATGATCCAGTTGTTTTCCAACAAGTTCATTATTGTTTTGTCATGTTATTCTCTATTTATAATGTTTGTTATCAATACCTTTTCTACCTGTTATCACCTTGAAAATTAAACAAACCAACAGTTACATCCCAGTTGCATCATTTATTTACTGAAAGATATTTCCTAAAAACATATGATAATTTTCTCTCATTATCGTCCCATAAGCAAAGCATAATGAACTTATGTTTCAGTAAAATATAAAGTCAGTCAGGTTAGTAATAGACTAAAGATAATAAAACGTTTACAATTTTGCCAGAGTTTGGCAAATAAAAAAATCCCCTACGTTAGTCTCTTTGTAGGCGGGACATCTGACCATTGGGAAAAGAAACTCGGCCCGTCTTTTATCCTGATCACGCACGAATCAACTCTCAGAATGATATACGATATTAGATAAACAAGTAAAAATCTATTTGCTCTTCCTAATTCAGAGAGAAGTATTTGCCCAGACTTCGGGAGGATAATGAACAACTAAAGATTTCTAGGAAATGTGCTTAAAATATGTCACCAAATAGTTCGAAAACCCGTTTATATTTAGGTAAAACTTGTAGCTTTGCATGGTGAGGATGATAAGTAAGAATAATTGCGGTGACACCATGTGGAATCTCAATTGAGTAGTAATTAGTTCTGAAAAGAACTGGAGGTACAACTCGACGTTTCGATCAGTATGCTCTGATCGTCCTCAGGATTAAAATTGTATTTAATGGATGATAAACTTTAATAAATCGTGTGGAATCAATTAATTGTTTTTGAAGTAAAACAGTATAAAAAGAACCTTTTTGATAATGCATGTGAATAACCTTTTACGAACTATTTATTAAACATAAGGTAGAGGACTGGTACAAAAATTACCAAAATGGTCAAATATTATTGTAAGCATAAAGCTGATGGTGTTATATATTAATCTTTCCTATACATAGTAGTGTCTGAGCTTCTTTCATTTGGAAGAAATATGAGTTAATTTCCAATTCAAATTCAGGACAGAGAATACTCTTTCCTAAATTCCACATGAGAATAGGTACATTTTGAATTCATTTTTATCTATAACTATTCCTGGAAGAATAAACGTAATAAGCTTAAACATGAACAAAATATGTTGTTACGGCAAACGGCACAAAAAGGGGCACACTGCCTACAAAGGGGATTCGTTGAAAGTATATGGTACATTTAAATGCACAAATATATGTACCATGTGTTATCCACATCGACTCAAAGAATATTGAATTTAATGAAAAGCTACACGAAGCCACTAAGAGGACAGCCTCAGTAATTAATATTTTGGATCGGGCTGCCCTAATAATGAGGGTAGTAATTGCCAAAACCTTTTCTTTTTTTCTTCTTCTTCTTCTTCTTTTTAATATTAAGCATCCTTTAGGAGAGAGAAAGCACAAATACGTTTGTAATTCCCAAGTTAAGCTACTGATTTCCCCTACAGGGGGTGTTTAATCTGCATCGAAACCTCTCAAATACATGAACGGTGTCAGTTAGACAATGAGAAGACCTAAACTATTCAGCTGACGTGCACGCTCCGCTTCAGTTGACGGGCATGCTTATAATAGCTATGCAAACGGTACAAATTATGCAGCGGTATTATGCTTTTATGAATCCATTGATTTTTATATTCCAGGTTGGCATGGAATAAATATGAAATATTTGAGTCTGTTTTCATTATTTTCGCGTACACGGCACGCAGGTTGGTTTTGAAACAAATCTCTTGATTATTTATACATTTTACAGATATTATAAGAAAGTGTATACTAGCTTTAATTTTTGAATTTGCATTTAGATTTTAGATCGGCAGACATGAATTCCATACTTCATATTCAAAGAGGAATTATGATACAAAAGTACGGTTAATAATAATTGGGAAATGCTTTTATTAAAATAATAACAACATTTGTAAAACTTTGATCATTTTAGATTTTTGATAATACCTTCCAAAAAGACATAGTCCTTTAAACTGAACTAAAATGGATAAAACTGGGCAAAACTAGACAAGGGGTTGATTGGACATCAAATGAATAATGATATAGGCCTAATAGCATAATAAAAATGTTAATGTTTGCCAAGTATAGCTTTTAAAGATTCTTACTAACAAAATTAATGTTGAGTTCCGAGGATAATGGATAATAACCATTAAAGGAATTGCATAGTACAGATGACTACTCTATGGAGGGAAGCTATATACTTGAACAGTGCCATTATGACAGCAATGAAGGCAGAGACAGTTGTCCGATTTTTGCATAATCTGCATGTATATCTCTCCTGTTTGTATCACATATCCCTATCATTTTGGATGCATGTTGGATTCGTGTTTCACTCAATTTGTACTTGTTCTTCTAAAAAATCTTTTTATATGTGTAAGGACACAATACTGACTAACTTTCATGGTGCACAAAATGATCTTGATTTTCTTAAATCTTAAATTCAATACGTGTTGTGTCACTTTTAATTCACGTTTACAAACCGATTTTATTGCCAAAATGGCGTCTAAAATCGGGACATTCATTGAACCAAAGTTTATCAAATCAAACACTTTACGTATCCTTTACTTATTTTCCTCACGATGTGCATATAACTTGAGTAACTTAATGAAGAAATAAACTGGCTCCTAAAAAAACCAACAACAAAAAGATTTCACGAACCTCAAAAATGATCGCTAAATCTGTGTTCACGTTAGTTACACATCGTGTCCGCCAAATCATACGATGTTAAAACGGCCAGATATTTTTTTTTTACAAAACTCATCCTTACCAAACTAAGCCATTGTTATTGGGAATAAGCTACATAATCATGGTGTAAACTTTTTTTGATTTGACTTTTATTGTTGGGTACTAGACTGAAAAGTGGACACCATGATGTAACTTACGTTAACTTTCACATACCAATCGAGAAAACACAACAGGGAGGAAAATCTACTTGGCACATTACTTGGCACATTATCTCTCCAATGCTATTTTCAAGTACAAGGGTGTCCATTCTCATGACTTCCAAGTAAATTACAAATTTCCACCAATATTTTTGTTCAAAACCCTGTGTCCCATTTTTGTCAGCCAGTATTGTGTCCTCACACATATATCTAAGCAGTTTCCTATGTGGGTGATTGCATGATTTGATATTTAAAAACAACATGAATCAAAATAATATAAAAAACAAACTTCTGTGTGATCGTTTTAACATCATAATACGGGGCATGATCCCTGGCAATACGGTATGTATGGGTGGCGTAAATTCGTGTGGAAAAGTCGGTGATACTAAAATGTGTGTGCACAATGTACAACTAAGTACTGCAGCGCACAATCAGAATCCCACGGCTGTAATAAAGATGACACCCGAATGGACATACAAACAGACAAACAAACAATAACTATTTAAATAAATTAAATCTCCCCTTTTGTATGTTTTTCACTTTTTTGACATGTTTTTATGGACACACATACAAGTATGTCTAAGGTGTAAACTGAGGACCTATTGTTCCCCTCTTTTGTTCTCTTTGTTGTTGGACAAACTTTTTGAGGCTTCTCCCATTAGATTTGTACACGTTTTTCAACCGAGGACATTTGCTAACAATAACTGCCAACCGAGGACCCATTGTTCCCTTTTGTTATAAGTCCTCGGTTTACACCTTAGTCATACTCACTCACACACATACACACACAGTCATGAATCTCAAGACGTCTGAGGACCTCTATTGTTCTTCTATTGTTTGGACTAATCTCCATTGGTTTTGCACACGATGTCTTCCCGAGGACAACGAAGAACAAAGAACTGCCGTCCGAGGACCTATTGTTCCCTTTCTTATACGTCCTATAACGGTTTGCAGTGCAAGCCCACACAATACACACATCCAACCTTACGGATCCGGTTTGTGGGGTACCACCATTGTCCTCCTATTGTCCCTTTCTTTAGAATTTCTCTTGTGGGGTACACGGAAACAAAGACCGACTTGTGGGTACCATTATCCCTATTCAGAAAGTACCCCACAAGTGGCTTCCTGGGCGCCCACACTGGCCGAAAAGTGGGGACCCCCCCCCCGATTTACGCCCGTGATGGGTTAATTGAATTCTGAATAGCGCCCCCATAACGAAGACAACTATTTGGCTAGATATCTCAAGAAGTATGGCTCCTGTACGATAGTCCAGAGGTTGCACTAAATTGAAGATTCCCTTTTTTCGACCTCATTTATTTCATTAAAAGGAACAGTAGATAATATAAATATATTGATGTCTACAATATCAAAACCTTTGTTATCAATACCATAATGATATCCGTGATTTCATTCTAGTCCGGTAATAAATACTAGGCCTACGCAATTAAGTCAATCAATGGTTCAGAAGTTAGACAAACATTGCTGCGCTATTATCATATTACTGTAAATTCTGATCATATCCTGGTCTTCTCTCGAACCTGACTAAAGTGCTCTCTGTGCCTCTCACGTTACGATGAATCTACTACGTAGGATTTAATAATGGTCCAATCAAGGTATCGAGTTCGAATGCATCTAAACTAGTAGGGTTTATGTGTGTAAAGCAGAGGATGGTCGATTACAAGCAGAGTGACTGATTTACTGATGTAGAAGGGATAAATGATGGATAAGCGTCTGCCACTTTAAGCGGTTGCCAATGGCGGATCTGTAGTCTTATTGTTATTTTTTTTAGCTCGCAAACCTGAAGAAACCTGTAAAGAGACTATAGAGTTATGTTTCAGATGTTGGGAGGAAAACCCATCAAATATTCTAGGGAATATCATTGTCATCAGGTAGGTATTGAAAAATAAATCCACATGTCGGCTCAGGAATAGGTGATTACAAAATATGGTCCACAGAGATGAAAGGAGAGGAAATTACCTCTATTCTCTTAAATATTTAGATTGAAATTTATTCTAATCGATCTAAAAGTAGTGACAGATCTTTCAGAGTTTGTCCCTAGTGAGAGTGATTTTCAATTTAAGTACGGTACGTTAGCCTGGTCCCTCTTTAAGGAGTGTGCCAATCATGTATACTATTAGAATAAACAATATCCAGGCCACGTGCAATGAAATCAAACATTGAAGTTATGATGTGGATTGGGCGGAGACTGAGTACTGGCTCATGACCATTCGGAACATGTAATAAGTATAAGGTACCGGTATAGCCTGTTACGTTAGAGGGGATCATGCCAAAAAAAGTCTCCGGTTTCTGGTCATAGGTCGGCTTCGAAATCGTGCGGTGCTGCGCTTTTGTTTTGTTTTGTTTTGCTTTTGTTAGGTGTTCGAGCGACAGCGCGAACACCTCTTGTTTTTGTTCGTTTTTCTTCTTCTTCTTCTTCTTCTTCTTCTTCTTCTTATATCTCAACAACCACAAGAGGTAAATTCACAATTTTTGTACCATTGTACAGATCGTTAATTGTCAAAAACTATTTACAAAAAGGTGACCCAATTTAACCTTACTTCCTGTCCAAAGCGGAAGTCAATGTTTAATATTTAAAAAAAATCATATCTCAACAACCACAGGAAGTAAATTCACAATTTTTGTACCATTGTACAGATCGTTAATTGTCAAAAATAATTTACACAAAGGTGACCCCAATTTGACCTTACTTCCTGTCCAAACCGGAAGTCAAAGTTTAATATTTAAAAAAATCATATCTCAACAACCACAAGAGGTAAATTCACATTTTTTGCACCATTGTATAGATTGTTAATTGTCGAAAAATATTTACACAAAGGTGACCCCAATTTGACCTTACTTCCTGTCCAAACCGGAAGTCAAAGTTTAATATTTAAAAAAATCATATCTCAACAACTACAAGAGGTAAATTCACATTTTTTGTACCATTGTACAGATCGTTAATTGTCGAAAAATATTTACACAAAGGTGACCCCAATTTGACCTTTACTTCCTGTCTAAACCGAAAGTCAAAGTTTAATATTAAAAAAATAATAATGCAAAGTTTCTCTAAAAACATTTTGACGTCATCATCACTGCCCTGACAAAACTCGAACACCTATGTGTTTGTAATGTCACAAACACTGCCGTCTAGTTTTGGTTTGTTTTTTGTTTTTTGTTTTTTGCGTTTTTTTTTTGTTTTTTTTTGGGGGGGGGTAATATTCTTCTTCAGCAATTTGGCTGCAATTGGACATCGTTTCATAGCAAAACAAAAAGAAATCTAAAAATGCCGACGCGCGGGCGGAGACCAGCAACTTTTGGGGAGCCTAACAGTGGTATAACAGTGAACTTACTTCAATAACTATTCAGAACATTTATGCATGTGCAAATATACCGACAAAAAGTTCAACATTGTTAGTTCTAGACGATTATTAGGTCAATGGAGAGCTAATTCCATGCTTGCAAAAGTGAAGCAACGTTGACCGTGGTCAGTACTTGGAGACCATTCCATGAATTGTTCACGGTTGCGTGGCTAGTCTAGGGGCGTGGCAGGGCCTTATAATCATCTGGGTATTTCCTGTGTGTAGAGTATTAATGCACAAGAACCCATGACATTTACCGTGAAAGAGAGGGGGTTACCACTTTGACACCTTTTGGAAAAGGCACCATATAATCAAAAGTAATATTATTATTATTATTCTGAACATGTACAGTACAGCCCACAACGTGCTTCAAAAACACGCGGGGAGAACGGGGAGCCTGTCGTGTGTTGCGAGCGCTTGAAACGGGGGCCCACGTAATATTGCGAGGGGAAAAGCGTACACTCGCAACAACAGGACACGCGTGGGTTGGAATTTATTCGAGACGGTGACCGTCTGTCTCGAGAAATGGTAGTCCAAAACTCTGATAGCATTAGGCTACGTCGTGACGTTGCTAACTAAAACGTATACATGTGTCCGATTGTTTAAACGTGTTCTTGGAAAATACTTCATGAGCTCTTATGATAAGAAATGATTATGGGAAGTTTGTGTTACAAATATTGCTCGTATTAGTCCACACATTCGAGGAATAAAATGTGTATTTTGTGCTACATGTTGGTTTGGTGACTGTGACATTATAATGTAACGAGAACACATAGGCCCTACCTTGTCATACAACCAATATAAATATTCGTTACGCGAACCCTGATCACCTACCTGGAAGGCGCCGCGTTAACCACTAAACTATCAAGCAACTGGAAATTGTCGCAGAATTAATTACAAAAGAACCTATTTAAATTATCTTCATATTAGTAACATTAATAAGTGTGACGTTTCCAGGAAACGCAGTTCCCAAAGGATTACCGGACAACTAGACCCTTTGGCAACTAACAGAGATGCCATCATTTCAACGTACAAAACAGTAATTTGGTGCCAACTTTCGCGCGAATTTCCTATTCATGTTCGAATTTTCATTTGTATGTTCGCGCAAGGCATTCGTCCCATCGAACCATGATCACGAGGACAGTTTGCAAAACAGCGAGCTGGCTACGCTGCTCTCCTACCCACCCGCCCCTACGTACAGTGTGCATGCAAGTGCAGACGTATTGTGTTTACATACATTTAGATGTATGTAATCTGCGGGGACCTGACAAGCTGTGGCGCTTGTTCACGTTGACACAGGCGCATTTGTCAATGGGCATACTTTTTTCTGTACAAAAAGCCTCTCGGGCGCTGTTTTATGCGCTAAAAATCGCAAAACATTTGTACATGTACTTTAGTAGTTACGCCTCGCATGTTGCCTGTGTGTTTTTGAAGCAACTTGTGGGCTGTACTGTATGCATGTACCAAAATACCCTGTATATGCACCAGTATAGCCTGTTTTGAATTTGAACGACAACAATATTATTCCATCGACTGTTTTTATTCATGTGAGATGTAGGTTCGTGACTGGATTGTACATTGTCATGAAATACGAAGCTTTTTCAAGCATTCAATCAATATAAAAGCTCTCTTTTAAATATGCATTGATGTTTTGTCCTTAATATGTTTCAGAGTTTGCATATATCGTCACCGTTGTCACGCTCGTGACAAATCAGCCCACCCCGCTGCAAAACCATGTTTTGAGAAAATCGCCTTTGAAGTTAAACACTCTTTTCAGCAATAACTATTTCAGATTGTGCTTCCCACTTCGATATAATAAATTAAATTAAAAAGAAGTGTCGGTATCGTTATCAAAGCAATTGTCATGAATGAGTAATTACTTACTCAACTTTTATCACATCATGAACATACAAAATTGGGACCGCGCAGCAGACGAGCGCTGTATATTTTCGTCACTTCGTGAAAACGCGAAAGGGACAACACACGCATTGGTATTTTGCCAATTGCGTATTCCAATGCATCAAGAGACGAATAGCAATTGCTTATATATCAAATTAAAATGGAAAACAGCTTAGCCAGTGACTTTCTGGGTATATTAACTTAAATCAAAACAAAGGCGACAACAATGAATACACGCCCAGATATCTACTGAATTTGACAAAAATAATGATTTTAGAGGGATTCGTCACTTGCAGTACCGTATATGCATTCGTCAAACATGATATGCATAATAAGTGTGATGTGGACAGAGAAATGTACTCAAATGAATCAAATTGTATATAACCTTTGCACTTTCAATTCTGTGATATTATCTGTTAGGCTACAAATAAAACCCTCTTTAACCCTACCTAACATTTTGTTCGAGAGCTGCAGATTGACAGTACATCTTAAAGGTTCTCTTAGAATTTTAAACTATATTGACCAAATATTTCCAAACGCTAGTTCACACAGTCACACGTATCTCGAACTTTAATTGTGACGTAAAAAGCTGAGATTCTCGTCATACGAATCGCACAAACACAATGGCTGCTTGAAGTAACACGTATTAGCTGGCCCTAAGGGGTGGAAGGGGCAAACAACATACCCTTAAAATTCAAGTTTGAAGTTATTCATTGTATTGTTAGTTTAGTGGAAATCACTTGTTTCCGTGATAATTTACCTACATAATTTCCCACGTGTGATGTATATGCCTTAGACATCGATAAGGTAGATAGGATATCAGTGAGTCTCTCTTTCAAGGAGTCTTCATTATATCTTCATGCTATAGGGCCTAAGCCTTGCATTATATTGATCTGTATCAAGCACCTGTCTTACATCGACATGACATTGACAATCAAAGGAAATTAGGATACAAAACATTGATAAGTGAAAGGACGAAATTATTCGCAAATATGTCGCGTGTTTACCAGCTTGCATTACGGTGTTTATATTTTTTTATTTTTTTGCAAATCAACCTTGTTTGCATGGTTGTGTATGCAGGGTTTTTCCTTGTTGTCAGAATATCGCCTTTGCCTAGCATATCCTGACCAGGGCCAGTCAGCCTTTTTACAATCATTGTTCCTTGTAATTTTATATTGCATTGTTTTTACCATGTATTTTGTTTTATTGTTTACACTGATGTGTCACTGCGCCATGAGCGTCTCTTTTGACGGATACCGGCGCATTACAAATGTTCATTATTATTATTATTATTATTATTATTATTATTATTATTATTATTATTATTATTATTATTATTATTATTATTATTATTATTATTATTATTATTATTATTATTATTATTATTATTATTATTATTATTATTATTATTATTATTATTATTATTATTATTATTATTATTATTATTATTATTATTATTATTATTATTATTATTACGTAAATCGGCTTCCGCTTGTGCACTATGGTATTTGCAAAGTAGGCATTATGATTCTTTATAAAATGTAAAAACTGTAACTTTCAAGACGAATATATATATATATATATATATATATATATATATATATATATATATATATATATATATATATATATATATATATATATAAATAATTCTTAGTAAGCATTTAAACATTAGACCTAGTTCTTGGTAAAATTTCTGAATTTCAGAATATTGGTGAAATTAAGCCACAGCAGCCCGGTGTTTGCTGCACGGGTTAATCAAACCACATTTCGGCGGTGATTTTCGTACAATTTCCCGCTGTATTTATGTGCCGACACGGACTTCAGTAGACACGGCAGCAACAGCAAATACCAAACAATTGCCTCACACGTTTGCCTAGGTGTTCTGTCAATTTATCAAACGTCAAGAGAGCCAGGCCGATTATCAGGCTCTTCTGGGCACTTATTCTGTAAAGGCATATCTACATCTTGAAATCCAGGCCAGGATCAAAACCCCATACATCGATTATTCATGACATTTGATAACATTAATGATTCGTTGAGGGTTAAATTGCTTCAAAATTGATACAGTTTCTCTATATTGATTTGGCCGAATAGATAAGGAAACTATGATTAGTGAAGATCAATAAGCTAGAAAGAACTATCAGAAAATTTTACAGAAAACGAATATAGACAATGATCAGTTGCAATATAAATAGTACGTTTAGCTACATAGAAATCCGATATAAACAGTTATAATAGCATCAGCTGTGGTCTAAGTATTTTACTTCCTCTGGATATCACGCAATAATTTATCAACTCGCTCCATGTGGTCTTCGTATCTTGCCGTCTGAAGTGCAGCTGCCACGTATGACACGCGTCCCAAATTATCCCCCGCTGGTGCTCCAAAAGGGTTACCATGACCCTAAGGAACCTTTTCATTATGATAACCACGGGATCTTTGCTCTTAATATTACTACAGATGTGCCATATTTGGTAAAATATGCTCCAAGAATTTGTTGAAATTGATGTTTATAACCCAGAGGAAAGGCTGTCCTAAATGCTAAATGAATAATACGTGCTGTATAATATGCAACACGTTTATATCAGACATTATACCTATACGGCAGGCATGTCCCGAGCTCATCTAGGGACTTAAAGAATCCCCTTAAGTTTTGGGAAATTACAGGAATGTCATCTTGCAAAATGGCAACCCAAACTTTACCCGGGGGATATTTTAGACAAATTTGCCAAACACGTCAATTCGCGATGTCGCAAAGATAGATTGAAAAACACACACATATGTCGTATATTATCATTCTGTTGATCGAAATACATCGTCCTGTAATAAGTCTATCCATCGAACTGGAAACTCATCCCAGAATTAAATATGGTTTATCTTGAGATGAACATTTTTTGTGATACAAATAAAATAAGTAGGCCTAATTGTTTTATCATGCAATTAAAGCATTTTGATCACTGGCCTACATCGCAGTACATCAAGTAAATGTTGCCATCAGAATGTGACAAAATGCTCACATAACATAGGCCTATAGACAAAGAATGTGGTATTATTATTTCTATCAAAACTGTGGAAACATTTGTTCTTTTAAAAATATACTTAACAGGAAAAAAGAGGAACATTATACCCTTTATACAAAGTGAAATAACAAAATGCACTTTTGAATCGTGTAGCTAACATTTCAAAAGAATGTCACATTAAAATAAATACGAACAATCTGAATGTATTTTCTATATTTTCGTGTTAACGACACAATTAAAACAAATGTAAGGTTGTTTTAATTACTTTTGATTCATATAAAGTATAGATGCCTTTATAGACATTTCACCAAAAGTGTAAACCGGCTATAAATGTACACTTGGTTTTTGGTGAGATACAATTATGTGTAAGTCTAAGTGAAATACTCATGTGATTACAACATGATTACAACCATATGGCTATACCTGTCTGCATTTACATTATTTTGAACGGTGCACGATTATCTAATGGTTTTATTTATTACAAACAACACTTCCTTCGTAATCCTGAACCACTACGTCACCATTGCTCTTACATGTCAGATTCCATATATCAGGTTTACACGGATACACAGGGGAGCCTCACCTAAACCTGAATACCGCCAGAGCCTTTAAACACTTGAGCACGCGTTATAAAATCATCAAAGCTCAATTTCTTTATAATGACATCGTCGAACAGTGGATCTATATATACACCCATCACAACTTCTAAGTTCCCCTAATATTTTTTAGAATATCTCAACAAGTATTGCATGAATTTTAAAAATTCAAAAAGCAAATGACAGAATGACATGTTCTACACAACTCGTAATGAAATGGTTGAAATTCAATCATGCATGCACAATTGACAGTGATTTGAATGAAAATTCAGCTGAAAAAAAGTTGCAGTACAAAGCATTGCTTCAAGGGCATGTTACACATGTAGTTTTCTATAAGAACTTATGCATCAATAACAACAATAGCAACATGCAACATGCATGTCCATTGTTTTAGAAGGGTAGAGCAAGAGTTTAATATGGAATTGGTCCTCCATTATTCTCCATAACCGAGTTCTTACAGAAAACTACATGTGTAACATGCCCTTGAAGCAATGTTTTGTACTGCAGGGTTTTTTTTCAGCTGAATTTTCATCCAAATCATTTTCAATTGTGCATGCATGATTGAATTTCAACCATTTCATTACGAGCTGTGTAGAACATGTCATTCTTTCATTTGCTTTTTGAATTTTTAAAATTCATGCAATACTTGAGATATTCTAAAAAATATTTGGGGGAACTTAGAAGTTGTGATGGGTGTATAGTTCACATTCACCTTATAAATGTAAATGATAGAGCTGTTAAAGCTATATACTTGGTTGTAAGGGTCGATAACGAAGTATAATTTCACATGAAATATCACGGGAAAATAAGGAAAACGACTAGGCCTATACAATTAAACATCAGATATTGGTCGTTGATGAAGATTAGCATGTGATTAAAAAATGTTTAATACAGATTATGTAACAGTATTATTCTCACCCTATTGAGATTTGAAATACCTTTTTATTATTATTCGTTATTTGGGGATATCGAAAGTTTCGAACTTGAGAAAACAAACTATTTCTTACATAGGTATACCGTGAGCAAGAGTTGGAGTGTTTCCTTGCCTATGAGCAATTTAAATGTCATTAATGTTCACTTTCTGTTCAAATAGCCTTAGGTTTCAAAAGGATGACAAGATGCTGGTGGTCAATAAGCGCGCGAGTATGGTGACAAATTAAACGGTGTACAATGAATGGGAACATGCTCGCCAAATTGCAACATAGATCGGTGGCAATCATTCGGCTAAAACGTGATTGTACACAGAGGAATTGAAGTTGCTAGTGTCATATTTGGCATATTTTGGTCAGGCGCACAAAGATGTGTTTTACCGGCAATTTTCCGAAAGTTAAGTTTTCATTGGAAAATTAATGATTTAGAAAGTAAAACAGATAGGCCTACTTTGAAATGATATATTTGACAAAATTTTGTCAGCTAAATTAATTAATAGACCCACCATAAATTGTTTTATGTAATGTGTAATTTTACAGCATTTGTATTCACTCCCTCACGTAAAAATAGCAATGATCCGATCCAAAATAAAATTGCCGTTAAAATAGCGAAAAGTACGCGTCGGGCGATAAATGTTAAGCTGCATCACCTGAACGTATGTCTTCACAGTGACCGGATGATTTTATTTTTTACTGAAAAGGAATCACATCAATAATGCACTGACGCGAACAGGAGAGTTGATGATTTCTGAATTGGTCTATTCCTTCTGTGTTTGTGTCGGTCTTAATAGTAGCTGGAAAAGGATGACATGCCTTATAAATCTTCATTTTCGTCGGCAATCGACGAGTTGTAGATGGGTCCGTTCGGGGGAACAGGCATGTTTAAACCCCCCCCCCCCCACCCAAAAAAATTAATAATAATAATAAAATAAAGAATAAAATAAATAAATAATAAAATGACGTCTTGATTACAAAACAAAATTCGCTTTATTAGGACAATAGTAAAGTTAAAATTAAATATTCGCCCGTTTATAAAGTTTTATCGTTGCTCTACATGATGGAATTTACCATCTATAAGGGCCTATAACGAAAATAAAATACATTCCGTACTCTTCCAGACTCATTTCGAAAGGTACAGGTTATTTTATATGTTTGTCTGTTGGTTACTTTCCCTTTTCTGTACAGACTATTTCCTGTGCAGCATTCTGATTACGGTCTATCTGTACATGTATTAGGTTTCACTACCTGCAGTATTGTGTGATCTTTACAACTTTTGTATTTGCCAATCGGGTCACCTTGTCAGGTCTTATTGTCTCCGTACTCGGCAGAACAAAGATTTTGTTCTCAGGGAACTCCAAAAAGATCTTGTTTTCTAACGAAAAAAAGAAGAGATAATGCCCTTTTTCAGGGCACTGTGAAACTTTTACCTTCTTGATTTTCCGAAGAAGACATGATATTGGCAATACAATAGCATCACCACTTGATTGACAGGGTATATGCATTAAAGGGAATGACACCTTTAGTTATTAACCGATTACAACATAAATAAAAATAAAATATAATATATCAATTTAATTGGTAATGGTACCAAACATCATAATAAACTATTCTATCTGACATGCTGTAATTGTTTGAGAAAAACCTGAAGTATTACACATTTGAAATGGAACACGACCAAGATCATTTTCTAAATTAGAATGAATACAAAGAAATCTGACTGCATTTTCATTATATTCCCGTTAATGACACAATGGAACGAGTGTAAGCACACTCGTAAAAATAGTTTGCCAATCATTACCATGGATGTGCATTAAATACATAGTTAACTGCATGGGTGGATCCAGGAATTCTAAAGGGGATGCAGATGTTTGGCATATTTGTTCCGACATAGACTACTCCAAGCCGTGTTTTTAGAGAGCAAAATATAAGTCGCGTTTAAATGTCTGATAGTCTAAAAGATAGTCTTTATGTTTTAATAAAATGTCCGTGCCTTTTAATATTAAGGCCAAATGGTATTCATCATTTTAAAAACAACTAATCAGGTTGAGGAAGGGAGTTCTTTTTCTTTTGTCTCCAGTTTCTGGTCATCGGTCAGCTTCAAAATCGGTGTGGACACGCGTTTTTTTCTTTTTCTTTTTTATTTTTGTATTGTTTGTTTGTTTGGTAATTTTTTTCAACAGAGAAATACGTGATTACATGTAGCCTATACGCGGGGACCAAATGTCCCATATGCAAAGTATGGTGGCTAAGAGAGGCCTCACAAAACGGGCAAACGTTCATACCCCTACACACTAAGAAATAATGGTTCAAATCTGCACCCATAGGGGTGCATATCGTTGATACAATAGCAGCACCCCTGTGGGTGCAGACTTGGCACCCCTTGGATGTGTGCCTCCCCTACGGGTGCATATTTGCTCCTTTGAGGGTGCAAATCTGCACTCGTAGAGGAGGCACACATCCAGGGGGTGCCAAGTCTGCACCCATATGGGTGCTGCTATTGTATCAACGATATAGGTGCAGATTTGAAGTATTATTTCTTAGTGTGTATGTGAAAAAAATCGTTTAAAACACAGCACGGCAGAATTCGATCCAGCAATTTTGGCGGCAATTGGACATCGTTTCATAGCAAAAAAATTAATAAATAAATAAATAAATACAAAATACAAAATACAAATTCCGACGTAGTGATCTCATTTAGGGAACATGTCGCCCAGCTATTTATCGGCGTCGGGGTTAATTGCTCATTCCAATCTCGACCAGTGGTAAACATGGGAGGTTACATGCTGAGAATTGCGCATTTAACCTCTTATTATTGGATCAATTATTGGATAAAAGTTAAAAGAAAGGTACAACAACATAGCTAGTGTTTGCATTACTGCTTCTATCAGTATGCTTACTCTATATAAATAAAGATATAGGGTAAACTCAGGTAAGATGGATCCTTCGGGTAAGATAGATCCCTTGGTACGTTTTACTATATTCTGATATTATGTATGCACCCTATGTTGTCTGAATGGACCTATATGATCACCTTTTAATCTAGGGAATACTTTCAGACAACATAGAAGGCATAAACCATAACGCAAGGATCCGTATTTCAGTTATTACGTTGTGTCGCATGGGAAAATAGTGGAAATGCATTTGTATTTTCCGTATTTATTCTAACGTGCCATTTATGGAACATTATAGGGTTAAATTCGAACTGGAAATCCTTCGTTTGTAAGTGTCAGTACCCAAGAAAGAGTCACAATATAATTCGACTATTTTTGTTGTTTTTGAATTACCAATTTTGAACCTCACCTTTAAAGAAGGCAAGGTCGGGTATAATATAGTAGGTCAGGTGATGATGAACCGCTGTTTTATTACAACCGTGTAGTTTGCCCTGTGGGCGACGAAATGTGTCCAATAATAAGGTTGTAGTGACAATTTCAATGCTTTTGTCGCTTAATAATTTCTTCTCGCTGTGTAAGCCTGCGCCTACGTTCATCCGGTTCCGGACAGTGCGCTTAATACGTCACCACGTAATAGCGTAGCTAAAAGGGGCATGTCTTGTCAAACGTGTCGGTACAAAATAATGTCTGGTACATTAGCCCTAGGTTTGTCGTGTCGGTACACTCACCCATAAACTTCGCTTGTTCCTGTCGGAAAAGTCTGGCTACTCAAGTGTTTTCTCGTGTGGATGTTTTTGTATGTTTACATACAGCAATATTTGTGGGAAAGTACATTTAAATAATATTTGACAAAACGATTTTTTTTTATATTTTAGATCTGTTTGCACAAAAACACTGTTACCAAGAAAAGGTTCTGATTAGACCATTTTGTACATTAATTTTTTCCAAAATCTACAGCGCTTTGACGGAAATATCCGAAACCAAATACAGCATAGGCCTAATTTGTAATATAATGAGCCCATGTAAGCCCGTATAGCCAAGGACAGGGGCGGTTCGTTGCATTCAAATGAACGACACTTGTTCACAGTGTTTGGCGCATCGCGGCACAGATGCGCAATTTATTTGTGAGTTACAAAAAATTTATATAATAAATAGCAGAACAACAATTAAAAAAAGGAAAACATTTCCTTAATTGTTTTTTTTTTTTTTAATAACATCAATTTTTTCTTTAAAAAAATACAAAAATGTTTTTACACAAATTTTTTATAAAACCTTTAAAGATTTCAACATTTTTCTCAGGTCGTGCAATGTGCCCTTAACTACATATCCATAGAACGTAACAATATAATCTCACAGAACACGAACTGATGACGTACCATAATTGTGGGCTACAAAAACCAAATAACGTGCAGAACTAACCTCATAAATTATCATTAACGTCATTGAATTATGTGGCTGCATTTGCTCATACAGGTTAGATTCAATTAAATCTCAAAATTTAACAGCTGAAATTTAACAGATGAAAATTTGTTAAATTTAACAGATAAAAATCGTAACGCCATATTGCCTACCACTTTCGACAAACCTTTTGGATGTGGGCCACATGATCAGTTTGCAAATTAGGCTTACATAAATATTGATTGAATTCTGTATGAAATGGTCTATGTCAATTACCAACCAATAAAATACATGAACAAAAACTAAAAAAGTACAAGGAATTTGACAGTCTGACTGAATGACTTGACACAGGTAGGTATTTGACTGTTCTTTGAATTATCTGTATTTGGAACACACAATTTAATTCCAGTTGATCAAAGAGGTTTGTATAATGAAGCCAGGGTAACTTTGAGAGTGTTTAAAATGTTAAAGATAATGTACATAACTGCTAATTACCTGATTGCATGATTACCCAATTATTATCCGAAAGCTAACACTAACAAATTAAAATAATTAAAATCAAATACTGAACGTCAGCGATTTGTACCAATGTTGCCCACGTCCACAGTGAAGTAAACATCAAATGTGACAAACTGAGAATCAATTGCAATTTGTACAAACAAGGTTTACACATCCGTTATAAAATGTTGAGTTAAAATAAATATTTCCTCGGAAACATTTGAGAACGAAAATGTTTTAATACAAGTAAATAAATATATGAATCGTTATTAGGAAATGAAGTGTTAACTTAACCTAGTGCAAGTAGCGAAAATCTCGGCATCCAGCCGGGTAATTATGCAAAGTACACGTTTCCGTGAAATACCAATACGACATTCAATTTGTTACTTTTTTTTACTTTTCTGATTTGTTGTCTACATTTCTACACTACCCTCGGGATATAGGCCTAGTTACTTTACAACTCCTGTTTACGTTCACAAGTGCAGCCATTATGCCAGTCACGTATTAAGTGCTTCATGTCTGGAACTACCTTGAAAGAAAGACGACCATTTGGAACAAATCAGACCCATCCACAGGGCATTCGAGCAGCCTCGTAGCCACTGCTCTCTTGCCCTGGACTTGAACGATTTCAATATAATACTAGAGGTTAAGTGTTCGATGAAAACGAACACATGGGTTTCGGCTATATTAATAATTATTTGGACACTGATGTCGTGAGTTCTTTGTTTAGTATTAAGAAAGTTACGTATTATTGAAATAAACGTAAAACGCATGAACTTTGTCGTTTGTCCCCGAGGCGTTTGACACAATTTGTTTGTGGATAAATGCGAAGGATGTAACAAATGAAGTTAATGATGAATTGTGTGTGTTGTTGAGTAATGGTGACAAAAATTATGAATGCATTATCCATGGAAACTTCACTTGATTAATTAAAGGTCTGTGCAACCTACACATTTGTGGAGTGTCGTGGCCGAGCGGTCTAGCGCACCGAACTCAAATTCTGGTGTTGCCAGCAGCAGGGTGTGGGTTCGAGCCCCGGTCGTGACACTTGTGTCCTTGAGCAAGGTACTTAACCATAATTGCTTCGTCCTTCGGATGGGACGTAAAGCCGTAGGTCCCGTGTGTTGTATAATGCACGTAAAGTGGATTGTCGTGCGGTCTAGCGCACTGAACTCAAGTTCTGGTGTTGCCAGCAGCAGAGTGTGGGTTCGAGCCCCGGCCGTGACACCTGTGTCCTTGAGCAAGACACTTAACCATAATTGCTTCTCTCCACCCAGGGGTTAAATGGGTACCTGTGAAGGCAGAGATGGTTTGCTCTATATGCGCTAGAAATGGCAGCAATTGAGCTGTATACTCCCCAGGGAGCTGAGATGGTTTCAGGAATGATTTATGAGCCTTATGAGCCTTATGAGCAGGGATAATAATATAATGCGCCTTGAGCGCCACTTAGTTGGTGGATACGAGCGCTATATAAATCTATACATTATTATTATTATTATTTGTATACAAATCTCATTGAGTTTAGTGTGAATCCTTTACATGTGTTGTCGTTTACATGTAGCCACATAACAATTTATTTTATGGCCATTACTGATAACTGTGCTTAGAGCACTTTACAAACGGTACAGTGGGAGCAAGGTTTCATATAGGATTTGAAAACTGCCTGTCCAAACTGGGGTACGTTTTTAAATTGTCTGTCAATTTTTGAGCATGAAGCATGACTTGTGAGCGCATGAGCCTTCACAGTGTTGGGATATTAGGGTCCCACTTCAGAGCCCCAGGATTTAAATACACTCTGGTGCAATCTGTAAGGTTTTGTACCTTACAAATTATTAAGGACTTACTACAAATAGGTTTGGCTTTAATTAGACTCTAAAAACAGGCTTTGATGAACATGTAAGAAGGACATACTCTATAATGGACACTGGCCTGTCCTGAGCAGGTATGCTTGTCACATAGGGTCCAAATAGTACAGTGGCGCACCCAAGGGGGGGCTTGGGGGGCTCGAGCCCCCCCCCCCAAGGGCCCGCTGATGTTTTATTTTTTTTTAAAGAAGGAGCCAGGAAAGAGAGCAAAATCTGAGCCCAAGTCTTGTCTACAGAGGAGTTCGGCAAGGAGTATAGGGCAGTGGTACAAGGGATGGGGACTCAGGAGACTCAAGCTCCCCTCCAAAAGTTTTCCATTTATTCCACTCACTATTATATTTTACGGCGTTGCGTATGCATGTGCATGTAAGCTTGAAGGGCCACCAGTATATATAACAAGCATTTTTACACATTCTCTCCCCCCCCCCTGCCATGGTGCACCCTGATCAGGGAGCAGCTTTACTTAATTTTATTTTCATTTTCTGTTGTCCGTTTCTCTTGTTGAGGTCGTTGACTGTCGTTGAGGTTACTCGTAAAATTTAAACACGCCCGCATTATAATCAACTCCTTTCCAGTTTGTACACAATGGCCCAGGATTGGGTTTTAATTTACAAAGATTATGTGACACTCTTTTAGCAAACACCGATTGGATAATATTGGGATTTGGTTTTGCCGCCAAATTCGTGTTTGAAAAAATTTAGCTCCGCCCGGAATGATCACAAACTTTACGTCCACGCAATGAAAGTATTTAACTATAGAAATCTTGCAGACGAAACAAGCTCAAGTTCTTTACATCAAGAGGAGGAAATTATATGGAAGGTAAAACCCTACGAGTCCGAATCATGCCATAATGTCTTCTTTTTATGACTAGAAACCACCAGGAAACATTTAACATGTGCCGTAGGTTCACTGACGAGCACGACTAGGGACATGGCTGCAGCCGCGCCAGCGGTTATGGTTTGGGTCAGCCATGTCTCTCCCCCATATTGGATTTCAAATAAAAATATTTTGAGCCCCCCCCCCCCAATCAAATCCTGGGTGCGCCACTGAAATAGTACAAACCCGTCCAAACTTTTGGGACGCTAGGTGGCAGCAAACTGACCAGGTTTTTCCATTGTTTGAAATGCTCAGAAACTATGCTCAGAATTACGTGAACAATGGAAAATAAAATTACCACCTAAGTCTGCTGCCACCTAGTGTTTCAAAGTCACCCATTGATATAGATGATCTATACAGTATTATTTGTACTGATATTAGCACACTACAGAATTGCAATAATTTGGGTCTAAATACATGATAAGTTGACGTTATTGTTTGCAGTATTATCTGTGCAGATATTGCTACACTAGTTTGCAATAAATTGGGAAGCATATTATTTATGCATTTGAATGATTGAGTCTAGTGTGAATCTTTTAGAGTGTTGTCATTTACATGCAGCCACATAAGTTATTTCATGGCCATTAGTGATACCTGTGCTTAGAACACTTTACAAACGGTAAATCTGACCATAGATAATATTTACTGATGAATTTGTTTATTTCTATCTAGTAATATCAGTGGTTAAACTGACATTTGCACTTTCACAAGCACTAACATCTTCGTTCGTTTCTTCTTTAAGAAACGTGTCCATTTTGAGAAGAAACAAAAATTGAGGTCATCTACATCCCTTAATATTTGTATCCAGTGGTTAACTGATATTTCCACTTTCACAAGCACTAACTTTCCAGTAAATCACACAATTTCAGTATGATTTTGTTTCAATGTTCTACTAGACTATTTTTTCAAAAGACCAGCATGAAATGATTGTTCTTTTTTAATTTCAATTATTGTACTAGCAATAAGTTTATGCAACCAGTTATACTCTGCAATCATACCATTTCACTATATTTTTGTTTGAATGTTGTACTAGACTATGTCAGTAAATCATACCATTTCACTATGATTTTGTTTGAATGTTGTACTAGACTATGTCAGTAAATCATACCATTTCACTATGATTTTGTTTGAATGTTGTACTAGACTATGTCAGTAAATCATACCATTTCACTATGATTTTGTTTGAATGTTGTACTAGACTATGTCAGGAAATCATACCATTTCACTATGATTTTGTTTAAATGTTGTACTAGACTATGTCAGGAAATCATACCATTTCACTATGATTTTGTTTGAATGTTGTACTAGACTATGGCAGTAAATCATACCATTTCACTATGATTTAGTTTCGATGTTCTATTAGAGTATTTTTTCAAAAGACCAACTTGGAATGAATGTCCTTGTTAAGGTCAACGTTGTTTCAACGTTCACGTGCTAACGTTGATTGAACATAATATCAATGAGCAAACGTCGAATTAACCTTCACATGTAACGTTAAACTTCAAAACAATTTTAATGTAACGTTGTTTCAGCGTTCACGTGCTAACGTTGATTGAACATAATATCAATGAGCAAACTAACGACGAATTAACGTTTGAATGTAACGTTAAAGTAAGGTTAAGGGCAAACGGACGTTACGTGCTAACGTTGATTGAACGTAATATCAATGAGCAAACTAACGTTGAATTAACGTTTGCATGTAACGTGAAAGTAATATTAAGTAAAAAAACATTGTTTCAACGGTCATGTGTTATCTTGGCATCCCCTAATATTTGTATCTAGTAATACGTACGTTAATGTAACTAGTTAATGGAAGGCTTTTTCAACGTTCACGTGCTAATGTTAAAGGTAATATCAATGAGGAAACTAACGCAGTAACGTAGTTTCAACGTTCACGTGCTAACGTTGATTAAACGTAATATCAATGAGCAACGTTGAATTAACGTTCACATGTAACGTTAAAGTAATTTGTTAAAAAAACGTTTCCAGTAAATCATACCATTTCACTATGACTTTTATCATACCATTTTACTATGATTTTTATTTTTACAACAAGCATGACCTAGATACACTTTCACAAGCACTAACTTTCCAGTAAATCATACCATTTCATTATGATTTTTATTTTTACAACAAGCATGACCCTAGATAAGTTTATGCAACTAGTTTTGTAAGCTTTCTCAGACATGCTAAGCCAAAGGAAATATGTGCGTCATTTGATGAGTTCGGCGAATTACGTACAAGGACGATACGTATGCGTACATGTTTCTCTTCAAATCACGTTTTTGGGTAAAGCAAATGACAAATACTGACATTAAATGTCAAATTGTTAGCTTTTAGCTAGTAAATTATTGTCAACTGAGTTTGAAACGTCATGAAATTTCGTAGGTTTAATCTAGCGTGTACAAATGTAATGCGTCGGTTGAATTTCTCGCAAACGCCTCTTCGCCCCGTGTACAAAGTATATGCGTCCTTGCCAAAAACTTCGCCCCCAACACCTCTTCCCGTGTACAAAGTATGCGTTCTCGCCAATCTATACATCCCGCAGATTAGACTAAAATGTGAATCAAATAATATTTACTGACGTAATGACGACGTAATTGGTTTTGGAAACTAAGTCACATTACGGGCTTTCATATGGTGCATGTTTTGTATTTATATGAAAATGCTAAGTATGACATCATCCGCCGACAAATTTCACGTGTTAAACCTATGGGATTTTGGCGGAAACCTAAAAATAATAATCCCGCCGAAACCCTAATAACAAGAGGTGTTTGGGCAGTAACCCAAACACCAAAATAGGTAATAGTCTAGTAAAGTAACTAAAAAATATCGTGTGCTGCAGGAGGCTGGGACTAGGCCATCCAATTGATTTCATCTTCTTCACTGACCAGTTTGAAATATTGTAAATCTTTAAAAGGAAGTTGCAACATTGGTTATTACAAGATTATCAAATTTAAAAACAATTATCGAAAAGTATAATGTTGGTACAAGTATCCATTCTCCTGAGAAAGTATTTCGTCCGATGTTGTATTATCTTAGAGAAAATTGTTATGTAATTTTTACAGAAAAAACGTGACGTGTGGCAACTTTTTTGTTTTCTCAAAACTGCATCTATACAGTAATAAAGACATATTCATATGTTAGATTTGTGATCTATTTTATGAAAAAGGGTTGAAATTAAAGTTACCAAACAAACGTTACGTTGCCACATACCAATGTTGTACCTTCCTTTATAGTCTTTATAGTTGCATTTTATTAAGAAATCTATAGATACATATACAGCTGATTACACATGTCATGATCCTTCACCATATGTGTACCAGGGTATTAAGTATTAAAAACAAATATTAAACACAATATTAAAGGGAAGGTATAACATTGGTAATTGCCAGATTATCGACTTCAAAGCTTGCTATAGGTTTTCCCGGTCAATTTCGGCAAATAATCTGCCAATTTCACTTTTATACGTTGACATTAAAGCGATTGTGCCTCTCCAGTTGTTACTGTGTTTTGAATTAACAATTCAATGCGAATTCATGTGGCATTACATTCAATTTAGCATATACGTCGTTCTTGTTAGTAATGCACATTCTTCATCAAATTTAGCAGAGTTGGTTCGACTGGAGATTTTCACTAAAATGTTACTTTCTTTTTTGTATAACGGCAATCAATTTCGCAAAATGAGAATTCAAAAAACAAAAAAAAATACGAGAAACAAATGCAAAAAAGACAACAGAATACGTTTGATATGTTTACTTTAATTCAAATTTAATTTTGTTTTCTTCATTCATGTGCGTTTCTCGTGCACTTTATATAGGGCCAATCGGTCTTAATTTGTTTTGTTCATTCTCTGATTAGAATCTTTATTGGTTTTCTGACCTGGGCCTAATTCTGTAATGTGTTTTTGAAACATTTATGTTATATTGGACTGTTTCATTATAACCTGTTTTTATTGTTTGAGTGTGTCTGTCATTTTTTATCCTGGTTTTCTTATTGTCCATTCATTCATTAGTGAACCATTTTTATACCTTTAAACTAAAGTTAAACGATGTTTAACAAAGTGTAAATTAAGTTGCACAAATTTCACAAATGCCTGCCCAATAATGAATTTGAATGACCAAATACGCGCCGCGAAAAGCTCCTACGAAATTGAATGATGTTCGAGTGGATTGTTAAATTGGATGGTTATTTTGTTTAAATCGCATGACGCGAGGATTTGGAGCAGTATTGAATTTCAACAGAATGACGCAGTGTTTAAATTGGTTGCTTATTTGCCGAAATTGACTAGGAAAACCTATATTATTAAAATGGATCGTATATAAAATTGGTAAGATGTTGATGTCATCTTAGAGACAAAATGAATTAATGCTGGATTTCAGAAACTTTACAGGTATATATATATATATATATATATATATATATATATATATATATATATATATATATATATACATAAATTTTAATTCGGACATCGGGCGACCATCGGTCGAATTGCCATACAGTTGTGCACAAAATGTCCCTTCTTTTTCTTCCTGTTCTGTTTTATCCTTCAATACCAAAATCAGGAAACTTGCTTAAATTAGACCAAGGAAGAGATCTGGGCTTTAAAAATCAGTAATTTTTTTCTAAAATAAAGCTGTGGCGATAAGGCGACCGGAAACGGTCGCCTTATCGCAGAGAAATATCAATTTCTATAGAAGTCGGTCGCCCTATGTCCGAACAAGTAAACATATATATATACATGTGTATATATATATATATACATGTGTATATATATATATATATATATATATATATATATATATATATATATATATATATATACACCTATATAATGTCTAAGAAAATTATAAACAAATTAAAAAACAAAATGAGGGAACAAAAGCCCATTTTCTTACTTGGTCAATTAATTATTAGATATTATCTTTTGCTGATGAGATTTTGGTTTAGCTTATAAATCATAATACACTTTTAAATGAAAACGTAAAACCTTAATTTTGTATGGTCTATTCCTCATTGTATTCATAGGACTAATTGACTCTGAGGAATACACGAGTGTAATCAGAAGAATACTGTATCAAATCATATTTGGTTGAAATTTCATCGTTTGTCCAATAAGTTGTTATTGCATTTTTGTTGAGACGAGCAATACTTTGAAATAACCACTTGAAGAGTAAAGTCATCGTTGAGCAGCAGCAATAATAAACGTCTTTATTTTGTTAAAAGCCAGCTGGAAACGAATTATACAAACATTCATTTTGGATCCCACCCAAATAACGCGCAATGCAGTTTCACCCGTCAAGTCCTCCACACACTTCATATGAACACTTCAGTTTACGCGTTTCTTTCAACAAGATTACGATGCTTTACTGAATAAAGAAAGGTCTATAATTTCATGATTCGTATGGATCCTTTCCAGTTTAGTAACAAATAAATATAAAATTGAAGATACAATTTAAGATGGTTGGATGATCGTATAATCCCTCTGTTCCACCTTGTACTGACAAGGATAGTGGATTAAAACGAATAATGTGTCTATCTATATTTAAGGGAATTGGGTAAAGCATTGGTAATGTTGACAAGTATACTTACTTTCGAATCTTGTGAATGTTTCAAATTATTACTTTGTCATTAATAGTGAATATACAAAACTGTATATTATGGGTTAGCCGGTAGACATTTGGGGTAAAATATATGTAAATATTTCAAGGGATGTTTGATACCGCCATTAACTTACCAAATCAGTGTTATGGAAAACTGTAATCATTTATGTTTTTTTCGAGGTCAGCATTTGTATCGCCCAAAATAAGGGGTGTTATCGTTTTCTATTTGTAAATGTTTATATTCATATTATATACATTTCCCGTGTTTGGGCCGATTCGACGGTAAAAATATGTTTAAATGTTGAATTGGGGTGTCGTGGCCGAGCGGTCTAGCTTACCGGATTCAAGTTCTGGTGTTAGCAACATAATGTGGGTTCGAATCACGGCCGTGACACTTGTGTCCTTGAGCAAGACACTTAATCATAATTGCTTCTCTCCACCCAGGGGTTAAATGGGTACCTGTGAAGGCAGAGTTGGTTTGCTCTATATGCGCTAGAAATGGCAGCAATTGAGCTGTATACTCCCCAGGGAGCTGAGATGGTTTCAGGAATGATTTATGAGCCTTATGAGCCTTATGAGCAGGGATAATAATATAATGCGCCTTGAGCACCACTTAGTTGGTGGATACGTGCGCTATATAAATCCACACATTATTATTATTATTATTATTGCTATTTTTCTGGGGTTAAGGAAGTTATAAGCTTTTCATTTGAGACATTGAAGGAGTAGTACCAGTAAAATATAAACTGAAATGAATAAAATGCTGGCCTACTGATGTTTTAATACACAGCTTGTACAAGGGCGTGTGTAGTCTTCCGTTTTAAATATCGCGTTTTAAATTTTATACAGTTTGCAACATCCAAATTTCCTAATTATGTGCGTTTATTTAATAACGATATTATCTTTCAAAATTCATTAACTTTTAAATTCTATTTTTATGGTCACTTGAGCCAAACACGGGCGATACATTGTGTGTAGCAATATTCGTTGATAAAAACGTATGCAGCTTTATTAGACCTATTGTAACAAATGCACACGGAGACTTATGTTTTATTATATATATAAATGGATGTGTTTTTTATTTTGTACTTTGTCAAAGCCTCTGATGAAGGTCCGGTTTGGATCGAAAGCTAAGGCCACCCTCCCGATTTAATTTATATATATATATATATATATATATATATATATATATATATATATATATATATATATATATATATATATACTTGTAGTAAAACTAGTGGAACGCTGGTAGTTGTAACTCCGAGTTTCACGCGTTATGCGATCGTCTGATGATCGCATAACGCGTGAAACTCGGAGTTACAACTACCAGCGTTCCACTAGTTTTACTACAAGTATATTACGCTCTGTCTATGTGGCATTGAGCACTCTACTTCAAGATAGACCGCTACATTTAAGCATATATATATATATATATATATATATATATATATATGTATATATATATGTATATGTATATGTCTATGTATATGTATATATATATATATATATATATATATATATATATACTCACGGAACTTAAAAACGCATCATCCCAATATTTGACATATTTTTCAACAGCAGATTATTGCAGTGAGAAATAAGAACATAGGTTAACAATTTATGAGCGCAAATTTTCACATCATACTGACACAATAAAAGTGCTATGTACAATTATGGCTTCAATTTATCACTGCATATAAGTTATACATATTTATTGAGAAATATAAGTTGATGCGTTTTTAAATTCCGTGAGTGTACATATATATATACATATATACATACATATATACATATATATATATACATACATATATATATATATACACATATACATACATGTATACATATACATATATATATATATATATATAGGCTATTAATCTCTCCAAAGTCGCTCAACCGAAGGGGCGCCATTTTTCTCCAGTCCGATATTCCCAGACATTCAACCCGTGACTTCGGCTTGACGTTTCTTTTGGGGGAGTTGGGATGGGACTAAATTACGCATGGCAGGGCGCAGGAGGCTGTAGCACTCCAACTCACACGGCCTGTGAATCTGATCTGTGACTGATAAAAAAAAACTCACACTGAGAACCATTAAGTGTATGACACTAAATGACGCATTAAACCAGCGCCGCCGCATAACAATATTTTTGCGAGGCTTAAAATAAACATATGGTGTAAATGATCTATGCAGGATTAAATTAAGTAATAACGTTTTAATTCAATATTTGATTAATTTTATTTTACGTTGGTATTTTTTGTTGGCAATCTTGAACTTTGGTGTACTTTCAAATTAGAGGAGGTATCGTGGAAACTGTTTTAGTGTTTGTAGCTTCGCTAATTAGATTTGCTCGCTAACTATCAATTCCAATTGATAATAAGAATTAATAATTTAGGCAATTATTATTTAATGCGCACGCCTTTAGTTACTATGATTATATCTGGTTGAAGATGCATATGTATGTTTCGCTGTTTTACTGGCTATTTCCGACAATTTAGGTCTTAATCTGAAAAGTCCTAATTTCATTGATGAAAGAACAAGTTAAAAACAAAACGGTTAACCAAAATAATGTTATGTACAATTACTTAGTGACCTTTGTATAAATTAAACACATGGCGAAATAGGCAATCATTTTGGGGCTTCATAATAGTAAATATATTTAAAGGGCTTTAAAGTAGTTTTTGTCCTTTTTTTGTACATGGAACAAAGCAATTTCTGTTTGAAAATAAATTAAGGAAAAACAATATCAAACATAATGAGCTGAAATGATTTATTCTTAATTGCAATAATTACCTTTTTTTAATGTCTCGTTCTTTATTGACTTTGTTTAGGCCGTAACTATATTCCCAATAAGCAAACAATCGCATATTTCTTTGTGATTGCTTCTTTTCAACACTAACGTTTAAATTAGCACGTTGGTTTGATATGAATAACATGTTATGGTCTCGTATTATAGCACGGATTTAATAATGCATAATGTTTAACAAGCAACCACTAATATAAACAATAAATTATTCAGGTTTTGTCAGCTAATCATATCGATAATTGAAGGTACACAAAGCACTCATCAATCCGATGGAAATGTGCAAGCATTCAAGTGACAATATCATCACAATCAGAGCAGACTTTCAACAGGGCATGGAATCGGTGTCCTAGTTTAAGATGAACACAATGACTGAAAATTACTGGTTCATATGCAGCAGCAACGATAATATGACCTTACCATGTGGAGTATAATTTTAGTCGTTACGATATTGCCCCTTTAAAAGGATGTAAACGCCTTCGGTAATTACCAGAATACAACATTATTGCATGAAAATATCAAAACAATTTGGTTGGTGATGGTACTACAATCCCTGAGAAATTGCTCGTCTGTAATTTTTTGAACATTAGAATATGAACGCAAAACAAATTTTCACTATTTACCTGTTGATGACACAATGAAATAATCTTAAACTTTCACGGTTTAGTTTTGATATTGCATAATCTCTAAGTATTAATGCATGAACAGAAGTATTAATGCATGAACAGATATATCTCTTCTTATAAAGTATCAATCAATGAACATATATATCTCTTCTTATAAAGTATTAATGCATGAACAGATATTTTACATTTTATTCATTCTTTACGTACAGATTGCTGCTGATTACAAACAGTGGCAATTTTATAAAACCGCTGCGCATAATTTTAATATGGGCAAAAGGCAAAGGCTTTACAAATGTACTAATTTGATGTGTTATTAATTTCTCAGCTTGGTTGTTTGTCGAAAAGACCATCAGAAAATATACGTAAAACCACCATATCTATCTGACTGATACAGAATTTGGGGGGTAGGAACAGTGATGGAGAACGTGTGCTTGCTTTTAGTATGTAGGTTGCATAGAGTCATCTGGAAAATTCGATGTGATATTCAAATGGAAAACAATTTTTAATGCTATAAAAGTAATCTGAAAAAGGATCCTGTTAGAAAGAGCCAGATTAGGTGATTAGGGTTTCAGTTTACTGTAAACCAAAATAACTAGTTGGTAATTTGCAAATAGTTAAATTGTGTATTATTTGTATGTTCTGGAATTGAATAAACGGAACTGTATAGCCCCATATGAATGAAACAACATTCTCAGCTGCTTGCTACTCCGATAGTAAATTATTTCCATTCAACTCTGAATATGACATTCTTGAAATTATGTTTGCATAGTGACGTCACTTGCTTTTGTGGAAATTCGCTAAAAATACACGACACAAACGGTATATTCATGCAGACCCAACAATGAGACCCAAAAGCACTATACACTATTGGTGATCTAAACAAAAATAAAATAATAATAATGATAATGTTCGCAGTTTTATTTAAAAATGTAACAAACAGTGTTAAGTTGAAATGGTTTCAAGCATTACTTGAACTATTAATGTCTCATGTACTGTCATTTTACTCAAAATGTTCATCCGTTTTTTCTTTCTTTCATATCTAACGATTTGGTTTGGTTTTGTGAAGGCGGAAGGAAATCTCCATGCTTTTATTCAAGTTTATCTCGGCACTGCTCAACAATAGGTAAAGCCATCCATGACAACCCGTACATATGCTACTGCAGCTAGGCATCGGCAAGGAAAGCATATAATTGATACAGAAGGTAGGATTACAATAATGAAAACAATCTGAATGTACTACCAGCCCTACTATGTACTACCAGCCGTACTATAAAACATGTAAATGTATCGACTATTAACACAAAAGTCAGGAATTTGGAGAAAACAAACCTCTCATCTTAAAATGAAAATAGCTCCAAACGGTAGAGTTAATTTAATCATAAAAACAAGCAAATAAAACATATGAAAGAACTAGTTATTTTAAATCATAAATGAAATAAAACGTACCTGTATTATACAGCTATACCTCATGAGCCAAGAGGTAGTTGTTATGTATCTGTTCTTGACGATAGATAAGTATTAACCACAAAAGTTGCCTCTTCACTATCTCACAACAGTTAACCCCTCTGCTGTTCAAACTACGAGATATGATATATTTGTGTTGGACCGGTTGTGCTTCCCAGTGGAAGGGGAAAATATGACAGCTGGCATCTTAACGGAGAACACTCCGGCCGGGTTGGATGCAAAATATGACGTCAATAGAGGGCGCTGTGAGAATCGTAACCATGATTTATATAAAGGTATTTGAAGTTAATTGCTGTTCACAGCAGAGATATGTGGTATTCAGATCCATATGTATAGAGCTCTCTCCACACCTGACACATGCTGCTTGTATTGACACGCCCTTTGTGATAAGCAGTTTCCAGACATCCGTTGGGCCTATATGCCTGCAAAATAACACGTATAATTGTGAATATGTCCCTTAAGAATTCACATGCTTGATTGGAATTCACGAAATTTATGGCTAGTATTTTTTGGCTGACAAGTCGATGTTATTAAGTTGTTCCTGGATATGCGTATAGTTTGAACCTTTAAATTTACAGCAAGAGATATATGATGTAGCATAAGGCCTAAAACTATCGGAGCCCCAGTGTCTAGCAAGATTTAAATGTATACGGTAACCTACATAAATTACACATGTCTTGAGTTTTCAAACAATCCAAACTTATTCAACAGTAGGCCTATAGCGTATTGTATATAGCAATGGTCTCTCACTTCTATGTACGTCCGAACGGGTCTGGTCGTCAACTGTGCGATTTTGCTAGTATATTCATCAAGTCTTTCCTGACTACACTGACTGCTGCAAGTTAAATTGTGTCACTATAGTCTTTTTGTTTTCTTCTTTATGCCGGTACTCGATAATTCGAAGACAACCTCGTCCCCTCAGTCAAACTCCTCGTTCCCATTACTAACATAGTGCGCAAACTGATTAACGGGACAACCTTGACCCCTCAGTCAAGCTCGTCGTTCCCATCCACTAAACCGTGATGCGGAAACTTAAATTAAATTTTCGCCTCGTCGTACTGCATGACGAAAACCTTTACGAGAAATGCATGTCATTCTATCTAAACAGTTGCTTTAGTCCCCTGAGCCCAATTTCATAGTATTGTTAATCGGTAAGCAAATTGTTGAACTAACTATAGCAGAAAAATACTTAAGCATAAGTTATTTCACAGGTTAGCTTGAAAATTCAGAGCGGCGCGTGCACGTTCAATATGGGTCTGTATTGTTGCGTCACTCATTTGGTATAGCAATAACGGCTAGCAGGTTAGCATACCTTTCTCTATGCTTAACGGTTAGCAGTGCTATGAAATGAAAAACATACAGTAAGCAAACAATCCGGCTGCTTATGCTACAGTCACACTGTCACGATCTGGCGTTACGATTGTTCACGTATGACCACGATTAAAACAATAAATTTCATCCGTTGCCATACGTGTACATCCGTGGAACTTTCACTTCTACACGATTACACAAAGACTCTACTAATGCCCCTTTCCCACTTACACGATTTTTGCTACGGTAGAGCACGATTTTTCAATTATTTACAATCGCAACGGCGTCGTGGCCATGTTCGTGGTCAATCGTGGTCCACCGTAGCGCACCGTAGTAGATCTTGATGGCACCGTGGAGTAGCACGATTTTTTTGGAATGTTCAAAAAAATCTTGCTCTACCGTAGCGGTGGAAAAAATCGTGGTCCACCGCAGCAGCATCGTATTAGAGTCGTAACGTTGTCTTTACGTTGTCGTGGTATGTCGTGACGGCGTCTTGTTCATTCGTACTCATTCGTGGTGGCCGCAACACCTACGGTAGGCCAAGACTTCGCTACGATGCTGATACGATGCCGCTACGATGGTGCTGCGACCTAGCAAGACTTAAACAAGACGCCAACAAGACGCCAGCAAGAACATGATTTTTTTATCACGTGTCTCTGCTGATAGTGTGTGTTTTTTATCACATGTCTCTTGTTTAAAATATTATGACGACAACGACAACATCCAAATAATTATAAATTCACCAATTGCGCCTTTTCCGTCATGTGATTAATTAAATCGTACAGGCGTCTTGTGAAATCATACTGGCGTCGCACTGGCGTCTTGTGAAATCGTACTGACGCCGTAGTGACGTCGTAGTACAATCTTGGCATTTCTTGGTACGCCGTGACAAATCTTGACGATGTCGTAACTCTACCGTAACACTGTCGTGGCACTATCGCACTACTGCCGTACCACATCTTGACGGCGTCTTGATAGCGTCTTGACAAGACGTAGAATTCGATAGACCTTGAACTTTTTGAGTGTGAATTGCTACGGTACAGCACGACTGAGCACGATTTTTCAACTTTGAAAAATCGTTCTCTACCGTAGCAAAAATCGTGTAAGTGGGAAAGGGGCTTAAGGTTCCACAACGTATGACCCCGATTATACAACGATTGCTATAAGAGTATACAAAGTATTTACGAGGTATGCGTAACGATTACCCACGGATAATCACGTATACACAGCGATTGACCACGATGTTACTAAGGATTCACAACGTATGACCACGATTATACACGGATGTACGGCGATTGGTTAACGATTGCCCAACGATTGCTACAAATGAATGAAATATAAAAGTTCTGACCCTATTTATACTTTTTCCAAACCAAAAAAGATCAGAATCGTTGTGAAATCGTGATTAATCGTGATAGATCGTAATAAATCGTTATGAAATCGTTATGATCGTTGTGTAATCTTACTGCAATCGTTATAAATCGTTGTCATACTTGGTCATCCGTAGTGTAATCTTAACATTCGCAGTGTATCCGTTGAGCATCAGTTGTGTATCCTGTGTACATCCCTAGTCATACGTAATGCTTCCTGTGTGCATCTCTAGTGCATCCGTGGTGATTTCTGCCACGATTGTACAAAGGATGTTCACGTATGTCTACGATTGCTCACGATTGCCATATGCACTACGTATGACTAGGGATGTACACAGGATACACAACGGATTTTTTCCCCACGATTCCAGAACGATAGTTTTGAACCGTTTGAAACTTCCGTTGTGCCATCGTGGGCCACAACGGATCCCTACGTATGATTAGGACTCTACTACGAATGACTAAGTATCCCCAACGTATCATTACGTATGACTACGCATTGGCGGATCCAGGGGGGGGGGGGCTAAGGGGGCTGTAGCCCCCCCCCCCCAAAAATCGTTCAAAACAATTTTTTTAAAGAGAGAGAGAGGGGGAGGGGAGGGGAGAACGCACTCCCATTCCCACAGTGTGCGGGATAAACATAAGGAGGTGACCTACTTAGTACTGTACTGAAAATAAATTGTTTTTGTTTCTCAGCCCCCCCCTAAAAAATGTTCTGGATCCGCCCATGATATTTCTATAAAGTCAAAACAGAAAATAGCCATTTTGGTATATTCAGTCCTCCATATGAGCTAAAAACAAGAGTTTTATATATCTAAATTATCTGTCCACATGCAATATCCATATGGGCTATGTGCTAGTCGTTAGTGGCATGCATACATATATGCATGTATGCATTGCGCCGCAAATCTGCAACGCCGCCTTTTTATTTCCTTGAAAGCTTATTATTTTAATTGATATAATAAAAAACATCTTACCAGCAGTCATCTTGCAGGTTTGAACGTCTCAGAGTTGGCTTGAAATATCTCTCCTTATCTTGTTCCAACAGTGACTGTGAACAAATTGTGGAGGTTTTTTGGAGAAATTAAGGCAGAGTTCCTGCCATCTACTAGTAGCTAGTTGCACACCCAGCACTTATAACGGCTACTTTGAATCTTAGTATTACAATAATGTAGGGCATTTTAAAAGCGATCTTAAACAAGGTATCAGAGCACTGTACATTATTACCCCTGCTCATCAGGCGCATAAATCATTCCTGAAACCATCTCAGCTCCCTGGGGAGTATACAGCTCAATTGCTGCCATTTCGGCGCATATGGGCTAATCAAACACAACAACCAACTCTGCCCTCACAGGTACCCATTTACTCCTGGGTGGAGAGAAGCAATTATGGTAAAGAGTCTTGCTCAAGGACACAAGTACCACGGTTGCGGTCGGGATTCGAACCCACATTCTGACGACTCAGTCACCAGAACACAAATCCGATGCACTAAACCGCTCGACCATGGCACTCCATAATACTTGACTGGCATCAGGTATTATAGTAATAGACTTCTCCTAGTCGATTTATATAATCGCCAAAAAATAAGATTTTTAGTTCACAAATAAACAGAAAATATATCTTTTTGTAATTACAGGAAAGTTGTCAGGATTTTAATCATGCATAAAGTGTACCAATGAACTTAAATCAGTTGAAACCAATCCGACTGATGGCTGTTACATATAATGATGCAAGTTAATTGCAAGTTAATTTTCTGATGTTTTCAATTCCCAGTTTTCATCAACCTTTAAGTAAAACTTTACATACTACAGTACAATATTGTAGTTTAATCATAGTAAAAGTAAAGTGGGTTTTTATAAGGGTTTGATATTCACAGTGTGTTCATTGTGTGACCACAGTGTGGCAATTCACAGTGTGGAATGGTCAGTGTGTTTTCTGTGTGTTCTCTGAGTGGACAAACACTGTGACAGAATCACAGTGTGTTCATAGTGTGATCACAGAGTGGCAATTCACAGTGTGGAAGGGTCAGTGTGTTCTCTGTGTGTTCACTGTAGTCCGTGCTATGTTCAACAATGATTTAACTTGTTCTTTAATGCACGTGATGCATTTGATATTCTGGATATTCTATTGTTCTATATAAAGCACCAGTCCTACAAAATATTGGTTTTTGTTTGTTAATAAAATTAACTTAAAATAAATTATGGGAAATACTGACTTTTTTTATTTAGTCTCAAGATATACTCATGACATTATGCAAACTTCAGCTCCCTGTGAGCAAAATTAAATATAAAACCCGATTATTTTGGTCTCGTGTTAAAAACTGCACTATGATCGACAGAAACAATGGAGGAAAACAAAATAAATTTTAGTTTTTATAAAGGAAAGATGAAGCAGTAACTGTAGCCCGAGGCAGTTTACTTTTAAAATGTCAGATTTTAAAAACTTATTTAAAAAAAAATTACTTAAGACACGCGGTAGTTATACTTGTGTGGTAACCTTCGATTGCCATTAACTGTCATGTAATTCCTTTTACTCGGAAAAGGCATTTCACAATATCGATTCAGATGTGCACAAACCTGCTTTTTGTCAAAGTAATGGATGAATGTGTGATGACAAGAAATACTGACGACAGTAGGTAAACATGACAAGGCCACAGGTGGTTGTTGGTTGCTATGGAAACACTACAATAAATAACATGTAGGATTGAGAAGTATCTTGAGCTTGACGCACTTTCAGTGATTGGTATCCATATCTGTCACTTAGGAATGGCCCTCTGGGGTCGAGTTGGTGTCACTATGACACCAACGATATCCGGATTTTTTCACGTTCTTATCTTGCCTCGTTCCCTTGTGATATGTTATTGCATCGATCTTCTTAGTACAATTCATATTGGTTTTGTCTGTCGTTTCTACGGTCTTTTGATAACAAACTCACGCCTTGTATACATATGGTCTTACGGCGTGTTTGCATAACAAAATGGTTTGGAAAATATTACTGCAATATGACTCACCACAAAATCATTACAACTTTGTACCATAAAAACCTCAAAACCTAAAGCTTTAGAGCTAAAGTGAAGGTATAATGTTGACAAAACCGCTTATCAGAGCAGCCAGTCTGTGCAAGTTTTTACTTTAAGTCATTCACGATTCTTTTGTTTATTCATTTTAATGTGGAAATAAGAAAAGTAGGCCTATTCCTAATTTGAAACTTTCTAAAATTGTTTAATACGTGTCTGAAAAGTAATTTCTTGGGTCGATTCATACCATCATCAGCTTTACACGTAAGTATTATATTATCATTCGACCATTTTGTTTTTTAAATTACCAAACTTCACCTCCTAGATAATTATATTAACTTCAACACATGCCTTGATCAAGATTTTTGAAAATATGAAGTTTTCAGACAAGACCAACCGTGTAAAAGTTAACAATTTGAATGTACCATCAGATCATTCGATTGTACACATTACCATAGAGTGACGTAAAATTTATCAGAGATTCCGTAGCTAGATTAGTCGGTGTTTGGTTTCCAGACGTTTACAATGAAAGTAAATGTGCGTTGCAATAGTTGCACTGTCTACTATACATAAGTACATGTAATAAACACGCACGTTGCCGTCATAATAACTATTTTTGTAAATTCTTAAATTTGCATTCTAAATTGAATTTAATTTATTAATCTAATTGGGAAAAATCGTATTCATTACTTCATAAAAATCATAAGATCACCATCTATCAGTAAATGATATTTATAAAGTACCACGTGTCAAATGTTGGCGTTGTTTTGTTGGAAATCACTTGGGCCCCTCTCTTACAAACAATTTATGAATATTTCACAACTGATTCAGCACGTAACATTTCAACTTAATATAGTTCTCTGACGGGGGCAGGGAGGAGTAATGAGGGCTCGGAAAGCAGTCAATATTATCGGATCGGCTCTTGCTAACTACTGTTTGAGAAACTGGACATAGTCTATTTATGCCACTTTAGTCTAAAGTGATATAACATGAACTACCCTTGAATTCCCCTTGCTAGGTTGCGGGTCCAAGGATTTTAATTCTATTGGACCACCAAACACAAGCAAATCACAACCCTCTCAATGTTTGTTAATGAATAATGAAATCAGATTTAAAAAGTTTGTGGGGGGGTCTGTGATGCCCCATTTTGCTGTCCCACTTGGCAAGACCAGGACATCGGCATGGAGTTATTGGAAAGGAACACCTTTAAAATATATACACATCCATTGAAATTATAAAAAAGGAATTCACCATTACGCTTACTCTTCTGAATAAAGGTTTGTGGTAAAATCAGCACTTATTAATACTACGCCATGTTTGTTTAACACAATTGGTTTCTGTCAATGAGTCCTAAATTACACATTGTTGAATATAGCAACCAGCCTTAGAATATGTTGATAACCAGCCTGAAAAGGCATTGACTTTGTTTTATTCATTCTAACGCCGAACTGAGAAAAGAGTATATCTCTCCTAAAATTTTACTATAAAATTATTAAATAAACAGATAGTTAGCTGTTGCAAACTGTTTACGAACCTAAAGAACCTGTAGTATAAATGCAATTTTGGCTATGAGAAAGAACCTGTTATTATATAGTTAAAAAGTGCAGGTTTTGCAGAAAACAAGTCAGGACCGTGCATGGCAACTTCGTTCCCGTGACGAATTGATTCAAGTACTGCAGTATGCATATTATTGTTGCTCTAGTATAATTAACGATGGTAACATGCATTACATATTAAAACAAACATCTTAAAAAATTCAATCTAGGTACAAAATTACGCCATAAGTGATGATCACGGCCCACTTTCATACAGCCGCTAATGCTACAGTCACACTGTCACGATTTTTGATTGCGAATGCACAACGGATGTCCAGCGGATGGTCATCCGTAGCATGGGCGGATCCAGAACATTTTTAGGGGGGGCTGAGAATCAAAAACAATATTTTTTTCAGTACAGTACTAAGTAGGTCACCTCCTTATGTTTATCCTGCACACTGTGGGAATGGGAGTGTGTTCTCCCCTCCCCTCCCCCTCTCTCTCTCTCTCTCTCTCTCTCTCTCTTTTTCTTTGTTTTCTTCTTTTTTTTCCTTTTTTTTTTTAATTTTTTTAAAAATATTTTTTTTACGATGGATCCGCCAATGAATGTGTAGCTAACAATCCTATGGATTGGCTACCGGTATTTAGTATTATATTGCCAATCATTCACATCACAATTTAGATATAGGTTTTTCTCAAAAACTTTGAGTTTAATGACTAAAGAATAAGAGTAATTGTCATCTGCGTGATTTGGATCATACTACCGGTATGATTTCGCTGTGGCCACACTGTGTAGACACTATGATTTCTCTATGGTCACACTGTGGGGACACTATGATATATGTATGGTCACACAGTGGAGACACTATGATATATGTATGGTCACACAGTGGAGACACTATGATATATGTATGGTCACACTGTGGAGACACTATGATATCTGTATGGTCACACAGTGGAGACACTATGATATATGTATGGTCACACTGTGGGGACACTATGATATATGTATGGTCACACTGTGGAGACACTATGATATATGTATGGTCACACTGTGGGGACACTATGATATATGTATGGTCACACTGTGGGGACACTGTGATATCTGTATGGTCACACAGTGGAGACACTATGATATCTGTATGGTCACACAGTGGGGACACTATGATATATGTATGGTCACACTGTGGAGACACTATGATATATGTATGGTCACACTGTGGAGACACTATGATATCTGTATGGTCACACTGTGGGGACACTATGATATATGTATGGTCACACTGTGGGGACACTATGATATCTGTATGGTCACACTGTGGAGACACTATGATATATGTATGGTCACACTGTGGGGACACTGTGATATCTGTATGGTCACACTGTGGAGACACTATGATATATGTATGGTCACACTGTGGGGACACTATGATTTCTCTATGATCACACTGTGGGGACACTATGATATATGTATGGTCACACAGTGGAGACACTATGATATCTGTATGGTCACACAGTGGAGACACTATGATATATGTATGGTCACACTGTGGGGACACTATGATATCTGTATGGTCACACTGTGGAGACACTATGATATCTGTATGGTCACACTGTGGAGACACTATGATATCTGTATGGTCACACTGTGGAGACACTGTGATATATGTATGGTCACACTGTGGAGACACTATGATATCTGTATGGTCACACTGTGGGGACACTATGATATCTGTATGGTCACACTGTGGAGACACTATGATATCTGTATGGTCACACTGTGGGGACACTATGATTTCTCTATGGTCACACTGTGGAGACACTATGATATCTGTATGGTCACACTGTGGAGACACTATGATATCTGTATGGTCACACTGTGGAGACACTATGATATCTGTATGGTCACACTGTGGAGACACTATGATATATGTATGGTCACACTGTGGGGACACTGTGATATCTGTATGGTCACACTGTGGAGACACTATGATATATGTATGGTCACACAGTGGAGACACTATGATATCTGTATGGTCACACAGTGGAGACACTATGATATATGTATGGTCACACTGTGGGGACACTATGATATCTGTATGGTCACACTGTGGAGACACTATGATATCTGTATGGTCACACTGTGGGGACACTATGATATCTGTATGGTCACACTGTGGGGACACTATGATATCTGTATGGTCACACTGTGGGGACACTATGATTTCTCTATGGTCACACTGTGGAGACACTATGATATCTGTATGGTCACACTGTGGGGACACTATGATATCTGTATGGTCACACTGTGGGGACACTATGATATATGTATGGTCACACTGTGGAGACACTATGATATATGTATGGTCACACTGTGGGGACACTATGATTTCTCTATGATCACACTGTGGAGACACTATGATATCTGTATGGTCACACTGTGGAGACACTATGATATCTGTATGGTCACACTGTGGAGACACTACGATTTCTCTATGGTCACACTGTGGAGACACTATGATATCTGTATGGTCACACTGTGGAGACACTATGATATATGTATGGTCACACTGTGGAGACACTATGATTTCTCTATGGCCACACTGTGTAGACACTATGATTTCTCTATGGTCACACTGTGGGGACACTATGATATCTGTATGGTCACACAGTGGAGACACTATGATATCTGTATGGTCACACTGTGGAGACACTATGATATCTGTATGGTCACACTGTGGAGACACTATGATATCTGTATGGTCACACTGTGGAGACACTATGATATCTGTATGGTCACACTGTGGAGACACTATGATATCTGTATGGTCACACTGTGGGGACACTATGATTTCTCTATGGTCACACTGTGGAGACACTATGATATCTGTATGGTCACACTGTGGAGACACTATGATATCTGTATGGTCACACTGTGGGGACACTATGATTTCTCTATGATCACACTGTGGAGACACTATGATATCTGTTTGGTCACACAGTGGAGACACTGTGATATCTGTATGGTCACACTGTGGGGACACTACGATTTCTCTATGGTCACACTGTGGAGACACTATGATATCTGTATGGTCACACTGTGGAGACACTATGATATCTATATGGTCACACTGTGGGGACACTATGATATCTGTATGGTCACACTGTGGGGACACTATGATTTCTCTATGATCACACTGTGGAGACACTATGATATCTGTTTGGTCACACTGTGGGGACACTGTGATATCTGTATGGTCCAAAGAAGACCTATTACCCAAACAAATCTGGAATACCATCACCTCGCTCGGAATAAATTCTACCGGTCGTACTAAACCTCGTGGAAAGAGAGGTGGTCGTCGTAAGCGTTGGCCCATTCCAGATGCTACCGAACTTGACAACTGCCTCCATCGTATTCCTGTTCATACATGTATCCCGCCACGCACTAAACAGAATTGCCATGATCAACCAAGAAAAGCCAATTTGTCTAACTTGAAACCTGTGCTCCGTGAAAAATATGACAAATTGAATGTGGCCTGCTGGATCGAATGCCCATTCAATTAGAAATAAGTCTTCTATATTTTGTGATCATATTATGGACAAGAATATTGACATTATGTTCATTGTTGAAACCTGGCTACACAGTGACGACCCAGTTGTTATCTCTGCTTGTACACCATCGGGTTACACATTTTTTAATGTGCCGCGTGCTGGAAATGACTGTCATGGTGGTATCGCCGTCGTATTCAGATCTCCTTTGAACTTGTCCCTAACCAACATTGATATCGTACATACTACCTTTGAGATGGCATGTGTCACCGACCCTTTGAAAAAAGTTTGCTTTGTTGCAATCTATTGTCCACCACCTTCTTCCAAGAATCGTCTGAAAACCAGTGATTTTTTAACTGAATTTGATGACTTCTTAGATAAAGTGACTCTCCTCTCTAGTAAACTTCTTTTGTTAGGAGATTTTAACATCCATGTGGACTCGCCTAATAAGGCAGATGCATCTCATTTCCTAACATCTCTTTTTGAAGCTGGACTACAACAACACATTACTGGACCAACGCACAAACATGGGCACACTCTTGATCTTCTCATCTCGCGCCCTGATGACGGCCTTATTGTTGAGAGTGGAGTCTCTAATATTCTGAACTCGGATCACTTTATTGTTGATTGCTCCATTAATTTCTCTAAACCCGACAGCAAAATGATCACTTCAAACTCGAGGAACTATAGCAGCATCACTGAAACCTTTGCTAAAGATCTTGAAATTGCATTTCAGGTTTTTCCTTATGAAAGCAGCCTTGATCTTCAGGTGTCATTTTATAATATGACCATTATTTCTGTTCTTGATAATCACTGCCCTGTTACTACTCGTACACACAAATTCAAATCACAACCGGCCTGGTACTCCAATGAAATTCATCTTGCGAGACGCAAACGTCGGATGCTCGAACGCAAATGGAAGAAGTCTGGCGATCCTAATGACCATCAGCTTTATCTTGACAGTATTCATGATTTTTCTCATCTTGTTCAGAAAGAAAAATCAAGATATTACACAAAACAACTATCCACTGCAGACACTAAAACAGTTTTTAAAACTGTCAATACTTTACTTAATAGAAATGTTCCTGCTCTTCCTTACATGGACTCATCTAAAGATCTGAGTGATCGGTTTAGCAAATACTTTGCTGACAAAATTGTTAATATTAGAAACAGAATGGATTCTACTAAGTTTGATGATGTGCCATTGTCTATACCAGAGCTTAATCACTCTGTTCCTATGTTTTCTGAATTTAAGCCTGCTGATCAGGAGGAAGTGCGCAAAATAATTTCAAAATCACCCAATAAATCATGCTCGTTGGATCCCCTACCTACATGGCTCCTTAAACAGAACATGGACATCATGGTCCCGGCCATTACATCTATCGTGAACACTTCACTGAGTACTGGAATTTTTCCCACTGCTTTGAAATATGCAGTGGTCACTCCCTTATTGAAAAAGCCTTCCTTGGATAAGGACACTTTGAAAAACTACAGACCAGTATCAAACACTGCTTTTCTATCCAAAGTTATTGAGAAGACTGCTTTGACACGTGTGTTCCGGACCATAATGTCCGCAAGTACCATTATGTCCGCGAACCGATTTGGGCCCATTATGTCCGACCCATGACGTCCGCGGAACCATTACGTCCGACCCATTACGTCCGCGGAACCATTACGTCCGACCCATTACGTCCGCGGGCCCATTATGTCCGACCCATTAAGTCCGTGGGCCCATTATGTCCGACCCATTACGTCCGCAGAACCATTACGTCCGACCCATTACGTCCGCGGGTCCATTATGTCCGACCCATTACGTTCGCGGACCCATTATGTCCGACCCATTACGTCCGCGGGCCCATAACTCAAATAATGTTTGAACACGTAACGTTGGGGAAGTTAAAACCAATTACTTAGAACAATTTCATGGCACAGCGCTCTACTGCAAAATTGGGTTGTTAAAAACCACTGGTGTTAATTTAAGCGTTTTTGCACTGTAAGTACTTACAGTGCAAAAACTGGTATGTTAAATAGTACACCAGTGGTACTCATATGGCGCACGATAATTCAGACACTTTGTTAAATTAACACCAGTGGTTTTTAACAACACAATTTTGCAGTAGAGCGCTGTGCCATGAAATTGTTCTTAGTAATTGGTTTTAACTTCCCCAACGTTACGTGTTCAAACACTATTTGAGTTATGGGCCCGCGGACGTAATGGGTCGGACGTAATGGTTCCGCGGACGTAATGGGTCGGACATAATGGGCCCGCAGACGTAATAGGTCGGACGTAATGGTTCCGCGGACGTAATGGGTCGGACGTAATGGTTCCGCGGACGTAATGGGTCGGACGTAATGGGTCGGACGTAATGGGCCCAAATCGGTTCGCGGACATAATGGTACTTGCGGACATTATGGTCCGGACCACACGTGTTTCTGATCATATTGATAATAATAACTTACACTGTAAATGTCAATCAGCTTACAAGTCTGGCCACAGCACGGAGACGGCGTTGTTGAGAGTCAAAAGTGATATAATACGTGCGATTGACAATCGACAAGCCGTTTTTGTGGTGTTGCTAGATTTGTCTGCTGCTTTTGACACCATTGACCATTGTATATTGTTAAATAGATTGTCTAGTGTTTTTGGTTTTCATAATAATGTTTCCAACTGGTTTCAGTCTTATCTTACTGGTAGGACTTGTAGAGTTAAGATTGCCAATAACTATTCTGATCCGCAAACTCTTGATTATGGTTTACCACAAGGTTCCTGTGTCGGACCTCAGATGTTTTCTTACTACACACACCCACTCTCAGATATTATTAAGCATCATTCTGGTGTCAAATTCCGTTTTTATGCTGATGACACCCAATTATATATGTGTGTTGATCCCAGGAAACCTGGTGAAACAGATCGTGCACTTTCAGCTTTATCTGCTTGTGTTTCTAGCATCAAGGCATGGATGTCAAAAAATATGCTCCTCCTCAATGATGAAAAGACTGAATTTGTTGTTGCCGCCAACCATAGACTTTTGAAAACATTATCTGACGTCACCATTACAATTGGTAATACAGTTATCAAACCCTCCTCATGTGTAAAAAACATTGGTGTTATTTTTGACAGTACTATGAGTATGTCTAACCATGTATCTTCAATATGCAAAACCATTAACTTTCATTTAAGAAATTTGTCGCAAGTTCGTATCTTTATTGATGAAATCACTTGTCATCATGCAGTCCGTGCTCTGGTCACAGCACGTTTGGACTATACAAATTCACTTCTCCAAGGATCCTCTAGCAAAGAGATCAAACGTCTTCAACGGCTTCAAAATCGTGCTGCAAAATTAATTTTCAAGGCTAAAAAGTATGACCATGTGTCCCCTCTCCTACGACAGCTTCACTGGCTTCCCGTTCAAGACCGGATTGATTTCAAAACATTGACTATTGCCTATAAATGTGTTACTGACTCTGCGCCATCCTATCTCTGTGAGCTTATTACACCATACCAACCTAACCACAGTGGACTCCGTTCAAATTCTGATTCCCGGATCTTCAAAAAGCCAACTACACATTTAACTGCGGCTAACAAGGGTTTCTATACTGCTGCACCCAGCATTTGGAATGAACTACCATCTGGTATCCGTCATGCTTCTTCATTGAGTCAATTTAAAACATCTCTCAAGACTCATTTATTTTAGGCACTGTGTATTTTTAAATTGTACTTGTATCTCACTGTAAAGCGCTGTGATA
>CM055830.1:24988618-25393618 GCA_029582265.1 Zoroaster sp. YZ-2022 | reverse complement strand
TCTGTATGGTCACACTGTGGGGACACTATGATATCTGTATGGTCACACTGTGGAGACACTATGATATCTGTATGGTCACACTGTGGGGACACTATGATATCTGTATGGTCACACTGTGGAGACACTATGATATATGTATGGTCACACTGTGGAGACACTATGATATCTGTATGGTCACACTGTGGAGACACTATGATATCTGTATGGTCACACTGTGGGGACACTATGATATCTGTATGGTCACACTGTGGAGACACTATGATATCTGTATGGTCACACTGTGGGGACACTATGATATCTGTATGGTCACACTGTGGAGACACTATGATATCTGTATGGTCACACTGTGGAGACACTATTATATCTGTATGGTCACACTGTGGAGACACTATGATATCTGTATGGTCACACTGTGGGGACACTGTGATATCTGTATGGTCACACTGTGGAGACACTATTATATCTGTATGGTCACACAGTGGAGACACTATGATATATGTATGGTCACACTGTGGAGACACTATGATATCTGTATGGTCACACTGTGGAGACACTATGATATCTGTATGGTCACACTGTGGGGACACTATGATATCTGTATGGTCACACTGTGGAGACACTATGATATCTGTATGGTCACACTGTGGAGACACTGTGATATCTGTATGGTCACACTGTGGAGACACTATGATATCTGTATGGTCACACTGTGGGGACACTATGATATCTGTATGGTCACACTGTGGGGACACTATGATATCTGTATGGTCACACTGTGGAGACACTATGATATCTGTATGGTCACACTGTGGAGACACTATGATATCTGTATGGTCACACTGTGGGGACACTATGATTTCTCTATGGTCACACTGTGGAGACACTATGATATCTGTATGGTCACACTGTGGAGACACTATGATATCTGTATGGTCACACTGTGGAGACACTATGATATATGTATGATCACACTGTGGAGACACTATGATATCTGTATGGTCACACTGTGGGGACACTATGATATCTGTATGGTGACACTGTGGGGACACTGTGATATCTGTATGGTCACACTGTGGGGACACTATGATATATGTATGGTCACACTGTGGGGACACTATGATATCTGTATGGTCACACTGTGGGGACACTGTGATATCTGTATGGTCACACTGTGGAGACACTGTGATATCTGTATGGTCACACTGTGGGGACACTAAGATATCTGTATGGTCACACTGTGGGGACACTATGATTTCTCTATGGTCACACTGTGGAGACACTATGATATATGTATGGTCACACAGTGGAGACACTATGATATCTGTATGGTCACACTGTGGAGACACTATGATATCTGTATGGTCACACAGTGGAGACACTATGATATCTGTATGGTCACACTGTGGAGACACTATGATATATGTATGATCACACTGTGGAGACACTATGATATCTGTATGGTCACACTGTGGAGACACTATGATATCTGTATGGTCACACTGTGGGGACACTATGATATCTGTATGGTGACACTGTGGGGACACTGTGATATCTGTATGGTCACACTGTGGGGACACTATGATATCTGTATGGTCACACTGTGGAGACACTGTGATATCTGTATGGTCACACTGTGGAGACACTGTGATATCTGTATGATCACACTGTGGAGACACTATGATATCTGTATGGTCACACTGTGGAGACACTATGATATCTGTATGGTCACACTGTGGGGACACTATGATATCTGTATGGTCACACTGTGGGGACACTGTGATATATGTATGGTCACACTGTGGAGACACTATGATATCTGTATGGTCACACTGTGGAGACACTGTGATATCTGTATGGTCACACTGTGGGGACACTATGATTTCTCTATGATCACACTGTGGAGACACTATGATATCTGTATGGTGACACTGTGGGGACACTGTGATATCTGTATGGTCACACTGTGGAGACACTATGATATCTGTATGGTCACACTGTGGGGACACTATGAACTTTCTGTGGTCACACTGTGGAGACACTATGATATCTGTATGGCACACTGTGTAGACACTATGATTTCTTTTTCAGATTTAAAGTTGTACACTGAGGTTTGACAATTACGTTCTTTTATAATAGCAATCATCACCTTAAAGACAAATGAATTTGTATGGAGGAAAGTGATAATAGAGTGTTGTGTTTGCACTGACGGTACCGTATATGAAGATAATCCCTCTTAAGGTACAATGGGTGGTTCTGATGTGTCTGTGGTTTAACTCGACGTTTCGATATCTTGCTCTGATCGTCTTCAGAAAGAATGCTGAAATCATGAAGATAAAGAAGCTTATAATAGCATGTACATGGTGTGGTGACTTGGATCCTGCTGTTGGAATGACTTCTATTTAACAATTCTTTTTTCTTAATATGAATATAAATATGAGAAAACAAGGACTATACGTTGTAACCCCCGCCATCTTGTCCAACCAATGTGCTTGTATCGTTTATCACTGCATGGTATTTGGTGATTGGTCGGTGAATCAGCTGGATGTTGTGCAGTGCAGCAGTAACATCATGAACAATTGTACAAAACAGGTCAAGAACAGAAGAAGAACATTATAAATACACTGTATATGACTGTCGGAAGCCTACGGAAATTTGTCGTAGGCTAATTATGGGCCCGTATCCGGGTTCTCAGGAAAAGCTGAAAGAACGGCATTCTGTTTAAGATAAAATTTTACTTTGAAAGATATACTGAAAACCCAAATCTCTAATTAATCGCAGCGCTTGAGGTGGTTTCGCCTCTGGACCCAATAGAGGACTTTACCTCTTGGACACAACCAGATAACCAAGGAGGAACGTGCTTGCTTAACTCAAGAAATATTAAAAAACGAACCCCCCTGAAAAAAAAACACTTGCGACAAGAATACTTTAATTATAACAACTGAACATCGCCAAGACAGCAAGGATCTTTAAACAGAAGAAAGTCCTGATTTCATTCATCACTGGCGTGAATTACATCTTGCAAATATCCCCCTACGATAAGCCACGATGATTCGAAGGCAAGATGGACATCTCCGCGAACAAAATCTCCCTACAGAAATTGGCATACAGCCAGCTCAACAGGCAATGTGAAACTGACAACGACACATCAATCAACAAGCTTCCATCCCGGGAAATAATCCAATCATGAATTGGCCTCTCCCGCAAACGCCGAAACTAAACACAGCATAGTTCGTTCATGCCTTTTCCGATGTCATGGTGAGAATAAGCCAATATTATGACAAGTGTAGATTGATATAAAGCATGTCAATGTATTGCTGGGAAGAACATTGTGTCATTCAGCCAATTCAGATTGATCTTCATTTTTGGTCTACGCGAAAAGTACAAATTTCAAGAAAATAATGTACAACCTTTGTATTCTCCATTGTATCCAGCAGTGTTTAGGCTTAGTGCTTATAGTGCTTTCCTTTGTATTCTCCATTGTTTCACCAACCTATATATTCTCCATTGTATCAAGCAGTGTTTAGGCTTTAGTGCTTATAGTGCTTTCTGAGTGTCAGCTTAACAAAACCTCCACAGGCAACTCGGGTGGGACTTGAACCCATGACTTCCTGCTTACATAATGCTGACGTTTTAACCTCCCGACTACCGAGTTTACCCGATTAATCATACATATCTAATCATGTGTATAATATCCCGACACAAGAATTTAATCAATAAGTGCTCTGTATTCTCAAAACAAAAACTTTTAAAGTTTAATCATAATAACCATTGAAACCATAAAGTATAACATTGGCATTAGAATAAATTTTTATTTATTTATTTATACATTTATACATTTGTGCATTTGATTTTTGTTTTGTTTTTTTGTGTGTTATTTTATTTTACATTTGTTTAAATATTGTACATTTCCTACAAATATCCGCCATTTCGAATATACTTTAACTTTTTGTCACCTATTCCTGCTAGACAAAATACAGCGGCGTGTTGTTAACCTGGTAGGTCATGAACTGGCAGCTTCATTGGAACCCCTTATTCATCGTCGCAGTGTATCCTCACTTTGTCTCTTCTATAGATACTATCATGGTATGTGCTCCAACGGTCTTTCGTCGGTTGTCCCTCCAAACCGTCCTTTTGGTCGCACTACTCGCTTCTCAGTCCATTCACATCCTCATACAGTCACAGTTCCCAAATGCAATTCTAAGATGTACTCAACAAGTTTCTTCCCACGTACTGCTTCACTTTGGAATTCTCTTCCTTCATCTTGTTTCCCTGTTGCATACAATCTATTTAAGTTCATGCGTAATGTCAACAGGTTTCTCTTAACTTGACTAATTTTCTTGTTAGCCCTCACCTTGAGTGGCCTTTTGGCCTTGTGATGGGCGACTTACATAAAAAAAAATATATATATAAAAATATAAAAAAATTGCATTGATTTTTATTTAGTTTTATTGCATCCGTTATGTTGTTTGTTTTTTATTTAATTTGTTTCATGGTGTTCCAATGTTGTTGAATCTTGTATTGCGTTTAAATGTTTAAATTGTTTTGCTTTCAGTTGCGTCTGTTTTGTTTCAAATTCCTTAAATACGTTATTTAATTGTGTTTTTATTTTGTTTTGGAGATGTGTATATAAGATTGGTTTTGGTGAATGTCATTTATTTATGTATTTTTGTTGATTTATTTTTACTATGTTTAGTGCCCTTTTGTCCTGTCAATTAGCTTTTTCGTGTTAATTGTGTTAATCGTGTTAATTTTTTGTTTTTTTAATTGTGACATGTTTTTGGAGCCTAAGATGCAATAATGGAGTTTAAATAACTTCACTGGAGAATAACAATAAATTAAAAAAATTAAAAATTCTGCCGTGACTCACTTTATGCTAAAAGAGTTATATTCAAATTATTTTGCAAATGAGTTCTTGTCTTCCGGTCATAAATTCGACGTTAGAATGAACAAGGGAAATATGAAAGCAATATTCCTATGTTCTTGTTAGCAACAACATGAAATCAGTTGATATTTATACATATCTCTTAATTCTTATTAAGTATAGATGCATTAACAGACATTTTAACAAAAGCTCATAAACTGGCTTAAAAGAAAATAAGCAATTTTTCGAATAAAACAAAATTTGCCGATTACAATTTAAAGAGTTTCTATCTTCCTATGAGGCATATGCTGTTTGTTGATTGCACTGGAAAATGATCATGAACGTTTTCAATCCTCATATAGGTTTGCGTATAAAACCGTTGTCCCAATAGGCCCTATTGTGCAGTATCTATGTTCATAGATCCTGTCTTAACCTGCATATCTGGGGAAGGTTGCTGAAAAAAGTATTGAAAATATTGACTGCACAATAAAGCTGAACATGTAGTCACGGAGAATGCAACAGAACTCAGCAATCAGAATGTAACATTACCTTTAGCCTTGAGGCTATTGTCATAGTGCGCACTTACCACGGTACTCCCACCCCGTACCGATTTCTGGCCCGAAATTCAGCACACACGACCGCTGCGCCGTCCCCAGCCCCACACAAGATCAATATTAACAGAGTCGTGGATACGATGTGCATAATAATAATAATAATAATAATAATAATAATGTGTGGACTTATATAGCGCACGTATCCACCAACTGAGTGGTGCTCAAGGCGCATATTATTACACCTGCTCATAAGGCTCATAAGGCTTATAAATCATTCCTGAAACCATCTCAGCTCCCTGGGGAGTATACAGCTCAATTGCTGCCATTACAGCGCATATAGGGCTAATCAACCAACTCTGCCCTCACAGGTACCCATTTAATCCCTGGGTGGAGAGAAGCAATCATGGTTAAGTGTCTTGCTCAAGGACACAAGTGTCACGGCCGGGATTCGAACCCACATTCTGCTGCTAACACCAGAACTTGAGTCCGGTAAGCTAGACCGCTCGGCCACGACACTCCACTGAAACATCGTATGTTGTATGAACTGAATCAACAGCCTTGATCCTTCTGTAATCGAAAGCTTATGTGTTGTTTTTTTAGCGCTGTCGCACGAGCACCTCTTTGAAATTGTTCAGGTTTTTTTAGGTGTTCGTGTGATAGTGCGAACACCTCTTTGAAATTGTTCGGTTTTTTAGGTGTTCGTGCGACAGCGCAAACATCTCTTGAAATTGTTCAGTGTTTTAGGTGTTCGTGCGACAGCGCGAACATCTCTTGAAATTGTTCAGTTTTTAGGTGTTCGCGTGCGATAGCGCGAACACCTCTTGAAATTGTTCGGTTTTTTAGGTGTTCGTGCGACAGCGCGAACACATGAAATTATTCGGGTTTTTTTTTAGGTGTTCGTGCGACAGCGCGAAATTGTTCGGTTTTCTTTTTTTTTTCTTCTTTTTTTTTTGCTTCTTTTTCTTCCTCGCGAAACTTATCGAACAAAAAACAATAGTTGCAAAGTTCACAGATCCTTCAAACTTGACACATACTTAGACCATAACATGTAGTTGTCATTATAGTTGTGACATAGTTTTAGGTCAAGTTGTGACGTCATGGTGACGTCATCAGATATCAAATTACACTAAATCAAATTTTAATATTTCAAAAAATCATATTTCATGAACCACAAAAGATATTTACACAATCTTTCCATCATAATACAGATCTTGAATTATGTGACATTTCGCACACAGACATGACCCTAATCTGACCTTTCCTTCCGGTCGAAACCGGAAGTTTAAGTGAACAAAATATTCTGAAGCACTTTTATAGGGTCCATGATATGGTATTTGGACATGCTTTCAGTGGACGAAATAACTATTGACGTGTGCCCTTTTTAAAAATGTGACTGATGACGTCATCACCTGTCACAGCGCCCTCTGGCGCCAAGTTTAGAAAAACGATAATTTTCTATCTGAAAACCACAGGAAATTTTAATGTCTTCTGTGAATAAAGTGACTTGTTACATCTCATCTTTTCAAAAATATGTTTAATGACGTCATCAAAGTTCAGAGCGCCCCCGAGCAGCAGTTTTAAAAAGGGATTATTTTCAAATCTCAGAAAGTGAACCAAAGCAGTTACTAACGTTACTTTTTCATGATCATGAGGAGGTCATATATATGACTTTCAAATCACCTAATCTGACCTTTACTTCCGGTCGAAACAGGAAGTTCAAATTCAACACATTCTAACCCAAAATTCATAGGTCTTTTGAATATGAAATTGATATTGTTATAATAAAAGATTATACACCTTTGCAAAATATGATATTGACATCATCGATGATAATTTGATTGAACAGGAATTCCAATGGAAAGTTATATGCAAGAATTGTTGATTTGTGGGCGGTTCATTTTAAATGATGGCCAATCACAGGGCCCTAGCTTTGACCCCATTTGATCCCACACACACAGCACAATGCATGCACGTCACACACGTTGTACATTAGCCCAAATATGGACTCCGTCTCTGTATACGTGACACTGAAATGAGTACACAAACGTCAAAGTCCAACCTGGGCTCGTTGTACATGTACAGTATGATCATGTACATCACGCACAGCAAGCAGTTGCTGGGCCAACCAATAACCAATGAGAATACGTCTTTTGTTTTTGAATTTGGTATATTAGCATTAATGATCCCGCCTGAAATTTGGGCATGTGCAGAAGCATCAAGGCGCGACGACGAATGGTTACTGTATGTACAGTACATGAAGATGTACATGTATACAGTATGTAGGCCTATATGAATCCGTACATTGTGTGCACGTGCGTTGGAGTTCGGATAGCTCAGTGGAGCAAAATTATGCGACCAAACCGTTCCGACGCGCCATGGTCAAGGCTACATTACCTTCAGTACCAAGCAGTCGACAGTATCAAACAAGTTCTTATTTTTGTTTGACTTTTATTTTCGTTAGTTCGTTCGTTGTCTTCGTCTCTCTACGTCTGTTCATTTTATCCATGACGTCCCTATGGCTCCGGACACTCGTTAATATTATTGGACTTTTCAATTACATTGATTATGTAGAAGTGCAGCATGTGGTGGATATTATGATAGCTTACCAGAGTAATAGCGATTCCAGAGTGTTGACAACCAAAATGAACAGTTGGCGTTCAAACTGAAGCATAGACAGCGGGTACTATGGTTTTAAGGCAGCAAACCTGGGATGGGACCGTTATTTTAATGTCTTGAAGGAGTAAACATTGATAATTCTTGGAAACAAAATTTATTGGCTGTTACGTTAATTGATTATTTCCAACGCCCCCTTTGAAATGCCTGAAAAATAGCGGATGCGTATGTAAAGCGGCCACTCAAGAAATCTGATTGGTCACTGATATTTGCAGCTGTCATTTTCCAATATTAGAACGGAGCGACCGTATGTCGTCAGTGTGATTAAAAGATAAAACCTGCTCTTAAATAAGACAGAAATACTCCTGCAAAAGATAATTTACAGGCCATAGTTTTTGTGTGGATTTTTAGATTGCCTGATTTTTCAGCTAAGCCTGAAGTTTCTAGGTCGGCAATATGTGTTGATATTTATGGGAATATAGAAAGTAAGCATACCTTTTTTCTATGAACATTGAACACTTCCGTCATTGCCATTTTGTTCGTGATATTGTCTCCATTCATCTGCCTACCAGCCGGTGTCTTGCTTATTTCTGATTGTAAGTGCTTACTGTCAATTTTCTCGCAGACTAAACGGCTTCAAAGGGCCCCTTCCTACTCCCCCTTTGTACCACACCTATTATCTGAGATTGAATCATTCTCAATTACACTTGATCACAGTTGATCACTCATAATAATTGGATTCTTAAAATACATCCATCTTTTCCCATGAGTGCGCAATATATGTTAGAATTTTAAGTCATTTTATTACTACTCCATATGTCGTTATATTTACAAATGTTCAATGCTGTACGTGTTCAACGTGTTCAAAGTGTTGCTGTACCATCTCTCTCTCTCTCTCTCTGACTGACTTTAACACCAACTGAAAGTTCATCAACTGATACAGAACTGAAATGGGACGAAGGCTGAAATGTCTTTTCCAAAATATAACACCTACAAAATTATTCAAGAAGGGAAGAGGTAAGCCTGGGAAGTTATAGGGAGGTAAGTGTTTTCTATGTTTTACTCATCGGTTACTGAACCAGAAACACCGGGGTAAACCCCTACTCTTCCAAGATTTATTAATTTTTTTACGTGCTTTAATAATCTGGTACACAGGACCTACAGCTTAACGTCCCATCCGAATGACACAAGCGCTTGAATTCCATACACTATATAGTAGTATTATAATTAATTATTGAATCCAAAGGTAGTGGATAAAATTTGACCCGTCAGATTCATTTTTATGAACACACATCGTAATTAATAACAGTCTTTCTTCTGGTACGCGTGTTCAAGAAACGTCAAATACACTGACCAACAAATATATTGTGTCTGATGTAGAGGACAAGACGGGGGACATTATGATTCCATATAGGCCTACATACAGTATGGTCAAACAAATTATAACAACAGGGGTGAGTGGGGGTGGGCGCACATGAGGCCACTTGTGGGGTACTGGCACAATGGGGACAATAGTACCTCACAAGTTTCTCTTTGTTTCCATGTACGCCACAAGAGAAATTCTAAAGAAAGGGATAATAGGAGGACAATGGTGGTACCCCGCAAACCCAATCCGTAAGGTTGTGTATGTGGGTTTTTTTGTGTTTTTTTTTGGGGGGGTGATATTGAAATATGTACATAATGTACAATAAAGTACTCCAGCGTACAACCAATCGGAATTCCACGGCTATAATAAAGATGACGCCCAAACGGACAAAGAAAACAAAAAATAACTGTTTAAACAAACCAAATTTGTTAACCCTTTCTTGCTTGGTTTTCACGAATTGTTCGCTTTTTATTTCTTTTAGCACATGAAAGATTCTGGGGATGATCCTATGGACCATCCCCCGGCCAAAAAGCGGGAGGATATACGGGAAGATCTACGTTAAGTTATACGTTATATGTAAAATTTGTACAAATATTAACTAGCTTGAGAAAGTATTCCGTTTGAAGCGTTTTTGCAATCATAGAGAAGTTAAGTTACAACATTATGGTGATTACTAATTTTGTACCGCTTCTCTTTAAAGGGACATTATCGTCACGATCAGAGCAGACTTTCAACAGGAGCGTCGTGGAGTGTCGTGGCCGAGCGGTCTAGCTTACCGGACTCAAGTTCTGGTGTTAGCAGCAGAATGTGGGTTCGAATCCCGGCCGTGACACTTGTGTCCTTGAGCAAGACACTTAACCATAATTGCTTCTCTCCACCCAGGGGTTAAATGGGTACCTGTGAGGGCAGAGTTGGTTGATTAGCCCTATATGCGCTGTATAATGGCAGCAATTGAGCTGTATACTCCCCAGGGAGCTGAAATGGTTTCAGGAATGATTTATGAGCTTTATGAGCAGGGGTAATGATATAATGCGCCTTGAGCACCACTTAGTTGGTGGATACGTGCGCTATATAAGTCCACACATTATTATTATTATTAGGACATAGAATCGGTGTCCTAGTTCAAGATGAATACAGTGACTGAAAATTACTGGCTCGTTTATGCAGTAGCAACACTAATATGACCTTATCGTGTAGGTATTATGTTCAGTCTCTGAGTTAATCTAATACTAGCACTCCGATTCCATGCCCTGTTGATCGTGACGATATTACCCCTTTAAGGATATCTTATGTCGAATTTAAAAATGTAACAGGTTTCCGTCGTTTTCTCAAATAAATGAGGATCTATTGTGATGAAATGTTAAAGGTTAGTTTCTGAATACCGATAATGTACCTCTCTTTAAGCTGTTATCTAAAACAAGTAACACATTCTAGAAGAACACCCGCGCATAATTCACCATAGTCGAATAATTCATCGTCAATCTAGATTCAAATTATGACAAAAAGGGATTTTTAAGTCCATTTGAATTATCCTCGAAGCATCAATGACTGTTTTTACAGTCCTGTTCATGTTCCAGATAAGCCACGGTGACTGTGTTTTGACAGATGGCTATCCATCTGGGTGTCATGACTCTCAGGATAGATAGTCCGTTCTTTATTTAACACAATGTTTAAATAATCATGCATGCTATTTGATTTGAGTTCACCTCGATCGATCACTGTAACTTTAAGACCTGTTATGAACTAGTGGACTTTGTGAATTCCATTTTACTACTTAAACGGAGTGTGTATTTTTTGTTATTACCCGATTACAATATTACTGAATTATAATCTAAAAGCTTACTTGATGTGAAGTTTGGGGTGCCCGTGTTGGTACTAAACAACCTGTGCAATTATTCCGTCTGAAATGCAGTTTTGCTTGTGTTGAACCTAATATAATTTTTGGCAGAGTTCCTCCTCATTCCCATTTACCCACCCCACTATTTTGAAACCTAGTTGGTAATGTTGCAAATCTGCTTCAATCACGATAAACCAACCTGTGACAACTTGAGATCAATGCGGAGGTCTTAATCACAAGTGTGAAAGGCATTCAAATCTTTATAGAAAACACTTTGCAGCTTTGCATCTGACAAACTTTTGAAAATGTGAATATTTGCTTGTAGGCCTAATTGTATTTTTCTGAAAAAGAAATATTGTAAACAGAAAATTTTTCAGGATGGCGGGTATCTTTACCGAATTCGGATCAAGTTAGCTTTCGGATCATAACTCAGTAATTTTATAATCAGATTATTTCCTTGAAAATGTTTGAGTGAATAGTTTAGGATTGGGATATGATATTTACATGATGATGGATGATAAAGATTTGTATATTCCATATACACATCGTGTGAATTTATCTGACACTATACTTAAAGGAAGGTTTCAACGGTAAACTTATTTTTGTATTATTAAAATATACCATTTATAATGGGAAAATATTATTTTGTGAATGTGAATAAGACGAGCCCTTTCTTGTTTTGTACTGTATCTGTGTCGAGAATATTGTCAAGGTAGTAGTTATCATTCTAGTAAAACGGAAATGCTCCAAGCTTTTACCTCCTAATGCATTATAGCTACATCTGTATAGAGTTATTCATCCATCTGCTAAGCTACTTAGTGTAACAAGCATTGTACAATCATAAGCACTACCGGTATGGCTTGAATAAACCTTACTAATGCCATGGAGGAAGGATGCTGACAATGTCAAGTCACATATCGATTTTACTAAGGAAATAACAGTTTGTCGCGCGGTCTTTACCGCAGGTTTAACGACCGGTTTTGGGCGTGGTCAAGGGCGATAAGGACCGAGCCGAAGGCCTGTATCGATTTCGTTTTAAAAATAAAGCCAAATAGAAATGGGCAAATCCACGTTTTGTGGACACGCGAAACACTTGATTGAGGGTACCATCTTAAAACTCTGATTGGTTGAAATCCGCGTCGCGCGTCGCACAAACAGCTGGTGAACAGGTGGCACATACCCGTTGTTCTGATTTTAATAAGCTAGTCTATCCGCTCAGTGCACATCGTAGCCCAGCCAATGATCGCTGGAGATATTCCGCGCTTACGCACATCAACTGCAAAATAGGCCAACGCGACAAACTATCGCCACCCTTTCGCCCACAGTGGTCTTACAATAATGTGCCCTCAACAGCTCATGCACAGTGTGAATAGACTAATCCGTTGACCAGTTCACTGGGCGCAGCCATAACTGCGGTGGTACCTACATTCAGCGTCAAGCGTTCATTTTCTATGCAGTTCAGTGGTTTTTCAATCAATCAAAACGGTAGCGTAGTGCATGCGTGCAGTGTGATACCACCGCAGTATTGGTGGAAAACAGTGGTCGCCGGATTAGTCTATACCATCCGTTAATACACCCCACGTGATTACATTTTGTCCAATTAGATTGGCTAAACTTGATGAAAACATTAGGTTATAAGTAAATAGGTCATTAGTGCGCCCCCTATCGGTTCTACTTATTAGCTCACTGATCCGCGAAAATGGTTTCTGGGACCGGACAAAAGATGGATTAAACGTGAATAGACAAATTAGTATAAGAGTATTCAACTAGTTCAAATCTGTGTTGCACGTCACACAGAACAGCTGGCGAACAGCCGGCGCTTACCTGGTACGATTTTGATAAGCCATGTATTTTTCATCCGTTAATACACCCAACGTGATTACGTTTTGTTCAATCAGATTGTCTGATCTGTCTGAGGCATTTATGAATTAGGCTTAATTTTGACTACATGCAGTCATTACAAAAGTTCTAGTCTTAATGTACAAAGTTCTGTACCGGTTACTTGAATTCACCCATTTATATTGACAACTAATTATAATAAATGAATGACTTATTAATAATTTTAGATTTTCCATCGTTTTATTTCTCACCATAATTTGTTATTATCGTTAATGTACATTCATTCCGGTAAATAATTACTGTTATCTATCTTCCGGGAAAGTACGCGTATATATTTTTTTCGAATACGTGTAGCTAATGGAAATTAAGTCAATTTGATGCATAAATGCAATTAAGGCACAGAGCGCTTTTTCAACATCCGTTTTCGGTAAGAGGATCTACTTTAAATGATCCGACCTTTCCTTTAATTATAGTAGCAACGTTGATTAATGTATCATTAATTTTAACCGATCTAAAACAATTTAAAACTTGAAATGCCTTTCAAAATTAATTACATTTTCAATAGACACAATTCCGCATTTAAGTAGTTTGTGTAGCTTTTGATACACGTGACTTATCCACATCCCCAAAGTCAAGTAGGCCTAATGGTCGGCTGCGCCTACATGAAGGATACGTTTTCTCCACTGACCACACTAAACACGCATGCTACATTATTGTAGGCGTGCGCTTTCTTGTTACATATCGCGCCGTGTATTGTGACGTGTTGTGTACCAATAAACATTAAGGCCTTATGTTCAGCACTCATCATACAGTGAATATAGAATTTAAATATTTTAGGATTTGCTACAGAATAATTATAAAATGTTTTAGTGACAACAACAGTTGTAATTACCAACACTTACGTGAAATATGCAAGTATTTGGTACACTTTAGACATCTCCAAAATTAAAAAGATAGCGTTTAAAATTATAGAATAGATCGCTGGTGTGGGAACCCAGTTTCCGGACAAATTATGTGCACGTTGTAATGGCGGCTGCGAAACAAAGCTTCATGGGGTGATTATGACGTAACCACATGCATTAGAACACAGAAGTGACAAATGTCAACACAAGCCAAGCATAAGAATATTGACGATCGAATGCGAGATAGTTTATGAACTTTTCACAACGAATAATGTTTAAATAATTATTAATAATTATTAACGTTGGGCCTACTTTGTGGAAAGAATATAATTATATATTAAGACTCTATAAAATGGGTTGTCCTATTTCCAAAGTAAGTTTAGAGCCCATTGATACATCAGATAAAGCATGGGTGGAGAAGCAAGCCGCGTCACCGCAGAGGATGGCGGAAGGTAATTAACGTTAGTAGATCATCGTACCAGTATGCGGAGGAACAACTAAGGTAGAACCAATAGGGATTATACTCTCAATTTGTAGCCAGATGCATAGGTAAGGATAACATTTGTTATATCACTATGTATTACACTTATTCACTGGCTTATGAAAATATCAAACATACATTTAAAATGTAGATTATAAAATGATAAGAACATTCCAGATATACATAAATATATACATGTACCAAGAATAACAGTGAATCACAGTGCGAAACAGGAGATCACAGCTTCAGACCCATCCTTCCTCTTGATACAATTATTTTTATATAAAATTGAGGAGAAGGAAACAACTAAATGTATTTAAATACGAATGTGAAGATTTGGCTTAGTATGCATATTTAAAGGTCAATATCTGCATGCGGGTCGAAAAATACAGGGGATTGACACCCCCATTACAAACAGTTCAGTCGCATCTTCCGTAGACCGCGCGTAGACGACAACGCGAACACAGACAGCACTCATTGACTTGCCATAGTGATTCCACAGACCCCCACATTACTATGGATTTGTGGCCGTTCAGGGAAATTCTCAATATATTGCAGACCAACTTTGTAGTAGGAGATAATACATGATATTGATATACCTAGGTTTTTTGCCAAATAAGCTACCAATACCCCGTACCTCGTACACTTACTCTCATTTGTTGACTTTTTTGTCTCATGGGGATTTACACGTGAATCTCATTGTGTGGGACAGCGCGTGTCTCACTACACATAATACACGAAACACATCTACATACCTGGCGCCCTGTCACCCCGGCCCCCGGCTAAAAATGCTCACCTACCACGATATGAAGAATTTTATAAGCTTCGTTTTGATTGGTTGATCAAAAGTATTGGTAAAACTATACCCCCGTACCATCGACCAAACAAATTGTTCTTCTTATAAACCTCGGGGCCGCGAAAAACCTTCAGCGCAGGCCATGCCAAGTGCGTGTATACCGCGCCGTGTGGATGCACATTGCACTGTGAGTTGAGAAAGTTCTGGAACAGCACGGGCACGCGCGCGCGCGTTGTTGCTCTTGGTGATGTCTCTGATTGGTCGACTTCGCTAAAACTTTAATGCGACTATCATAGCAGGAACTGTTTGTAATGCCGCCCCCGGCTCCCATTGTCGATTCTCAATCTGTAAATTGAGTCTTAGTCGGCAAAAATAATAAACCACCAAATCAAGCCATTAAAGCAAGCTTGTAGTTTTTCTAACACGATTTTTTTGGGGAGACATGTTTCACACCTACGACCCCCTCAGACCCTCAAAATTATTGTTCACGCCTACCTCCCCCCGTCTAGCGAATTCGAATGAGTTTACTGCCGCTGAAGTCAGACGGCAAATTGGCTTCCACACCCCTCACCAACAAAATATGTATATGACATAAAACACAATAAAGGGGGCCACTTTGCATCCGTCACGTTAGCAGTTTTTCCAATGGTTGTTATTTATTTTTAAGTACCCGAAACCGACCAAAAAGTGTTTCAACATGTGAATGGACATGCAGGCTTATACTAGAACTAATTTGAGTTGATTTATTTTATTTCTTTATTTTTTTATTTATTTTTTTACCCTCAAATTTCCATAAAAATTGGACGGAAAAAGTTACCTCACTTTTTCGTCCATTTGTTGATGGAAATTTTAGGCTAATTAAAAAAATAATAGTAATAATCAACTCAAATTATCTTTAGGATAAGCATGCATGTCTATTCAAATGTTGAAATTCTTTTTGGGTGGTTTCAGATATTTAAAAAAAAATTACAACCATAAGAAAAACTGCTAACGTGACGGTAGGAAAGTGGCCCCCTTTATTGTGTTTTATGTCATATACATACTTCCGCTTCTACTCTGGAGAAATATATATCGGAACCCTCCTATGTAAGTTTCAGGTCGATGAGTAATTGCAAAAGAAAGTATGATAATCTAGATGTTGGTTCCTGCAATAACATTATTTATTCACCCACAGCTGGTTTTCTTGGTGGATTATTAGATTAAATGATTCAAGTTTAATTTCAGTTTCAGATAAAACACATGTTTTATAATAACATGTCATACAACCGTCACCACAACCGAGTACAGTGTCCTGAGAATTACTGTCGTGGCTCTTGGTAAAATGATTTAATCAGTCTAACCTATACTGATGGGAATTACAATTTTCTTAGTCTCGACCCGGTGATCACTAAAAGCCACGATGGCTATATTTAATGCGGTACGGTTCACCAATCATTCACTGCAGGTTTGCATGACGTGACTTTCTTTCATTGGCCACTTCTTGTCTATTGTTCCTGATAGCAATAGGAAATGGGATAATTCCAGGATCTTTCAAAACCTAATAATAATTTCACATTAAAATTACTTTGTAAAAAGTTGCTGATAAAAAATAGACTGATGTTATGATTTGAAAACTTAAATTCCAAGTACAATGAACCAGTTTGCATTTATACCTTGTTTTTTTAACAACAAAATTAAACAATAGTCAACATGCGTTGATTGTATTTATCAATTGTTTGGAATTTCGGGAGGGTATCCATCAAAGATTCAAAATGGAAATTATTATTTTCCTTTCAACTATTCTACACCCCGTTGCTACGGAGTTCTTGAAGTGTCATTCAAATAATTGAGATCCTGAGTTAATTTATCTCATAATTTTATGATGTCTTCATCCTGACATAAATTAGCTTGGGAAGTCGGCACCCGGATGGCATCTCGGGAGCTCCATACATTGCAAAGAAAAGCACTGATAACTACATGTAGGGAAAGTTGATGCACCTACATATTAAGTATTACATTGTGGATGTTAACCGGTGATGTAACTTATAAATGCACGCTATCTTTTGCCACCGATGAGTGTAAATACTAGCCAGATTATCAAATAATATGCATGTATGGTATTTGCTTTCATATCTGAAGTCATTGATTTTTAATGGAGGAGCCCTTATTAAAACAGTTTACAAAAAACACCATTATATTTGTACAACCTTTTACTTTTTGTTAAAGTACTGAAAAGAATGAGACAGTTTGAAGTTTAAAGCTAGAGAACAAATATTATTTTGTGTATGCTGTTCCATATCAACTTAAGATCTACACTTAAATGCAAGTAATGTATGCCATCATTTTCCATTCTAAAGTTGTGCACTGCCCTCCCTTTGACCCCCCCCCCCCCCGCCAACCCAAACTTAAAACCAACCATAATGACATTATGACTCACACATCCATGATAAACAGAATGGACAAGGATATTCAACCCGCTGCGGGTCGAATGTAAGTTCAAACAAATTTCCTTATGCCACCCGCCGCGTGACCAATCCCGAATTAAGTTGGCATAATGACCAATGCGGTATTGGTCACTTTGCCAAATTACAAAAATAGCCAGTTAGAGCATTCGTCATTTGAATGCATGCTCTATCTCCAAAACTATAAGGAATACATGCATGTGGATTAGATACAATGGTAGGTCTCTTCCTGAATGTACTAATGGGCGGGAAAACTTAAACTTGAAAAAATTACTAAAAATATTACTAATCCGTAATAACGGATTAGTAATCCGTTATTACGGATTAGTAACATATACTTAGAGTGGCACTAATGGTCTTTCGTAGTAATGTACAACATTAGCGAGTATGCTTACCTTCTTTCAATCAAAATATAAAATAAAACAACTTACTTCAGCAGATTATGCTGAGATCGTTCACAAGAAAATAGGGAAAAGCATGACAATATTTTGATCGGCAAACACGAACTTAATATTCATTATTACATGCAATGTTTTTTTTAAGCCTGTAAATACTTCTTTTTCTAAAATGTCTGTAAATGTATCCATACTAAAAAATAATAAACATTGCTCGCATTCATTCTTACGTTGAATTGATCGGAAAGAATTAAGTGGAAATTATTTCCGTTTTTCTTAAAAGGAATGCACACTTTGGTAACTACCCAATTACAATATATTATTACTGAATTATTTATTACAGATTTGAACTATAATCTAGAAACTATTTAATGTGAAGATGGTGACATATCACTCGTTTATTTGCATCATTTTACTGGCAATATCCAGTATAATTTATTCCTTACTATTTAAATTACTTAAGTACTTGTTTCTCTTTCTACAAGGAAAATATATAATTTCGTATTAGAAAAACAAACAACAAAAAGTTACCGACCTTTTAACAAAATCTATGTAAATAGCCTTCATTGATTAAATTCTAACGTCGTAACTCCATGTTTCTTCTATGCGTAGGCCTGCCGACTGCTATATGACATAAAACACAATAAAGGGGGCCACTTTGCATCCGTCACGTTAGCAGTTTTTTCAATGGTTGTTATTTATTTTTAAGTACCTGAAACCGACCAAAAAGTGTTTCAACATGTGAATGGACATGCAGGCTTATACTAGAACTAATTTGAGTTGATTTATTTTATTTTTTTATATTTTAATTAATTTTTTTACCCTCAACTTTCCATAAAAATTGGACGGAAAAAGTTACCTCACTTTTCCGTCCATTTGTTGATGGAAATTTTAGGGTAATTAAAAAAATAATAGTAATAATCAACTCAAATTTTCTTTAGGATAAGCATGCATGTCTATTCAAATGTTGAAATTCTTTTTGGGTGGTTTCAGATATAAAAAAAAAATTACAACCATAAGAAAAACTGCTAACGTGACGGTAGGAAAGTGGCCCCCTTTATTGTGTTTTATGTCATATGTTCTGATGCAATGTGGAAAATTTCTTACATACAAATCTGTCACCGCAATCGGTTTGCTCTAACAATGGCAAATAGACTTTAACCTCTTCGTCAACATTTACCTATAAGGCGGAAATTAAACTTGCACTAGTCAAAACATTAAAGAAAACTTAGTGAAAAGTTAATATTGTTTTGAATGAAAACTGTTTAAAATTGTATATATATTTTTTTTCTCAGCATGATTGGTACATTTACTTACTTCAAATCAAATAAGCTTTTATTTGTTTTATGTTTTAGAATTATTCCGTGTGAAATCTTATGTAAGCGGTAATTTTATTGTTAGTCAATACAGAGATATCTCAGAAAACAGTTATTAATATGGCTTGCATTTTGAATTAAGGTAACCTTCAGTCAAGGCACATGAGGCCACCCGGAACACAACGCCGAAAAAAAGGCCACACACGCGACTTGCGAAGCCACGAGAGCTTTTACAAGTCCGTTCTGAGGACCCTACTTTTAGATTATTCATAAACCTCCAGCAAAATTTATAATTTGTGTATGCAAATTGATTAGAACCAACCACCGTATGGAATAAGTGATATCATAACAAATTAGTTACCTAATGTATTATGTATTAACATTTCTCTCCAAAATCGGGAGAGAAACTTAAGACATAAGACAACAGAACGGACCGGTAAAGGTGGTCTTTTTTCGTGCATTGCAAATGTTTCCTTCTGTATATTAAAAGATAATTATGTCCAATGCTGCGCATGTGACAGAGAAGCACCCTCACCCCCTACTCTCTGGCCGTGACTTCACTCATGAGTTTGGAAGTGCGAACTTTACAAACAGTGGATGTATGCTTGGCCGATTTAGAGCAGGTTAAGCGTTTGGATTAAAAAACAAACAAAAAACACTTCCTTTACCTGTCAATGAAAGCACACTTCGCACACACCACTCATCATCTACCTTCTGTCCCGTGTGACTTGGCTTAATTGACGCCAACAGAAAGCCAAACAAAAATTGCGCAAAAATCAAAATGTTGCAGCTTTAATTTCACATTGACATCTGGGGAATATTAGTACTATGAAGATAGTAACGAGCTAATCCGTTAATAACCAATGTTTAGTTAATTATGCTATTCTGATATCTGACACCTTAGTCTATAAAATCATCGTGACGATGGATTTTGTTTATTCACCTCAGAACAAAATGACGCTTTGTCAATACTGAATGCGTAGCTAGGGATTTGTCATTCAATATACGAGTCTGTCTGGAGACGTTTGCATGGATCACCAGTGGAAATATGACTTGTTCTCGTAAACATTTAAAGGATAGTAGGAAAACCTTTCGATAAGATTATTTATCAAAAGCCCGTAGCCTGGGGTGCCCCCCCCCACCCCACCACCACTACCTCCACCACCCTGCATGACAAGTGAATTCCGCTTGCCATTTATAACAAAGTTATATGTGTTTCTTCCTGGTGAATTTGAACTCCACTTTCGGCCCAAAAAAATTTCTTTTTCAAAAACGAGCTACCGCCCCTGCCCCCGCCTCCGCCTCCGCCCTCCATTTATAAATTAGATAACTATGGAATGTTCACCAATTTTTCTCAAAGAATCCACTTCAACAATCCAATAAACGATCCATTAATGCTGGTAACGAAGGAAGAATTATCCACGGATAATATCAGCTTCGACCTTAACAGATTCCCTGGGTTAGGTAATACTTTGACTGACCAATCACGACCAGGTACATTTCCAAGAAAAGAGATTGACTTCATGAGAGTAGTTGATCTTGAGGCGGAACCGTCGGAAGGTATAGCATACTTTGCGAATTTATGTAAAGTTCTTAAAAGAATTGTACACATTTTTACAAGGTGCTTTATAATTAGTTTAACCATTTACATGACTATAATAATCAGTGTCACATCATTATAGACCAAACAAAGTCTCCGGTTTATGGTCATAGGTCGGCTTCAACATCGGTGGGGTGACGCTCTTCTTTATGGGTGATAGGCCTAAATGTTTACGCGGTTATTGGAACCATGGAGGAAGAAAAGATCTGTTTTCTTCCTCCATGTTGGAACCAAACCAAATTTCCCATACACAAAGTATGGTGGCTAAGCGGGGCGCTCAAATCAGACAAACGTTCACACCCTCTTTGAAAAAGTGCTTTAATTAAAACACAGCGCAGCAGAATTCCAATCGATCCAGCAATTTTGGCTGCAATTGGACATCATTTCATAGCAAAATTTTTGGCCTTAGACATCAAATCGAATTATGATATACATTGTACATATCTTGTAGTTGATCCATAAATGACCTATATAAGATTCATTGCCAAACCTTCGCTTCTCCAAGGCTTACATTTCCGATTGATCTCTTATACGTTGATGTATGGAAAATAGCTTCTTGGACAACAGCTTCCGGGATAAGAAACTACTGAATGATGTTAGATGTCAGAAATTATTAAAAGGTGAGGAAACATTGTCGATACCAAGGACTGCATCTCAAAGGGAACATTGATATACTGAAAACAACATGATCACAATTTTAACATAAAATTCACTTGAGTTGATATAATTAAGTATCAGTACCTATCCTGAAAATGTATTTCTTGCTTGACATAAGAAAAATTAGAACGAAATAATTTTTTTAAGTTGCCATCTAGATATTGTTTTGAAAAAACGTTGTTCAAATGTTAACATAAACCCTACTTGGTGTGAAGTTGACATCAAACATTCCTTGAAGTCTTTCTGTCTGAGCTGCTATCATTTAAGTAAAATCAGTCAAATAATTGCCCAGATGAATTGATAACAATTCCATGCTAGAACGGAAAAATCGAAATAATAATTTTCATGCTTTTTCTCGTGAAAGACACAATGTATAATATGTTGTCCTTTTGACAGGTTACTTGTTTAATGTATATTCAGATTTTGTTATAAATTAAGCAAAGGGTGCTACTCGAAGTAATTTTGTCAATATTACCACTGTCAACATTTTGTCAAAATGTATTACTTAACTGTTTAGCTTGACACATATGTATATACGACCTAAATGGACATACATGGACACATGTCTTGGCTGTTTTGAAGTTTGAATGCATAATATAAAGACATATTCCCAAAGTGCCCTGCGGCTGGAAATTGTCTTGGATATTTTAAGAACAGTTCAGTTACATTGATCAGTTTATAATCAATACAGCCATTATACAAAACGTACTGTTGATTATTAATTATCAGCGTTCAGTGTATTAAGAGAAGTAACGTACGTACACGTCGAGCTTGAAGAAGTATGCATTAAATTAAAAGGGCTTAAAATTAATTTTGTAAAGATACATATTTAAGCAAAAAAGCCATGCTTCTGAACATTTTAAACAAGTCTGTTTTTGAAGTGAATATAAGTATATACTATTTAAATTTGTAATGATGTTCACGCTTAACCTTGACAAACGAGGGCGCTGTTTTGTCAAAATACAGTGTACTTAACAACAGCAGGGAAAGTGCATAAAATCAATTCCCCTTACCTTGCCCAATAACACATTAATTACCTCAAACAGTTTACTGATTGATAACCAAATATTCAGTTAACAAAGACAACACAAACAAAGGAACTGACTTTAACAAAACGAAGAATTCGGTCAACTTTGATGCACACATGACCCATGATGTTACATCTGATCCGGCTTTCACATCACTGGTTTTCTAATGAATATGCAAAATCCATAATTACATAAACCAAAAAGTATCATAAAAGGTATCAAACACTCACAAAATTGGCAATTAAAAGGAAGGAAATGGATGTCAACATGGATACAAAGAGGTGCATATAGTATGTTTTCAAAATAAATCATTTATATTTCATATGCCATTCAATTAACATTTGCTTCCATTTTCATTGTTCGCTTATGTGTATCTATTCGTGTTTGTTTGTTGGTTTGTTGGTATTGTAACGGTCGGGTCCAACCCTGCCGCTCTTATCACTACTAAAACGGGCGTGTCTCAACAACCCGCTTAAACAGAACGCGGAAGTCTGATGTGTGATGTACGAGTCTACAATCTGGGCTTGAGGTTGAAGATGAAGATGGTGTGTGATGGTGGAGAGGATGATAATGATGATGATGACGATGATGAGTTTTACAGAATCAAGAATGAGGACTGACAAGATGATGACGAGACGGACGACTAAACCTGATAATAAAAGGTTACACTGAAACAAAAGGGTTTACTTTCAATTCAACCGGTATATGGGGGTAATGGATCATGGGGGTAATGGATCAGCGTTCTCGTCGCACCCTCCGTGAGTACCCAGGTTCACCTGGGGAAACTAATGATCCAAATCGCTCGCCAAATCCCATGGATCCTGGCTCCGATCTCCAATGCAATGATGCAGGAAATGCCTTTAAAGACATAGGTCCTGCCGTTCGAATCCTCCAGCTCAACATCGAAGGTATCTCGCCTGCAAAGCGTGAAATCCTTGCAAAAATCTGCCACACAGAAAGAGTTGACATCATCTGTCTCCAAGAATTACACGTTGGTGCTGACCAGCCCAGAAGCAGAACCGTGATCGCGAACTACGACCTGGTCGCCTTCTCGGGCCATCAGCAGTTTGGAAGAGCTACCTATGTTCGTTCCGACATAGCCGACGCTGAACTCCTTAAATCGGCAGAACTCTATGATGCCATCCGTGTTGGTAGCTACAAAATCATCAATGTCTATAAGCCACCTTCCATCGACTGGTCCCATGCGGCCCTGCCGACTCACCGGCACCCAGCAATCTATGTGGGTGACTTTAATAGCCACCACGGCAACTGGGGTTATGACAACGCAGATAAGAACGGAGATTGGCTGATGGAGTGGTCATCTCAACTGGACCTGAGTTTGGTCATCGACCTGAAACAAAAGCGCTCCTTCCACTCTGCGCGCTGGAACAGTGACTACTCGCCAGATCTGTGCTGGGTCACATCACACAATGGCCAACCTCTACAGACATCCCTGAAGGTCCTGGACGACTTCCCACGCAGTCAACACAGGCCGATCTTGACCCATGTTGGGATACGAATCCCAATCATACGATCTCTACAGAGACCACGATGGAATTTCCGCAAGGCAAACTGGCCGAAGTTCTCTGAGCAGCTTGAGAAGAGTGTCACTTGCATCCCCACAAAAGAGATCGCAATGTCCGAAGCATACACAAGATTCACCAAAGCAATCTTCAAATCTGCCACATCCAACATACCGCGAGGTTTCCGGCCGAGTTACATCCCATGCCTGGACTATGAATGCCAACAACTTCTTGAAGAGTACACAACCTCAGGTGACCAAGACATTGCAGACCACCTCATCGAATCTCTAGACAATGCACGCCGAACGAGGTGGGAGGAAACCACCAGCAATCTGGACTTCAAACACTCGAGCCGGAAGAGCTGGAACCTCATCCGCAAAATCGGCGCCAGCCAACAACCATCCAACACAACCAGACCATCAGCCAAACCAAATGCTGTTGCCAGCCATCTCGTCAAAGTGGGCAAAGCTCCTATCGACAAAAAGGTCAAACAAGAGATCACCCAAAAGTGGCGCTCCTTTCGAAGATCACCCCGAGGTGAGGAACAAACAACACCACCTTTTACTGTCAATGAGGTCAACGAAGCTCTGAAAGATCTGAAGAGTGGCAAAGCTCCCGGATACGACAATATTCATCCAGAATTTCTGAAACACCTGGGCCCTGTCGCTCGGAACTGGCTCGCACAGTTCCCCAGAATCTGGAGAATTGCAAAAACAATCGCTATCCCGAAGCCGGGGAAGGACCTGAAACTTGCATCAAGCTACCGACCTATCTCCCTCCTCTCAATGTGCTACAAACTTCTGGAACGGATGATTCTCCATCGCATCAAGCCAACTGTGGAGGAAGTACTACACATCGAGCAAGCCGGATTCCGCTCTGGTAGAAGCACACAAGATCAAGTTCTAGCCCTCACCACCTACATTGAGAACGGATACCAGAGACGACAAAAAACCGGCGCAGTATTCCTTGATCTAACAGCCGCATACGACACTGTCTGGCACAGAGGTCTGCTCCTCAAAATTTCACAGGCCCTACCACGCTGGGCTGTAGACACAATTGAACTTCTGCTGCAACACCGACGGTTTCGTGTCCACATGGGAGACAACATCAGCTCCTGGAGATCACAGAAGAATGGCTTGCCACAAGGCTCGGTACTGGCACCAACACTGTTCAACCTATATACAAATGACCTCCCTGACACCACATGCCGGAAATTCATCTACGCCGATGACATCTGCCTCACTCACCAAGCAGTGAAGTTTGAAGACCTGAACACCATAATTAACAACGACATTGCTGAAATCAGTGGATACTGTAAACGCTGGCGCCTCCAGCCCAGTGTTGCCAAGACAGTATCTAGTGTCTTCCACCTCCACAACGTAAGGAGCAGCCAAAGAACTGGATATTCTCCTAGATGGCAGACGCCTCACCCATGATCCAAGGCCAACATACCTCGGAATCACATTGGACAGAGCGCTCACCTTCAAACCTCATCTTCAGAAAGTGTCGGCTAAGATCAGGACCAGGTACAACCTGCTACACATGCTTGCCGGAACAACATGGGGAACAAAAGCAGAGACGCTTCGCTCTTCTGCTCTGGCACTTTGCTACTCGGTGGCTGAGTACTGCGCACCCGTATGGAGGAACTCTGCACACACCAGCCTAGTGGACATCCAGCTCAACACCACCATGAGAACCATCGCTGGAGCGGTCTGTGCCACTTGGACAGATTGGCTTCCAGTCCTGAGCAATATAGCCCCACCGGATGTACGCAGGGAGATCGCTACTGCAAAGCTTGTCATCAAGACCCAACAAAAACCGGAACTACCACTGGTCCATGACATGGAACACCATCCAAGACCAAGGCTGAAGTCCCGCCACCCAATCTGGACCAACGTCCCAGAACCGGCCACTGCATGCAGAGCATCTATGGAAGGAGAGGTGGGACCTGACCGATGTGCCAAACAAGTTCCTGGTCGCCGATCCTAGCACTGGACTTCCAGGAATGGACCTACCCCGCGGGCTGTGGATCCTTTTAAACCGGTTCCGCGCTGACGCGGGGCTGTGGATCCTTTTAAACCGGTTCCGCGCTGACGCGGGGCCATGCCGGAGTAGCCTCTACAAGTGGGGTTTCGCTGCCTCTCCGCTCTGCGATTGCGGCGATATCCAGACAATGCGCCACCTAGTAGATGACTGCCCAATCCATCACTTCGACGGTGGGATAGCAGCCCTGCATACAGCAGACGAGGATGCCGTCAAGTGGCTTACCGACATCGTGACCAAGTGGAGATCATAGCATTCGACTATATATATAACCGGTATAATGCTTCTTTATTAACTCTCTTAAATTTCTTCCATTTAATTAATGGGGATTCTATCTAAACTTGTTGTAGGGTCCCTACTAAATCAATAATTCAAGGATCACGCACAGTGATGGATTATGTATGACCGATCAATCAAGGACTTGTAGCATGTCTATGGTTGACGATGAATAGCAACAACATGTACGCACAGTAGTACTCGAACCTGTACTAAGCGGCGGCCGCATACACACAGTAACGCACAGCGCCTTTGCTATTTCACCGGATCAGTCCAAGTCACGAACTGGGCAATATGGTGTTCTATAATGGACACCTACGCGGCGCCTTTTTTTTCTACGCGGCGCCTTTTTTTTTTGGCAGCGACTTTTTTTTTATGCGGCGACTTTTTTTTTTCACGCGGCGACTTTTTTGGGGGGGCCGGCGACTTTTTTTGAGGTGCGGCGAATTTTTTTTTTACGCGGCGACTTTTTGTTTTTGGGCGGCGAATTTTTTTTACGCGGCGACTTTTTGTTTTTGGGCGGTGACTTTTTTTTACGCGGCGACTTTTTGTTTTTGGGCGGCGAATTTTTTTTACGCGGCGACTTTTTGTTTTTGGGCGGCGACTTTTTTTTACGCGGCGAATTTTTGTTTTTGGGCGGCGACTTTTTTTTACGCGGCGAATTTTTGTTTTGGCGGCGACTTTTTTACGCGGCGAAATTTTTTTTTTTGGCGGCGACTTTTTTTTACGCGACGAATTTTTGTTTTTGGGCGGCGACTTTTTTTTTTTACGCGGCGACTTTTTGTTTTTGGGCGGCGAATTTTGTTTTTACGCGGCGACTTCCGGGTTGTTGCGTGTTTAGGGATTCCCGTACAGGTTACTCACGCGCATGCGCTGATAATAGTGGCTACTTCCGCATTTGTACTCGACTGCATGGCAGCAAGATGGATTACACCTTTTTGAATCCATTGGTTTCCGACCAGAGAGACAATATCCCTATTTATAAAATGCCTTATCTTGATGATAAGTTCATGATGAGACCATCCTACTTTCATGATTTTAAGAATAAACATAATTATGTGACAAAGACGACAATCCAAAATAAGATTGAATTCAAATCCCTCCTTTTTGTGACCCCCAGTGGACATTATTAAACATAGTGTAGGGGAAGCTAAGAGATAACTAAGCCAGAGTATTTTACAATAAAACGAAAAGTAAGGATCTATATTTTGTATTTAAAAAACTTAACAAGCATGCAAGAGAAGGATTGGTGAGCCACTATTTTAGTGCAGGATACAGCTACCGTGAAATATGTTCTATTTTGTTTCTGCGGCATAACATCAGTCGCCGCGTAAAAAAAAGTCGCCGCCCAAAAACAAAAAGTCGCCGCGTAAAAAAAAGTCGCCGCCCAAAAACAAAAAGTCGCCGCCCAAAAACAAAAAGTCGGCACGTAAACACAAAAAGTCGCCGCGTAAAAAAAAAAGTCGCCGCGTAAAAAAAAAAGTCGCCGCCCAAAAACAAAAAGTCGCCGCGTAAAAACAAAAAGTCGCCGCGTAAAAAAAAAAGTCGCTGCCCAAAAACAAAAAGTCGCCACGTAAAAAAAAAGTCGCCGCGTGAAAAAAAAAGTCGCTGTCAAAAAAAAGGCGCCGTGTAGGTGTCCATTATAGAACACCATAAATACGTAACCTGTGAAAGTTTCAGCGTTTCCCGTCAGTATAAGCATAATAGTTATTCGCTCGTCCGTTTCTTTTTCTTTTTCCCATTACCAAAGGAATAATTTATAGTTTTTAAATATGGGACGAAAGGCAAGAAAAAATGTATACCACGTGACAAGGCGGGGACTAAGGAAACATAATCAAATCTTAATTTTCCTACTTTAATATTTCTTGTAGCACCAAAACAATTGGAAGGATTCTACGAAGGCTTAATTTGCGACGCAACAATCCACCCGATGAAACATTGAACATGTTTCTTACGTCTTTAGAAGTAAGTTGAATGGAATGATCACGGGGAAAAGAGCACGGCACGTGGCCATTTGCTTTTTTCATAAATATGTTTGTTTAAATTTACGTAAATCATGCGCGTGAGTAACCTGTACGGGAATCCCCAAAACACTCAACAAGTCGCTACGTAAAAAAAAAAGTCGCTGCGTAAAAAAAAAGTCGCCGCCCAAAAACAAAAAGTCGCCGCGTAAAAAAAAGTCGCCGCGTAAAAAAAAAAGTCGCCGCCCAAAAACTAAAAGTCGCCGCGTAAAAAAAAAGTCGCCGCCCAAAAACTAAAAGTCGCCGCGTAAAAACAAAGTCGCCTCGTAAAAAAGCAAAAGTCGCCGCCCAAAAAAATAAAGTCGCCGCGTGAAAAAAAAGTCGCTGCCAAAAAAAAAGGCGCCGCTTAGGTGTCCATTATAGAACACCATAGGGCAATGAGATGAGCTAGCTACATGCGCTGCGTGCCTTTTATAGATTTCTGCAGCTCGCAATTTACAATGTGCGCATGGGCTTGCGACCAAAAGTGATTGGTCAAACTAGTAAACAATGCGCGTGCGACCAAAAGTAATTGGTTAAGCTAGTAAACCAAAAGTGATTGGCGCTTCACAGCATGATCATGCATATTCAACCCACTGTCTAAAATTAACATTAATTAACTCATTGATAAAGTTTACGTGAAGTTTCTCTACTGCAAGGTCAAAGCGCATGTCTTCATGTACAAAATGTAATACATTCTCTGGGATACGAACCAGCTGTATGTGTGAACACTGCTGTCACTACACAAATACTTTACAATGGCAAAACTTAACATTGCATAAATCATTAACGGTGACTTGCATTCTCTCATTAACATTAAATCTGTAAGTGTTCTTTAGAAATTATAGCTCCTCAATCCTGTTTGTTAACCTTTATCTAAATAAACAAGAAAAATAAGTTAAATGCTCGCTGACAACAGGTAAGTGTAATTCTACAGTAATTCTTAATAAAAGGATTGTTACGTCAAATAATGCCATTCCAAAGACTTTACATGTTTAAGTACTGGTGTAAGGCTCCTGAGGCTCTAATAAATTTAGGTTAAGAAATCAACACAGTATAGCTTAAGTTTAACTCTTGTTCTGTAAGATTTGCTTCTGGGGAAAAGCGATTTTCGCCACAGTATGTTTGAATGAGACTCAGTTAGAGTCAGTCAGTGAGCATAGCGGTAAATCTATGAGGAAACTACTACAGCAAGCGGCCATGTCTGGATGCATTCATTGAGCATGAGCGACAGAGACCACATTAAAGGCCTTCACCAGCACAGTGTGAAGACAGCTAAACAGAAATAGTTATAAACTGAAAATTTCAAGGGAATGATGTACACCTTTGGAGTACCCGAATACAAAATTACCTGAATACAAAAAAACTGAATTATAATTTAAAAGCTTAATTGATGTGAAGTTGATTATGGTACCAAACATCGTGAGAAATTATTCCATCCGACATGCTGTCATGAAAGAGAAAACGTGAACTGTAATGGATCACGGCCAGGATCTTAATGCATTTTCATTATGTTTCATTAATTTTCGGGTGAAAATAATTTCTGATGTTAAAGAAAGAAAACATATTTTAAAAAAGCATAGCATTTTGCCTGATATGGAACATCTTCTTCGCTGGGGTATATGCTTTAATTTAATTTCGATTCCTATGCTAGATGCGGTAACCCTGTTACGTCTTCTCATGGGGAATATGCATGAGATTTTCGTATAATAATTAATATGTCAAGTTTGGTCCAATTCGTTTTGCGTGTACGCATGAGAATTGAGCAAAAATGCGCAAGATAACTATGGGTCTCAAACAGGGGCGTAGCGAAGGCATTTTCTTTTGGGGTGTGGAAGCCAATTTGCCGACTGACATCAGTGGCAAACATTTTTGTAGGTAAATTTACCGACACAACACTAACATGACGAGACAAAATGTACTTTGTACGTCCCCCCCCAAAAAAAAAAATTAATAATAATAATTAAAAAAAATTAAAAAAATGGACAATCTCTAAAGTCGCTCAACAGGGGGGAGTGCCACCTGAAACCGCAGCTCTTTCAGTTCTTAGAAACACATTTGCACATTCGGTTTGCCGACTGGAAATTTATTTTGGACCAACACTGTAAAAATAATGGGTAAATTATTTATAGGCAAAGTAAACTACTTAATTGTCTAATTTATGGATAAATTCTGACGTTGGGTAAAGCTTTGAAATTGCCTAAAATTGGTTACATTAAATTTCATAAAAGTTGGGTATATTTTTGCAATGGTTGGATATTACCAAGCTTTGCCCATATATTGGTCAAAGCGGCACACGATTATTTTTCTTCAGTTGGGAACACGGAACTCAAATGTCTCCCAAATGGGCAAAACGACAGAGGGCCGCACGTAAATTAACCAACGATTTGGTGCAGGCCATGTGCTACTGCTGCTGCTGGCCGCCGGGCAAGACCGAGCAATATGTAAGCTACAAATAATCATCAGCCTTACTTTGGCGACAATGTAAAATCAGCCATAGGACAACCGATACTCTTATGCAATAAAATAATCATCTTTCGCAGTTAATTTGATAAGAATGTTGTCATTCGATCCTTGTTATGTTATTTGAGTTATTTTGGTTTAGATTTTTTTCTTTTCAATATATAACGCCCGGGAATTTAGCGACATAATTACACAACCACTGGGCAAAAGGTTTTGATAATTGTGGGTAAAATTTGCCCTGATTTTGGACCCATTCTTACGCCATCCAGTACCCATGAGTTGGTTAGATATAGGAGAAGTTGTTATTGGTTAGAAGTTACTATTGGTTAGAAACTATGCTCAAACGTTGGTTAGGTTTTGACCAACAAATGGAAACTTTGATGTGCTCAATAGATGGTTACAAAGACAAGTTGCCCAATTAGTGGTTAATTACATTTAGTCAATTGTTGAGACAGTTCAGTTTGCCCAAGAATTAGGTAAATACTTTTACCCAGTAAGAGTGACTAATGTATTGCCCAATAGATGGGCATGTTGACTATTTGCTCGACGTTGGGTAAAATGTTGGGTTATTATTTGCCCAGATTTTTACAGTGAACGTTTGTTCTAGTACCTTTGACGTTTCATTTGCCGACTGACTTGCGTTACATGTGGCATGGTACAGGTGTGTTTACCACTGATTACCGCTAACTACTGATCCAAAGCGGTATTAATGTAGCATCCTTCACTGTGCTATTAACAGCTGCTTGGGATGCTATCTATCCCAAAACTATGCAGTGTTCACATTCACCGACTCCGATTTATTCTGAACGGTTGAAGTTACTTTTGTGCTACATGGATAGTTTCTAAAAATGTTTTATTTGAATGATATAATTTACGTTCTTGCGATGTGAATAGACGATTTTAAGGATTTGCTTGCCCCCCCCAAAAAAATTTTTTTTTTATTAATGCATTATATTACACAAGTAGGGCCTATGTAACCTTTTCGTTTGAATTCATGTTGATGTTTTGAACGCTTTGCATATTTGTGAGTAAGTTACTATTTTGCGTTATTTTACACATTTCCGTTTCTGCCGTACAAGAACAAAGTGACAAAGAATCCAAATCTAAGAACCGCAAGGTTGTGGAACAAAGAATGTTGCAGGTGTGTCTACAACACTACAACACTATATAGATGGGCCTGCCTCAACTAGAATGTTGCAGGTGTGTCTACAACAAAACCGTACTTTTAAAACATTCTCCCACATAAGCAATTATTTGGACACATGATAACTGTTGCCCTGAGCAGACAGTTAAATATGACCTCTGCCATGGGCACTCTCAAATAGAGATGGGTTTCTTCGCAAGAAGCTGCACTTGCCAGAGAGCTTGAGAAAAATGTGTCTCCGGCAGAAAACCATCCTTGAATCACGATCAACATGCATCATGGATGGGATGAATGTTATTCATAATTGAAATGTCTGGCCTTTCCCCATAAAACTCTACTCTTCTGTTAGGTCAAAAAGCCTCCGGTTTCTGGTCTCCACGCTCATCGCATCAGACCCGCGCTTCAGCATTTTTTGTGTTCTTGTTTGTTTTGCTATGAAACGATGTCCAATTTCAGCCAAAATTGTTAGATCGATTGGAATTCTGCCGTGTTGTGTTTTAAACGACTTTTTCACACAGGGGTATGAACGTTTGCCTGATTTTTGAGGTCTCTTTGTGAATGGGAAATTTGGTCTGGTTCCAATAACCGTGTATACACGTATATCACGTATTTTACTGGTTCTTAAACACATACAAAAAGCGCGTCACCGCATCGATTTAATTTGAAGCCGACCTATATGACCAAAAACCGGACCTTTTTTCTTTCTTTTTTATTTAATTTATTTATTTGTTTTGCCTTGAACACTTCTGTATACACACATGACAAAACAGGAAATGATCAACGCTAATGCAAGAATATACATTAACGTAATTACTTTGCCAAGTAAAGTGCTCTTTATAAACAGTGACGACTACAATAAATGACACAGCCGATTGAGCTTGAGTATGGTTAATTGATTTGTCAGTGAAAGCCTCTTTCTAATAAGACGTACAAACCTATAAACAGTACACTACTGTAAGACAATCTGGGCTATTTTTATCATTCAGACAGTAGTTACTCACTGCAAAGTTTTGAACTCAAATTAGTTAGTCTACACCAGAAGTAAACTAAATATTTATATAATATATACCGTATAATATATATATATATATATATATATAATAACCTAAGTAGTTATAAATAGTTAGTTTACTTCTGGTGTGTGTGTGTGTGTGTGTGTGTGTATACATATACATATACATATACATATACATATACATATACATATACATATACATATACATATACATATACATATACATATACATATACATATATCTTTACTTTTTCAGTCTTAGTGCGACCGACTTCTATAGAAATTGCTATTTCTCTGCGTTAAGGCGACCGTTTCCGGTCGCCTTAACGCCTAGCTACCCTTTAAAGTCATAATTTTGTTTCGGAAATAGCCTAAATCGCTTCCTTAGCCTGTAAACATCTTATTTCCAGAGTTTTGGAAGGTTGGAGGATATATAAATAAGGGAAAGGGAAGGGGGCATTTTGTGCACGTTTCTATGGAGCGGTCGCCCTATTGGTGAAAACACAGTTATATATACATATACATATACATATACATATACATATACATATACATATACATATACATATACATATACATATACATATACATATACATATACATATACATTTTCATATACATATACATTTTATTAGCAAAACAAAAATGCCACATATGTAAATTTTGTTTTAATTCTTTAGCATATACAGTAATTTATAGTCGTCTTTGTAGAGTGCCATCTGGAGGTATACCTTCTGTGACAACAACGTAATAATGAAACCTATAAATAAATAATTATCAAGCCAAGTTTAATTTCTGTACAACACAACAAGCCGGAGTAATTAAGAAAATTGTTCTATCTACTCCCGCCAACCCCAATGCTAAGGATATCCAACAAAGGTCAATCTGCCGATGTTTAGAAAGTGGGTATTAACTACCACTAAGCTATCACTCTGCAATTGCTATCATACCAGTTTATCATTTATAGACATAGACCTTTCATAAAAACATCATGAGAATTTGCCGCCTTAGGTTGTACCAATAAGTGACGTTTCAGGTTCTGGCCCTGATTAGGTACAAAACACATCCACGTGAACAAAATCGTCAACAAAACCGTAAAATCAACACCTACATGTACACGTATCCATACACGTTGCAAATAGCAAACTCTCAATTAACTGACAGCTTAATGTGTAAAAATAAACACCCTTTAAAACTGGTTTATTTTTAATATCACATCAACTTACTGTAGAAGATGGTTGAATAGTCCGTTGAAGTTGGTTGTCTAAAGAAAAATCCACCGTGGTCTTGTAAAAATCGTCACTCCCCAAAACGTCATCCAAAAATCTATATCAGGCCAGGGCTCACAAAACTATGAACACAATCCCATACCGTAACCCCCGGAGATACACATGTACGGCACCTTCTTCCAGTGGACTGTGGAGATAAGCAAGAGCAATCTGGCTAGTAACACTGCCCGCAATCAGAATGATGGAATCCATCACCAGACTTGTATGACTCATGACTCGGACTCAGATTCGAGTCACCATGTACTATGACTCGGACTCGGTGGTTTATTTACTGATATGATATCCTGTGTGGACAATACATTAAAAATGCCTTCATTTTTAGAAGTTTGAGAACTGAAAAAAATACTTCAATTTCATGACTCAAATTAATTAAAATAAAAAATGTAAATTAAACAATATTGATTTGGGAAATAAATCTTTGGTTTAGTAAAAATTAATGAGATACTAGCCCATATGTCTAGTTTTTTCACTGAACTTTGAACCTTGACATATGTATAAGATTTTCTGTTTTCGTTTGATTTTTTAAAGTGACTCGGACTCGGACTCGGACTCGACACTGGGGACTCGGACTCAGACTCGGACTAGAGGTGTGAGGACTCGAATACAAGTCTGGCCATCACTTTCACAAATCAACGCAATAATTTTTGTCTGAGGTGCGCTCACTTTTAAGAAAAGGGACAATATTTCCAGTTTAAATTTAGACTAGAGTACTATTTCCTAAAGTTCATATTCTGAATGCATTGTCATTATTTTCTTGGTAGCGACACAACGAAATAAGCTAATACTTTCGCCTTTCTTTTGTTCAAGAGGAGTTAAGCATACTCATAGAAGCAGTTTTTCAACATTACCAATGATGTACCTTACCTTTTGCAGTCTATTACTCTTAAAGAATTACAAATAATTAACTATGTTCAAATCATAAAATTAAATAAAATTGTTCCGCTTAAACAAAATAAAATGGAATAAGGTAAAGCAGCAATGCTTTTAGGAAAGAAATTACAAATCCAGTGTTCTGCAGAAGGTTATTATTCGTTGTCTGGCACTTCACAAATACAAAAAACACATATCTTCTTCCAGGTATTTCTACAGGAAGAAGAAGATTGTGGAGTTGAGGTTGTCCGTGAAAGCTGAGGACACCATGAATGTATGACGAAGGAAGTGTATATTCAACCAAATGCATATACGTCGTATACGTGAACTTTTTACAAAATATATGCGAGTTCATCAGAATAGCCTAATGTGTAGTGTTAACGAAGATAGCAATAAGCTGACGAAACATCGTACTGGTAACACGTACAGGCCTGAACACGTAGATATAGGTCTGTGTCTGAATTACTTTCCCTGACGGTTGTGCACATTATATATTAAGTGAAGGCAATCATAAAAATCCATATGACATGTATTAGACCTATTGTGATAGATGATAAATGAAGAAAATTAAAGGCAACGAAAATAAGAATGGAATGGATGATTGTATGAACTTTTATTTAATAAACCGGAGCTAAAGTTTCGACAGGACTCAATTGTGCCTGTGATCAAATTTCAAAGTGTATGATTCGATGGAAAATCTATTGCGCGTCCAGATTGCACACACGTCATATCTTAATTTCACACTATCCACACAAATGTCCCGTGGGAGTTTCTTGACTGGTAAAATCAGACCATACGATAGTTTCAAGTGCATTTTGTCAGGTAATATATCTGGAGAAGTAAATATCACATGAAAATCAAAAAGGAGAAAAAGACCGTATTTCAACCGGCATCCTGTTACTTAACCCGTCTCGTAACAAAGTGATGGCACATTGCACACTCAAAATATAGACCTCTCTCTGAAATTAATATCGGTACCACTGTACTGTTTTACGGAAGTGAGTCCAGTGTAGAATAGTATTCGCAAGTGAAAGAATGATCGAATTTTAAATATTTGAAAGCTCTGGGCTTGAGGTTGGGATTCACAAAAGTATAAAACATCCGAGTCGTGTTTGCTTGGAGGATTGGCCCATGGTGATTCGATCTGCGATGGATACATTGACCACAAAAGAGTTTTTGAGTTTTGAACCCAAAGAATGGCTTCATGGATATCGTATTGCAAGCAAAGATCCATAGTAAAGGGCATGCTCCCCTGTGGTACATCTTTGAATCAGTTGAGCACAGGCTTTGTGTGTATTTGGGATTGTTAAGAATGTCATAATATATTCTAACAAATTGACTGTGACTGTAAGTCTATATGGATTACCATCATGAAACTCATAATGTTAGGTCTCCTAACACAGGTCTAGATAGCCATCAATGTCGTCAAAATGTGATATGGTGATAATTTGGTTGTCTTATCGCAATGCACGTATTTGTTTCAAGAGTTCATTCGATCCCTGCGTTTCCCCGTGAGTTCTCTCGTTCACACAATAGTAAACTTCATAGCAATATTATGACGAAGCGACTTGACAAAACAGTACGCACCAACATTGAATTATTTCAGTCCTTCTACAACTGATAGGGCATGTTTGGGTTTACTTTAAATTCAAGAAGGCCACAATTAATATAATAATAATTATGTGGACTTATATTGTGCACGTATCCACCAAACTGGTGCTCAAGGCGCATTACATTATTATCCCTGCTCATCAGGCGTATAAATCTCAGCTCCCTGGGGAGTATACAGCTCAATTGCTGCCATTTCGGTGCATAGGGCTAATCAAACACAACAACCAACTCTGCCCTCACAGGTACCCATTTACCTCTGGGTGGAGAGAAGCAATTATGGTAAAGTGTCTTGCTCAAGGACACAAGTACCCCGGTCGCGGTTGGGATTCGAACCCACATTCTGACGACTGGGCCATCAGAACACAAATCCGATGCACTAAACCGATCGACCATGGCACTCCATAAATATGTAAAACGTATGTCGCTAATTCCATATCATCTACATAAAATTTATATATAGTGGTGTCTTGGTGGAAGAAAAATGTATTTTACCACACTCAATGCGATATGTGTAAGTGTCCTACAAAGTAAACCAAAACAGTAAGAGCAACAGTTCAGCATAAATGTTTCATGATTTGGACTAGCAACATTTTGTTTCCTTGGTAATGGCAGATGAGGGAACAGTTTCAATGTATAGTTAAACCATATTGGTCAACCCGTGATGTCTAATAGGACGTGAGACAGGTACGGTATATAACTGCACAACATTCAGTGGCGCACCCAAGGGGGGCTTGGGGGGCTCGAGCCCCCCCCCCCAAGGGCCCGCTGATGTTTTATTATTTTTTTAAAGAAGGAGCCAGGAAAGAGAGCAAAATCTGAGCCCAAGTCTTGTCTACAGAGGAGTTCGGCAAGGAGTATAGGGCAGTGGTACGGTACAAGGGATGGGGACTCAGGAGACTCAAGCTCCCCTCCAAATGTTTTCTATTTATTCCACTCACTATTATATTTTACGGCGTTGCGTATGCATGTGCATGTAAGCTTGAAGGGCCACCAGTATATATAACAAGCATGTTTACACATTCTCCCCCCCCCCTGCCATGGTGCACCCTGATCAGGGAGCAGCTTTACTTAATTTTATTTTCATTTTCTGTTGTCCGTTTCTCTTGTTGAGGTCGTTGACTGTCGTTGAGGTTACTCGTAAAATTTAAAGACGCCCGCATTATAATCAACTCCTTTCCAGTTTGTACACAATGGCCCAGGATTGGGTTTTAATTTACAAAGATTATGTGACACTCTTTTAGCAAACACCGATTGGATAATATTGATTTGGTTTTGCCGCCAAATTCGTGTTTGAAAAAATTTAGCTCCGCCCGGAATGATCACAAACTTTACGTCCACGCAATGAAAGTATTTAACTATAGAAATCTTGCAGACGAAATAAGCTCAAGTTCTTTACATCAAGAGGAGGAAATTATATGGAAGGTAAAACCCTACGAGTCCGAATCATGCCATAATGTCTTCTTTTTATGACTAGAAACCACCAGGAAACATTTAACATGTGCCGTAGGTTCACTGACGAGCACGACTAGGGACATGGCTGCAGCCGCGCCAGCGGTTATGGTTTGGGTCAGCCATGTCTCTCCCCCATATTGGATTTCAAATAAAAATATTTTGAGCCCCCCCCCCCAATCAAATCCTGGGTGCGCCACTGACAACATTGCCGACTTTAAATGTGAAACTTAGCCTACTTGGTGTAATAGCTGACGATGGTAACAAATTTCAACATAACCCTCTTTTTATTGTGTTTGTATAGTGCTGTCACTTTAAAGAAAGGTAAAACAGTTTTGAGGAAAGATTTTTTTTCCTGAATTACACGTTAGAATGAATATTATCAATCTGAATGTATTTATGTTCAGATTAAGGTATATCGTTTTGCATTTACCGCATGGCCTGAGCAACGTTCAGCGAGTATAACGAGCGTTGAATTAGCCTTTAGTCAAGGCGCACGCGGCAACCCAGAACACACCGCCTGAAAAAAAGGACCACGCATGTGAGTGGCTGAGCAAAGAGCGCCTTTACCAGTATTTAGTGGGGTGCACCCTTGGGGCGTCCGCCACTCGCGTGCCTGTCTTTATTTTTTTTATTTATTTTTTTTTTTTTCGTGGGTTGTGCTCCGAGTTGCAGCGTGTGCCTTGACTAAAGGCTAGTGTTAAATGGGTGGCATTTATAATGGGATGCCAGTCAACTCGCCGTCTCGCCCCCTGGCAAACTCACCCTCACAATGTCGCCCCCGACAAAGTTGCCCCTCGCCAAACTCGCCCCACCCCCCCACCCCCGGCAAACGCGCCCCGTAATTTTGGGACGCATTTTACGCTATTGAGACATAGTATATACATAATATACATAGTAGGCTATGCACAGTAAACCAGTCAACTCTCCAGTCACAGTATGCCAGTCAACTCGCCCCCTGGCAAACTCGCCCCCTTACAATCTCACCCCTTACAAACTCGCTCCCTGACAAACTCGCCACATGTTGATACAAACTCAACCCTGCCAAACTCGCCCCTCACAATGTCGCCCGACAAAGTCGCCTATCGGCAAACTCGCCCCCACAAACTCGCCCTCTGTCCTCTTTTGACGCATTTAACGTTGGGAGCGCATTTGCTGGGGGCGAGTTTGCTGGGGCGATTTTGCCGGGGGCGAATTTGTGAGGGGCGAAATTTTGAGGGGCAAGTTTGTCAGGGGGCGAGTTTGTACCAACAGGCGGCGAGTTTGTCAAGGGGCGAGTTTGGAGTGTCGTGGCCGAGCGGTCTAGCGCACCGAACTCAAGTTCTGGTGTTGCCAGCAGCAGGGTGTGGGTTCGAGCCCCGGTCGTGACACTTGTGTCCTTGAGCAAGGTACTTAACCATAATTGCTTCGTCCTTCGGATGGGACGTAAAGCCGTAGGTCCCGTGTGTTGTATAATGCACGTAAAGTGGATTGTCGTGCGGTCTAGCGCACTGAACTCAAGTTCTGGTGTTGCCAGCAGCAGAGTGTGGGTTCGAGCCCCGGCCGTGACACCTGTGTCCTTGAGCAAGACACTTAACCATAATTGCTTCTCTCCACCCAGGGGTTAAATGGGTACCTGTGAAGGCAGAGATGGTTTGCTCTATATGCGCTAGAAATGGCAGCAATTGAGCTGTATACTCCCCAGGGAGCTGAGATGGTTTCAGGAATGATTTATGAGCCTTATGAGCCTTATGAGCAGGGATAATAATATAATGCGCCTTGAGCGCCACTTAGTTGGTGGATACGTGCGCTATATAAATCTATACATTATTATTATTATTATTATTATTATTTGTAAGGGACGAGATTATAAGGGGCGAGTTTGTCGGGGGCGACTTTGTTGAGTTGACTGGCATGCATGTAATGATAATCACAAATATCTTCGCCAATCAATGTTTGTGATGTCGCGAAAAAAAATCACAAATATTGGCGAGGATTTTTTTCGCGACATCACAAATATTTGCGAAGATATTTGTGATTTGTGATATCCCTTCAGGGCTACCATAGTTCCTTCCTCCATGGTCTGAGTGACATCTCTCATTGTATCTGCCTAGTGCATATAAAAGAAAAGCTTTAATCGGAATGTGCAAGGTGTTTCATGTGCACAAATAATGGACGGGTAGGCCTAAATCCATAGGAAATCTAAAGTAACCTAGGGGTGTACTCCATTAAATAGTGACAAAAGATTCGAGGCCCATTTATTTGAGGGATTGTGTAAAAATGGTCCAACATCGGGGGTCCTTGACTTCCAACTTGGAGTATATTGGATACACTACGCCTTGAAAAAGTGTCCTAATTCGATTTCAAGCGTAAGGCCTTTCTATGGTCACAAATCACAAATATCTTCGCAAATATTTGTGATGTCGTAAAAAAAAAAATCACAAATATTTGCAAGATTATTATTAATTTTTTTTTTTGCGACATCACTTAAGAATCGCATGTTCATCAAAATCTAATCGATTGATTCTTGTGCCAAACAGTACCCAGTCACAAAATTTCATCAAAATCCGCGAATAACGTTTTGAAATATATTGTACGAAAGACAGTTTTTTTACACACACATACTTGTTCTCTATTGTGATGGCAACTGAGAACAAGTTGTTATATTCCTCGGTCGAGTGTAAAAACATGTACAATCACACACACAAACGTGATTACATTACCTCTGACACCTTCAGTGGCGGAGCTGCGGAAGTAATTATTATTATTATTATTATTATTATTATTAATCATTTCTGGTAATGAAACCAAGGGATGCCTCAGAAAAGCGCACTTAAGCACTGTAAGCTCGAAAGCCTGAGGAAACCTGTAAACAAGGGCGCTTGCAATGTGAACCAGAAACACCGGGGTAAACCCCTTACACTTCCACGATAAGTGTTCTGGGTTCTTTTACGTGCATTACTTAATCTAGTACACGGGACCTACGGCTTAACGTCCCATCCGAAGGACGAAGCAATTATGGTTAAGTATCTTGCTCAAGGACACAAGTGTCACGACCGGGGCTCGAACCCACACCCTGCTGCTGGCAACACCAGAACTTGAGTTCGGCGCGCCAGACCGCCCGGCCACGACACTCCATTAAGTAATAACGTTTGTTTGCAAATAGGTATAGAAACAACCAGCCCAGTGTCTTAACCCTGCACGCAGCGCATGTACTGTTTACAACAGTCGTTTTTTTGTAATTAACGGGTTTCTCTTAATTGCCTGGGCCAATTTTTTTCATTCTCCGTAAGTTCCCTATTCAGACATAGCTAGAACTATAGTGAGAGCCCCGTTAACCTCAGTGGTCAACATCACACAGATTTTCGAGGCACAACCCAGACAGCCCAGACTATCATGTTACTGCCATATGTTTTCTACACTAAGTGCTTATCAGGCAATCAATCATCCTGTCACTGGCTCAATGGAAATAAACCTTCAAGGCATGTGGTCAGTACTTTTGATGTACACAATAAGCTCAGATTATCAAGCTTGGGCCAGACTTTGGTTAGGGTTGTATTTACTTTAGCCGGCGGCTGTTGCATGAATGCCCAAACCCCATGTACTGTTTCAAACAGTACCATGGTGCAACCGCGCATGGATTTTGGTTTTGCGCTTCATAGGGACCTTTGATCTAAAACATAAGCTCAGACTGTGGATAGTTATTGTTGACTGGGGGAGGGGGGAGTTGTAGGGTGGGGATTGGGAATAATTATTTGCAAATAATAATTGATCACTATTACCTGTAATTGTTCCAGTCAGATAAGCATCACAATAAAGTCGGAAAAAATTTATTTAGAAATAAAATCAGACTTTTGTCAGTAATTCATTATTTTTATTTAAAAAATTCAAATAAATTTTGGCTAAAATCTGTTGGGTTGGGCCCAGACTACTTCTATTCTTATAATTAACACTTTTGATAAAGGATTGTGCTCACCCCACATGATTATTACGCCCAAACCCCCAGGTACTGTTTCAAACAGTACCATGGTGCAACCGCGCATGAATTTTGTGCCGGCGCCGCGCAGGGTTTTAAATAAAGTTTTGTACTAATGTTCCTTTAAAAATATTGGAAGTAGCACATGTCAATTCTCTAATGAAGTACAATGGTTCTGTATAATGGTTCAAGTGGTGTAACAAATCGACGTTTCGATCAGTATACTCATTTTAAGGGAAATCCTGGACTCGAAGGCTGGAACTGTTAAATCCGTGGCCTTGTCCTGAATACTATGTTCAAAACGTCGATTTGTTGAACCACCGGCTCTCTTCAGAACTTAAGCGAATATAAAGGTTTTAATCATTAGGGGCTCAGGGGCTCAAACCTGGGTGTATGGGGATATATATATATATATATATATATACCCTCCCCCGATAATTTATATTGGAACTCATCAAATCTGAATTTCCATGTACATGACTGTGTCCCTTTCTTGTATCCGTGACTTGTACACTATGTGGACTTGTGAAATAATAGAACGCTGATTATTACGCTGTATCGTTATCAAGAAAATTATGAAAATATTTGTAAGTCCATGAGAATGAAAGTCATAGATTTGCGTCCACCGCCCGCATGTCCCGAAAGCTACCGCCTAATTTTTTCATTATTTGCACAAAAAAGGTATTTCCACCAAACAAATTTAGTTCCAAATCATCCACATCAGTAAAACGAAGTTTTTACCAAATTTCCACCAGTATGTGCGCTATAATCATTAGCACATGTTCTCTAATGCTATGGTCCCACAGGAATATTTCGATCTTTCTGTCGAAATATATTTCGATTCTTGGTTTTTTTGTTATTTTTAATAATGTCGTCAAAATCTCGTATAAATATCGACAAAATATCTTATTTCCGTGAGAAATTTTTTTTTTTGTATTTTCTCGACAATTTCTATTCATTTTCGATTTTATTTCGACGACTTTCGACTGTTTAGATCATTTCGACTGGCATTTCAACAAATTTCGACTGTTTAGACTGTTTAGATTGATTTCGATTTTCTTTCGATTAATTTTCGATTTTTAAAAAATATTTGGACAAATGTTTCGATTTATTTCGACTGTTACGATTGTTTAGACTATTTAGATAGTTTAGATTTATTTCGACTGTTTTTCGAACTTTTAGACTGTTAAGACTATTTCGATTTCATTTTCGACAGTTTCGATAAAATGTCGACAAAATTTCGATAAATTTGATCGAAACTTTATCGAAAAATATTGGTCAGGTTTAATAATTTTCGATTAATGATTTTTTTTTTCGACAAATATCGACAAATATCGACAGTTTCGATTTTTTTAGACTCTTTAGACTATTTCGACTTTTCTCGAAAAATGTTTGTAAAAAATCAAAAATCTTGACGAAACACGATCGAGAGAGTCGAAATCTCTGTGGGACCATAGCATCACAGTCTTAGTCCCGCATACGTCGTTCACAAAAAAGGTCGCATCGCGCTAAAACTGTATGGTAAACTCCGTCCGATCCGCACCTGCAACTGTACCGCACAACACGTTCGCTGTTGAGCCTTTGTATCTTATGCCTGTGTGTGCAGCCCGCACGTATAATGATGCACGTATGTACACAGGCGACCATACGTACGGCGACACGCACATGCACAGGAATAGCCATAGGCCTAATCGATCATGTATCATAAATTTATTTAGCTGTTTACCTCTGTACCTACATACAATTAGTGATATGATCGACTAAACAACGACCGGAGATATAAGACATGAATGGTATTGTATTCTTTTAATCTCGATTTTACTATCAATAATTAATAAGGGAATTGTTGAAATGATCAAGCCAAACTATGAAGAGGTTAATCATCTTTGCATATGGTGGAATATTGATAGATCGATAGCGTGATCATATAATGCGATATTTGGCGATTGACTGATTCACGTTCGGTTGCGTTCTTGTCGACTGTAGTCTAGTGTGTGATGAGTCCTACATATACAGTATGCTGTTCACTGTAGTGGCCTAGTCACCCTTGTTTGTCTTCGGTCGGTGTGATAAAAAACATGAAATGGTTTGCTGCTTTCTGATTCCTTGCCATCGGCAAAGTAATTCTATGTTATCATGATTGAGTGTGTGCGTGTGTTATCTCACCTTGCTTGTAATAACTCAGAGACATTACCAGCGAGGGGGGTTGATTGGGTCGCTAGTCCCTATGTTCAATCTCCTCTCCCAATAAAGATGTGCAAAACAATAAAAAGAGTCTTAATGACCAAAATTCTCCTTGTTACTCCTTTTTTACCCTTCACCCTTCCCTCTCTCTCTCGCAGGTAGAAAGCATATGTACATAAAGTGATTAAGAATACGTCAAATTAGAAGAAACATCTTGTGATTGCACTGTTATTAATGATCAATGGAAATAATGAATAATGAATAATGAAAAAAAGCCTCATGTGTTTTCGAAATTTCCCGGACGCAAATCTATGACTTTCATTCTCTTGGCCTAATGTAAATGTTGTGTCCCCAGAGCTCAAGAATAAACAGTTGGGAAATTGATTTTCTAAGTCAACTATAAAATAATAGCATCTCAGACATAAAGAAAAGGGAAATAATAAATAAGTAAACAATATTTGCATAAGGCCTGCGCTAAACGTCGCACTTTCACCGTGTCGAACTCAAATAATTTAAAAAAATTTTGTTAAGTTCGACTCTGCTGTGCTACACGGCAGTCGCACGACTTGGTGACAAACGTCGCGCTTTTGCCGTGTCGAATCAAATTGAATTCCCACTCGGCCGACTCTTTTTGGGAATACGCATGCGCAAAAGCATTTCAGTATACAAATTCGAACAATTGAAACTTCTGGAACAATGACTGAGACAACTGAAACCCAAACTCCAGCCATTTCCGATATTGTATAGGCCTACACACAGAGAAAAAGATACACAGGTTGGGTACAATCTTACATATCTGAGATGTACCATACGTACTCGCCAGCGATTAAGTTAAATTTTACCTAACACGTGTTAGGTAAACATTTACTTGTCAGTTTTGTAAAACATAACTTCATTGTTGTGTTGTGAAATTTTTCGAATTATTAAGTAAACAAAAGTTATGTAAAATATACGTAATTAAAAAGTAAAATCCTACCAAGTGCATGGTAAAGTATTACTTTTGTTCTAAGTACTTTCTGAAAATTATTACCTATTATTTGTGTTAAAATTTTACATAAATTTTTAATGCTAGATAACAGAATGAAATCAAACACGCACAAAAACACGTTCAGGTGTATTTAACATTTAAACATGATTTTTTGTTTTATATAATCATCTTCACACCCGATGAACAATTACAACATTAAACCCACTTATTTACATCCATAAATGCTTGTAATTAATGCCATAATTAAACTTAATCAATTGTCAATAATCCTTAACGTTTTGATAGAGAAAATATACTTCATTATGTCAATTTCTTTATAAAAATATTCCTTCTAGCAATGTTATGTTTATCTGGTTGGGTTTGTCCATTTTCATTTAACATCATACCATTGAAAACAGCAGGTCTAAGACATGAAACTTAATCACCTGTCAAACCTTGCCAGAATGAATTTAACTGTTTCCCTAATTTTTACTTTGTCTATTTTGAATTTCAGAATTTTCAAACAAAATGTTAATAAATAATATAAAACTTCAAAGCTTTATGAAAAACAGCAGCAAACACAACTTTTAATATATTCAAAAAATCATCAGGTGCTTCAATTGGTGGAAATAAATTTAACTTCATGGCAGTTGTCAGGTAAGTTTTGTAGCACGACTACAATATTATCAACTGTTTATTTTGTACTTGGGAGCAGCACACATCACTGAATGATACAATTCTGTGAAATAAAACCCACTTTATTTGGGTGGCTATTGGTAATCAAGGTATTGTTTTGTGAAGGGTCCAACATGAAGGCTGACAAAGTAGTCTTTAGTTTTACAATTGATATTATATACAAAGCCACTTCTTAACAATTACACTTCAATCAGAACCAAAGAGTTGTATAAAAGAGTTTGAATTTCTAATTCACCCTTTGCCGAATGTGGTGGAACGGTTCACCATGAAAAGTACTATCTAGTATGGGCATATACAGGACATTAATTTGTGTCAAGCATAGTGTTCTGGCTATCTATTCCTTCAAATAAAATAAAAATGCCTTTGACTTTTTTTAAACTTTTGTCACACATTGCCCTTTAAAAATATTCCTATTAGGCCAAACGAAAAATAGTTGCGTTTCCTGTTACCTGACCCTACCTAGAAAATTACTAACATTCTAAATCTTTTTATTCAAAGAAATAAATAAATAAAAATAAAAACTCTTGGTACCGACCCCGAACTTAATTTTTGTGCACAAAATTGGCCTTCAGCCCACCCTAATAGTTTTAGCTAAAACAATTTGAGAGCAAAAATAAAATATATAAAAATTGTCAATCTACACAGTCATTTTTGGGGGGTCAGTAATAGGAAACACAACTATTTGTAGTTTGGCCTTATCAAACCTATGTTTATCTGGTTGGGTTGTATTTTTACTTCAAATCATATTACCTAAAATGGAAGGTCTAGGATAAGAACTCAATCACATGTCATAATAAATTTGCCCACCTTTGTTTCTTTTGTTTGTTTTTAATTCAGAAATTTTAAACAATATTTTAATACAAACTATTAACTATTATAAAAACAGCAGTAAAACACAATTTATATACATAGGGCTCTCATGGGTTTCTGTGCAAAGTATCACAAAACTAGGCCATCAGAACATTACTGGAAAGAGCAGTATGCTCTAAACTCTCTTATTTTGTTGCACTTGAGTTTACCTTTGTGTATTCCAAAAACAATAGCTGCCATAAACTCCCACACCCCAGCACATTTGTCTTGATACTCCAAGTCTAAGATGAAATAAGCCTTAAAGCAAACATCTAACGCTTTGATTAGGGAGGACTGCGGGAGTGCCTTGCGTTCAACAATGACAAATACTTGCTGTGGCTTCAGTAAGGTGCCTCCAAGGATGAGAATATATGGTTGTGACTTGGATGCTTGATCAATATCAGACAGGTATTGGTCCAAGCCAGTACTCTCCTGAAGGAAATAAATAACATCATTATTAGCTGTGTCTGTGTGTGACCCAAACAGCAAAATAAAAGGGTGATAAAGGCCATTGACAACAAGAGCAACTAACAAACAAACAAACAAAAACAAAAAACCTGGAACTTGTACTTACCTCCTGTTGATGAAACTTCAGGAGTTTGAGGCGTACACCAAGTTTTGGAATGATATCTTTCACAGTTTCACTTGTTAGCAAAGGAAAAGAATCGTCATCAAATCCTTCTGTAAAAAATATGATAAAAACAAAAACTAAATAAAACAAAAATAATGATAATCATTCATGGTGAACATTTAATTTAAAAAAATACAATATCCAGATAACTAGCTATTACAACAATAGCTCTGAAGTTTGTAGAGGTCAAAGGTCACACTGAAACTAGTCATCAAGGCATGTTTTGCACACGTACTAACTTGTACTACCGCTCGAATGTATCAGCGAGTGACTATGCACATCGCAAGGGTAATCGTAGCTGTAATTGTCAATAAATAATCTGTGTACCCCTAAAATAGTCTAGGTCTATCCTTGACTGACAAGTAACTCAACTATTGTCATGAAATTAATTGTTTTACCTTGAAACGTCTGGATCAGATCCTCCAATCCCCATTTTCTCAAGAGCTCTGCAGCTCGTGAGTTCTCCATCTTGGTTTGTGCATGTAATGTCACCACCTATGTTCGGGCCTGACGCGTCGCGGACGTGAACTTTACAAACACAGAATGTAAGCTTTTCTTCATACATGTAAACTTTTACACATTATGGACGTTAATGTAAACTTCTCTGAGCACTTCGGTAACTTTTACATAACATTTGTAATTTTTTCTTCTTACTTGTTAAATGGGAATTTTTTTATTTACGTGAAAATTTAGTATTGTTTTTTCGACAACTTTTACTTAATATCAGTTTTAATTTACATAACTTTATTTACATAATTTTTTTTAACAAGTTGTTTTGAGAGTGTAGTTGTAATCACCTCTGCCAAGATTATACAAACATATTCCAAGTCTCACTGGGGAAAGTGGGTTTTCAGCGACAGTTTGACGCTGTATAGGTCATGTTTTATATTATTCAGGATATAGTTGAAGGTGGCCTTTGAAATCCGAAAAGGTTTTTTTTTTTTTTAATCTTTGATCTGAATATGATTCGACAAGATCAAACCATCCTTCATTTCTTTTCAGTCGTCGGTATGATCTCGGATGTCCGGGAATGGTGGCATTTCCCCGCGAGAAAAGTATCGGAAGAATAATGGCACAAAGCACAATTGACCTTCTCTTTTATTAATATGTTATGACACAGATATGATTGTGTCAATCTTCTTCGTCTGGTGGCTCGAATTGCATTGTAAAAAAAGGAATCTCCGCTGGTTGTCTCCCATTTCAAATCAATTGAGTGTGACAACGCTGTGATGTAAATTCGACGTTTATCACCAATTCGATTTTATGCCGTGCTCTTGCCGCGTGAAAATCATTTTAGGTTCGACACAGCAAAAGTGCGACGTTTAGCGCGGGCCTAAGAAAAAAAAGGACAATATTTCTGTATGTAGTTGAGTCGGTTGAAAGGGCGAAGTAAATACTCAATGTACTGCTCATGGACGAAATATGGTCCTGAAAATTTGTTATTTCAGAATTTTTAGGAGGTGGTCCTCTCCCACATTAATTCTAAATCCGACATTGAAAAGTGGCCCTTAATTGAATAAAAGACTCTGGATTGAGAACGTCTTCTGTTTTATTTGTTTAATTAAACGTGTCTCTAATAATAGTTATGATTATATTTATTTAGTTATTAAATAAATTCAGCTGTGGCATGACAATGGTAACACATAAACAGCACTTAAAACAAAATCAATCAATCAATCAACAATTAAAAATACAACAATTAGTATATCCCTCCCTGCACAAAATTGAATTATCAGAATAATAAATAATTAATCCAAAAATTAAATTTATAATGTATGGTCTGGTTCTTCCCATAATTAATGATAGTTTGATTGTAATATTCGAATGGTTAACATGGTTACTAATTAGCATACGAATGGATATAAATAGAACATATCCAAGATTGCTGTGTGATGTGAATCTGTAGCACACGAACTATATTCAGATATGACGTCATGATGCGCATGTTAATGACCTCCTACCTACATTCTACCACACAGCTTTTATTTCACTAATACACAACACATTGCAGCCTTATTGTACTTTGTATTGTCTAATCATGAGCATAGGCCTATATTTGGTACTTACTTACTTACTTACTTACTTACTTACTTACTTACTTACTTACTTACTTACTTACTTACTTACTTACTTACTTACTTACTTACTTACTTACTTACTTACTTACTTACTTACTTACTTACTTACTTTTACTTACTTACTTACTTACTTACTTACTTACTTACTTACTTACTTACTTACTTACTTACTTACTTACTTACTTTTTTTTTTTCTTTTTTTTTTTGATTGACAGTGGAGCTCTAAGACTCCATTTATTCAGTTCCAGTTAATAACACACATTTTCCATTACATTGACACATAATACAAAGACAATACATCAACTATACATGATTACCAAAGTCTGATAGTAAGGAAACAAGTGTTATACATACAAATTTACACAAGAATTTACATCCAAGCAAACAAAGAAATAAACAAATATAAATATTTACAGTTAAAAGAACAGGTTACAGGAATACAAAGGAGATATTATCTTACAACTTAACAGAACTTAAAAATGAGTTCCTCATCTTGGGACACACAAAGAAATCTGTACATTTTGTCAAAGGCCTTAGTATCGATTTTACTTCGCTCCATAGATAAAAACCCCTTAAGAGTCCGATTGTAGATTTGGACAATATTAGGCTGATGGATAGTATCTTTATCTTCACTATAAACAAGTTTACATCGAATTTTCCAAATAACCTTTATCATCATGGCAACAATTATCATGGAAACATAGGACAAATTAGTACTAAGAATTCTTGAACAATCAGTAAGATAAAACAGCCGATAACCTGGTTGTTTTCTAATTAAAGATTCAATGTACATCCATGGGACAACCATCTTATTACAATATAGGAACAAATGCTCGATAGTTTCAACGTCAGATTCACAAAAAGGACATTCCACCCTGTCACTCAAACTCATGCGGTTAAGTTTGTCACGGGTCAATAAGATTCTGTGGCAGAGTCTAAAAATAATATCTTTGTCTTTACTATCGATGAGATTGTTTTGGTGAATTTTGCTCCAAACACTGGTCCAGTCAAAGCCATCTGCAAGATGTAAAATCGAAGCCCACTTTTCTTGGGCTTTTGGGTATACAAAATCTCTGATTTTAAGAGCTTTGTAAATACATTTGGTTGTAACTTCGGAAAAGGACACAAATTCATCGCCTTCGGGCTCAGTTTTAAATTTCAGCCACCTGCTCGGGTGATTGCTGGGCCCACACCGGTTTTCTTTGATGTAGGCATGATCAATATTTCGATCAACATTTTTCATTATTCGACCTGCATTCATGAGTTTAATTTTGCTTCTCCTTGCCAATTCCCTGAAGGTAATCAATCTATTGTTTTTGACAACATGTCGTAATTTGTCAATACCAGCAGCCATGAGAATCGGGCTAGATAAATCTTTCTCCGAGTTACCTGTAATAATAGAATTGTTCCAAAGAGGAATGTTCATAGCTTCCAAGGTTGATGAAATGTCTGGTCGTAAAACTGCACCAGTTTTTCTAAAAGCTACAAAAAGATCGTTATAAAACTGGGTGGTTTGTAAAGAACTCTTCTTGCTCTTATTGAAAATATACCATCCCAAATTATATTTTTTACCGGCTTTTTCTATCCAGTAGTTGAAGAAAAACTTCCATTTACCGTTGCTCTCAACGTAGTTATTCAACCATTTCAGCTTCAAACAGTACAATCTGACCCTGATATCTACGAGACCAGTTCCCCCCATATTCCGAGGTCCGGTAACAGTACTTCGTTTGATTCTGTCAGGTTTGCCAGACCAGTAAAAATTGAAAATAATGGCCTCAATTTTCTTAATCCACTCTTCGGGACAGGAGATGATACTACCAAAATAATTAAGACTGCCTCCAACCAAAGTGTTAACTATAACTGCCTTTCCCATCAGGGTCAGATCACGCTGATTCCTTTTGGTTAACATACACTTGATTTTGTTAACTCTGGGCTCCCAATTATCAGCGGGAGAAACATTATTACCAACAAAAATACCTAAAATTTTAAGCTTGTCATTGTTCCAACTGAAACCACACGGCTCGTCTTGTCTATTTTTCCATTTTCCAAGCCACAGGCCCTGGGTTTTACTAGTATTCACTTTGGATCCACTACCTTTACAATATTTACACAAACAGTCTTCAATAACATCAAAATCATTATCATTAGAAATAAAAACCGTAGTATCATCGGCGTGCTGTATAATTTTAACACATTCTGTTTCACCTGGAATATAAATACCTTGGAAACATCTATTACTTCTGATCAGATTACTCAATCCTTCGGCACAGACAGCATATATTAATGGCGACAAGGGACACCCTTGCCGGATGCCTCTGCTTATTTGAAAAGGACTACTGATGAAATTATTAACAATTACACAACTCATAGGATTACTATACAAAAGCCTAATCATTTGAATAAATTTCGAGGGAATTCCCATTTTCTCAAGCATGCTGAACATATAGATCCAATTAATTCTGTCAAAGGCTTTTTCTTGATCAATACTCAAAATAGCTGCCTCCTTGTTATTCCAGTTGATGTAATCAACACAATCTCTCAAGAGCATGAGATTATCATGAATTTTTCTACCTGGGACACCACAACTTTGTTCCTCTCCAATCAAAAAGGGCATAGCCATTTTTAATCTATTGGTGAGAACTTTGGCAAAAATTTTATAATCCACATTTAGAAGGCTTATTGGTCTCCAATTTTTGAGGTCGTATTTACTCCCCTTCATCTTATAGATCAACCTGATAAGGCCCATATTCATAGATTTACACAGCTGACCTCTGTTTAAACAATCTCTTAAAACAACAATGAAATCATTTTTGATGATGGGCCAAACAATTTGATAAAACTCGACTGTAAGGCCATCAAGACCAGGCGACTTATTTTTATTCATTTGAAAAAGAGCCATTTCCACTTCATCAACAGAAATATCCTTTTCAAGATCTTCCATGATATCATTTGGTATATCTTTGACCTCTGTTTTAGAAATTATATCGTCAAGATCACACAAAGGAATATTCTCGGCAGTATATAATTCAGAATAAAAACTATTGACCGATCTTAACATTGAGCTCGGCTCGTCCACATAACTTCCATCAGGAGTGGACAATTTATCAATTTTGTAATTGTTGATTTGTTGTTTTTCTGCATTCAGAAAGAATCTTGACGGTTTCTCGCCTTCATCTTTGATGGTATTGCGAACTCGAATTTTTGCTTTTTCCCATTCTTGAATCTCATAATTTTTGAGTTGGGCTTCGATATCCTTAATAGCATTGACATCAGATGTGTTAGGGTTAGTGATGAGAAAATTATACCTTTTCTGCAAATTAGCTTGCTTGAATTTTTGTTTACGAGCTTTCTCTTTACCATACCCTTGGATAATTTCTTTAATCCTAAATTTACCATTTTCCCACCAATCAAGCAAACTGTCGTGATTATTCTTCTGGGTCATCCAAAAATGCCAAAAAATATTAATTCTAGAAATGCAATCATCTTCTTTGAGAAGGCTATTATTACAAATCCATCTACCATTGCCATAACAAATATGGGGGTCGTCTATTTTCATATTTACAACATGGTGATCAGATAAGCCGTGGATGTTGACTAAAATGTCAGTAACATTGCTGATGAGGTTCGATGAAACAACTTACTTACTTACTTACTTACTTACTTACTTACTTACTTACTTACTTACTTACTTACTTACTTACTTACTTACTTACTTACTTACTTACTTACTTACTTACTTACTGTCGTTTTTCAGACAAAAAAATTAAAATCTATTAAATGTTTTTTTTATGTTATTTATTTTTTAATGTTTTACAAAGAGTGGCTGTCTTGCAACTTTGGTATAATATAAATTTATGTTTTTCTCTAAAAGGTAAAAAGCACTTCAGATGACTTAATTTTTCAAGGTGACAGATGTGTGTACCAACTTTACAACAGGTACCCGGTAAGTGTTCAGATAATAATTGGTTAAGTTGATATTCTGGTATAACCAAGTTGTATACCTCCTCTCCTAAAATGAAGATACATAAAATACTTGATAATGCGATAGTAGTATCTCCTGGTTTACTTGTAGATGAGCTCCGACGAAGACTTCCAAGATATTCACTACTTTTATCTTGGCCTAATTACAATCAAAACAAATCAGTCACTGACAATAATATACACTAGCATATAGTTTTTGGAACCTAATTATTGCAAGAATAGCAGGAAGAGTTCTCATGTTTGGACCCTTGCATGATCTTCACCAGAAGCAAAAAGCCTTCGATTAAATATCGCCCGTGGTTTTCATGGGAATTTCATTGCTATAGTTCACTTAAGGAAGTGAAAATAAAGACTGTAAAATTACTTGTTTCTCAAAATAATCGTGAGAAACATGGTTTCTCTGAGAAACAATGTGTACCGAAATTATTTCGGGTTCCGATATAAATTAATGTCGTCACGTTTTTTCTGTTAAACCAAGCTTCTGACAATTATTTTGAAAAATAAATAACTTTAAAGTATTTGTTTTCCTTTTTATAATGAAATTATCAATGTTCTAATGAAAAGAAACAAATATCCATAAATTGCCGGTAAAACACGGGCAATCCATAAAAAATACTGTACAAAATGAAGCAATTTCAGGCCAAACTTTCATATCCAACAATTAAAGTACGGTACTCCATTGGCAATGTTGGAAAAAATATACCTTAAATAACCAATTTGTGAAAGATTTAGCTTAATATTAAGATTTGTCGTAATCGAGACAATAGTGAAAATGGATCCATATGATTTGTATTAATCCATGGACATTAGAAAAGAGTACCTGTACTCTTTCATAAATTTGTACAATATTTATTTCTCTATAAATAAATGAAACAAACATATTTCTCGGCAAGATTGATCAGCTTCACACTTCGTAATTTAAACAGGAACATTCCACCATTGTTTTCATGAAGACAGAAGTTTATTTTGGAAATGATTTCACTCATTTTATTATTAAAACAATAAAAAAGGCAGAAATATTTGAAGCGATGTTTGATACTATGATCACACCACATAAGTTTTATTTCAACAATGATCATTTATATTTTTTGAAATTACCAATAGTGTATGTGACTCGTGGTTTTAAGTAGAAAATATATTATGACTATTTACTAGCTTTAAATATTCAAACAATAAGGAAAGAATTACGCATAATCGTAATGATTAGAATGATGATTAATGTGTTGTACTCTGTGCTTGAGGGACTGTTGACACTGATACAATAGTCGATACTTCTTTGGGTTGATTTCCCTTAGTACTAGTGAGTTGACTGTTATCTTTATTTATAGGCGTCAGTTTGAGTTGTGGCGTTGGCAGATCGACTGATTGAGGGACATGTTTCTTGCGTACTGCCTTATCAGGGTTGCGATGTATCCACTGAGAAAGGAAGGCCTTAGCACCTCGTTCGCCTTGCTGAAAAAGACAATAGATTAAAAAATTATGAACTGTAATTGGCTCATAATGTCTTTTACATTACCCAGCAAAAACCAGGGTATTAAAATAACCCCAATGGTGTCAAAGGTTTATTCTATGGTGTATATATTGGGCGAGTTGCCCAATACATACATACCACTGGTGTAGTATTTAACATCCCATTTGTTGCAGTGTAGACATATAGGACATGTACTACATAAACACTGGTTGTTACAGGAAAAGAAGAAACGTTATTATAATGATTGGCAATCACTAGTTGAAAATGATTTGCCCACTTGTTTCTTATGAAGGCCCCTTCTAAAATCTACTGATGAATCATAAAGCACTAGTGTTGATTCGTTATTATGTCTGGTATTCAACCGAACCATATAAATTACCTTGACCAGAAACTGTCTATCCTCGTCCTCCAACTGAAAGTCAGTGGCACTCACATACAGAGTGTCTATCCCTATAGTTCGTTCTAGATCCCCATCCTGCAAATGTTTTTAAACAAAACATCGATTAAAACAAAATTACATTACAAGGCCTATGCTTCCTTCTCATTATCAGTGTGTACGTATTTTACTGTATTTACAGAACACACAGTATAATCTATAATATTCAAAGAAGAATTATGATAAAGTTATTCACCACTCAAAAACACGGCCACCTTTATAGCCAAACATAAAGTGTGAATAAATGAATATCAATAATTTTCACTTATTTCCAAATAAATTCGTTGAAAGGAATTGTTAATATTTACAAATTGACACAAATATCATTGTCAAGGTTACTTACAGATGAGAACACTCTCTTAACGTTAACAAGGAGTGTGTTTGTTAACGTATCGAGGAATCCTCTCAGGTTTGAGAATTCTTTTCGCTGATAGCCAAGAAAGTGCGTCTGAAGACCAATGCCTTTCTCTTCAGCTAGACCCATAAGCTCATGGAAAGAAATCTGATGCAATAGATTAGAACATTAAGATAGTGAAGTCAACTATGCGTTTATGTGTTTTTGAACAATTATGTCATCTTGTTTTACCATCAACTTCCACGTTGTTCCGATTTCAGATCATTTCCACAATGCTTTGGACAAAGCATCATGAAACTTGTTATGTGTCACTTGGTTAACACTGGAAGATGCTAAAACCATAAACAAAATAAGTAGGAATAAACATTATACTGTGCTATAGAAACAGTCAATGTGGAATCAAAATTATGCTGATCAAGGTCAATCGAAAACAGAGTGTATATTTACCTTATCGTCTGAATTGACATCCAAAAATTTAAAGACTTCATCAATTGTAAAGTTTTCTCCGAAGAGTATCTTGGCATGTTTGTCAGTAAATTCACTCCCATCCTGAACAAAGATAAACAAAATAACCAGGAGTACAGATGTGTCAAATACATATATAATTATTCGTTACAACAATATGAGTTTTTAGAGTTAATTCCAACACAATGTGGCTATATCATAAATTATACCCGTCTTCAACTTCATTACTTCAACTTCAACTTCAACTTCATAATGGTTATAGGGCATATTCTCAGATAGGGGACTGCTGGTATGTTGTTCCCTTGTTCAATACATTTCCCAGATGCTCTGATAATCGAACACTCATTTTAATTGACAGCTTGACTTAGGCCTATGTCTTAGCTAAACCAACAAAGTAAACCCTGCAACAACGGATATGTTAAAATAACACCAGTTCATTTGTGTCAAACTTTATAATCAGTGTGATGAACAACACTATAGGTGGAATTTTTCTGACACCGCAGTTTTATAGTGAAACAAAACGAATACTTTTAGAGCTTCCAAAGTGAGTTTATTTCGACATCTTCTGGTTCTTATTATTTGGGTAGCGTACCGTAATACATTATACGTTTGAATTATTTACATGTCAGAACCATTGGGTTCACAGACATTATTGTATACCTTCTGAAAGGCTAATTCTAGCTCTTTCCTGCTGATGACGCCGACGTCTTCGTCCAGTTGATTCTCAGATAATACAGCGATAAACTTGCTTAATGCATCAGTTACTATATTATGCTCTGTGGCTGCTACTTTCTGCTTGAATTTGACGTCTTTGCGCTGTCTGCAAAGAACAGAGTAAAACTATAACGTGCATCGTTTTACTAGTATATTGCATTCATTAAAGAAGTATTGCTTGGTACTTTACTGGCAATTTTCTGAAAAGTTTCATTTGATCAATGTAATTTTACTTTAAAGGAAAATAAATGCTGGGTCCCATCATAAATTCATATGTACACATAGGCCTGCCTAACTACTGTGTAAACCGAGCTTCTGACTATATTATCTTGGGAAATATCTCACTTCATAAGTCGTATTCGTTTTCCTAAAACAGAAGAAACTAGAGGTTAAGCTTTTGATGAAAACACTGACATGGGTTTTGGGTGTATTGATAATATTGGGCACTGATGTCGCTAGTTCTTTGTTTAGTATTAAGAAAGTTATGATATTTTGAAATAAGCTGAAAATGCGCATTAATTGTAGTCATTGAATACAAACGTTGCATTGTGTGTTCCTTAGGCGTTCAAGTAGTACTAACTCGTCCAAACGTAAGACCCGATCGACAGGACGGGTGGGTAGATGAGACTGTGAGTGGGAGGTTTTTAGGACAGTAGGTGGCAGGAGACTGATGAGGTGTTTGTTATTGTTCGAACTTGGCATTATTGTTTGCAGTATTATCTGTACAGATATTACTACAATAGTACAACATTGCAACGAAGTGTTCGATGAAAACGAACACAGGAGTTTCGGCTACATGTATATTGATAATTATTGGGACACCGAGTTCTTTGTTTAGTATTTATGATATATTGAAATAAACTTAAAACGCATGAACTGTAGTCATTGTACACAAATTTCATTGTTTGTCCCCTAGGCGTTTGAGACAATTTGTATGTGGATAAATGCAAAGGATGTAACGAATCAAGTTAATGCCCTTCCATTAAATGTGTGCAACGATTCTCAAACGATTCAAACATACGAAAACAAAGAACATCGTATTGTAGAATCAACCCATATGTGTACAAACCCTGTAGTGTGCGCTATGTACAAACATTACGTCGTCACGTAATCATACCAACGTGAACAGTCCCTTTGCAAAATTGATAGGTCTTTCGAATATGAAATTGATATTGTTATAATAAAAGATGATACACCTTTGCAAAATATGATTTACATCATCGATGATAATTTGATTGAACCGGAAGTTGACACGAACACCGTGTGTTTGTTCTAACAAACACATGAGCTCTAGTTATTTTTGTAAACCTGTCGCACGAACACCTAAAAATAATCGAACGAAAACAATAGGCTTTTGGCTACCAGGCCGAAACCTTAAATATTATTCAATGTTCAGATGAAACAACATTTGGTAGAATAGTATTAGACACAGGGATACATCTTTAACATCTTTAACAATTATTGTATTTCAGATCAAAGGCGATATGCGTAGTTGTGCAAACGTTCCATTGCAAACGCGGTCACACGAAGTGTGCATACCTCCACCACATGGTTTGTAATACAGGTATTAAATTAATCCCCAGGGTACGGTCTTGGGATCACAGTTAGCTTGTCTTTGTCGGTTAGGTCAGTTGTTTGGAGTGCAATATCATGTAAGTCCGTCGGTGGATAGAGTCCATGGGTATCCATTATTAGGTACATTACCTATGGGTCTTACCAAGTGTCCATTTGTATCCTTTAGTATAGGTACAACACCTATGGGTCTTACCTAGATAGTTTGGTATCAGGTCTGGTGGCTGGAGTGATGTTTGCGTTCATGAGGGAAAGTTGATCAACCATCAGGTCTTGTTCATCACTAGAATACTGCATTAAAAACAATTAAAACAAATTGTGATCTCTACAATGGCTTTGTTCATTATGTCATAATCTAATTCACTATATAATATGAAATTCTCTATTGAGTAGTAATTAGTTCTGAAAAGAACTGGAGGTTACAACTCGACGTTTCGATCAGTATGCTCTGATCGTCTTCACTGATATAATAATAAGTAGAGGTCAGGGGTATCTTCTTGACGATGACTCATTTGTGCACGTGAATGTCTTCATTATACATGTATAGCCATAAATTGAAGTGAAGTTACAACACTGGTAAAGCAGCATTATGTTATGGCTCACAAGTTATAGAACAATTCCTATCGTTAAGGCCAAAAAAAGTCTCCAGTTTCTGGTCAAAGGTCGGCTTAAAAATTGGTGCGGTAACGTGTTGTTGTTGTTGTTTTTTTCAGGGATTTTTTTTTTCTTTTTTTTTTTTTTTTTGCCACAGGGAAATACGTGATACATGTACACGCAGGGACCACAATCGGGCAGAATTGGGGTTTTTTTTTGGGGGGGGGGGCCTAACAAGAAAATACCAGAATGCATTCAGAAATTTCGATCGTATTCACATTATCCACATGGTGTGCCATCGGATTTGTGTTCTGATGGCTGATGTCATCAGAACGTGGGTTCGAATCCCGACCGCGACCGGGGTACTTGTGTCCTTGAGCAAGACACTTTACCATAATTGCTTCTCTTCACCCAGGAGTAAATGGGTACCTATGAGGGTAAAGTTGGTTGTTATTATTATTATTATTATCCTCCTCCTATAATTAGAAGGAACGTTGATAAAGTTTGTTATCACAATTCTCACGTACACGATTTGGGAATAACATAAGATTCTGCCACGCAGAACGGCAGAACCTTATGGTTCTGTGGATTTAAAAAAAAAAAAAAAAAAAAAAAAAATTCTGCCACGCTGTGTTTTAAACGACTTGTTCACATAGTGAACGTTTCCCCTAATCTTTCAAAAAAAAAAAGATTAGCAAACAAAAGTGCGTCTCCGCTCAGATTTTGAAACTAGAGACTTTTTGTTTGGCCTATGACAAAATATTTCAAGGGATGTTTAAAATCATTTAACTTTACACCATATAACCTTTTTTGTAAAATTGGGATCATTAAGCTTTGAAAATACTAAAGGCTTACACTGTACAACATTGATTTTGTTGGGTTATTTTGTTAATTATTTTGTAATCCATTTATGACCACATATCATTTTGCGATCTGTTAACAATAGTTTGGGTATATAAATTGTGCCATAATTATTGTCATGACCACCTACCAACAGCAGACCAATTGTCTTGTCATTAACTGGTGAAAAGCGTTCATTCTTCTGCATCAAAAGGGAAGCATTCTCTAATGGCTGCAGTCTCCTCAAGAGAGTGTCTTCTTGCTTCAAGGACAACCACCAACCTTAAATAAAGACACAACGTTAAAAACCATTTACATATAGATTTATTTTAAAGCGCTTTGGTAAAGCACTTTGGTAATTACTGAACTGTAATAAACACCTTAGCTACTTGATGTGAAGTTGGTGATGGTACCAAACATCCTGAGAAATTATTCTGCCTGACATGTTGTTATTTGTAAAAGAAAAATGATTACACAATGTCTAACAAATTATTGTAATTTACTTTACTTTACTTTTAATGGATCACGGACGTGATTGTTATGGTCACGGACGTGGTTGTAATGGATCACGGACGTGATTGTAATGGACCACGGATGTGATTGTAATGGTCACGGACGTAATTGTAATGGTCACGGACGTGATTGTAATGGTCACGGACGTGGTTGTAATAGATCACGGACGTGGTTGTAATGGTCACGGACGTGATTGTAATGGTCACGGACGTGATTGTAATGGATCACGGACGTGATCCATTTATTTCGACATTAGAATGAATACAAACAAATCTTACTGAATTTTAATTCTTGTTAATTACACAATGAAATTAACTAAAACATAGGTTTCTGTGCACATCTCGATAAAGTATGGATGTATTTTAAGACATTATACGAATCCCTTTAAATTATGACATAAAGGTCAACCCCACAAAAACGCGTTAACGTTAACTACGTGACGTAAATGGAATAAAATAATATAATTCAACAATTAGTTACAAGTAAAACATGCTCACCGTCAAAGCAATGTATGGGATAGTTACACAAGAGACCGCCATCTACGTAGAAATCTGTATGACCATAACGTTTGTACTGCACTGCACAAAATAAGCCTGAGGTATAAAAATGCATTAACAAATGAATCCCTCATCAAAAAGGATCAGTATGAATATATTCTATTACTTTGATATTAAGGACATTTTGTTTAAGACAAAAAAATTAAGCTGATTTTTAGACTTAGCATTTAGCCATATGCTGTGCTGTAATTGTTTTACTTCAAACGGAAAAAATGCATATGTATTTAATTTAAAACGGGTTGCTACGCCCTTTTTAAATTGATTTATATCTTTTATTCAACAAAATAATTTCAGAAAAAGCTTTTTACATTGATATGCATTGCTGCAAACAAATTACTATACCTGGAATTGCCATAGACATGCGCACTGCAAACCGGACAGACATATTGGGTGTGGTTTTTACGTGACAATATTCTACATCCATTAGATTCACATTAGTCACCACAATGCAAATTTCTCTTTTGTATCGGTCGTAAACCTAAAAAAAAAAAATAATAAGACCAACACAAATTCGCAAACTGTATTCGCAAATTGAATATATCTACCAATAATAGGCTGCTAAGCTACAATACGAACATGGATTAGATGGCTTATCCAATTTGCTTCAAAATGCCAGTACCACATTAGGTTAAAAGGTTATGACAACGTATCAACCTTGTCTGGTTGTAATTACAATAGGTAATCCCGCCAATATTGCAATCTGGCTCATTTTGGATAGCATAATAAACCACTGTGGGGGAACATAAGCAAAAGAATTACATAATGAACAACTTTTTAAAAAGCCCAATTCATCCGGGAACTTGTTACCTATCTTCCCTTGTATATTTAATGAGCTCAGACGTTAAATTGAATTCTACGGGCAAATTAGGTTTATGTTTCTCATTTTTACTTCTTGAATTTTTATTTTTATTATTATTATTATATCGTAATTCTCCCCTGGGGTCTATATCAATTTTGGGATCGATGCTGCTCGAAAGTAACGAGGTTGATCTAATGATCGGAACTACGAGCGTCACTACGCTGTGTTTCGTGGGTAGTATATCGTAATATATTTATGTATTAGGCCAAAAAATGTCTCCGGTTTCTGGTCATCGGTGGGCTTGATAAAACAGGGAAATACGTGTATACATGTACACGCGGGGACCAAATTCCCCATATACAAAGTATGGTGGCTAAGAGAGGCCTCGCAAATCGGGCAAACGTTCATACCCCTATGTGAAAAAGTCATTTAAAGCACAGCACGGCAGAATGCCAATCGATTCAGCAATTTTGGCTGCAATTGGACATCGTTTCATAGTAACATTTAAAAATGTTGATGCGCGGAGACCAGAAACCAAAGACTGGAAGGGGGGGGGGGGGCTTATATATTTATAATATATTATTTATTATTGGAAGCTATAAGGCACAATAGCGAAAGTAGTGGATGACAAGTGATATGTTTTCCACTAATAAAATTATATGCATCTTTGCTTGAGTTGAAGATTCTCCTGTTTCTGGTCATCGGTCGGCTTCAACATCGGTGCGGTGACGCGCTTTTTTCGGCCATCTTTTTTTCCCCAACAGGGAAATACGTGATAGATTGTATACGCAGGGACCAAATTTTCCGTAATAGACAAAGTATGGTGGCTAAGAGAGGTCACACAAACATTCATACCCCTATGTGAAAAAGTCGTTTAACACAGCACAGCAGAATTCCAATCGATCCAGCAATTTTGGCTGGCTGCAATTGGACTTCGTTTTATAGCAAAAAAAGAAGAAAATTAAAAATGCCGATGCGTGGGTTTGAGGCGACGCGCGTGGAGACTAGAAACTAGAGACTTTTTTGACCAATCAAGATTATCTCAAAGGTAGAATGACCCTTTAGGGCAAAAACAAGGTTTCTGGTGCCACCCATGTTTAGTTGTTATTATTTTTATTTGGCTATGAAACGATGTCCAATTGCAGCCAAAATTGCTGGATCGATTGGAATTCTGCCGCCATATTTTGTGTGTTGGGAAATTTGGTCTGGTTCTAATAACCGCGTATACAGTCATGTATGATGTGTTTCACTGGTTGGCCAAAAAAAAGATTGCGTCACCGCACCGATTTTGAAGCCGCCCTTTGACCAGAAACCAGATAACTTTTTGTGGCCTTAATGGAGTGATTTAAAGCTGATACCTGTTGGAAGGTGATATCTCTGTCACCCGTTGCTTGCTCCAAACGATCTCCAAGCCAAGAATACAATTTACGAGCAGGATGCCACCCATAATGCTTCATCAAGTTAGGAATGAGTGTACATAAACCACAAGATGCGTCTGAAATCACATATATTCATCAAGTTATAAATAAGTGACCATACAGAAACCAGTTGCCCCCCCCCCCCTACTAGCTATGCCACTGTTTTTGGCGATTTGGGGTTTTAGCATAATATTATGTATTAATAAATGCCCCAGACAGGTTAGACAATCTGATTAGACAAAACGTAATCACGTGGGGATGTATTAACGGATGGTAGGCCTATAAACCTTTCTCACACTACAGCCATCTTTGTCATATTCCCTGTATTATACCAGGTTTACCCATTGACAATAGTACTAATTCTGATAACATAAAAAGAGTCCAGACTATTTTCCCCTCCAGCCTCGGTTTATACATTGATGTTAATGGAAGAAAAGCAAGACAGCTGCACCATGACAAAGGTTTAGTCTATTGACTGGCTTATCAAAATCAGAACAGCGCGTATGCTTAGACTGGCCCCTGTCTATATCCTATATCAAGGATATAGACAGGTTCCAAGGAATGGATACGTTGTGGTGAAGACCTGACGTCACGCTTCGACGCTCGCGTGCTAGCTACCAACCAAGGTCAAAGTTGAACATCGGGGAAATATGGCGGCTGCACGGCCAGGATCTGGCGTAATTCACGCGCCTCCAGCTCAAAGCGTTACGATAGATCTTCAGGCTAGTGCCAGCTGTTCACCAGCTGTTTATGCGACGCGCGACGCGGATTTCAACCAATGTGCCTGACTCATGTACTATAAAAGTGTTTCGTGCGTCCATTTCTATTTGGCTTCATTCAACAATTTTTTTTTTTTTTTTTTTTTACATTTTGAAAACGAAATCGGGCATTTATGAATGGGAATAACAGGTTGACGCTTTGTCTTTACCGCAGGTTAACGACCAGTCGTTAACCTGAGGAAAAGACCAAGCGACAAACTGTTATTCCCGTACTATTACACTGTCTAGATGATGCACACATCAGATAAACGCCAGACGAATATTCGTCTGAAATTATAAACAGTTATCAAGTTATAAATAAGTGTACAGAGACCACCAGATGCCTCTAAAATCATGTTAGGAGTCAGTATATAGAAACCGCAAGATGAATATAGAAAATGACTGATAAATGACGGATTGAATGACGGTAGAACATAAACATTCGATGACGTGATTAGGGTCATACCTGTGGTTCCGGCCCCTTTTTGGAAATTCAGTGAGATTGTATCATTGTGTAAATAAGGAGGTTTAATTTGTTTTCAACATTTCTTAAACTAATGCAGCATACCGTCTTCTTTATAAATCTCACCAAGAAAATACGTCTTGAGATCAAGACTAAGGAACTCTTCTACGTCATAAGAGGTGTATCCAACACCAAGAAGAACTGCCCACATTGCACCGGCACTGGCTCCTGCTAGTCGGCGAATTTGTGGCCAAACCCCTAAGTTCTCTAACACCTGAACATTAAAACAATAACAAATTTAATTTGTTGGTTATTTGTGAAATTATTAATAGTTAAAATTTATAAATGTAATTCTTACTACTTTTATAATAAAAAAATAATAAAATATTTGCAATTTGTGTTTATTTATGACATAAATGTATCGATTTTACTCACGAAAACATCGTTCCAATTTTCATAACCAATATACAACTAAAGGTATTGAGTTTATAGAAAACAAACTCAAGGTGTTTGGCTGTCATCATATATGATGACGTCATCAACTAAAGTTGTGAAATGTCACATAATTCGAGGTCTATACGATGATGCAAAGATTGTTAATTTATCTGGTGTGGTTCATGAGATTTGATTTTTAAAATTATTAAACTGTATTTTATATAATACGATGATGACGTCATCATGACATCACAACTTCATTATGACATTAAATATATTTACCTTTACGTCAACGTAAAAGTAGTTATGAAGTTATAAGTTAGTCTGAACTTTGCAAATGTGGTTTTCTCTTCAAAAAAGTTTCACGACAAAACTCGCATCCGTGGTGCCGCGTGCGACTTGACAAGAGACTATAATACGACTATGGAGTTCATTTTGGCGTGCGTCTCAACTTAAGACTACTGCCTCGTGCTCTATGTATGCATAAATGATGTGTGGAAAAGGCCGTGTACGTGTGCGTGCGAATAGTGCTTCAGAACAGTGCTTCAGAATATGCTTTCACTTAAACTTCCGGTTTCGACCGGAAGGAGAGGTCATATTAATGCCATGTTTGTGAACGAAATGTGACACAGTTCATGATCTTTAAGATGATGAAAAGATTGTGAAAATATCTTCTGTGGTTAATGAGATACGATTTTTTTAAATATTAAACTTCCGGTTTCGACCGGAAGGAGAGGTCAGATTGGGGTCATATCTGTGTACGAAATGTCACATAATTCAAGATCTATACGATGATGCAAAAATTTTGAAAATATCTTTTGTGGTTCATGAGATATGATTTTTTGAATTATTAAACTTTGATTTAGTGTAATTCGATATATGATGACCTCACCATGACGTCACAACTTGAAACTACATGTTAAGGTCTAACTATGTGTTAAGTTTTAAGGTTCTGTGAACTCTGCAACTATGTTTTTGTCTCTGGAAAAACCTGAACACCTAATTATTACGAAAATAACATTTTCCACAATAAATGTCCATATTATGGTTTTAAAATAACCAAAATAACTTGTTCAAAAATGGGTACAGCGGAGGGTACTGCTAATTAGATTAAAGACGCATGCAATCCAGTAACCTTTTGTGTGAAGTGCTTCATGTAGCTATATAGCGTTTTTAGCAACACTTTCTGTGAGAAATGCAGCTTACAACAGTAGTTAATTTATAGATTACTAAGAAAAGCCATGGTTGTGGTTAACATTTCAAAATGTATCCAGTTAAGTTTTCATGACAATGTAGCCACAGTCGACTGTGGATTTTGTCCACAGTCACTCGGAAAGCACTGAGTATACAGTGCTTCATTATACATACGTCGGGGGTAAGGGCAACATCAAATCAGTATAGCTTATCTCAACTATCGCGAAGCTGAGGTACAGGTTCTGAAAAGAACCTTATCGCACAACTCGTATCTCAACTGTCGCTAAGTGAGATTATGGTTCGGGGAGAACCAATATCGGTTAACTTGTTTCTCAACTATCGCTAAGTGAGAACGTGGTTCAGGGAGAATCCTGGGATCTTCTCGGGGAGAAGACCCCGAGAAGGGGTTGCCCGATAAGGTTCTTCTCAGAACCTGTACCTCAGTTAGTGATAGTTGAGATAAACACATGGTGTTACCTCAAACCGAAACGATATCATACTCAACCATGCAAAGCCTTAGATCTAATATAGTAGATGGTTAAAATAATAGTAAGGCCTTGTGTTGACAACAAGTGGGAACAGTGGATGGAAGATGGGATGGAAAGTGAAAGTTAGCGAAAGTAAGGTCAGTTGAGATTTGAGATTAAATACGATATTTTACATAGGCCTACACGAACACTATGACCTCGGTGTTTTTTAGGTGTTCGGGTATTACCCGAAAACCTATTGTTTTTGTACGGGTTTTTTTTCTTCTCCTTCTCAACCCCGATTGTCTACAAAAAACACATACTTGCGAACTTCACATGAACTTGGAAATTGACATATACTTAGACCCTAATGTGTAGATGAAACAGAAGTTGTGACGTCATGATGACGTCATCAGATATCGAATTACTTAAAATCAAAGTTTAATATTTTAAAAAATCATAAATCCTTAACTACACAATGGATTTTAATAATCTATACATTATCGGAAAGGTCTTGAATTATCAAACAACATTTGCACAGACATGACCCCATTTTGACCTTGTCTTCCGGTCCAAACCGGAAGTTGAAAAGAAACAAATTCCAGAGCCAATATATTAGGCAATGTCAACATGGTTTCTGTGAATGAAATCTTTATTGACATGTGACCTTTTCAAAAATATTATTGATGATGTCATCACTACGTCACAGAAACATTTTACAACAGAGTGAAATAAATATTATTTTGCCATCTCAAAAATCCTTCTTCCGAAATAGCCCAAATACTTGTTTATGGATAGAAAATAAAGAAAACAATCTAATTCTGAAGTTTCAACGCAATCGTGTATCCAAAACGGAAGATGAAGGACAGCGAAAACGGGGATATACCCCCACCCCGCGCCTTTAGACGAGTTCCGCGCACATGGTCGGTTGCCGCACTTCAACGCACGTGGCTCTAAGACAGCACTGACTGCGGGTGAACCAATCAACGAACGAGGTTCATCTGAGACATGAATTATTCAAACCACCATTCATTACGGGGAAACCGGGAGCGGTGTGTGTGATAGCGCCCTCTGTTGCCAATGCATTGTGAATAATGTGTGGTCGTGCATCATCCCGTAGCACCTATTGTTTTGCGCGAGTTTTATTTCTCCTTCTCCCCGTCTATTGTCCACACACACAAAATACTTGCTAACTTCCCATGAACTTGAAACTTGGCATGCACTGAGACCTTAACAAGTAGATGACACAGAAGTATGATGACGTCATCAGGTGTCAAATAACTGTTGTTTAAACATAAAATATTAATTACTTCAAAAGCACGTTCAGAGACATGCTTTAAAAAGGTCAATCTAATCAAAATTTGTATATATTATCGCAACAAAGAAAATCATTCTCTTTTAAGTAAGTCAATTAAATTGTTGGTTTATTAAAAGTTATCAAATGGTCTGGTTAATAAGCTTATCAAATTATGGTTATCCATAAAACGCTAACAGCTTGACTCATTTCTCTTTAGTTACTTCCCTCTTGTTCTTGAAAAAGAAGTAGATATTTTAAAAAGCAATACAGACATGACAAAGCAAAGTATTCTATTAATCACATATTATTTATTTATTTTACATAACACATAATAATAATAATAATAATGTATAGATTTATATAGCGCACGTATCCACCAACTAAGTGGCGCTCAAGGCGCATTATATTATTATCCCTGCTCATAAGGCTCATAAGGCTCATAAATCATTCCTGAAACCATCTCAGCTCCCTGGGGAGTATACAGCTCAATTGCTGCCATTTCTAGCGCATAGAGAGCAAACCATCTCTGCCTTCACAGGTACCCATTTAACCCCTGGGTGATACAACTTTTAACTGATATCAAAACTCTGTCTTAGTAGAGGTACATACATGCGGTGGAGAGATTTATACATGAGGGCACAAGATTGTATTGTTGTTTTAACTTGTGTAATATAAAAGTGTAATTATACAAAGTGTAACTTTTCATGACCTTTTGTCCCTACAAAGTCCACCCCACAGTATGCAAAGTGTAAGTTGTAACTTATATCTTGTCCCTGCAAACTCCTTTCCATCTTTATAGACTGAAATACAGACAATGAATCTAAATCTTCTGACTCCTGACTGACGGGAATTAAAATATCAATAATTTCTCTTTCAGTTTGGTGCATGCATTCCACTGAGTTGTTCACCTTCATATTCTCTGAAGTTTTATAGCGAAATGTCTTTGAATTAACTTATAATGTTGTTGGATTTTGATAGATTCACAAAGGTTCATTGCAAAATAACATCTTTTTTTCGGCATCAAAAAAGTAAAAAGGAAGAAACATATCTTGGCACAGTTTCATAGCGCTGCTTACTATAAGCAATAAATCAGCGCAAAAATAGGTGGTGCTTGCATAAGTGTATTATTTTTAAGAGTGATGTAGCATGTGAATTTTGGCTGTGTACATGTGTACTTCGCATAACTAAGGATTCCCCAGGTACGCAGCTAGTGCAGAAATTCAGCGCTCAAACCTGTAAGTGGTAAATGATTATCATAAGCACAGAATGCCATAGTATGCAGTGGCATGAAACTGAGCATTGGTTATTGATTAATATGTTTGTATATTATTATTAAACAGTTAACTACTTTGTTTATTTGAAAATTAAATAATTTAACATGTAGGCCTACATACACATTACACAAAACAAATAAAAGTTGTTGAATACATCAACTTATGAGGAAGCAAAACTATAATTTAATACTGTTTTCACCTTTCATAAAGTACATATAAACAGGCGAAATGATAAACAAACAATGGGACGAAATAATAAAGTATTCTAAAATTGATTTACTTGTTTACTATCTACACCTCATACGAAAGATCTTAACAAATAATTATATTCAATTGATGACGTCATCATAGGTAACAGCGCCACCTGGTGACATCAAACATGAATTATCGAATCTTGAATCTTGAGTCATGAATCTTGAACCATGGAGAATAAAACAAAGTATAATATTTCAAAAAATTATATCCCAACAACAACAAAAGATCAATTCACAATCTTTGTACGATTTTAGTAGATCGTGAAAATCCCAAGAATTGCGTACATTCATGACACTGATTAGACATTCACTTAATATTTAATATTTCAAACATTCATATCTCAATTAAAAAACCTGAAAATATACATCGTGAAGGACTTCAGAAATATGAACAGTCATGAAAATGACTTGCTCTTCATTTCCGATGCCAACCGCAAATTGAAAAATAACAATCCTGCCATTGTGGTAATTTGAACATGGATGTATTGTATCGAAATACACATTTGACGAATCCTATAACGTCACATTTCTTCATTGATCCCAATTGATGAGGTCACCAATTACCGTCACTCCCGAACACATAGTGTTTGTCACACTTCTCTCTAGTTTATTATTTTTGTATAATGTTATTCAAGTTTAGGGTTAAAATAATTGAATAGTTCATTTACAGGCCTATATATTTTATGCAATAGGATTTTTCTGGAAAGTGTAATGCACATTGTACAACTTTGTTAGAATATATAAATCAGCAATGCTAGGCATTGCTATTTGGCAATACACCGATCCAGTTAAGGCTATAGTCTCCGCCCACCTTTTGCAAAACTAAAAGCTCAATCACCCCATCCTTCCTGCAAGCAATGGGCTTGACCAACAAAGTGACAATTGACATAGAAAGTCTTAATCCTAATAGTCAATCAGTGATGTTTGTTGACAGACTGAACCGGTTTACTGCTTGGCATAATTATAATACATGTTATGATAATACAAGTAAGACTAATTGCGGTGACACCATGTGAAATTCTCAACTGAGTAGTAATTAGTTCTGAAAAGAACTGGACCTACAACTCGACGTTTCGATCAGTGTGCTCTGATCGTCCTCAGGAGAATGCCGGACTCTGGGAAATGCTGCTGCTTAAGTAGGCTGCTGGAGGATTACGCGATGACAGGATGCTGGAGGATTAGTTCGTTGACGCAAGGTAAGTAATTTAACCCTTTCTACTTGTCTCCCCTATCTAGGTTCGACGTCTCATAAACTCCAACGGATTCTCCGACAAGACTGAAAGAACACCGAGCGCACGGCCGCAGAGGAGATTTTGAGAAGTCAGCCATCGTCAAGCACTCACACATCAAGGACCACCAAATCGACTGGTATGCAGCCCAACTCATCACACCCATCGACACATGGCACCCCAGACGCATCAGAGAGGCCATCGAGATCGTCAAACACGACACTGTACCACAGGACATCGGCTTCTACATCAGCGATATTTGGCGACCACTACTACGGACTGAAGGATCTTCTATATCCAAAGTCCACAACCCACCCCAGACTGAGGGATCTCCTATATCCTAAGTTAACCAGCCTCCTCCCCCCGTGCTTGTCAACAACTGATTCGGTTCAGTGAGCACACACTCCTTCCCCTAACTCCTAGGATCCTAGTCTCAACTGTTCCCGCCTCCACGCCTCAACGAACTAATCCTCCAGCATCCTGTCATCGCGTAATCCTCCAGCAGCCTACTTAAGCAGCAGCATTTCCGAGTCCGGCATTCTCCTGATGATGATCAGAGCACACTGATCGAAACGTCGAGTTGTACCTCCAGTTCTTTTCAGAATTAATTACTATTCAATTGAGAATTTCACATGGTGTCACCGCAATTAGTCTTACTTATCCTCCTCACCATGCAAAGCTACAAGTTTGACCTATGATAATACAAATTTGCATATGTTTATTTATGACATCATGATTTGTTTGTGCATACAAGTTGACTAAACTATTGGTCTATTCTCAAGTCACTTCTATAAGCATTAAGCAATATTTTTGTTAACTGTTTTTTCTTCGTTCTTTAAACAAAAAAGTTAAAATAGGTCAAAAAGTACAAATGTAGGCCTACGTGACACAATATCATTGTTAATCAATCTGTGTTTTCATCATATCTGCGGACTAAATTCAATCATCCTTGGCCCCATTTGGGCATCCCCATCGGGGGCATAGCGCTATCCAATTAAGCATATACGCTGCCCATTTATATATTATATCATTTTCGATATGAGACAGGGGAGCAATATTTTTGCAAGCCTATATTGGTCCATAGCAGCACCAGTGGACGAATAACTGTTTGAACCCATAGGCTGCCCTACTGATTACTATACGGGCTATTATAGGGACATTATAATTATGAGTAGCCACACGGGGCTCATAATGTATACTTGGGCTATCCCATACAAATGGAACATAGTGACGCCAGCAACAAATCTATCAAATATTGTTCCCAGTAATAAATAGGCCTAGCCCGACTTTGCAGTCAATGTAAGAACAATATGGGTCTCACAATAATGTTGGTTGAATAACTAGCAGGCGCGCAGCCTGAACATTGTCAAGGGAGGGGTGATGAGAACTTTTTAAAAATATATCCGCGGAAATTTTTTGCAAGGAAGCTCACAGAACAGACAAATGTTTATTTCAATTAAAACAAAATGTTATTAAAAGTAAAACAAAATAAACTGGGCCAAAGGGGGCTTCACCCTGCCCCCCCCCCTCCCACCCTCGGCTAAACGCCTAGAAACTAGGAAAGAAACAACTTACCCTGATAGCACCAGCATACGCAAGTCCTTTGTTGCCACCTCCTTCAAAAACGATGTTCTCAAACGGATATTCATAGTCCTCAATCCTGATATCTATGGGCGGTATATCCGATATAAATGACGAAACGGAACTGCCTGTTAAAAAAGAAAAACAAGAAAACGTGTTATGCCCCCTATAGCAACACAAATGCACCATTACCGTCACCTATTACTTGACTCCACCCTTTTAACATCAAATTCCATGGGAGCTATCTGGTTCTGAGGGGACCATTCATTTACATCATCATTCAAGTTTCGTGACAATATGACGTCTAACTCAAATTATCGCAATGACACCATTTCTTTTGTTTTAGCCATATTAATCTTGACCTTTGACCTGTAACCCCCAAATTCAATAGGCTTCTTCAAGGTAACTGTCATGTTTCATGACAATACATGAAGACTAACTCAAGTTATCACGATGACACCAAAATGTGTGACACGCGCGCGCGCACACACACCGTGACACATGGAAGGACAAGGTAGAAACTATCTGCCCCTTCGGCTTCGCCAGCGGGGCATAAAAAAATTACAATCACGAAATAAAAAGCTTAAAGTAGAATAATGACAGTTTCATAAATCAATGGTCGAAAAACCAAGGGCTACAGCTTAATAAATCCACGTCGTATACATTGTAGCCCTCTGGTGGTTAAACTGCACTTTGGCTTCAAATTTAGGTAATTTCGCAGCGCCAAGTTCACGGCAATTTGCAGCGTCCCCACCGCCTTTATCCAACGGCACTGGTACACTCCGATATCTCTGAGCTCTCATTGGTTAAAAATATAAAATAATAAAAAATAAAAATAAAATAAAAAGTAAGTAAGTAACTCAGTAAGTAAGTAAAATGTGAATTATCTTTTATAATTATAAAAATATCAATTTCGTATTCAAAAGACCTATCAATTTTACGTTAGAATGTGTTGAATTTGAACTTCCTGTTTGGACCGGAAGTAAAGGTCAGATCAGGTTATTACATCTGACGGAATAAAACGTTAGTTTTTTTTGTTCAGGAGATATGGTTTTTCATAATATATAATTTGAATTACATAATGTGCAAAACTGAACATCTTAACTTCCGGTTCAGTCACGTTACTAAATTTATCACGAAAGCAATACACTGGTAGGTATTTTTGAAAGATATTTTTGATAAGATGTCACTATAGTCATTTTATTTTCATTGAGTCATATGGGGGTCATGTCTGTGTACGATCGACACGTCACATAATTCGAGGTCTATGAGATGATGCAAAGATTGTGAATATATCTTTGTGGTTAATGAGGGCAGTACGTGTTGATTGGGCCTATAAAAGCAATAATTAACAGATCCCTCACTACTGGCCAATTCCCAGATTGCTTCAAGAGGGCTCTCATCACTCCTGTTATAAAGAAACAATCACTTGACCATAACGATCTAAATAATTATCGCCCAATTTCCAACTTATCATTTATATCGAAGGTTGCTGAGAAGGTAGTTGCTGCCAGGTTGAATACCCATCTCACTGAGCACCATTTGCGCGATGATTTGCAATCCGCATATACTAGGTTTCACAGTGTAGAAACAGCATTAGTCAAAGTCAACAATGACATCATGCTGGCCGTCGACAACAAAAGGGCCATTCTCCTTGTTCTACTTGACCTCTCAGCAGCCTTCGACACCATTGACCATGACATCCTCCTGCGTAGACTGCAGCATCAATTTGGGGTCCATGGCGTTGCTCTTGATTGGTTCAAATCATACTTGCATAATCGTTCTCAGGCAGTTAATTTATCCGGGGAATTATCCAAAGACTCCAAGCTCAGCTATGGTGTGCCACAGGGGTCTGTATTAGGGCCTATGCTTTTTACCTTATACATATCTCCTCTTGGCCGCATTGCCCGACACCATGGCTTACTTCCCCACTTTTACGCAGACGACACACAGCTTTACGCCACCTTTTCCCCAAGTATACCCGACGATGATACCAACACACAACACATTCTTGAAACATGCTTAGACAACATACGTAGGTGGATGGCGGCCAATCTACTAAAATTAAACGCCCAAAAAACCCAGTTTCTTGTCATTCGCTCACCTCACCTCAGACAGGAAGTTAACATTTCAGGCATACGCATAGGTGATGTTCAGGTTGCTCCTTGCTTTGACGCACGTAATCTTGGCGTTGTTTTCGACAGGTTTATGAATCTTGACCGACATATAACCACAGTGTGTCAGTCTTCTTATGCGCATTTACGTCACATAGCAGCAATCAGAGCATCGCTTTCACTACACACATGCTGAACAACTCATCCACGCATTTATCTCATCTAGACTAGACTTCTGCAATAGTTTACTTATAGGACTACCTCAGCAATCATTAAAACGCCTTCAGAGAGTACAAAACGCGTCTGCCCGCTTACTCACCAAAACTAGATCATCCGAGCACATAACACCTATATTATACAATCTTCACTGGCTTCCTGTTAAATACAGAATACAAGTCAAAATCCTGCTCCTTACATTCAAAGCCCTTCATGGTTTAGCTCCATCCTACATACAGGACCTGTTACAACTTCGCAACCTGCGACCAGGCCTCAGATCTTCTTCATCACAGATACTTTCTGTTCCCAAAACTCGCCTGGCAACCTACGGGGACCGGGCCTTTTCCAGCTGTGCACCGCGTCTCTGGAACTCCTTGCCAGACGAGTTAAGGGACACAACTGATCTGTCATCATTCAAACGGCATCTTAAGACACATCTCTTCAATCTTTCATTTGACCTACACTGATTTTCAAGTGACCGGCGCCTTTGAATGGGTCTCCAGATACTGTGCGCCTTATAAATGCTCTGTTATTATTATTATTAGTAATTAAGTTTCACGGTCCACGCCACAACATTTTTTCGTGCATTGTATGCTAATGTGAAAGTGTGTTACGTAACTTGCAACAGCGTGTGGCCGGCGACCATGGTGTATAGCTGTAGCTAGATTGCAAAGTGACCGCGCTGTACATGTAGGAATAGTGGGAGGTGATGACCAGGTAAAATCAAAACTAACAACACGGTGAATATGCGACGTAGAGTAGGATGATCAGCACCAAACGTTTGGCAATATTAATTTGTGCACCACGAGTTGACAATGTCACGGTACACGTGGACATTGTCAGACAACAGAAAGTAAATGCCCTGTCTAGATAACCAGTCAAGACAACAGGGCGGTATTCAAGTTTCACAGTCCACCCCAGCATTTTTTCGTGCATTGTATGCTAATGTAAAGTGTTTTACGCAAATCTGTGAACAAAATGTGACATAATTCAAGATCTTTAAGATGATGCAAAGACTGTGAAAATGCCTTTTGTGGTTCATCAGATATGATTTTTTGAAATATTAAACTTTGTACACTATTCTGTACATGCACAGACAGTGCAGTGCAGTGAATGAGATAGATGCATACAATACACGTGTGTACGTGTACACATACACGTGTGGCACACATGCATAACGTCCGTTCAGTCTGAGGCATTGAGGGCAGAATGTATTTAATTACTAATAATTAGATATATAATCAATTAGTGGTGATATTCTTACGTCATCGTTGTTAGAGCACTCTAGAAATTCCAAGGATTGTAAGTGCAAAATATGAAGTCATTCTGAGCTTGGAAACTATATTAATTGTTCGATAAGTTTCATCTGGATGGAGAAGGGGAAAAAACGAACAATTTCAAGGTGTTCGCGCTGTCGCACAAGCACCTAACTAGAGCTCAAGTGTTTGTTAGGACAAATGTGGATCATCTTTTATTATAAAATATAAATTTCATATTCGAAAGACATACCAATTTTGTGTTAGAATGTGTTGAATTTGAACTTCAGTTTATTTAAAGAACATACATCTGACACAATAAAACTTCCCCATGCTCATGAGAAATAACGTTAGTATCTACTTTGGTTCAGGAGATATGGATTTTTCGTAATTAGAACTACATAATAATGTTCAAAGTTGAACATCTTAACTTCCGGTTCAGTCACGTTACTAAATTTATCACAAAAGTAATACACTGGATATATTTTATCATCGTACTAAATTCTGTACGAATGTCGATATCTGATGACGTCTGACATCACAACTTCATTATGGCATCATAAAAAAACAGAAGGTTGGGAAGGCATTGCGGGTCTATAAGTTATTAGGAATGTTAGACCCAAAATTCAACATTCCTTGTTTCTCTACAAAACTCATATTGATTGAAAGGGCAAAAAATATCAAACTTAATAAAAAAAAATTACACAAATTGATGAAACGGTTCAAAAGTGGCACCGTGAGTGAACGTCTAAACTGAGTTTTGTTTACTTTTGTGTCTATTTTAATATGTTATATCTCCAAATCCATTCATATTAATACAATACTGAAATTTTCATTCTTCACAAATGTGTGTGTTTTGTCCTATATATATATCCCGTATATATATTTTTTTTTCTTTGCATGCTCGCTACCCGTTTATAATATTTCAGTTCAGTTTCTCCGTATAAATCTACTTTGTGTACAACCACATAAAAGGCTTGTGTCCCATTAATTGTGTGATCCCCGCTACTGCCGTTACCTGGGTTGTTTGCATCTGACTGGGGCTTGATCCCTGGCTACTCAGCAGATATGGTTTGGCCTCTGACCTGGCCCCATAGAGCAATAGATAATTGGCATAAGTGGACCGCCCACCAACATAGGGGCTGGTTAGCTCAGTTGGTAGAGCACTCGTACGGTATTCGAGAGGTCGCGGGTTCGAGTCCGGCATCAGCCAATTTTTCTTTGCTCGCTACCCGTTTATAATATTTCAGGTCAGTTTCTCCATATAAATCTACTTTGTGTACAACCACATAAAAGGCTTGTGTCCCGTTAATTGTGTGATCCCCGCACTGCCGCGGGTTGTTTGCATCTGACCGGGGCTTGATCCCTGGCTACTCGGCAGATATGGTTTGGCCTCTGACCTGGCCCCATAGAGCAATAGATAATTGACATAAGTGGACATAAGTATATATTGTATACCACATCTTTTCCATGAGATTACATATATAACATTGGGTGTGTCACACTGGGATTTAGTTCTGATTGTGTAGGTGAGACCAGTACTGTGGCTTTTCACCTTCTGAGCAGATTTGAGATACAAACAGGTTTTGCATCTCGAGCGGTTACACTTAGAGCACCCCTGTGGTGATTCATGATCAGTGATGTTAAGGTCACTATTAGTGCTAGAGAGCCTAGCCCGAACCAATATATCACCGAGGTTACGGGGGCGACGAAAGCAATCAAAGGGGGCTCAGGGATAGCTGAGCGTAACCTGTCGGAGGAGTGTAAAATAGTCATGTTATCATTTACGATAGATGAAAGTCTGGGTAATCTGGGGTGATAAGTCGTGACCAGGGGGACTCTGTTAGGAAGGGTTTTCTTGTTACCCTGGGTGCTACGGGGGGTACAGAGGGCCCTGTTGATGGTTAGTTGGACCCTGCGTTTGCTATGACCCCGGGATACAATGTGTAGCCTCAGTTCAGACGACCGTTTCCTGTATAAGGTATCGGTGGAACAGATACGTCTTATACGGAGCGCTTGACTGTAGGCGATGGCCTCTTTGCAGTGCTTGGGGTGGCAGCTGTCAGAAAGGAGGTATTGATGAGTGTCAGTGGGTTTACAATAGACATCAGTCGAGATGCCATGGGGGATTTGTTGATGGTGACGTCTATGAAGTTCACGCTATTGGTAGAGTAGTTAGCAGTGAACTTGATGGTGGCGTGGAATGAATTAATGTAGTCGATGAATTCACCTAGGTTATCTTGGCCACCACACCAAATGCAGAATATATCGTCAATAAATCTCCACCATACTAGAGGACGGTGGGGGGCAGAAGATAGCAATCTGTCTTCAAGGTCAGACATAAACAGATTAGCGTACCTTGAACCTGGAGGAAGTTTCTGTCTAGGAACGTGAAATTGTTTTTGGTCAGTATATGTCGGATAAGATCTGTGAGGTGTCTCACTGAAGGTTTGGTTTGGTTGTTGGATCTGAGAGCATTGGCACATGCACTTATGCCTTCGCCATGGGGGATGTTTGTATATAAGGAGGAAACATCCAGAGTGACAAGGAGGGCAAAATTGGGTGTTTGATGTTTAATACCCTCTAGTTTACGGAGGAAGTCTGTAGTGTCCTGTATGAATGAAGGGATATGAGAGACCATATATATTCTTATTTCACAAGCCCGTCACAGTTGGAGTAAGTTCAATAGGCGGAACAGCCAAAGGACCAAAAAGGGTGACCCTTCCAATCAATGAGTGCGTTACAGATCACATGATGCATTTCCTGCTATTCCGTGTTAAACTTACAGCCTGTACACAGTTTTTAAATCACATAACATTCCTATTTAAACACTCACTTTATTTTTCAATAAATTCCGATATTAAAATATTATTTATTTGGAACTCTGTCACAAGTTAAAAAATTTATTCGGGAGACCACATATCCGCTGTCAAATCCCCGGCTTAATATCGGGAACACACCGGCAAAATCAAAACGGGGTCGCACAAAAATGCGTCAATCAAAAAGTGATCCCGATTATAAGGATTGATCTTAAATTTGGTGAAAATATACAAAAGATATTTATAAGTATTCGTGTAGCACGATCAGTTCGAAAAAATGCGAAAACTTGAAATATTAGGTCTGGATATTAGGCATAATTTCACCCGAAATTATGTACACCCGAAAATGTGGTTTGTTTCGATCGGTAATCGTCGGAACTGTGTTCGGATGTATTTAGTATGAATGGGACTTCCAAAAATGAGCAATGTAGGAGTTTATTTTATATATTGAGAATAGTAAGAAGCTGTCTGCCTATTCATCAGACCGTCTACATCACTTACCAGGTCTTAATGAGCTTTGGGATGATGTCAGGTTATTTATCACACTCAATGTATTAAACTTTGTTCCTCTTCTCTGGTGCACACTCGCCGGTAATTCTTCATCACCTTTTGTGAACAGTGGATCTTCATGGTCAACTACACGATTCTTAGAGCTCTCACTACCCATAATGAAACCTCACTCTCTTATTTGCTTGATTCAGATTATAAATCGACACTAAGATTTCATATGAAACAACATTTATATAAACTTTAAAGTATCAAGAGTTCGTCACGGGACGTTTGGCAATTTCATATCTGATTTATCTAGAAATTTAAACTATTTTGGTTCCCATAGTTAATTCAGTAGTATGTCAAGTAAGAATGTTTTGAGGCTTTGCATGGTGGTGTATCATTATCGGTTCGATTTACAGTAATACCGCCTGTCAAGTATCTATTGCATAAGTGCTGGTTTTGATGAGGTACACAAATCGAAGGTCCGACTCCAAAGGGAGAAATGCGATTGATGAAAATCGATTACACGCTGCCGTCTCGTTATACTACAGACGGAATTATGTTCGATGCATCGATGATCGTCTGAGTTAAAAAATTATTTAACTTGACGCTAAATTCAAAAGTTGTGCACAGAAGACTAAACTCATTACACACGTGTCACATAACCAGGTTTTCTTTTCCACATTCAAAACACACTGCTGTTGTGAATATTCCGCTACATTCTGCTGGAATTCACCATACATTCATCTTGAATGATCACGTATTTTTGGTGCGATGCTGCAGTATCCAAATATTTGGGAAGCAACAGATGTCCTCGCCTAGTACATGTACTAGTGAATTCAGCTATGGTAACACATAAACACACAAGTGTCGGGTACCGAAGTGCTGACCCTAAATCCGGTTCACTAGACACACAAAGACGTGACAAAAGCAGGCAATTAACATAAGAATGGTAACTAAGACTTACTTGTGCACTGAAACGTAAATATGATCAAATGTGTAGGTGCAATTCGTGTGATGGCATTCCGATCATATGATGTTAGTTTTAATCTTTTAATGCCCGGGCAAGTATTAGTGATTGTGTGTATTGCTTTGCTTGGTGTAGGCCTAATCATTATAGTATCAATCCTTGTTGGTCCAAGAAAGAATATTATAATTCATTTGATTTATTGTGTGTGTTGTCATTGCTTTGCTTGGTATGCCTAATCATTATATCAATCCTTGTTGGTCCAAGGAAGAATATTATAATTCATTTGATTTATCGTGTGTATTGTATTGCTTTGCTTGGTATAGGCCTATAATCATTATATACATAACAGCAAAAGAAACGTCACCCATAACAATATTTATTATTTTCATTTTATAATTAATATAATTTGTTTAATGAAGAATATTATGAGTATGGAGTGTAACACGAACACAATGTGGCAAATTTGGTTGACCTCAAAATTCGTCATGCATGACGTCTGAGGACACATAAGCTAAACACGTTCTCAGACTTATCAAAATTTAGGGGGTGACGTTTCTTTTGCTGTTATGTATAGTACCTCAATCCTTGTTGGTCCAAGGAAGAATATTATAATTCATTTGATTTATTGTGTGCGTTTAAAGAGAAGATACACAATTGATAACCACCAACCTGGTATGACATTTTATACTATTTTATGCGATTGTAATAAGTCTTGAGAAAAGTGTGGAAAAGCATTTACAGACAACAGTTGGAGAAAAACAGTTTGTAGGTATATTTGTATAAGCCTCCTATTTGTCCGTATTTATTTATGAAATTAGAGCATTTACTGGTGTAGGGATTGACCGAGTCGTCCATCACCACCTCGACCGTTGACTGACTTGTACGTTGAACCAACTCGTCCGGTGAATTAATTCAACCGCGACCTATGGATGCACCCCACTAAATAAACTCCCGTGGCAACCAATGCTAAATGTATGGAAGTCGAAAAGTGGAGATCTGCTTTTCAGCTTTCTAAATAATGAAAAAGCAGATTGAACGTTGTTGGCTAGTGCATTTTTCTACTTTTCTGCTTTTCTTCCACCTAAAAAGTAGATTGAACATTTTGGTAACATCCATTTTTCTACTTTTCTGCTTTTCAGTTTCAAGAAAAGCAGATTTTACTTGTTCACCTATACTGGCGGTCAAAAAGTGGACATTTGCTTTTCTGGTTTCCTACAACCAGAAAAGCAGATTGAACGTTTTCGACAAATCCATTTTTCTGCTTTTCTGCTTCCCGAAAAGCAGATTAGACGTTTTGTCACACAGTGGCCAAAAAGTGGACATCTGCTTTGCGCTTGAAGAAAAGCAGATTGAATGATTTGGTAAATCTACTCCCTTATCCACAAAATAATGGATTAATCCTACCGTCACAATACAATGTCCGACGTAGGCGCCAGGTAGGCGCGTTCTGTTTGATCTGTGATGTACTGCCTCCTGTTTTTCAGCGACGGTTATCACATGCATCGTTTTGGTATAAATCTACTCCCTTATCCACAAAATAATGGACTAATCCTACCGTCACAATACATGTCCGACGTAGGCGCCAGGTAGGCGCGTTCCGTTTGATCTGTTATCACATGCATCGTTTTGGTGCATTGGGTAGGATTCGTCCATTATTTTGTGGATAAGGGAGTAGATTTATCAAATCATTCAATCTGCTTTTCTTCAAGCACAAAGCAGACTTGTCCACTTTTAGGCAACTGTTGAGAAAACGTTCGATCCGCTTTTCGGGAAGCAGGAAAGCAGAAAAATCGATTTGTCCAAAACGTTCGATCTACTTTTCGTGTTGTGGGAAACCAGAAAAGCAGATGTCCACTTTTAGGCCACTGTGTGATAAAACGTCTAATCTGCTTTTCGGCTAGTACTAGTAGAAAAGTAGAAAAATTGATTTGTCCAAAACGTTCGATCTACTTTTCGGGTTGTAGGAAACCAGAAAAGCAGATGTCCACTTTTTGACCGCCAGTGTAGGTGAACAAGTAAAATCTGCTTTTCTTGAAACTGAAAAGCAGAAAAGTAGAAAAATGGATATTACCAAAATGTTCAATCTAGTTTTTAGGTGGTAGAAAAGTAGAAAAGTAGAAAAATGCCAACAACGTTCAATCCGCTTTTTCATTATTTAGAAAGCTGAAAAGCAGATGTCCACTTTTCGACCTCCATATAAATACAACATATTGAAAAATCATTAAAAAATACTTACAAATATTTTTAAAATTTAAACTAAAAACAAAATATTGAATGATGTCTAACCTTTAAAGTTATTGCAAAATGTAGTAGTTATTGGCCTTACGTTTCGAACCTAGCTAGCAGGTTCTTTCTCAAAGACAATATGAAAGATATGCAAATATTAACAAATAAATACTTTAATACTTCAATTTAATGTGGATTTTCCAGAGGCATGTTATTCTCATCTCATTGGAAACCATCCTCTACACTAGTGAAAATGCCCTACGCTTGGAATCAAATTAGCACCACTTTTTAGGGCCTAGTGTATCCAAAATACTCAAAGTTGGAAGTCAAGGGCCCCCAGGTTATGATATTGGACCATTTTTACACAATCCATCAAATCTTTGTTTTTCAGAAAAAATTGAGGATATACAAATTATGATAAACAGCTCGGCGCATGAATTTCTCACTGCAAAGCACACCCTACTTGTCCGTTATTTTACCAGTGTTGTAACGTCCCTTTTAAATGTTTCTTTTTTCTTTTTCTGTTGAGTAACTTGAGTTAGGCCTACTTACACAATTAATAAAGGGAATGTGCGCCATTGGTAATATGCATCCATACTTATATAAGAAACCAGAGATAATGAAAAGAAAGTAGCATGTAAACGTTTCAGTGTATTCAGATTTGTTTGTAAGCATTATAACATTTGAAATGGATCATGGCCGTGACCCATTTCAAATTTATAATACATTACGTTTTCTCAAATAGCCTGAATTATTTCTCACATTAAGCATATCAAGCTATGCACAAATTACCGGTAATGAATTTAGTTTAGTATATATTTTTAGGGGATCCACGATATGTACCTCACCCTTTTATTGATCATCACGAGTGAAAATTTACCATACGTTTTATATGCCCGCGTTTTGCGGTGTGTCCTATTTTTACCTTATGTCCCCCCCTTATTACCACACTGGATCCGCCCATGCACACTCGTCACAATAGCAGCAACACGTTTTTCATCGGGATTGGGAAGGGGACTCAGGAGTAATTTGTACAAGTCAGAGAGCTCGTGACGAATACTGTAGACGTCATATTTGCTATAAATTTGCTATTATTACTATAGGCTAAATGAAACCGATGATTCATCAAATGCCTGAGGAAACCTGTGAACAGAAGACAATGTAGGAAAGTTCAGTTTTAGATGTGGGAGGAAAACTGACCCAGGTAAAACAGATTATGCAAACCTGATTCAACAGAATCTACAATACACATTGGCCTGATGCCATCGTTCAGGTAACCTAGTGGAAATGAACGTGTCTACAACAAAGACTTTAACAATAAATCCACAAATATATAATGATGAGACTATTGGCATACCGACACGGTTTATTTACATAAGTACACAAATACACATAGGCCCACTTCAATTATGAGTTAAATGAGCTTGAAAGCTATATAGCAACGAAGTGAAAGGTCACGGATGTGCATGTAGTTCCCAACAGTTTTTTGTCATTAGTCAAAGGTTAACCGATTTCTTGAAATCTATAGGGTTGAAATAAACGTACGTTATCAAATACCAATGCTGTACCTAATTCCTGTTCACGGTTAGGTACTGATAATTGGTTATTTAAAAATAACAAAATGGTCCAAATTATTATGTTATTAATCTTTCCTCTTGTCTGAAGTGCCGTCACTTCTATGAAAAATGAAATAAGTTCCAGTTAGAGAATACAGTTTCCTAAATTAAATATTAGAATTTGAATCTTAAAACCCATTTACAAATAGTCTCACATGAAAATTACTTCCTGTAATGTTGATAATAGCATCAAGCATCCCTCGAAATCTTTATACAGAGTGTGCCAAAAAAAGTGCAACATTTCAGAAAACAAATAATTAAAACTGTTTAATTTGTTTTCTTCAATGAAATGATATTTTACAATAAAGCCTGACTATTTCTCAATTCACCCCTTTTTACCCCATCCCATTGTCCCTAGATCCAGAAACACAATCAGTTAAGTGAAAGGGTGTAAATTTTACTTGGGCCACTCTCACCTGGACATGCTGAATCTGGGTTATGTATTTATGAACTTGAATTTCATGATGCATTAAGAAGACATTTTAATTTGATGCCAGAAACATAAGTGATACTTTTACCTTGAATTTCATTATTTATAACATAAAGAAGACATAATATATTTATTGATGTGTGCTTTACTTGTAAATATCTACAAAGATTGTTATTTTATATCTGTGTAAATGACACAAAAGTGTGCAATATCTTTAATTTACCTGAAATGGACTTATAAATTATTTTCTCACAAAAGTATTATTTCAGCAAAAAATGCAACTCACCATGTGAATATCATTGAGATAAGCGATCATTAGATCATATTGTTATGTTATACATGTATTGAAAAGAAAAGAAAATATTGATTCACATTGATCATGTGTGCATTCATTTACTTCCACAGCCATGACAGCATTTACACCCCTGATAAGGTTCCCAACACACAGAGAGGCCCAACGAGAATTTGACATGATTCCGCAATTTTGCTCTAGTTTCCTTTAAAAAAACATCAGAATTGACCGGGGAAAAAGTTTCATGAAGCTATTAAAGAAACTGTTCTACCTATGTTATTACACCAGGTTTCCATCAAAGTGTTTTTTTGCCTTTCAAAAAAATTATTTGTCAATGTTGAACTTTTTTGGCACACTCTGGAGTGAAACCTAATTCCTAAACTAATTCCTGACTTATTATGTCCTCCTGGGAAACCATTCAACGTTTGAATGAAGATAAACAATCTAAATGCATGCATTTCTCGATAACGACACAATGAAATAAAGCTGTAAGGTTAGTTGTTTTATGAATAATTATCTTGATTCAAAAGAAAGTATGGATACCTTAAGATGCAGTTTTGCCAACATTACAAATAGTTTTAAGCGCTATCATGACATGTTTAGGCCTATTTCATTGTATGCATACGCCTAGGACTACACTTTTGGTGGTGTTTTGGTGATGTACTGACAGAAACAACATTGGGGTAACACGGCAACAAAACAACAAATTTACAGGCAGACCCACAATAGGACCAACATGTGGGAAGGGCGTGCCCTGGCGGTATTCCCGGGCGGTATTCCCCCTATCCGCCCATGTTTTCTAATTTCATTATTTCTGTATGATTCAACAAACTGTTCTCATATCGCTTCAGCTGGAATGACTGTCGGTATTTGGTACGGGTAGGTTGAGCCGGAATGACTGTCGGTGTTTGGTACGGGTAGGTTGAGCCGGAATGACTGTCGGTGTTTGGTACGGGTAGGTTGAGCCGGAATGACTGTCGGTGTTTGGTACGGGTAGGTTGAGCCGGAATGACTGTCGGTGTTTGGTACGGGTAGGTTGAGCCGGAATGACTGTCGGTGTTTGGTACGGGTAGGTTGAGCCGGAATGACTGTCGGTGTTTGGTACGAGTAGGTTGAGCCGGAATGACTGTCGGTGTTTGGTACGGGTAGGTTGAGCCGGAATGACTGTCGGTGTTTGGTACGAGTAGGTTGAGCCGGAATGACTGTCGGTGTTTGGTACGGGTAGGTTGAGCCGGAATGACTGTCGGTATTTGGTACGGGTAGGTTGAGCCGGAATGACTGTCGGTGTTTGGTACGGGTAGGTTGAGCCGGAATGACTGTCGGTATTTGGTACGGGTGGGTTGAGCCGGAATGACTGTCGTTGTGTTTGGTACGGGTAGGTTGAACTGATGATGGCTCTTTCTCTCATATGTGTATATATGGGGCTTCTGTCATTCCGTGGCATCTGATCTCGTCTTCTGGGTTTTAATATCTCCCCAAATCTCAATTGAGACAACAAATTAATTTTGGAGTTTTCCAAACGTGTCGGGTGTCTGTATAAAGCACAGATGCATTTACGTTTTGATGTTGTCATCCGAATACAGAAATTCCATGATGGAATAAAGACGAAGAATCTGAATGCATTTTCACTATCTCGTTAACACAATCAAATAAGCTGAAGTTTTCACAGGTTGGTTTTTATACATATCTCTTGATTCTTATCAAGTATGGATGCATTCACAGAAATAACATCTTACTACAATTGTATACTGACCATACAGATGTATCGTAAGTGTTGTTGTTACTTTCAATATAGTATTTTCATTGGAACATGGCTATTTTACTTCAGGAAAGGAAAACATAGGCTAGGCTATAATCTAAGATGACACAATTTGCAAATTAATTGTGAGAACTGAGAAGCATGTTTTTACGGTTACAATGTCCCGAAATTATTTCATGGATGGTCTCTCCATAAATAAATGTTGAGATCTAATTACTTTCATCAAGTTTCCAACAATTATTTAATAAATTAGGTAAGTTTAAAGCACTTTTTTTTTATATAAGGAAGCTCACAATGATTGGGTTTAATCAAAATTTGCCAGTAAAATACCGACAAAATCATTGGCCATACATCTTACCGTACGTCAAGAAACTGGAAACTACGATTTGACAAATACTTATTATCAGATAATTTAATGTGCAACAGTGAATACAAGTACAATGTAAATCCATAAATCTGTAACACAATAATAACGTCACTGTGATTATTTATGATTGGAATAATATACATTGGTAGAATGATTTGATTACAGATTACTCTTTCATCAGGTATTATAAGTTTGCTCCGTCGTAAACAATGTCAATGGCTGTAAGATGTGAAACAATGTGAATGTAATTAAAGTAGCACTCTAAGCAAATATCATTGGTTGACCTTTCCCAACCCAATGTAAAATATTTTAATAAGTCATTTTGTCCAAACCCCTTTTGTCTAAATAAATTTCAGAAAAGCCTAACATCCACTTGGGGAAAAACATCATACATGACCCTTCTTACGTTTTTTTTTACAAAAACAATTGGCAATACTTGTGTGATTTGGTCAACTGAAGGAGTGACTTTCTGTAAGGGGGGGCATCAGAAAGGCAATTTCCTTTTTACGGAAGCGGATTATTTGTTTCCCCCAAGTAGCCCTCGACTTTTCTGAGTTCGAGACAAAAGGGGTTCGGAGAAAGTTACTTTTCCGATGTTTTACCTTGAGTTTAGATAATGATGTTTAGTTTCTTTATGACAACTTTTCTTGAAATGAGTAAAGGAGGTATATTTAAATATTTGGTTCGAGTCGTAGTTGTTGTATCACCCGATGCTGGACCTATAAGTGGGACTAGACTTATGTTGTTTTCATTCAGTTAATTTAACCATGTATATTTATTTTCATCTTTCTGGCGCCCCTTTGTGCCCCTTTCCACCCCTCCCCCGCTCCACAAAACAAAATAATTGTCTAAAAACTAATTTAAAAAATAAATAAATAAAAAATAAGGGGATAATCATAATGTAATATGATTTGGATCATAACTAAAAGTGGATGGTTTTACCATTGTTTTTTCAACTTATTAATTTTCACTTACTGATTTGCAAGTATTGTTTTGTATACCATCTCCTGCAATGCCTATCAATCTTTATTACGCTGGACTTAAATTACACAAAATAATTAAATTTTATCTAGTCCTACTGTATCTCTCTATATTTGCATCAGTGGGTTAACACTGTTCTGTTTTATATATAGCATAATTTATCCCATAACTAATGTTCATTTTCTGTTTACAGCAATCTACATGATATCCCAAAAGTAATCAGTAATTATTATTTGTGTTTTAATCGTATCTTTAATCATTGCTACCTTTAATAAATATATACATTAAATCAAAAACAACCATATAAACAATTTACAACATTTAAAACAAAACTTTAGAGAATATATCTAAATTGTTTTGTTTACCCCGAGTTAAAAAAAAAGAAAGCTTCCAATTCTAAACACGTTTTTGCCCTGTCCAGCAGGGAAGTTGTTGAAACGCCATATATCTTTTTAGCTGCCCTATTGAAATCCAGCAGCCATGAAGGCCCATGTTAAGAGATGCATGAAAGCATGTCAAATGATCTGACTTAAAGGGAAGTAACAACACTGGTTGTGTTAGCAAAATTGTTTTTACATTTATGCTTACTCTCTTTTAATCAATATACATGTACACATAAAAAATAGCCAACCTGTGAAAGGTTTGATTATTATGTTGTGTTGTTAACGAGCAAAAAAGTGAAAATGCAATAAGAATTTGTTGAATTTTACATGGCATGGAGTTTAGGAAAGAGTAACCCTTCATACATTTGAATTGGATATTATTTAACTTTTCTTAAAAGTAGTTACAAGGAAAGCTTGTTAGCCTATCACTAAGTTTGACATTACAATAGGACCATTTGGTTATATTTGAATAACCAACCTTCCCTTCGTCATCTTAAACTCTTATTGGCACATTATTTGTCTACATTTCAGATAGAAAAAAGTAATTTCTACATTAAAGATATATCTCCCTGTTTGGCTAAGACCACCTACAAATAATTTATAAAACAAACAAATTCCCGCCTTTTAATGATTTGAGTTTTTAATTTACTTTGAGCTTTTAGCTTCCTTAACCCCAGAAAAATAGTGATTCAACATTTCAATCTATTTGTTACTGTCAAATCATCCCAAACACGGGTGCGACACCTTTAACGTATGACCCAATTGTGAGGGCATTCTTCAATTTTGAGTTCATACCCCAATTCTGAAGTTATGTCTCGATTCTGAGTTCCAACAGGTACAAATTTTAAAATAATATGGCTTTAACACTAACATTAACACTATTCAATAATGACATAAGGGCTTTGAGTCTGTACACTGCTGTGTAGTCGAACATAACATGACCAATAGTATAAAAAGTATTTCTTTTGCCGCCTTTAAAATAAAGTGCATATAAAGTGATCTGATGCTAGGCACTAGGCAGTGTATTGCCATATAGGGATGTGTCATCATCTGATGCTAGGCACTAGGCAGTGTATTGCCATATAGGAACGTGTCATGGGCTCCAAATAGGTATTGATTAATCAGTGTTTTGCCATCTACATTCATCTGAGGTCTTCAAATTCACCTAATATGGCAAAAAGTAAATTCAGATATTGTTCACAAAATACAATTCAAACAATGAGCCTTTGTCCAGTGTATTAGCCAGGATTTGGAAATACATGAGGGTGTCAAAGTTGTAATTTATGAAGAAAAAAAACAGGGCATCTAAATGTTTAACTTGGATGAGAAATAAAACCAGATGTCTATAAGACACCCACGTATGTTGCTGGCTAATACTTATCCTACGCCATCTTACTGCATTCTTCTTATTCCATTATTAGCAATTGCTACAACTTAACATGAATTCCATGTAAATATGCAACAAGCATTTGATAATGATTTGTGATGTGCAAAGACAACATGATTTCAAATGATTGATGGGTTTGCATTGTCTTTCCAATCTACTTCACATGTCGGCCATTTTGTTCTTAGACAGCATTTGATAGGTGTAGCATCACTCAGACATGTTAGTTCACTGGGATCTGGCATTGAAGCTCTTCCTTCGATGTATGCAACCTAAATCAAAGATAGTAACATTATATTTTAATGCTAAGATATCATCTAATGTATGTACTATTATAAGAGGTACACAGACAATGTTTGGACTTTTTCGCCAGTAATTCCCAGCAATTTTCATTTCAATTTGAAAAATAATATTTTCCTTGTAGAAAGGGAAATTAATATTTTAAAATGACATATTTCTCACAAAAAACTATGGGCATGTTTTTAAAGTAATATATATCTAAACTGAATTGATGGTGATCTATGAAATCAATTCATTTAGGCATCTAAGTAGCTTTATTGCTGAAATTCTTGCGTCACAATTGATTTGATTTTTGTTTGCCCTACACAGATGTATGCATAATCAGTGCTTTCAAGCAAGAGGTTGTGGGTTCGATTCCACCCCAAGTCGTCTGTGAAGGCGGGAGTTTTTTTGCAGACACTCAGAAAGCAGAGTATACAGTGCTGTATACATACATCAGTGTAAGGCAAACTACAATTTTTATTTCTCAATTTGTTTCTGTATAAACTTTTTAACATGGGCCTAGAGTTCATACCGTGCTCAACTATTCATAGACCTTTGCAATTGTGCAGATGAACCAATTAAGGATTCAGCTAGGAAAACAGTGAGCAATGTTCTTCTCTGCAGACTACAATTTGTATTGCTTCAGATTGGGTTCATGAGGAGAGGTTGGCTAGACTCCCAAAGTTGAATAAGGCATGTGACTAGTAGAGAATTCAGAAACTAGACTATTGAAATGAATTATGATGAAGTCCACAATTATTTGTAGTTATGTTCAGCACTACAGAGTGTTTGGTAAACTAAGCCTTAGGTGAGTTTCAGTTGAATAATGTCTGGTACAAAGTCAGTGGCAAATGCAATTTAAAATTGAATTTCCCAGACCTTACAATGTGATTGTGGGCAAGCTCCTCTTGCAGTGTAACCTTCCTACATCTATACATACTTTACAATGAATGTATACCAGACTTTCCTTTGCAATAATTTCCCCCAATCAAGTGATATAGCAAAAGTTTGGGAAATTTCAATTGAAATATATTCACTTGCCACTGACAGAAGCATACATGTTTTGCACACTGACAACAAATCTGCCTATAATAATAACAATCACATATACATACCTGTCCATTAGGACAAGATCTCTTCAATCCATTGTAGTGATATAGAGTCAAGTATTCAGGAATGCTTCGCTCAGGCTGACCATAAGGAAAGATAAAACAAACCACAACATTACATTCATTAGGTTCATCTAATGAACAAATTATTACATGAAAACTGACTTAGTGTAAAGTTGGTACATGTTTCAATCATCCTGAGAAATTCATTCATTTGAAGTACTCTCATCATTGAGAAAACAGGAATTGTTATGTTGAAAAAGATATCATCCGGCAAGAAATTCTTTTCTCAAACAATGATGAATCTTTCCGAGGCTAGCTTTATGATATTTCTGGAAAACTAGTGAGTTCATTATTAACCCTCCGATAGGTTTAACAATCAAAGACACTCAAAATTTGTATGTCACTCCCAACCCATTGACTTTGTGCAGTGCACTCAAATAAATGCAAGGACATGTGGCTATGGTAGGAGGTCAAACCAAAACCACTCGTCTGTAACTTATGCAGTACATACATAGCTCTGTGTGACTCTGCATATAACTTGTAAGACATACACAAGTGTGTTTGACTTTGCCACTATCTCCAGCACTCTTATACACATGTGTGAACAATTGGCAATGCAACCAAAAATACTCAAGTGACTGTCTGTGGGTGCGGTGCTTACTGGGCCAAATTTCAGCCTGGGCATAGGAGGGTTAATGTTTTCTTTGTTTTCAGCATCCCTTTTCTGATGAAACATGTATACCATTGCACACCAGTGCAATGTATGATCTTTAAGCGCACATGCAATATGCTGTAATGCAACTGATCAATCAACAACAAAAACTATTTGGAACAAGATTTTCACAATGTCGCACACAGTACATGCCTTGAAGGTCCACAATATGAGATTCCAAAGACATCTGTGTGAAACAGAACATACCTATAGAAGTTCAACTATGGTGTGCACAGTTCAGGGCAGCCTCAAACTATGAGACTATACAGCAAACAGGACATCGGCTTCTACATCAGCGATATTTGGCGACCACTACTACGGACTGAAGGATCTTCTATATCCAAAGTCCATAACCCACCCCAGACTGAGGGATCTCCTATATCCTAAGTCAACCACCCTCCATCCCCCTGTGCTTGTCAACAACTGATTCAGTTCAGTGAGCACACACTCCTCTCCCCCAACCCCTAGGATCCTAGTCTCAACAGTTCCCGCCTGCGCGCCTCAACGAACTAATCCTCCAGCATCCATTCATGGGATGATCCTCCAGCAGTCTACTCAAGCAGCAGCATTTTCCAGAGTCCAGCATTCTCCTGAGGACGATCAGAGCATACTGATCGAAACGTCGAGTTGTACCACCAGTTCTTTTCAGAACTAATTACTACTCAATTGAGATTCCACATGGTGTCACCGCAATTAGTCTTAAACATTCTCTCCATAAACATATTTGGAAGTCACTAAACATACACATATCATAAATGATATAAAAACTAACAACAAATTATTTCAAATGTGCATCTCACCTCATTTGGGAAGAATTCTGTCATAAAAGAATTGAGAAGAATGACCCCAAAGTCATCAGGATCAAGACGCTGCTTTACAAAGTCAACACTGAAAACAAAAACAACCAAGAAATCACCAATTAGGGCATATCACACTTAAGGTATAGACTAGAGCATAAATGACGAGACAGTTGAAAGAATTAACCAATCACCAGTCAGGGCATATCATACTTAAGGTATAGACTAGAGCATAAATGACGAGACAGTTGAAAGAATTAACCAATCACCAGTCAGGGCGTATCATACTTAAGGTATAGACTAGAGCATAAATGACGAGACAGTTGAAAGAATTGACCAATCACCAGTCAGGGCGTATCATACTTAAGGTATAGACTAGAGCATAAATGACGAGACAGTTGAAAGAATTAACCAATCACCAGTCAGGGCGTATCATACTTAAGGTATAGACTAGAGCATAAATGATGAGACAGTTGAAAGAATTAACCAATCACCAGTCAGGGCGTATCATACTTAAGGTATAGACTAGAGCATAAATGATGAGACAGTTGAAAGAATTAACCAATCACCAGTCAGGGCCTATCATACTTAAGGTATAGATTAGAGCATAAATGACAAGACAGTTAAAAGAATTAACCAATCACCAGTCAGGGCATATCATACTTAAGGTATAGACTAGAGCATAAATGACGAGACAGTTGAAAGAATTGACCAATCACCAGTCAGGGCCTATCATACTTAAGGTATAGATTAGAGCATAAATGGCGAGACAGTTGAAAGAATTAACCAATCACCAGTCAGGGCCTATCATACTTAAGGTATAGACTAGAGCATAAATGATGAGACAGTTGAAAGAATTAACCAATCAGATATATGTCAACATTGAAAGAATATACACAAAATAATTATATCAGGGTATGAAATTAACAAAAAATCAACTGGCTAATAACCAAATCCCTTGTTGCTCATGAAACCTGTTGACATTATGTTGTACTCAAGAAAGCAAACTGTACAACCCCAAATTGGCTACATCTATGATCAATAGTAATCTTGATTTAGATTTTTTTCCCTGATCTTCAGAATCAAAATTAACCAGTTAAAAACTGTTTAATTGTAAAGATTTTCAAGATAATAACCGGTTTCAGCTAGATGAATTAGAGGTTGCCATATATACGCAGCCATCATTAGCTAACTAGGTTGTCAAAATATGTCAAAATAAGTGATAAAGTTCTCTTCCTTTTATTAACTCTCAACTTAATTAGGTGTTCGTGTGACAGTGCTGTCGCACGAACACCTCTTTGAAATTTTTTTTAAATTTTTTTTTTGCTTCTTCTTCTTCCTCGCGAAACTTATCGAACATAGTTGCAAAGTTCACAGATCCTTCAAACTTGGCACATATTTAAACCATAGCATGTAGTTGTCAATATAGTTGTGACATAGTTTCAGGTAAAGTTGTGATGTCATGGTGACGTCATCAGATATCAAATTACACTAAATCAAATTTAATATTTCAAAAAATCATATCTCATGAACCACAAAAGATATTTATACAATCTTTGCACCATCTTACAGATCTTGAATTATGTGATATTTCGTACGCAGACATGACCCCAATCTGACCTATCCTTCCGGTCGAAACTGGAAGTTTAAGTGAAAAAATATTTTGAAGCAGTTGTATAGAGCCCCATGATATGGTATTTGAACATGCTTTCAGTGGAAGAAATTACTATTGACATGTGACCTTTTTAAAAATGTGACTGATGTCATCACCTGTCACAGCGCCCTCTGTCAACAGGTTTAGGAAAATAATAATTTTCTATTGAGGAAATTTATAACTTCTGTGAATAAAGTGACTAGTGACATCTTATCTTTTCAAATAATATGTTTGATGATGTCATCAAAGTTCAGAGCGCCCCCTAACGACAGTTTTAAAAAAGGGATTATTTTCCAATCTCAGAAATTTAACCAAAGCAGGTACTAACGTTATTTTTTCATGATCATGAGGTGGTCATATATATGACCTTCAAATCACCTGATCTGACCTTTACTTCTGGTCCAAACAGGAAGTTCAAATTCAACACATTCTAAGCCAAAATTGATGCGTCTTTTGAATATGAAATTGATATTGTTATTATAAAAGATGATAAACCCTTGCACAATATGATATTGACATCATCGATGATAATTTGATTGAACCGGACGTTGACACGAACACTGTGTAGTTGTTCCAACAAACACTTGAGCTCTAGTTTTTATATTGTAGATGTATTAATATATTTATAGAAACATTTTAGTATGTACATTGAAGTGTTTATCCTTCCTACTATAGCTGAACTTTAGTAGCAAGTAGCTACATTATAGTGATCAAAATCAGTCAACTGCCTGTTTTAACTGTTGACCCAAATGTACACACAGGAGCATTTTTCACCCTGAATAATACCAGACAATACTTTTACTAGTCAAAAACAGTTGACTCATTTTGACAAACAGGTAAATGTACTTACCACACCTAAGGTTTTACGGTGTTCAACTTTTTAAGTGCATTTAAGTATATCAACATTTTGACTGATTTTGACCCTTGCAGTCACAGAAAGGTTATAATATACTGAACAGCAAAAGAAACGCAAGTCCGAGGACAGCAAAAGAAACGCAAGTCCGAGGTCTTGTCAAGTTTTCAAACAGAAGACAAACCATTTTGATTCTAATCACTCATTTAATGAAAAATTCTTTAAATTTGTGAGCTGAAAGTGACTGTTGAAATTGTTGCAATATCAACAGTCACTTTCAGCTCACAAATTGAAAGCATTTTTCATTCAATGAGTGATTAGCATAAAAATGGTTTGTCTTCTGTTTGAAAACTTGACAAGACCTCGGACTTGCATTTCTTTTACTGCCCTCGGACTTGCGTTTCTTTTGCTGTTCAGTATATGATCAACATGTCTGTATGCAAGGTATTACTTATACTTACTATTCTGGCATAGTAGCAAGTCCCAATGCATCAAGTACTTCTTTCAGCATTATAGTTGTAATGAAACCACTACTCTCAGTATCATATATACTGAATATCCTACGAGCTTTCTCCCATTCTGTCTCATCTGCTACTAGAGATTCTTCCTGTAAATACAGTGTCAAAATCATGTTATTGCTGATTAATAGTCATACATGTACATGTAGCTTATAGTTTTTTGTATTGAGCAAATATGCTCAAGACAGTTAAAACAATATAATCAGACAAAATGTGATTACATGGAGGTGCATTAACCCTAACGATCCCCATCCAGCCAAACTCCAACACCAGGGATTGTTGGAGTTTGATGGGTTGAGTACTGTGTACTTCTGATATGGCATGTGTAAAGTGCTGGAATATGGCTGGATGAGTACTGTATGTGTGCAGTAACAGTGTTGGATTTTGATTGAGTGAGGACAGTGGTTCTACTAGCATGCAACATTGTTAGACTTTGAGTGGAGAGAGTGTGTGTATGCAACCTGCTGTAATAAACAACTGATAAAGGCAAATATTGTACTTAGGTATGCTTGGCATTGTGTCTAACATCATACAACTAGAACCTACCATTTATTCCATAGGGTGTTTTAGTTTTTGTATAGTTAATTGTTTTTAGCATGAAAACAATTGTTGGATTATGATGGGTTGAGTACTGTGTGACTCCAGTGTTCAAACTTTACTTTGGGCCATGTGTACCCACTCAATAAAAATCCAACAGCTAAGGGCCTGTTGGAGTTTGACAGGTTGAGTACTGTAAACCAGCAACAGTCAACCATGGTGTTGGGATTTGATAGGTTGAGGAAGGTTTCTAGTAAAAATGCTTAGGGAGTCAGGGTTAATTGACAAGCTGCCCATGCATTATCAGTGAATAATAACCAACCACCATGTACGTGCATCAACCGGAAGCTGTTATTACATATAGATGTGCAACACCAGATTAATCAACGGATCACACACAATCAAGTTGGAACTTCATCTGTCTTCAACAGTGGATTAAGTGTCAGTTTCTTTCTAGCTCTTTTTAAATACAAATCATTGAAAATTTAAATTTTGAAAACAATATCTTTAAGGCTCAGTTTCAATTGAAATTGTTGGTATTTACCCACAAAGAAACTGAGTGAATTATCTAAAAGTTTACTTGGTTTTTAAGATGGTAATGGCATCAAACATCCTGACAAGTTATTCCATCATGTTGTCTTTTTTGAGAAAACATTATACCAATTCAACTCAATTGGATCCTCAATTGGATCATCAATTGGATCATCAATTGGATCATCAGCTTACCGGATTCAAGTTCTGGTGTTAGCAACATAATGTGGGTTCGAATCACGGCCGTGACACTTGTGTCCTTGAGCAAGACACTTAATCATAATTGCTTCTCTCCACCCAGGGGTTAAATGGGTACATGTACCTGTGAAGGCAGAGTTGGTTTGCTCTATATGCGCTAGAAATGGCAGCAATTGAGCTGTATACTCCCCAGGGAGCTGAGATGGTTTCAGGAATGATTTATGAGCCTTATGAGCCTTATGAGCAGGGATAATAATATAATGCTTGAGCACCACTTAGTTGGTGGATACGCTATATAAATCTGAATGAATACACATTATTATTATTATTATTATTATTATTATTATTTGGAAAATCTGAATGAATACATCTAATCTGAATGAATACATCTAATCTGAATGAATACATCTAATCTGAATGAATACATCTAATCTGAATGATTCATCAAATTAAGTTCAACCTTTCACAGGTTATATAGATTGGTGGGTTCGAATCCCGCCCGAGTCGCCTGTGTAGTTTTTTCACAGACACTCGGAAAGCACTGAGCATGCAGTGCTATACACACGTCGGTGTAGGGCAAAATTAAATCAATTGTTTCACAGGTTAGTTTCTTTACATATTAACTCTCCTATGCCCAGGCTGAAATTTGGCCCAGTAATTGCACCGCACCCACAGACAGTCACTTGAGTATTTTTGGTTGCATTGCCAACTGTTCACACATGTGTATACATGTAAGAGTGCTGGAGATAGTGGCAAAGTCAAACACACTTGTGTATGTCTTACAAGTTATATGCAGAGTCACACAGAGCTGTGTATGTACTGCATAAGTTAGCAGAAGGCTCATATACAGTTGAGTGGTTTTGGTTTGACCTCCTACCATAGCCACATGTCCTTGCATTTATTTGAGTGCACTGCACAAAGTCGATGGGTTGGGAGTGACATACAAATTTTGAGTGTCTTTGATTGTTAAACCTATAGGAGGGTTAATTGATTCTTCAAAAAATGGGATGTGTATACAGATACATGTACATACCAAAAGTGTATGCCCTAAAGAAAAGCAATTTTCTTTTATGATAAATTAATGTTTACCAAATTGAGCTTGAACTAATAAACAACAAATAAAATGACTAAATAAATAAATGAAATTATGAATGACTTACCTGAGTGAATATTACAGTTAGATGAGTCTCACTACCCAAGACCCAGATGGGTTTACGAGGATTCTTCAAGAAAGCACCAACCTTATCAATCAAACAAAATGACGATTATTCTTGCAATACATAAACAATTTAGACTCAATAGTTATTATTAATATTATTATTCAGGGACGCCAGAAGCTTTTTGCTCCAGAGCCGGAAAAAAAAATCCTGCAAAGGAAGCACAAACGTTCATACTTGCACACGGTAAGAAAATATCTCTCGTTGTCTTTTGATTCAAGCCAACCCCAATTGAACCTGTTCTTCATACTAGCCTCGATGTTTTTCAGATCCACACCTCTTCCGACATCCATTATGGTAGCCAAGTTGCGTAAAATCAGTCAAAAATTTCAGAAAATGAGGGCCGTGAAACGCAATCTTTATGATCACGTTGCGATCACCATGTACTTTATACAACGCACCGTATACAACACACACACACTACACGGACCCACACCCACCGTTTCCAATGTGGCAGAGCAATGGGCTAGTCTTACTTCAAGATGGTGCTCATTATCTTGCTACTATCGAACGCCCTCTGTCGGTGAAATGTCCGAGTGTATTACGTGATGGCATATAAAAAGAAAAGGTAAGAACGTCTTGATAACCAAGATGAGCTGAGCGCACTCTGTAGCTGTAAAGGTGACTTTTTCCCAGCCGGACAAAAGACAGAGCGCCGGATTTCTTTGGGAAAAATATGAAAAAGCCGGAATTCCGGCAATAGCCGGAAAACTGGCATCCCTGTATTATTATTAATTTCTTGGGTGGCGTGGGTGGCCTGATCACTGATTATCACTTCCTCAGATACTAGCTTTGAACTGTTAGAGACTAATGAACCAGAAATATTGGTGTGTGCACTGCTTAACATCCCATATCTGAAGGACACAGTACTAAGATAATACACATATGCCTCCCTGACACCGTGTATGCATACATCTCAGTCAGCTACATGTAAGTGCTTGTAACAATACTCAAGCTAGCCTGAATGGTCTCCCAGCCAAGTACTGATGACTAAGGTCAATGTTGCTTAACTAATACTGATTACGTGTCACGGCTCTTCCAATTGAGCTAATTGGGACATGGTCAACTCTTAATTATTATGCAAGAGAAAAAATAAAAATGTATGAAACTTACCTCACAGTACCTTAAGTTTTCAAGAAGCGTCAAAAACCCAACGTTTGTCTGCTGGCTTATTCCCTTCATTTCTACAGAATAAATTTTTTGACAAAAAATAAAGTAAAGTGTGGGAAACCTGATGCAATTCAAATTCATTATTTCAGTAGTTCATTATTTTCGTAGTTTACAGAGCGCATACGTTCGTACAGGCAAGGTATAACAATGAATATGCAACTTTGTGAAAATATTCACGAGCAATCGAACAGCCAATAAGAACAATATATATTTGCTACCTATGCAAGGCACATGATCCTCAAACACTACCTGTGCACATTGCCCACAGAGCCATCAGCACTACTCAGTCTCTGCATGGAGGTATGGTCTCATCATGGTCGCACGTGGTATGTACATGTACATGAAAGTATATACGTGTAGTATATGTTCTTGCAGGAATTCCCTTTCAATTTTTTTCGTGTTGATAAATCTTTTTGAGTTGAATTTCCCGATGCTAGTATATTTAAAAATGAAGAAATTATGGCCAAGTGGAATAAGATTTGTAGATATAAAGTTAAAATAACTAGGATTTACATGTAGTAGTCTTTATGATTTTGACTAGCCCGCCGGACTACTTTGAAAGGACTACTTTGAAACCCGTCCACCGCCATTTTAACTGGCATTTGGCTAGGCCAGTAGACTACCGTAATAGGTTGAACCTTGGTTTATGTTTCGTAATAAAAAACATAGAAATTTTGTATCCATACAAGTTAATAAGCAACAGTGGAATAAATAATAGATGATAAGCAACAGTGGAATAAATAATAGATGAGTTGTATTGCCCTCTGATTATACAGTGAAAAAACATCAGTAACATGTTATATAGGACTTTAAAATTATTTTTCTTTTCTTAAAAAAACATTCACAGTAAAACCGAAAACCGTGGTTTTTTCCCCAGCCATAAACCAACTAGCCAAAAATTGAAAACCACCCAAGCCTATTCAGAAGAGCAAACAAAATAGACAGCTTCAAGATTTGAAACAGAAGCATTTCTGCATGGATTCAAACAGTTGGTTTGATAGGCAGGATAGTGTTATGTCTTTAAGATAAAAGCAATTCACATGGAATAATTTCCGAGGATGATTTATACTTGTACTAGCTTTACACCAAATAGGCTTTTAGATAATGATTTTTTAATTTAATAATCAGGAAGTTACCAATGTTATACATTCCCTCTAAGCATTTACATTAATCACTTACTCAGACCATCAACTTCTTTCTCATTGTCAAAGACATGTGATACTGCACTCCCCGTTAACATCAGGTTGATAAGACTTTGACTGAGGAAACAACAAAATAAACCACATCAAAAGTAGAGCATTAACAACACTGAACAATCCACCCCTGATTATTTCGTTCTATTTTCATGGCCACAGTGGTATTAATTAGAAACATCAGTTAAACATACAAGTTTACACATGTACACATAGTGACTGATCTCATTACTATGCACAAATTCTAAGCTTGACTTATACACCTACAATCATAGCAAGTTACTGCAGTTAGCATACAAAAACCATGAAACAAACTCATACCAGCCAACTGACACACGACTCACAGGTTTGGCTCACGAATTGACCTACGTGCGTGACTAATTAAAATAAAAACACAAACCAAAAAACAAACTTTTACACAAAATATATATAAAACATGTACACAGACGTTCCTGACTGGGGCAGTCACCTCATAATTTTGAAATTCAACCGTACATGTACACTGTACACGTACACCGTACACCGTACACGTACACATACAATGCACATGCACTCACAAACCTGTGAGTACACTGTACATACACTGTACATTAGGCCGGTTTAGACTTTTTTTTTTCAATTTTTATACCCTACTGCTTGGTTTCCCATGGTTTTGCACGTGAGAACTTCAAAAATCATATCCGTTTTGGTCTTAGACAATGGGGTATGGTCCCTGAAGTCACGTGACTTCTTAATAATGGGGGAATTAGGTTATTTTTGCTAAAATAAGCTGTAAGTTGTGGTATAATGACCCTTGAAAGGCAAGTGATTAGTGATTTTATTCAAAGCATCACTGCTGAAGAAAATATAAGCACTTTGAAAATCATAGGGGTCATAACATTGGTCAAAATGTGGGGTCAAAGGTAAAAATGGCAATTTTTAACAACAGTATAGTGTAATGTGTTGTTTAAGGTACCTGCTGCAGCCAGTTTGGCTTGATTTTATACAAAGCAGCACTGCTGAAGAAAATTGGATTGCTTGAGAAACCATTGAGACCATAACATAGGTAAAAATGTGGGGTCAAAAGTACAAATTTGCATATACAGGTCTATTGTATTTTGACCAATACGCTTAAAGTCTTTGGACATCCTGCTGCCGGCATGCTGGTTTGATTATACAGTGTATCCAAAGCACAGTACTGATGAATGAGTTTGAGTGCTTTGGAAACAATTGGGGTCATAATATTGGTCACAATTTTGGGTCAAAGGTCAAACAAAGCCAATTTTGACCAATACACACAATGTAGCCTGTCTTTGGGTAATTGCTGTAGACATACGTGTAATTGGCTTGAAAGGCCTGTGTTTATATTACAAAGTATTTTGAAGAGTGATTATTACAGTGTATTTTTTTCAGAAGTTGATTGTTATCATGGATCAGGGGCGCTTATACGTTCGGGGGTGCTTATACGTTCGGGGGTGCTTATACGTTCGGGGTTGCTTTTGCGAAACTGTCAAATTGTTTCCTGTTGCTCCACTGCTCACAGAAGCCAAGCTCGTTGTTGGGGGTCAGTGGTAATGATGTTGGCAAAGTCACTCATCATCTTCACTCCTCACTCTGTTATGTCATTCAAATCTTTCTGCAACCATGAAATCTGGTTCACGAGACCATGTGTCCACAGTAGTGGATAGCCAATTAGAACTTACATTGACAGCATTGAATATGAAGTGTAACTCTGGCCCAATAAGATAAACAAGTGTGGTGTCCTTTGAGATGGTTTGGAAAACAGGTTTCCCCTTTCTGAGTTTATCTGGTATTTCTGTGTTGAGCAACTTGGTTGCCATCAACCCTTTCATTGTGTTGGTCATTCTTGGATCTGTGCTGAACAAGTTGAATATATGCCCACTTCTTTTTGATTGATTGATAATACATTTATTTCAATGCTGTCCTTGGAAATAGAAATATACATTGCTTGTAATAGGTTGAAATACAGTATTACAGGTACATTAAATATATATGAAATTATTACACAAAGGACAACATTTAAGTTTGGGTGAAGCAAAAATGCTTTTGTGCCCTAACCTAGGGACAGACAATGAGACAAACAGGACAAAGGACTACAAAAACATACAAGTGTGCATGCAGGTGCTAAGATATAAACAATATGAAATAAATTAAAAGTTGGAAGTTATGAATATGCATCAAGAAGTTTTTTTTTTTAGTTTTTTGACAAATATAGCCTGAGAGGGTGACGGTTTTATAGATTCAGTAAGACTGTTCCAGTAATTAACACCACGCTGAATAAGACTATTTTTAAACAATGAGGTTCGACTGTAACAGACATGGATATTTTTTTGGAAGCACTTCGAGTATTGTATGAATGTATATTTGAGGTTAACGTAAAACATGAGCTAAAACAACCAGGTAATGCATTGTTCATGTATTTATACATAAATTTTCCTAAATTTAAGTAGTAAAAAAGGTCTTTAAATCGTAACAGTTTTAGATTTGCAAATAAGTTAGCAGTATGATCACGGTGACCAGCATTGGAAATAATGCGAACAGCTCGCTTTTGCAACAAAAGAAGTCTGTCACAATTTACTGACGAACTACCCCAGGTTAAAACTGAATAATTTAAATACGGGAGAACAAAAGAATTATTTAAGAATAATTAAAATTTCGCTTGGGATGAAGCATTTTAAACGATTCATTATACCAATAGTTTTGGATATTTTGTTTGAGACATCAATAATGTGACTCTTCCAAGTAAGATTTTCATCAATTTTCACACCTAGAAATTTGGTAATCGTTACACGATTTAAATTTACACCATTCAAAACTAGTGAAACAGATTGGGTATATTTCTGTTGTCTCAAACAAAATATCATATAGTTTGATTTAAGTAAATTAATACACAATTTGTTTGCTATAAGCCATGTACTTATTTTTTCAAGTTCTATATTAAAAATCCGAATAGCTGTATCCACATTGTTATGGCTATACACCAAACTTGTGTCATCTGCAAATAAGCAGAAGGATATGATATCAGATGTATACGAAATGTCATTAATATAAATAATGAATAGTAGAGGACCTAATATAGAACCCTGTGGAACTCCACAACATATAGATTGCTCATTTGAATTTACAGAGTTATAAGAAACAAACTGTTTTCGATTAGATAAGTAACTTTTGAATCAGTTTAGGGCTACACCACGGACACCAAAATGTTTCAGCTTACAAACTAAAATTTTGTGGTTAACTGTATCAAAAGCTTTTGAAAGATCCAGAAATATACCAATAGAGGATTTTTCATCATCTATGGCTTTAAGCAATTTATTCACAACATACGATGTTGCTAGTTCAGTTGAACGCTTTTCTCTGAAGCCGAATTGAGATTCAGACAAAAGGTTATGTTTATTTATAAAAGTAATAAGACGGTAGTATATTAATTTTTCAAAAACTTTTGAAAATGTAGATAATACTGTAATAGGTCTATAATTGCCAATATTATGTTTGTCGCCACCCTTATGTATTGGTGTGACCTTACCTATCTTTAAACCGTCCGGGAAAATGCCTGTAATTAGAGTCTCATTAAAGATACAAGCAAGTGGCTTTGCTAAGACGTACTTGGCCTGTTTGATAACAAGAGCATTTAGACCATCAAAGCCAGGGGCCTTTCCATTAGGAATTTTGTTAAGCATGTCTACAATTTCTTCTTGCATAATAGGATTTAAGAAAAGAGAATTTACCTCTCGATCCTGAAGAAAGGATTCAAATGTGGTATTACATAATGGTAGATTACTGGCAAGTCTAGTGCCAACATTAGCAAAATACTCATTAAATACATCAGCAATTTCTTTGTCACTGTCAATTGTTATACCATCTTGAACAAAGTAAGAGAAGTTGCGTTTCCGCTGTCCCTTGTTTAATACAGTATTTATGATATTCCATGTTCCTTTGATATTGCCCTTTTCCTGGTTAAATTTTGTACGAAAATAGTTTTTCTTTGATATTTTAATTAAATTATTTAGCTTGTTTTTATACAGAGTATAAATTATGGATTTATTTTGAGAAGTAGGATTTCTCAGAAATTTTTTGTAAAGATAATTTTTTCTACTTATTGACTGACAGATACCATCTGATAGCCAAGGTGACTTATGTTTATTATATCGACATTTTACCTCTTGCAGTGGAAAATATGTATCATAAAGTTTAAGAACATGGTCTAAAAAAGAGCTATACATATCATGAATATCATTCAGTGATGTCATAAAAGACCAATCAGTTGAATTTAAATCATTTACAAAGTGTTCAATGTTATTACCATTAAAATCACGTTTTTTACTGCATCTTCGTTCATCATGGGCCTTCTCTCTAAAACTGTCAATAATTAAAAATACTGGTAAGTGATCACTTATATCACTTATTAAAACACCAGCAGTATGATTATGTAAGTCATTAGTTAGAATGTTATCAATTAAAGTTGCACTACTCTCAGTAATTCTTGTAGGTTTATTTATGGTAGGGTAAAAGGATAGTGAAGATAGTATATCAATAAAGTTCTGTACAGTATTATTTGTATCATACTGCAATAAATTAATATTAAAATCACCCATTAGATAACACTTTGTTTTCATTACTAATATTTTCCAATATGCCATTAACCCTAACTCCCTAGACAACAAAAGCAGTTGGAGGATTTTGAAGTATTTTTATTGTTCAGTAACAATGCTTAGGGAGTTAGGGTTAATATGTTCTGAGAAATGATCATATGAAGCACTGGGTGGTTTATACACAACTCCAATTAGTACATTACTATTATGTGTATTAACAAGCTCAATGAAACATGATTCCATTTCAGAATTATTAATAGATAAGTCATATTACGAATGTTATAACTAAGATCCTGTTTAATGTAAAGTGCTACTCCACCACCTTTTTTGTTAAGTCTACAAGAACCTTCAATTGAGTAATCTTTAATTTGAATAAGTGGATCCTTGGTATCCTTTAACCATGACTCAGTTATACCGATCACTAAAAACTTGTTCCCTAAAAGGTTAATCAAATCAACGTCGAGTTGTACCCCCAGTTCTTTTCAGAACTAATTACTACTCAATTGAGATTCCACATGGTGTCACCGCAATTAGTCTTACTTACAAATCAATAATATTTGATATATTCTTTTGTAAACTTCGTGCATTGAGATGTAACAATTTGGTACTAGTGTTATTATTAAAATCATTTAAGAATTTATCTTGATCATAGTAATCACAGGATATATCAGGTGTTTCAAAGTTTAAATCAGGATCTATGTTAGAGTTTAGAACAGTGTTGTCATTTGCTTGGTTCATAACCAGAATTGATGAGCATAAATGACAATTTCATGATTGATACAATAATGACAGGAGCGTATTTATACCTGCACACACAGACATACACAGACATGAAAATAACATACATGTATAACAAGACAATGGTTGAATCCTAAATGAAATTATATTAGAATTATCTATGAAATGAGGTGGCAATTCATGATTCTCCCCCCAGACGGAATGACTTGAAGGGGCCATCTCTAACCTTGTATCTGATCATTGCTGGCACTGGCCATGGAATAAAGGCGAAATGAACCCGATTGTCTCTCTGGATGCGCCGGAGGTGCATCTCTCTCAGTTCTTTTCGCTGTGCCCTAATTTTCGGAGTGACATCGTCGGTTATGAAGATGTTCTGGCCCTTATATTTGTTGTTCTTGAGGAATTTGGTGGCATTTTTGAGGATGTGATGTCAATCACCGTAGCAAAGTAGTCTGCAATGGATAAGCCTTGGTCGACGTGTGCTGGCTGAAGCCGTGTCTGGTGGTTGACCGGTGCGGTGTGCACGGTCAATCTCTATGCTATTAGCCCCTTCCAATTTCAAGTGATTGGTGAGTAGATCGTAGACAAACTCCTCACATGTCTGACCAGCTTCAGAGCCTTCCGGTACCCCATGGATAACTATATTGTTAGGACGGTTTCTGTTGTTGTCATCAATGTGATCTTCGATGTGTCTGATCACACCGAGGTTGAACTCGACCTTTTTGTTGTTCTGTGACTTGGTGGACTCCAATTTGTCTTGAACAAAAGTCACTGATTTTTTAAGATCAGTCACGTCTGATGTGTTTGAAGAGACCTGCTGTTTAATGTCTTCTAGCTTGAGTCCAAGGGAGCTGAGCCGTGATTCTATACTGCTGATGGATGCTAAGATCTTATCTAGCTTACCGCTGATGGCTGCAACGTCACAACAGGTAGTACTGACGCCATCTTGTTTGTTATCACTCTGGTTGGGTAAAGACAGCATTGGTAATTCCTTCCTGGAACTCTGTTTTCTTCAGGTAGCAGCGGATTTTTTGGATTGATGATTGTCAGACATATTCAAGATTAATGTTGGGACTGACTTTAAATATGTAAGTAGATTAAAGGCAGTTGTGAGCCGAGTTAGATACATGTACATCCATGTTTCATCATCTTGTCTTGGGCTGCATTAGCCACCTCTTTATCTATCGTCTGGTACTTCATCATGTCATGTATCAGATGCAGGTCATTATTTGGTGCATCAGCAACACTGGTGGCTGTCATCCTATGTGATGAGTCTAGAAGAGCACCAAGAAACTATTGATCCTCTGCAGGTTGTTTTGTATCACAGCATCATACCCGATCTCATCCCCAAATATGAAACTTTTAATGGAGTACACATTAATTGCCACCCACCTTGCCTGATGTATTGCTCCTGGTCTGCTAAAGAGGAGGGGATATGACAACAAGGAGGATGATGATAAGCTCTGCCACCTCTCTGTAGTCAGCTTGGGGTAGCTTGGTAGGGTCTTGCTTGGAGAGGATGTCATTTAGCAATGTGATGGTCTGCTCACGCTTCTCCCAAAGCCAACTGTTTTGCCTGGTCCTAGTTGTCAGTGTGCTGAGGTTCTCCTTGTTAATCCCTGACCAGGCCTTGCTCCTTCAACTCTTTGAACAAAGGGTTTTCAGGGCTCTTTACATTGCCAAACAGCTGCTCCCATACAGCACCAAGTATGAGTTCTAATACATGGTGACGACAGGCCAGAAAGAATACTTTTCTTCCCAACTTCTTCTCTAGCAATTTGGCAGCTCCCTTGTGAATACCAGTGTTACATGTACTTGCTGTGGTGTAGAATACCAATGCCACTATTCAGTTTGTCAGGTCTCATGCTGTATGCAGCTCAATAGATGCATCAGCTTGTGATAGGCCCCTGGAGTCACTGATGGTAGGAATGTCAAGTAATTTACCCTCTTCATATAGCGGAGTACCAGAGACAAGCACGGCCAGGATTTCCTTAGTTACTCCCATTGCAACATACTTTACTATCTTTCCATCCCAGTGTAGAGCACTAAATCAAGGTGGTTTCTCAAGAAATTTCTCCATGTATATTTGAGATAACCTTTGGCGAACTATCATCCTCATCCAGCGTGTTGTAGACTTTAAGATGGAAGAGACATTAAGGCCTCCTGCTCCAGTCTTGATCATAGAATAAATCAGTGCTGTGGCTTGATTGTTGGACAGATAGAGGTGGTCTGCTAGTCTGATGAAATGTGATGTTGTCCACTCTAAGGAAGCTTTTTTTGAACTACAATCTCAGTAGAATAAACAATTTCAGGGGTATGAAAAACCCAATTTAAGTGGGGGAACAGGGAACCCACTGCTATTAACACTTTTTTATTTAATATGCAAGTGATAACTTAAAAGTTGATTTGAATCACATTAAAATATATTTTCTTATTGCATGGTAGTCATTCTGGATATTGCTAAAATTTATAGGCAGTATATAAAAACCATACTAATTTACTGCAAACAGCCATGAAGTCACTATTTAGTTAATGGCCTAAAACACTACATTTGACCTTTGACCCTGAATATTGACCCATGTTTATGACCTCTATGGTTTCTAAAGCACTCAAATTTTCTTCAGCAATGCTGCTTTTCATAAAATAAGCCAAAATCAAGCAGGTACCTTAAATACAGGCTAAATAAGCGTATTGGTCAAAATGTACCATTTTTTACCGTTGACCCAAAATTTTGACCCATGTTATGACCCCTATGATTTTCAAAGGTTTTATATTTTCTTCAGCAGTGATGCTTTGCATAAAATCACCCATCACTTCCCTTACAAGGGTCATTATACCAACTTACAGCTTACATGTATTTTAGCAAAAATAACCTAATTCCCCCATTATTAAGAAGTCACGTGACTTCAGGGCTCTTGATGGACCATACCCTATTGTCTGAGACCAAAACGGATATGATTTTTGTAGTTCTCACGTGCAAAACCATGGGAAACCAAGCACTAGGGTAAAAAATTGAAAAAAAGTGAAATCTGAACCGGCCTAATGTACACTGTACATATACATGTACAATGCACATGTACTCACAAACCTGTGAGTAGTGTACATATACATGTATACAATACGTACACTGTATATACAAGTAATGAACAAACATAGTAACTATACAAGTAGCAAATGGGTTCTTCCAAGTTGAGAGCTATGTAAACTGACTTGTGCACATAGCTACTAGGACGATTGTTAGGATTACCAGTGATGTTAGACCATGGGATGAACACTGAAATTGTTTCAAACCGTGATACCCTCTTTTGGACCACGAAACTTGGATGTATAATTGATGAAATAAATATAAAAATGTCAAAACACGATGTTGCTTGTCATATAAGTTGCACATTATCTCTAAATCTATTTGAATTTAACGACAATTTCGTGATTAGAAAGCTCTGAAATATACGCATTACATCATCATCGAGACCCAGAATCCACCAATGAAATTCCGTGTTGATCAGCCTCGTTCATATATTCTGAAAATAATGTGTGGTAAATACAAGCAAACATGGCGGCATCGCTTGAAATTCAGCCCAGTTTTTGCTGCATGCATGTTTATTAAGACGAAACTGGGAATATTACAACGCCAACCATTCAAAATGTAAAACCAAACTTTTTTATGTTTTAGAATATCATTCAGATGGATTTGCTGTAAATAAATCTTACAATAACTTATAATAAAGACTTTGCATTTTATTAATTTACCTAGATGATAGATCAGGACCAGGCATTTTTTATTATTTTTTTTTTTGGGGGGGTGGGGGCTCATAAAGCACCCCTCTGTATGTTCCAAAGTCATCGGCCGATTTTCATAAAACTTGGCAAGAATGTTCCTTCCAGCAAAACCTACATGGCGACGTAAAATAATTTCCAAAAGTCACGACTAGAATGTGTGTTTAAGTGTTTTTGCCCAAAAAGCGTATTTCTGTAATATTTTCTGTATTCTTTGGCAATATTTCATAAAGCTTGGCAAAGAAAAATAAAAATATCATCATTGTTGGGGTGCTGTAAGACATTATTTCCCCAATTTGAGGCGAAAAAATTATAATATACGTTTTTGTCATTTGAAAATCAACATGGATGTCAGCTTTTTGGGGCCTGGAATGCATTTCTGAGGATGAAGTGACATTTCTGTATCCTTCCTTGGCATGAAAAGTAAGAAGCTTCAATTGAGAAAACTCAATACATTTTACCCCAACATTACAGAATAAAAATACAAAATCCAAGACGGCCGTCGGCTGTGCTGGCCATTTTGAATTCCCATAATGCATCTGATATGATAATGTAACAAATACCCATCACATTTCTTTAAAAAAATATTTTTTTAATTGAAAAAAAAAATGCAAAATACACTTAGGGGGCATATTGTGCGTTCCTCATAGGGTTAATCAATATTAAAGTAATAATAATTAATATCTTTAAAATGTGCAATTTTACGACTTGGCAACAATTATAATTAGATTCAGCACCACTGAAACCCCCTATGTTCCAAATTTGATGTGGTCCTGTGATCGATGGGGATCACGAAATTAAAAAAATAGGTCTCATTTTGAAGTTCATCCCATGGTCTATGTGTCTAGCTACAAATTTACCAATATGGCTGCCTCCAGTGCCATCAAAATGATCCTATTTGACCTTTGACCTTACCTTCCATGACCATAAATGCCGTCAATGAGAGGTTCAGATGTATCTTCTACTTCTTGTCTGATTTTGTCTAAACCCTGAACACAACAAATTGAAAATAAGCTGTAGTTTAATTTTCTCTTGTTTACCAGTAAATCTTTCTTTCTCACTAAGCCACTGTATGATTCAAGATGGCCACCTATGATCCTGTCTACTTAAAACAACCATACAAATGAAAACAGGGTTCATAAAAAATTTTTTTTTTTTTTTCGATTCTGGTAATGAAAACCTAGGATTCTTCAAGGTGCCTGAAGCAACCTGTGGAAAAGACATGTTTAGTTAACTTAAATGTGGTAGGAAAAGGGGGATTAGACCATGGGCCAACACGAAGGCGAGAATACAACCTGACCACCAATATTACTGGAAAGTAATCAATCAAATCTAGTAAATATTGAATTATTCATTTCTTTTACTGAATGTATCTGTCGCTGGTTTGTTTCATATCACATACAGGTGTAGTCAATCATTATTTTATTTGTATTGTTTGTATACGATAAATGTATCATAAATAATTAAGAAACTTAAATATCAGACACTGATATGGAGTTGGTGGGTGAGAAAAAACAACTATCAACTAGATGGAAGTGTTTGTGATATTACAAACACATAGGTGTTCGAGTTTTGTCAGGGCAGTGATGATGACGTCAGAATGTTTTTTAAAGAAACTTTGCATTATTATTTTTTTTCATATTAAAGAATACCCTGTAAAATATAATGTGGTTACCAACGATGATTTGTTTGAAGTCCATTTCAATGATTTGAACTTGTAAAGATTGTAAATTTACCCCAAGTTTGTGGTTGTTGAGATATGATTTTTTTAATATTAAACTTTGACTTCCGGTTTGGACAGGAAGTAAAGGTCAAATTGGGGTCATGTTTTTGTAAATATTTTTGAAAATTAACAATCTGTACATTGGTGCAAAAAACTGTGAATTTACCTCTTGTGGTTGTTGAGATATGATTTTTTTCAATATTAAACTTTGACTTCCGGTTGGGACAGGAAGTAAGGTCAAATTGGGGTCACCTTTGTGTAAATATTTTTCGACAATTATTAACAATCTATACAATGGTGGAAAGATTGTGAATTTACCCCTTGTGGTTGTTGAGATATGATATTTTTAATATTAAACTTTGACTTCCGGTTTGGACAGGAAGTAAAGGTCAAATTGGGGTCATGTTTTTGAAAATATTTTTGACAATTAACAATCTGTACAAAGGTACAAAAACTGTGAATTTACCTCTTGCGGTTGTTGAGATATGATTTTTTAATATTAAACTTTGACTTCCGGTTTGGACAGGAAGTAAAGGTCAAATTGGGGTCATGTTTTTGTAAATATTTTTGACAATTAACAATCTATACAATGGTGCAAAAAATGTCAATTTACCTCTTGTAGTTGTTGAGATATGATTTTTTTTAATATTAAACTTTGACTTCCGGTTTGGACAGGAAGTAAGGTCAGATTGGGGTCACGTCTGTGTACGAAAAATCACATAATTCAAGATCTATAACATGGTGTAAATATTGTGAAAATATCTTTTGTGGTTCATGAGATATAATTTTTTGAAATATTAAACTTTGATTGAGTGTAATTCGATATCTGATGACCTCACTATGACGTCACAACTTAAGATACAACTACATGTTGTACATGGGGTGTCGTGGCCGAGCGGTCTAGCTTACCGGATTCAAGTTCTGGTGTTAGCAACAGAATGTGGGTTCGAATCACGGCCATGACACTTGTGTCCTTGAGCAAGACACTTAATCATAATTGCTTCTCCACCCAGGGGTTAAATGGGTACCTGTGAAGGCAGAGTTGGTTTGCTCTATATGCGCTAGAAATGGCAGCAATTGAGCTGTATACTCCCCAGGGAGCTGAGATGGTTTCAGGAATGATTTATGAGCCTTATGAGCCTTATGAGCAGGGATAATAATATAATGCGCCTTGAGCACCACTTAGTTGGTGGATACGTGCGCTATATAAATCCACACATTATTATTATTATTATTATTATGTTAAGGTCTAACTATGTGTGAAGTTTTAATGTTCTGTGAACTCTGCAACTATGATTTTTGCTCTGGATATTCAACGAGAAGAAGGAGAAGAAAAAGTTTTTTAAAAAAATTTTAAACCGAACAATATCAAGGTGTTTGCGCTGTGGCTCGAACACCTAAAAAGTTACAAAACAGGATATACAAGGTAAATACATGAAACTAGGGCAATAATGTCAATCTTTACCAATTTCTATGGGAAAAAATGTATTTTAAAGATATATAGCCGTAGGTTTTCACTATTTTACTGAAATATTTATTTTTATTAGGAAAATTGTTACTTTACTTGAGGAAAAGGAAATACATGTTTAAAAATGACATACTTCCCGCAATAATCATGAGAAGCATTACAGTAAATGTCCCGAAATTACATGTAATTGATGGTGGTTCCTGTCACAAACTAATTGATGGTGGTTCCTGTTATAAATTAATTGATGGTGGTTCCTGTTATAAATTAATTGATGGTGGTTCCTGTTATAAATTAATTGATGGTGGTTCCTGTCATAAATTAATTGATGGTGGTTCCTGTCATAAATTAATTGATGGTGGTTCCTGTCATAAATTAATTGATGGTGGTTCCTGTTAAAAATTTAGGCACATACTTGCTGTTAAACGTAGCTTCTGCAAAGCTGTGTGTGAAATATTTCCTTTCATAGTATTTCTAAAAGGAAATGAGCAACGAAACACACAATTGAAATAAAATAACTAAAAGCACAGACAATACATCTTTATGCCATTGCAATTTTAGTTTCCCTTACATTGTTAATCTACATGGTAGATTGATTGTATTGACCAAGTAATTCCTAGTAGCACTGAAGCCATTGCTTCTACCAACATAAAATACTTTAGTTTGGACGATATAAAAAAAAAATTCATCCATGATATATCGCCAAAGATACATGTATATCACGATTTTCGATAGTGTCGCGATTATTTGTTTTTCATTCATTTATTGGTAGAGTAGTTAAAACTAGGGACTCTAAAATTCTTATTTCACTTTCACACACCCATACTTGAATGTGCAGCCCCTGTCTGGTGCCCTGTCCTTACTACCCAGCAAGAAACGCTTGAGAAGGTACAGAGACGTTTCACCCGTTTTTGTTTAGGCCTGCCGAGAAGGGCTTTAATTAATTGTGATAATGATATTGAGTATTCCGACAAGGTGTGTCAAGTTGGGTCTTCCCTTTTTAAACAACAGAATTAATTTCCTTTCAATTGTGTTTGTTATTAAATGTTTATATAATAAATTTGATCTTATTCAGGTGTTAATCGTAGACACACTGAAGTTGTTAAGTTTTCTCATCAAATGGCAAGGTCCAGTGCTGCTCATCATTCTCTTTTTTATAGATTCCCAAGATTATGGGAGGTGCTACCAGCAGATGCTAAAGACACAGTTATTTATGGCTTATCTTTATTTATTAATTCACTTAGAAAACATTTATTAGTCCCTGGCCTAGGAGATGCCCTAACTCAAACTGTGTAGTATTAACTTTTAATATTTTTATTTTAGTATTGTTTTTATATTTCAAAGTGTGCCTATAGCCATGTTGTTTATAATTCTTTGTGTGATTCAATGTTTGTTTACTTCCTAAGGAGATCAACTCGACAGTAATTTAGTTGACTTTTTTGTAATCCTACAGGAGTGCTACCTTTGTTTCTGTTTCTGTTCATTTAATGTAATTTTGTGTTTATTTGTTTTTCTACCTGTGAAATCAGTAAATGAAATGAATGAAATGAAAATCCATGCATGATTGCTTTAGAGCCGATGACCACAGGTACATGTATGTACCCTTCTACAAGCATCACAATAAATCGCAAATTCATTTGTATAGTTTGTATGTACAATGTACTTCTGAAGTAGTTCGCTTTTGTTTCTCACTTCTGAAAGCTGAAAAGACTGTCCTGATTTCATTTCCTTGGAATTTCTGACTTGATTCACAATGGCATTTTTTTAATCGCGATATATTTTTAATCGCGACTTTCCGATATCTCGATAACTTGAAAATGTTCTCGATATCATAATCGAATAAAAAAGGTATTGCGATATTTGATGTTATTGTGTTATCGCCCAAGCCTAGTTACTGCTCCAAAGGAACTATCCAACATAAATATTCACTTGTGACTTTTACCTTTGTTAAAAGTACAGAATATAGAAACAAGAGTAGGCCTGAATCAGCTAGGAACATTTCATGCGTTGATTCTAATCCTCTGTTGACTTCCTCAATACAATCAAATGGCTGTAACCTTCAAATAAAAGAAAACAAAATTACAAAATTCCACATTTTTCCAAAACAGAAACAGATTTTCACTATTTTTTCATTAGTTACACTTGAACTGAATAAGCTAACACTTTCACAGGTAGGTTATTCAGCTGATATCTTGATTTAAAAGAGAGTAGGCATATAATAATAATTTGGCCAACATCACTAATATTGTACCTTCTCTTTAATTAAAGAAAATGTACAACTTTGATAACTACTCAATTATTACTATTATTATAATCAATTAACTTACAACCTTCCAACCATTCCAACCTTCCTGAGAAATTATTCCATGTAGCTGTAATTTTTTAGAAAATGTGAAATGGATCACAAATTTGAAATGGATCACGACCGTGATCTATTTTCCACATAAGAATACATACAAATATTTTTTCATATACTATGGTTCGACAATATCTTGCCTCAAACGAAAGTAGAATATTCTATGGTTCTACAATATCTTACCTCAAACTAGAGTAGAATATTCTATGGTTCGACAATATCTTGCCTTAAACTATCTATTCTATGGTTTTACAATATTACCTCAAACTAGAGTAGAATATTCTATGGTTCGACAATATCTTGCCTTAACCCTAACCCCTTGGGTATTTTTATTAGAAAGTATCCTGAATCCACCAAAATCCACCAATTTTGTCACACACAAAATGCTGGTGTCCTGAATCCATCAGAATCCGCCAGTGTAGATACTGGACATATCCTGAATCCGCCAAAATCCACCACTAAATTTTTGGTGGATTTTGGCAGATTCAGGATACCATGCTCACATAAAAATTTGTATAGTATGTTGCTGCATAGAATCCATCAAAATCTAACATATATACAAGTGTTGGCTGGTTTGGGGTTGTTTTATTCGTTTGTTTGGGGTTTTTGCTGAAGCATGACAAATTCAGTATAAGCATCATGCATCAAAAAATAATTCATACATTATCTAAGGAATACACCTACCAATGAATGGAGGTGGCGACCCCACCAGCGCATTGTCTGTTAGGGTCATTTCATTGAGCCATTGTTTACAATGTACTTGCAGACATCTGATAAGGCCCAGTCAAAAGGCCATGTTTTTGCTTTACTTTCCCTGAACCCTGTCAGCACTTGCAAAGATAAGACTTGGCAATGTCCCAACAATGGGACATGGAGGTTCCTACATATGTACAGTACATGTAACTATAATCCATCAACCAACATGACCAAGCAGTTAAAAACTATTGAAATCCTGAATCCATCAAAATCCGCCACATGCTCAATGTGGAGGTATCCTGAATCCGCCAAAATCTTCCAATACAGGGGGATGGATTTTGATGGATTCAAGGTGGTTAGGGTTAAACTATCTATTCTATGGTTTTACAATATCTTACCTCAAACTAGAGTGGAATATTCTATGGTTCTCCATTTCACCCTGAGCTGCTTCAGCTACATTTTCAATCACTGCTCCTTCCTCCAAAATGGCGTCTTGTTTATCATTCTTCAAGACCAGATAGTAGCCACCTCCACTACTGACTGTCTGTAGCACCTCACTCATAGCAGCTAGAAGAAGAGCACGGCATTGGTCACCTGAATGAATGAAACAAGTTACAGTGGAAATCAATAATGTATGGTTTCTGGTACCGGAGCACTTCCCCATCAGACATCCTGGGCTTCCCCCAAATTATACAAATATTTGGCTTTGTTTATTCTACATGTGTGGTACACATATAGAAGAAAAGCTTCATTTTTATTTTCTGGGTTTTTCAGTATAAAAGCCCAAAACATTGACTTTAGACTCACCATTTAGCTGTCTCCATTCCACAGTGGGTTCTCCTTGGAAGAGTAAAGCCTTTAGAATAAATGCTTGTAATGGAACAATAACAGCGCATGGTCCTCCTTCATGTTGCATAAGAGCTGTAGGTTCATGCTCACTAAATGTAAAGCCTGATAGACAACAGTGACAAAATGAGGCATGATTATTATTTTTCAATACGCTTAACTCTCGCCCAATATAAACTCCATCTTTGTATACACTACAATGGAGTCCAATCCGCTCAGTGCACATCGTAGCCCTATAGCGGTAAATCTGCACCCAGTGTCTTGATGATAGCCACTTTGGCGTCGTGTGAGCGTTGTGCGTACACTTGTTATGTGCGTATGTTATGGTACTAAGCGCGCATGTACTTCTACTAGCCAACTGCAAAATACACAAAACGCGACACACTATCGCTGCCTTTTCACCCACAGGGATCTAACAACATGTGCCCTCAACAGCACATGCACGGTGCGAATAGCCAAACGTCAGTCACTCGGAAAATGTTATTCCCTAAATTGTTGAATACTTACTAGGGGTGGACGATATCACGATAATATCGTAATGATATGATATTCAATCGGCTGAATCGGTTATAGTTTTGAAGATATTGAAATATCGCCATATTGACGATATTCCAAATATATCGCCTGTATTCCAAAAATATATCCGATATCAAATAGCTCTTTTCAGTTAAAATATCACCGGAGTGAAAAATTTTCTCCAAATTTCATGTCATTATACAGTGACATCAATGAAGTTAGGGTACCATGAAGAGCTATAAAACGGTTCAAAATCACGACGCGGCACCGCTCAGGTTCCCAGGACCGTATTATTATGAACATGCCATCACTACTTGCGTGGTCTTTTTTCGTGTGTTATGCTCCTGTTTGCTGCGTGGGCCTTAAACTAAAGGCTAGTCCAGGGATCACGTGGTACAGATACCAGGATAAAAGCATCGATAACAGCTGAACTGTGCGTGCACGATCAATGGCCTGTTCATTCTCAGCTCTGGGGAGACCATAGGCATTTATAAACCACGGGTTTGTTTATGGACGTCACGGCGAGTTCTTTTTTATGAAATGTTTGGAGCGTTTCACTTGATTTTTGATAATTTTCAGAACTGTTTTTTACTTAGGCAACTTCCCTGTAGAACTTGCATGTAAAAGTAGTTAATATTTTCGTGTCCAATGTCGTTAATGTACGATGTATTTTTAAAATCTGCGTATTGAGACAATAATATCGTATATCGCCATTCAATATCGTCATCCCTAATACTTACCTGTGTGTAGTGTCTGAAACTCAGTACAAAAATTTCTTGAAGAAATTTAATGACGGGGGCAAAGGTTTGAATTTCAAAATATTATTTTCACTTAGTAATTTTATTGAAAGAAATCCTTGAGTTTCGATGGCTGTTCCTCACACTCGACTATCAGTACTGAAAATAATTTTGACACAGCCTAGACATCAACTCTTTGTACACAGATTTTGTGCAGACTTGAGCGTCTAGTACTCAAGTACATGCATTTTATCGATCTCACAATAACCAGAACCGAGAGCAGTGATTTCATTTGTACTTTGCTGGTTGCACCTATTTTAACCCTCCTACTACTACAAGGGTCAAAATTTTGATGTACTTGCCAAGGTATATCAAGTGCACTTAAAAGGATACAGAGTGTACAAAAAAACGATTAACCCTCCTGTTACTGTACATGCCAAAACCTGCCAAATTTGCACTGTGTAAGAAGCATAGGGCCCACAGCATTAACCTGCCAATTGATGCATGTCATAACACTTGTATAGTAAGTAAATCCACATGCCAAAACCCTTTGGAGGGTTTTGAAAGGTGCTGATACTAAGTCATAAAGTAAGCTAAGTCTGTAGCAAGTACACCTACATGCCAAAACATGTTGGAAGGTTTTGAAAGGTATGGTACTAATTGCGAACAAAATCCCTGATTGAATCGACAGGATCATCCTAGCTAGTGTAGTGCAAATCATACTGGCATCAGATTGACCAACTGAGGAGAACTTGTATTTATACTTGCAGTGGCCTGATGCACCATCAAAGCCCCACTTGCACACCAACTCACGCAAGAATAAACCCTATCACAGTAATATGCATCATGTTTTTGACGGGGTAAAAAATGTGTATTTCGCGCACACGTTGCCGTCTGCGACCTGGCGCTCAAACTTCACGCACGCGTCTGGAGAGAGTGTGAAGTTCAAGCACCGGTTCACAGACAGCTATGAGTGTTCGAAATGGAAAGAATTTCGTATCCGACCGTCTCTTTTTTTCTTTTTTTCAACTTTTGATCTACTAATTATTACAACCTCAAACTTAGTAATTACATGTAGTTAACCTTGCCCAAGCAGGCACTTTTGGCATAAAATCCATTATTCTGGGATATCTCACTTTCATTAAATTTCGAAACATTTTTGAAATTTAAAAAAATAATATTTAATAAAATTTAAATTGCACCAAAATTACCAAGCTTAACTAACCACAAAATTTTAGATCGTAATAATTAGCAGATCAAAAGTTGAAAAATTGCTCCATTTTTGTAATGTGGCGCTAGGGCCAAGGATACGGAAGGAGTCCAGTGTATACTATTGGCCCTAGAATGGGGCTAGGTAATATTACATTATTGGTTATATTGAATGAGAAAAGGTGGCGGTCGGATATGACATTCTACCCTTCGAAATAAACAATTTTGCCCCGTCAAAAACATGGTGGAAAGAATGTCATATCCAACCGCCACTTTTTAAGGGTTTGGGGAATTTTTTTGCAATCACTAACCAGTTAAAAAATGATTCTATCGATTTTTGGGGGTACAGAAAGCGAAAACCATCTTTAAAATCCACTTTTATGATGGTTTTCGGACTTTATTTCCCTTCTAAAAAAATCCTCCCCTTCAGAAAATAGAAGGATCTTTTTATAGTTGCCACTGCGCATATGTACAATGACCGTGTTGGTCACTAATGGGGGAGTTGACAAAATCAGACGATCGTATGAAAAATGACTGATTTTTCATGAAATAAATATCCTGGAATAATTTGAAGTATATGTCCATCATCATCCATATTTTCTCCACTTTACTGGGTAGGTAATATTACATTATTGGTTACATTGAATGAGAAAAAGTGGCGGTCAGATACGACATTCTACCCAACATGGCTCATATTACCGTGAAAGTGTTTAACTGTTAACGTTATTGTTCATCTTCCACAAGACCCTCAACAACTTCAGTTATTGTCCATTTGGGTAGAATGTCGTATCCGACTGCCACTTTTTCTCATTCAATGCAACCAATAATGTAATCTTACCTAACCAGTAAGGTGGAGAACATATGGATGATGATGGACATACTTCAAATTATTCCAGGATATTTATTTCATGAAAAATCAGGCTTTTTTGGTATACAATGACTTCCTTATTCATGTCGGTCTGTTCTTGTCAATCTCTCTGTTAGTGAACAACACAGTCATTGTACATGAGTAGTGGCAACTATAATAGGATCCTTCTATTTTGTGAAGGGGATGATTTTTTTAGAAGGGAAATAAAGTCCGAAAACAATCATAAAAGTGGATTCTAAAGATAGTTTTCACTTTCTGTACCCCAAAAATCGATAGAACAATTTTTTTTAACTGGTTAGTGGTTGCAAAAAAATTCCAAAAACCCTTAAAAAGTGTTTATATTGCTCATAAACAGTCCAGATAATGTTAAAATCCGCATTGACAAAATGTGTCTGTTGATTTAATATAAATATGAACAATTTTTATTTCAAAATCTTAGCCTACATTTTTTGGACTAAAAATGCCGGAAAGTTAACAATTTCTTACCTGTCAAAAATATTTTCTTCCATTCAAAATGGCTTGGTATCAAAGTGATCATGCTTCACGCATTGACCCTTCAACTTTTATCGAAATATCAAAGAATCTCACGAAAAAACGAATTTTCAACGAGACCTGTAAACCGGATCCAGTGTCAAAAGTCAGGTCAAACCAGCAATCTGTCGGAGTCGCAACCAAAAAGTCGTCATAAAAAACCACGCATATTTCTGGACAAATATCTCACCAATTGTCTTGTGGATGGTCTTAAATTAAAGAGTCTGTGACTCTTGTGGGAAGTTTTTAGACCGTTTATCTTCTACGGATTCCAGAATTTCTTCTTTTTTTTACGTGGTGGCACATAGGCAAATGTGTTTGGGTGTTATACAAAAACGGTCAACTCATTTTGACACGCAAGGTTTAACAGTGTTTGACTTTTAAGTGCACTAGATATACCTTGGCAAGTATATCAACATTTTGACTGATTTTGACCCTTGTAGTAGGGAGGATGAAAGCAACAGCGCCCTCACATCAAAAGTTCTGAAAAAACTCTGTTACGAGCGATAATTTCTAACTTCAAAAATTTATTTCTCACTAGAAAACAAAGCTACAACTCATAACACAGTAGATTCAAGCACCATTTTCACTGTTTCACACTTTAAAAAGGTTTTGAACGAATTTTACCGTCGAGTTGAAGATGAAAACGAAGCCCGAAAATGGCCCAAAGCGGAAAATCAACTGTCAAATTCGACGCCCAAAAATGGTCCAAAAAAATTAGCGGTAAGACCCATTTTTATACGGCGGGGACTTTGCGTTTGCGTCATCAATCCTGACGATCTTGGTATCAAAATAAAGCTTAAAATTATATCTGTAGCCAGAAAACTGTTTCAAATGTACTTAAACAAATTAATTAGGTCTTAAAACAAAAGAAAGTCTTTGAGACTGAATAATTTTTGACCTAACACTGGTACGGCCTTCACCCTCAATGGAATGCCCGTTTCGTGCTCTTTCCGACAGTATGTGGGTTGTACCTTGACATCAAGGTCCCATTAAGTTATAGCGATATTCATTTGACCTGTTCTGCGAAAAAAGTTGGCGAGCCGGCCAGGCGCCATCCATGGTGAGTCATCAGTCTGGGATTCGCCTCACTTGTACGGGATCAGACTGGCGAGGTTTTGTTTACGCGTTGTAAGCCAGCGATGCATGAGTCATCGGTCTGGGATTCATCTCACTTTTACGCGCATTAAACTGAGCCGGGATCAGACTAACCAGGCTTTTTTACGAGCGTGGCCACGCGCTTGTCACAACCACAACAAGTTCGTTAAGTTTGAAGGCATATTTTTTAAAATCTTAATTAATTTGGCATCAATGGCAACTAGTTTTCAGATTGATTGGGTGAAAGAGTAGGCTGGTTTCTACAGATGTTCCAAAAATGAAAAAAAAATTGGCCAAATACTTTTCAAGATTCATTTCCTTGAAAATGGACAGTTTTTGTATAATGTTATTGAACTCCCAAAGGGACCACAGGACACCTTGGAGGTTATGTACGTAACGTAATACTAGCTTGGACCAAGGTAGGCACCCGACCGTTCACGTGAAAATGCATAGGCGCAATAATCGCTAGCGCCTGGTTACGAGGATGAGGCTTCAATGTTTTCCCGGACGCCATTTTTATGGGCATTAAATCGTGCAGACGATAAAAAAAAATCAGAGACGGGAAACCTTTCGTTTAAATTAAGGAAATACAGGCAACTGAATTTCGGTAAGTTTTTACGATTTTTTTGTCCAACTTTCATGATAAAATACTAATATAAAGGGTAGTCTATCGATGTTCTAGTGTCGATAAAAGGAAACTACACATCGTGGTTATCTTAAATGGTCAGTCGATGTCAACTCAACTGTAACGTTGGCGGTAAGACAGTGCAGCTTACGGAAAATGACCCGACGGCAAAAAAAAATAAAATAAAATAAAAAATCACCGCTATCGGCGACTTGACTTGCTGAATCGGGGTATCACGCACGGGTGGGATTTGGTATTCCAATGTGATTTTTTAGTTATAAAATTAAAAAGGGGGATAAACTAATTTTTTTATTTTACATTTTGCTGGTTCATATGGAATATTACATGCATTTAACACACATCTGGGAGAAATTGTAACCTTTAATTACAATGGTTTAGCCCGAGGCATGTAGATGGCAACATGTACAGGTGGGTGATTCCATTTTCATTCGGGGGTTGAAAATCTTGTTTGATCGTCTTATTATAATTTATTTTTAGCATTGCTCATTTACTGCCAAATAATTGGTGTTTTTGATAGGCATACAATCACAGTACATGTCAACTTAATATTTTAATTTTAAATGACTTAGGGCCTATAAAAATATATTTTTTTTTTATTGAGATGGGTGAAGCTATATCATACTGCACAATCATTCTGCACAATTTATGCGCGATAATATGCGCGATAATGCGCGCAGAATTATCAGAAACCTCCAAAGATTTACCGCACAATTTATGTGCAATAATATGCGCAACAATGCGCGCAACAATACGCGCAACAATACGCGCAGAAGTATATGTGAATAAATTATCAGAAACCTCCAAAGATTTCTCACATTGTAATTGTAGCCTTATTAATATGTGTTTAGTAGACATGCTATATAGAGACAGTGTTTTTACTGTACTACAAGGATACATTGCAGGCAAATTCAGTCACAACTTTTCAGCTGAAACTGGCCTCAAAATGACCAAATATTTAAATCAACAAAAATTTGTAACTTTGCATAGGGTTAACCTATCATGACCATTGACCCCTCATTTTCTTTCTAATTTTTTGCTCTATCCAGTGATATGACATTTAAAAGAATTGAAGCAACTTCAAATTTTCATGAAACTGCCTAAGTCCAAGGCCATACCCTTTCATGACCTCTAACTCTGGAATGCCTGGGCCGATTTTCTTCAAACCAAAAGCAAATGGCTTCTGGGAATAAGATATCTGGTTTCAACACAGTGCAGGCCTGTTAAGTTGTGGTTGATTTTTTGGATTGTCATCCCTACAGTTGTAAGTGCGAGGGTTAAAATAAAAAACAAATGCCCAACTTTAAATTGAATGTTGCTTTAACCCTAAGGGTCGTCCTACGCATTCATTTGGGGTCCAGTACACTGTCACTGTACTACAAAATACTACTCAATTCTCATTTAAGGACCCCAATGGAAATAAGCCTATTTTATTGGCTTTTTGGGTTATCCTTGGATAAATATGGTATGTTTTTTATTGTATTTTTGTAATGTGTCTTGTACTTTTATCATCTTTTTATCCGAATAAATTCAAATCAAATCAAATCATAGACCAGTGTAGTAAAAGTACTCCATAGGCCTACTACAAAATACTACTCAATTTCTCATACGTCATAGACCAGTGTAGTAAAAGTACTCCATACTGCAGTTTACTCAAGTAGTATTTTGTAGTATTCAGTGAGGTTAGGGTTAACTTCGTTTGACGTTGGACGTTGACGTTCATTGTTTGATATGCTGTCGGAAATATACATCCTTTCCCATAAACATTCGTTTTTAGGGTGCAAAAGTCTTACCTTGACACCATCTGCCAAAAACATCCTCTTTTAACTCCGGGCCCCAAGTCAAACAAACCACTTCTTCCAACAAACTTGACCCTGATGACGATCCTCCTTGTTCCTGCTTGCTTGTGGAAGCCATAGTTCAAAGGAAAATAATATGATTTTCAACTAAAAAGATGACATTCACGGACATTTCTCAAACTATTGACAATACACAACAACACATCTCAAGAGGGCGCACTACATGTACAAAATGCAGCAGCATATTATTATTCCAGGACGAACGTGAGGAATTTTTGAAAAAATGATTTTCTTAAATGACCTCAGAAGAAATTATTTCTAGTGAAGACTGACATCAAGTTAGTTCTATATTGAATTCGACCAGTAGTTATTTTTTTGATTTAGAAATTATATACCTTGCCTTTAAATAGATGCATTTTCACGTATACACCACTGCTAAGTTAAAGTTTCTTAATTTGTTGGTGGAATGTTTCTGTTTTGTTATTCCCACCTTTTTGTGGGTGTGATGGTCTTGCCTTTTGAAACAATATTTCTTCTGTCAATTCAGTAAACATTCTGATTTCAATAGTCAATACAATAAATTCGAAACCGAAATTTCCGATCAAATACATCTATTTCCATCTGCAAGATGATATTTTCATCTGGGATCCTCCGTGACCTAGCAGACGTGTCAGTGATGCCCGAAGATTGCTTGGATCCTTTCTTGTGATTGGATCAACTTCACGGGTGTTTGTCTTCGATGGTCATTTGTAGGCCCTGATGAAGATCGACGTGTTCGATCGAAATGTTTGAGATGTTGATATCAATTTAAACATTTTGCTATTTTAAATGAACGCATATGAATTGTCATACTTCAAAACATTTTTCTGAGAGATGTAGTTTTGTACGGAAGCGCATTGCTGCCAAATTGAAGGGTAAACAATTTTTTAAATCGTTCGAACGAGATATACTAAGTCGTTCGAACGACATAGTAAGATGATCAAACAAGATACTAATTGAGTCGTTCAAACGAGATAATAATTTAGTCAATCAATCAATCAATCAATTTATTGGAGTTACACTTTCAAATCAGTGGCACACGTCAAAGACGGTGCATCCTTAAACATAGTACAAAACATAAACAATAAATATAAACTAAGACTTAAAATACAAAACACTAGTACAAAGTACACAAGAATAAAAAAAAGAAAAGGGGAAAAGAAAAAAAACATGCGTGACATATAGATAGAACAGAAAACTTGTCAATTAATTCATCAATTTATAGCATTCAACAACATCTTACGCTCATCCCAAAGGTTGGTCAAAAGATTCTTACATGATGTATCAAGAATGTTTCCAAGTGTGTTATCGAATTCATACATGTTACCCAGCATCATGTATAGTTTTAAGTCGATATTGCCTGAAATAAATATTTCCCAAAACAAATCCATATTGTTACCAAAAAGATTATTTTCAAGGGCTATGGATTCCTTAATACGAATGTGATTCAATGCTGTACAATAAAACATGAAATGGCCAATATCTTCATCTACATTACTCTTACACAGTTTGCACAACCCGTCATTATTTGGTGACCAGGAGCGGGTATATCTCTCGAGTTGTAAAGTGTTAGTACGAGCCCTTAATTTAGTCATTGCGGCGGAGAAGTTCGTACTATCGATAAGATATTGTTCAAGAGCCGGTCATATATAAAGACAGCAAAGATTTACTTTGTGCACCTTTGCGCCAATCATTCAATTCAACCTGATGAAGAGTTTTCTTAAAAGTATTTAACCAAGATTGGTTTATAATTATCCCTTCCAAGAGGGAGTGTTACAGGAGCTACTGACACAAGTTAGTAATTACATTGTTTTTACAAGAAAAAAAAGCCACAGACGCCTGGGAGTCTATGATATCCTAAAGTGGACCATTCCACATGTCTTAGAAGGGGTGTCAGTTCTCAGACCTGTGTAGCTTTCTTTTGGGGGGGGTGGGGAAAGTAATTGCTGCCATATGTCTGTGCACAAAATCAACCATTCATTGTGTACACATAAAGACCTACCCAGATCTAACCCTCTGATAAGTGGAACCATCTGTTTGGCATCAGGCTGTGCTCTTTGATCTCTTGCGGCATGCCAGTGCCAGGCATAACTCCCCCCCCCCTCCCCCAGACAGAGTGTCTGGAGAGGGGGTTACATGCTGGAGAGATGTGGCTGAGAGATATGCTGCATAAGTATATGGCTGTTTGGTGTTTGCCAGGTCATACAGGAGAGAGCTACACTACACAGCCGTCGTGTGTCATCTGGGGTTGTAAATAATACTATATAGCAGGGCATGTGTGGAAGTCATTTGGATGTAACAAATTAATTGGGAATGCATAGATAATACTTTTAATATCATTAATAGGTGTGCCAGTGCAAAGTGGACAGGTACCACGTTCGAATAAAGTGGTAGGTACCTCCCTCGTCGAAAAATATGATCCATCCCACAGCGCGACAAACTTTGCTTTATGTGATTAAGCCAGTCGAACGACATAGTAAGTTTAAGCATGACAACATAACCCACATGATGAACAAGTTTGTTTGTGGTCAAAGAAAGCATTTATCGAACTGCGTTATGGAACTTATGCCCGTTACAACATCACGATAGATAACAAGTCAACACAAATCTGAGAAGTCATAATACAATTTGACACTATTACGTAATTTTAAGACTGAATAGTTTCTGAAGACGTAGATTGTGTTGTGTCCTACTTTTGACAACCGAAAGAGAGGCTACGAATGTAAACACTGGATCTCCACCACCATTTCCAACATTGCATTCATTGGAACAAAGAAGATCGATAGTTATTTATAACGATAGCAAGAGGGTTTCATATGGACACTTTGTTGGGCAAGTGCAAATACACCCTGTTTGCATATCCCCTTTGGCATCCTCGGTTGACATGAACAACTATAGTCTTTTATTGGGTTGTTAACGGTGTGCTTTCTACGGTGTGCTTTCTACGGTTAAGCCGGCATCCAAAATAAGAATCGTTAAGTAAGACTAATTGCGATGACACCATGTGAAAATCTCTATTGAGTAGTAATTAGTTCTGAAAAGAACTGGAGGTTTTCATTTCATTTCATTTCATTTATTGATTTCACAGGGAGAAAAACAAATAAATACAAATTTACATTAAATTAACAGAAACAGAGACAAAGGTATAGCACCCCTGTAGGATTACAAACTGAAAGTAAACTAAATTACTGTTGTGTTGATCTCCTAATGCTACCACTTAGGAAGTAAACAAACATTGAATCACACAAACAACGATAAACATGGCTTTGAGATCAAATAAAAAATATAGAAAGTTAATACTACACAGTTTGAGTTAGGGCATCTCCTATATAGGCCAGGGACTAATAAATGTTTTCTAAGTGAATTAATAAATAACTGTTTCTTTAACATCTGCTGGAAGCACCTCCCATAATCTTGGAAATCTTAAAGAGAATGATGAGCAGCATTGGACCTTGCCATTTGATGAGAAAACTTAAGAACTTCATTGTGTCTACGATTAACAGGAATAAGATCAATAGAAATGTCAAATTTATTATATAAACATTTAATAACAAACACATTTTAAGACTTTTTGGCCTCGATATTCGAAAACGGCCGTCGAACACAGATACCCCTCGTCATTTTCCGGCGCTGTGTGCAATACAGACGGATTATAAAAAATCTTTTTTTTTTTAGTTTGGGTGCAAACGCGTTCCTTCCGTCAAATACCATAACAATTGTTATCATCTTCATCAAGTTTTCTGAATACTAATTCATGCAAAGTTTGACCGCACCGACACCCTCAAAAGCTATCTTTAGTACAATTTCGGCTAAATAAACTAACTTATTTCGTCCTTTGAGGGCGCTATGTAAGATTAACGGTTACATTGTAGGTAGGAAAGAGATTTTCCACGAGGGTGCACCCAACGTTAACTAAAGTGAGAAAAAAGTCATACGCCGAGCTGTTTATCAAAAATTAATATCATAAAGTGTATACCCTCAACTTTTTCTGAAAAACAAAGAGTTGAGGCCCATTCATTTGACGGATTGTGTAAAAAATGGTCCAATATCATAACCTGGGGTCCTTGACTTCCAACTGTGAGTATTTTGGATACACTAGGCCCTGAAAAAGTGGTCCTAATTTGATTTCAAGGAATCAAGCGTTTAGCCTTTTTTCCAAAATGACTGCTTCGTTTGTTGTGAGAATTTAACGGCCACCTGAATTGCGTTAAACGCATTGCATTACAATTTACATTAGAAGGCCTATTATTGCAACCTGTGTATATATCGTCCATGTACGTAATTCGCCGCACTCGTGAAATGACGCACCTACTTTTGGCTTAGCATTTCTCGGAAAACTTACAAAATTATGGCGTATTACTGGTTGCATAAACTTATCTAAGTCGTGCTTGTTACAGAAATAAAAATTATAGTGAAATTGTATGATTTACTGGAAAGTTAGTGCTTGTGAAAGTGGAAAAAGTTGTTTAACCACCGATTTTACTAGATACAAATAGTAAGAGATTTACATGACCTCAATTTTTTTTTACGAACATCTGTGATTTTATTGTTCTATGCCGTTAACAAGCTGTTGTCTGTGGAAACCAAAATATATGAATGCTTTGCATTTGCAATGATTTTTTAAAGAAATACTGATCCTCAAAATGGACACATTCCTTATAGAAGAAGCAAATGAAGACTACTTAATTCGTTGGTGTTTATTTCGTCGGCAGTGGAAAATTATTGAGAAAATGAAACATTAATATCATGGTTATGAAAAGAAATCTTTTATTTGACAAAATTATGTTAACATAATTTTTTACACATTTCAAAGTTTTAAAGTACTTTTTGCAAAATTTTAACCACCTTCCATTTTATTGGTCTTTCAAGAATATTGATTAAAAGTTTTGAGAGCTTCTCCAAATTATACCATTTTATTTTAAAAATCGAAAACAATATTTTTATTTTCAAGATTAAAAACAATTTTACAACCATCTGGAATAAGATGAAGCATGATTCAACTGTTTTCTTCTTGGATACATTTTCTGTGCCCTCATAAACTTTAACAGTTTGGGGGTGAGTCATTATACCAACATCAATTTTTGATGACTACAATTCTGTCTCAAAACGGCGCTCAAGACGTCCACGCATATGATCATGCATTGAAATTCAGCATTTTACAAGAGAATCCTTCACTGAAACTAACTGAAACACCAAACTGCTAATTTCATTTGTAAGTTACTGTCCAGTTGATTATATAACCTTAGGTGCGTCATTTAGGGTAAATTGAGGATATATAAGCGTATGACGCACTGGTTTAAAGCAGTGTCGAAAAGTGGGGAGGGGTAGAGGGGCTCATGATACTGGAATTTGTTTGTTCCCTGCAAAATGGCCGCTGAAACGCAGCCACCCCTAGTTAACACCAAACTGCTACTTTCATTTGTAAGTTACTGTCCAGTTGATGATATATCCTTAGGTGCATCATTTTTTAGGGTAAATTGAGGACATAATATTAATAAGTTAGGATTCCTCTATTTTCTGAAGGGGAGGGTTTTTTTTAGAAGGGAAATATAGTCCGAAAACCATCATAAAAGTAAATTTTAAAGATAGTTTTCACTTTCTGTGCCCCCAAAAATCGATAGATTAATTTTTTAACTGGTAGGCCTAACTGGTAAGTGGTTGCAAAACAATTCTTTAAAAACCTCAAAAAGTGGCGGTTGGATATGACATTCTTTCCGCCTCAGCCTTATCAGGGAAAGAATATCGAACCCAACGTCATCAAAGTTTAGAGCGCCCACAGCGGCAGTTTTAAAAAAGGGATTATTTGCCAATCTCAGAAATTGACCCAAAGCAGGTACTAATGTTATTTTTCATAATCATGAGGAGGTCATAATGACCTTCAAATCACCTGATCTGACCTTTACTTCCTGTCCAAACAGGAAGTTCAAATTCAACACATTCTAACGCCAAATTGATATGTCTTTTGAATATGAAATTGATATTGTTATTATAAAAGATGATAAACCCTTGCACAATATGATATTGACATCGTTGATAATTTTATTGAACCAGAAGTTCACACAAAAACCGTGTGTTTGTTCCAACAAACACTTGAGCTCTAGTTTGTTTTATAATTATGCTATGTATTTTTTCACAGTTGAATTATAAGCAGATCAAGTTTTCTGAAGCAGAGTCATTCAGCTTGGATGTTTTGGTTCCAGCTCAAGTTATAAAGTCAAAATGTTCAAAACAATCATTATTAGTATATCAGTTCTACTGGTGCTACAACACATTTTGTCTATCATGTAAGTACACATTTTAGTCTTTTGTAAGCACACATTGTTGTATCATGTAAAGCGCTTACAATACAAGTATAATTATGTACAGTTCATTCTGATGTATTTATCAGCACCTGTCTTTAACATACATGTAACATTTTGTCTATCAGTGGCATAAATCCGTGTCGATAAGTGGGGGGGGGGGGGGGGGGGGGAATTTTGAAATTTGTGTGCATAATAGGGTATGTGCATTTTCGAATATTATGGAACTGGATAGGCCTACCCAAAATCAGGAAACTTCGGATACCCGGATACCCGTTTTCATTTTTGTTGAAAACATGCCTCCCGTGGTGTACAAATACATGTACTGTAAATGGTAACAAATTTGACTTTTATAATACACAGGATACCGTACTGAAATCGATCTTTTCTTTACTGTGTCATTTTTTTAATTATTTATTTATTTATTAATTTTTTTTTTTAAACTTGAATTCAGGGACCTGGTGAAAACATCAATAAAGATGAAGAGTGGTCCATAGCAAATAAGTTGCAATAAGACAAAATAAAAAAAAGGATCATAAGTAACAACAACGTAAAAACTTGGTGATCATGTGACTGGTGGTCATGGTGTCCAGGAAACCTAAAAACTACCCTACCAGAGCCCTACCACCTGACTAGGCGTGCCGTTCACCCACACTTTATGGGCCCAGGCCCCGTAGGCTGTCAATTCGCAGGTCACCTCTTGTTGAAATAAGCCTCTTGTTGAAAAAAACCTCTTGTTGAAATAAATACCTGTATTGTATTTACTGAAAATTATTTCTGAAATAAAACTGATCGCTGCAACAATGTCTGTCTTTGATAACCCGAGTTACAAATGTACGATGTACAAAAGAAAGCGCCACTGATATGATCACATGCTCCCGCCGCGCGCACGCAGCGGCCACCTGACCATCACACGTGACTGAGTCAGTAGACTAGAACACCATGTCACTGCACATGGTGTGTGCGTGATCAGGGGTGCGTTTTCGCGACTAACCAGAAACATGTTTGGGCTTCGGTCATTGGGGTAAAAGCGTTTTCGCGAGTTCGGCTGTACTGTGATGACGTCATTGTTCTGACCAAACGTAAACCGAAGTTTAATCGGTTATGCTTGGTTTCAAGATGGCGGATTGTAAAAAGTAACGAAAGTTTTGTTAATTATTTGATAAAACATGATGGAATGATTGTTCGTATACCAGTATATCTTTCAAGTTTATTACTAGCACTCACAAGTAAGTTCTATTTTGCCAAAATTTTAATTACCGTATATTTTGAGAAACGTCGATGATTGAACACGTCACAAACTGAAAACAATTTTCTGGTTACGTTCGCGTTTTCGCGTAACGATATCGTCTTTCTGGTCAAGAATATGACATCAGAAACAAGTTTCTGGTTAGGGTTGCGAAAACACGCCCCAGAGCGCTGGTTGGTTGTTCATGTTCACAAAACAAGTGTTGAATTATGTCATAGGTCAAAGGCGATGTGGGCGAGGTCGTTTCAGCATTTTTCCCGATCTTTTCTTTTCATTCGCGTAATGCAACATGTCGTCCACTGCCGTATCTCCGACAATTACTGCAAACAATAGGCAAACATTCCCTCCTGCACTGATGGTTTGATAAGTTGTTTGAAGCAGCCTTTGCAGCCTTAACGATTCAAAGGTATCGCAAACAGTTGGAGAAAAGTGTATGGAAAATGCTACAAAGGCTTTATTGGAGTGTAATCTCTTGAATTTAAAGATACTTGTCTGTAAAAGTGTAAACATTACATTGTTCAAGAGTAACAAATTTCTGTTCGCTCCGCTCAAATGTCCGAATTTTAACAAGTCGTTTATGGGTAATTGGAACCGAAAAATGGAATCGGGTAATGACAGTTTCGGTCGGGTATCCGGATACCCGGCTCAGCCCTATATAGTGCATAATGTACAATGAAGTACTGCAGTGCACATCAGAATCCCACAGCTACATCATGTTACATGTATAATAAAGATGATACCCAAATGGACAAAGAAACATACAAACAATAAATATTTAAACTAACAGTTTCTCCCAATCTTGTTTTTTTCCGAATTATTTATTTGTTATTGTTTTCGTTCGATTATTTTTCTTCTTGTTTCTGCCAAAACCCCATAGGTTTAACACGTGAAAGTTGTCGATGGATGATGTCATACTGAGCATCGTCACATCAATACAAAACATGCACCATATGAAAGCCTGTGATGTGAATTAGTGTCTAAAACAAAGTACGTCATCGTAACGTCAGTAAATATCATGTTATTCACATTTTTAGTGCGACGCTGCGGGGGGATAAGACGTCTCAACCCTTGTGGCGACTCGACACGAACAACTAGGATCCACGACAGCACTCAAGCCTTGTGACAACTCGACCTATGCAAAACTCGACATACGAGTCATACTTCGCATTTTCACATATTGTAAATACAAAATATGCAGCATGAAAGCTCATAATGTGACTCAGTTTGTAGAACCAATTACCTCATCATTACATCAGTAAATATTATTTTTATTAACATTTGTCTCATCTGCGGGACGTATAGATTGGCGAGAACGGACAAGTCAACCTAAACAAATAGTGTGACCCTGCGGGGGATTAAGACATCTCGACCTTTGTGAAAATTCGACCTAAACAAAACTCGACCTACGAGCTGTCATATAAGCACTTGGCATTTTCGCATAAAAACAAAACACGCACCATATGAAAGCCCATAATGTTACTTACTTTCTAAAACCAAATACGTCATCATTACGTCAGTAAATATTATTTCATTAACATTTTAGTCTAATCTGCGAAGATTATGATGTAGTCAATATAAACTTCGAAATGTTATTGCTTGAATTTACCAACTATAGATAGAATGTGGTACTATCCTTTCTCACCCTTTATCACGATAGCAATAATAATAGTGCACGTTCTGTTGTCATTCAACTCTTGTTGATGTAGAAAGGGAATTTTCCATAGGGACTGTACACGTTGGTATGATTACGTGACGACATAGTGTTGGTACAGCGCAAGCTACAGGGTAATTTGTACACATATGGGTTGATTCTACCATGATTCTACAATAATTCTACAATACGATGTTCTTTGTTTTCGTATGTTTGAATCGTTTGAGAATCGTTGCACACATTTAATGGAAGGGCATTAACTTGATTCGTTACATCCTTTGCATTTATCCACATACAAATTGTCTCAAACGTCTAGGGGACAAACAATGAAATTTGTGTGTACAATGATTACAGTTCATGAGTTTTAAGTTTAATTCACTATATTGTAAATACTAAACAAAGAACTCGGTGTCCCAATAATTATCAATATGTAGCCGAAACCCCTGTGTTCGTTTTCATCGAACACTTCATTGCAATTTTGTACTATTGTAGTAATATCTGTACAGATAATACTGCAAACAATAATGTCAATTTCGAACAATAACAAACACCTCATCAGTCTCCTGCCACCTACTGTCCCAAAAAACTCCCACTCACAGTCTCATCTACCCACCCGTCCTGTCAATCAGGTCTTGCCTAAAATTACGTTTGGACGAGTTAGTACTATACTTGGATGCCAAAGGAACACACAATGCAACTTTTGTATATAATGACTACAATTAATGTGCATTTTCAGTTTATTTCAATATATCATAACTTTCTTAACACTAAACAAATAACTTAAGACATCACTGCCCAATATTATCAATACATCCGAAACCCATGTCAGCGTTTTCATCAAAAGCTTAACTTCTAGTTATTATTTGTTTTACCACATGAAAAATTAGTGGGGTAGGGAGACATCTCCCTACCCCACTAATCATATACATTTGCAACACAAGTATTATTGAATAAGCTTACTAGTATTTGCTAGTTATTGTGAAGAACCTGTCCATGGTTTTTCATTTCTAAATAATTATTGTTTGTTCTTGTATACATGTAGATATAGCCTGGGTTTTCATAAGCAGGCATATAACCACCGTCCAGGACCATGCAGAGTTGTACCTGGAATTGGTAAATATATTAACATGTATATTACTTATGCAAGTTGGAGTATCTTTTAGATGACTGCAGAAGTAACAAGTCCATACATGTATATTAGATTATGTGTGTTTACAGCTATAAATGACCTGATAAGCCTGCACATCATGCCTGAAAATTCTAATGAAAAGTTTATCATCAATTTGAATTTCACTATGGCAAATCAAATTTTCATAATATGCCCAACAATGGAATCTTTATGCACAAAATTTGAACTTTAAATAATATTTTTTTTTTTTGAGACAATGAACAAATAAACTTTAACTCTGGCCAGATTTGTATTTGACTCCTTGAACCTAGAGTCCAAAAATGAGTCTTCAGTGTCAAGTCTGAATCCAAGTTCGAGTATAAGTCCTTCCAAACTAATTAGGTGTTCGGGCATGGTTACAGTGCCCCAACACCTATTGAAATTGTTATTATTTTTCTTTACTCCTCCAAATCACCTCCAGAACTTTTAGTCTATTTGCAACATCAAAGACCCAGCGGCATAGCCAGGACTTTTTCAGTGGGGGGGCCACAGGGGGTATGGGTTTTTTCCCTTTTCTTTTTCTTTCCTGTTTTTTGGGGCACTATGAGGATTTTTCGTGGGGGGCACCTGGGGGGGGGGGGGCGCTGCAAAGACCTTATCATGACAATGTAGCAAATCATATTGACGTCATCAGGTATTAAACAAATCATGAATGGAAAAATTTGAATTTCGCACAATCGTAAAGAACTTGAATTATGTGACATTTTTCTCACAGACGTGAGAAAATATTAACGCACATTGATACATATGTTTAAAGAAAGCATGCGTTCTACTGGTAGTTGTAGAGCCAGACAAATTATTGCACACATTTGATATGACTCTGAGAGAATAAATTAGTATAATTATATTTAGTGAGGTCAGACATTTTCAAAAATATTGTTGGTAATGTCATTAGTTCTAAAAGCACCCTCTGGTGGCAGGCTAAGATAAATTACTTTTTATCTGAAAAAGCGCGAAACAAATTTTTCGAAATTTGGCACAGTGAACAGTCATTGTAAACAATGAATGCAATCACCTGATTGAACCAGAAGTTACAAAAAAGATATCTAAATTTGTCCATGATTGTAATAACAATGAAATATCTAACATTAATTTCAAAGAAGCTATTGTAATGTCTGGGCCAATCTGCTAGCAGAGGGCGCCATAACGTCCTAGTGGTGCTTGTATCCAGGCAGACGCCCCTGCTGGTAGGTTGGGAGACCCGTTCCCGAGAGGGTTCTGGAAATTTCCAGTTGTTGCGCAAGAGTTGAAAACAAGTGTACTTGTTTGGATTTTTACTGAGAAATAAAGGCCCTGAGCCTCGTTAAACTTGAGAACCTATGTCTAGAAATTCCTCAATTGGCTGTGTGAACACCCATAGAAGAAACCACGCTACACTATGTAGCTATACGGTCCAAACAAGGAAGTTCAAATTCTAATGCAAAATTGATGTATATAGTGAAGTTGAAATTGATATGTTATAATACAAAATTTTGGACATATAATGTGACATCATCAATGATCATTCATTTGAACTGGAAGTTAACCTGAATGCCTAGTGTTTGTTCCAACAAACACTTAAACTCTAGATTTGATTTGTATTTGTTTAACCGTGGCGATACTACCCAATTACAATTTAATTATGTGTTTGGTAAATACTTTATTATGATAATACCTATCAATTATCATAAATAAACTAGTTACCAAACACATTTTAAGATTGTAATTGGGTTGGATTGCCCAGGTGACAACAAATATCAAATAAATCAATAAAATAAAAATAAAAACAAATCTAAATTTCTATTTTTTGTTGTTGCAAAGTCCGAACATGTATGAGTTTGTAATTAAAGCTCAGAATTCTTATTATTATTCTTATTATTATTCTTCTTATCATTCTTCTTATCATTACTCTGATATTTCTTGTATGCTTTAATTCAATTGTCAACAATTTACCTAGAATATTATTTTTTATCTTTTACAGAGACAGGTTCAGAAGACATTCATGTTTTGAACAATGGCCTTGCTTTGATAACCTCGGTATGTTAACATCCATATGTGCTTTTTTAAAACCCTCCTGTTCTCAAACCCTTCGTTTGTCAAAGGGTTTTGAGGGATCAAACTATACAATGGTTAGAATGGGATATTACATCCATCATTTTGTCAATTGTGAACCACACATGCAGATGGCCTGATCATTTGAAATACTGTAACAAGGTGTCGGACTAACCCGTTCTGGGTATTCTGTTTAAGCTTTGCTATTCACAAATAAAAGGTCCGAAATAATAGACTGAAGCTGTGAGAGTTGGACAAGTTGGTTTCCTGGTTATTGACAGAAACATCCCAACAAAAGTCCCATAAGTTTTTTGGATTGTTTGCATGACTAAGGAAAATTTGTATTGGACAGTCGGAATATTACCTCTATTTAAGTAATATTTTCTGTACACCAACAAATTTCTTAAATTTATGTCAAAAGCTTGCTATGGGGCTGTCCCCCCTCCCCACCCCATCAGCTATGCTACTGGTCAGAGCAGTATTAACAGGCAGTTTTACCAGCAGGCCTAGGCCGATGAGTTTGGCTATATCTAGCAAATTTAAATTCTGTCGGATAAATTGGCAGTCAGAATTATGGGCGGCTGGCTGAGGCTCATCAAGTCATTACCCACAGTCCAGCTAATCTTACATGCACTCTCTGCGGCAAGATTTACACAGCTAGAATCAGCCTCCTTGGCCATCTACGTATGCACTATGCATCAACACCAGGCTGCGCCAAGCACAGTATTCTGAAAGCAGCTAGCCATAAACAACACAATGTTTATCATACCGACTGGCAAAAACCAAAGTACTCGGTTCATTTTGAAGTGATTCATTTGAAATTTTGACCATTTTCAGAGCTGTTTATTATCTATGCAACTTCTCTGTAGTACTTGCATGTAAAAGTAGTTCATATTTTGGTTGAGGCGATAATATTGTACTACGATATCATGGCCGACAATTATCGACTGTCACCCCTATAATCCATTAAATTTGTAATATTTCTTTCCATTGTACAGGGAATCGTTATGAATCATTGTGGTATAGTGATGGATCCTTTGTCTTTGAAATGGAAAGGACATATCTACCTTTTTGATTTTAATCAACCGAATGGAAATGTGAGTGTGGTGACAATCCTTGGAGCCTTTGATGAGTCAGACTTCAGACCTCATGGAATCAGTGTATGGCAAGACCAGTCTCAAAGTAAGAATTGCAATATCTTAGTATTTCATAAATAAATGGCCTTTTTTATCAACTAACAAACTTTTTAAAAGTCTTTATTATTTTTTTCTGTTGCATTTATTACACAGCAAGAGTGTTTGTTGTGAACCATAAGAGACACCATGATGCAATAGAAGTATTTAGTTTTGATGAGGAGACAAGATCTTTAACCTTCCTGCATTCCATCACTGGTCCTCTCCTCCGAAGGTAATCACAACAAGAATATTGATCTAGTTACATTCACATACACAACATATATGTAGTTGGCTTGGATATAGTGCATGTTAAACGAGTTGTTTATAAATAACAAATGTCAATATTGTAAATATCATACATTTAGCGCTCAGTGTTAAGTCATTCATAGAATGTCAAATGGGATATTAAGATATCAAAACCATGCTTGATAAAATGCTTGAAAAAGAAATCAAAGTGATATATACTAACACATGAATCATATACTTTGAGGATCAAGGTGAAATGTAAAGATATCTTGAAGCTTTTTTAGCTGCATTAACCAGTTCGCGTCGGAGGCCGTGTATACACGCAATTTCTTTTTGCACCGCGGATCGGAGAGCGTCTAAACACGCCATAGGAAACTCGGGAATATTTGTATACATGCTCGATTGACGTGACAACAAGCCACGTGCGTAAAGTGACATGCTCGGAAGACGTGGCCATACGCTGTGGAAGCTTCCGTTGTCCTTTCGGGTGACGTAAAACCACGCCATTTTGGCAGCGCTCGTGCTTCGGTTGACGTGTTATTGCACAGCAATTGTTCGGCACAATAGCGGGGGTCGTGTAAACACGCTCGGGGAGTCTTGACATGGGGGGGGGGGGCACTCGTAAACCTGTTCCACACCTTTGTCTTTGTCTCCATTGAAATCTGTAAAGCTGTGGTATACAAAGATTTCTATAGACCAATTACCTGGCAGACCGCTGGCGAATCAAGATTTCTATAGACCAATTTCCGTGCACCATTGTCCCATTGTTACTCGGTACGCTCGGTACCACTCGGATGATGTGTAAATACGATGAAAAATTCTTTAGAGGGCTCGGTGGACTTCTAAAGATGCAACGCAAAGATGACCGCCTGGCTATAATTCCCAAGGGAAACTCGCCAAATTATATGCTAATAAGCTAAATGGGGGTGTCCCGTCTTAGTTTCATTGACATAACCAAAAAAAAATCACGCAAACAAAAACGTGTTTGTGTGGGAAAAAGAAACCCGCACAGGGGCCCAGAAAAACTTTTTAAATGGTTAAATGTGTGGTTTCTGTATAGTTTAAATAAAACATACAAATGGCATCATTCATGTACAACTATATTGTCAATTCTTTAAAGCTCCTATATACTAAAGGTTGTCAAGGTGATTGTTTATGATGGTATCAAACATTCCTTGAAGTCTGAGGTACTGTAATTTAAGTACAATTTATCAATTTTCTAAATGTGTTTTTGACTTCTGCAGACTGAAATTCCACATTAGAATGAATAAATACACAAAATTCTGAAAACACTTTCACAGGTTTTTTTTATACATGTATATATATATATTATCTCTTGATGCTTAAAAAGTATAGATTTCACTTTTAACCAAAAGTGTATCCTTTTTAATTTGGAAAAATGTCTTTATATGTATCCATCAGGGTTTTCCCTTAACTTTTTTTCATTGTCCAGCAGGACCAGTAGAATTGAATTGTGACTGGTCCGTCAGGTTTTTGACTGGTCTGCCAGGTTTTTGACTGGTCCATCATATACGGCACGAGAACACTCCCAGACTACCGTAATGTCAGAATATAAGTCACGGCTTATACATTGTTTTTTGCCCTGAAAGTTTCCTGCAGCTTTTGTGTAAGGACACAATACTGACTAACTTTCATGGTGCACAAAATGATCTTGATTTTCTTAAATAATTTGACTATTTTGAAATGTTTTTTATTTTAGATAATATTTGTATGTATGTTTAAGAGACAAATACAGATAAAATAAAGTGTGAATACGTGTTGTGTCACTTTTAATTCACGTTTACAAACCGATTTTATTGCCAAAATGGTGTTTAAAAACGGGACATTAATTGAACAAAATTTCATCAAATCAAACACTTTCCGTATCCCTTACTTATTTTCCTCACGATGTGCATATAACTTGAGTAACTTAATGAACAAATAAACTAGCTCCTAAAAAAAAAAAAAAAAAAAAAAAATTCACGAACCTCAAAAATGATCGCTAAATCTGTGTTCACGTTAGTTACACATCGTGTCCGCCAAATCATACGATGTTAAAACGGCCAGATATTTTTTTTTACAAAACTCATCCTTACCAAACTAAGCCATTTTTTATTGGGAATAAGCTACATAATCATGGTGTAAAAATTGTTTTGCTTTGACTTTTATTGTTGGGTACTAGACTGAAAAGTGGACACCATGTAACTTACGTTAACTTTCACACGCCAATCGAGAAAATGCAACAGGGAGGAAAATCTACTTGGCACATTACTTGGCACATTATCTCTCCAATGGTATTTTCAAGTACAAGGGTGTCCATTCTCATGACTTCCAAGTAAATTACAACTTTCCACCAATATTTTTGTTCACCCCCTGTGTCCCATTTTTGCCAGCCAGTATTGTGTCCTTACACTTATACAAAAGGTGGCTTCTACAAAGGGCGGCTTATATGCCAAGGTATGAAGAAGAAAACAACATGCACATGTAAGCAAATATCGTTTGTAAAATAACTTAAGGTGTAAAAAACTTCTGTTGTAACAAACAAAAACAGAAACCTGCAAAACATGGCATGTAAAATACCGATTATCACCAAAGAATTTATCGTCCACGGAATTACATTCTCATCCAGCGCGCTATTTTGATGCAGTCATTGGAAGGCACTCAGACTAGCTCACTGCAGTTAGCACGTGTGTGCAATGCCCTATGCATAGCGCATAACAAATTTTTCTATTTGTCGAGCGAGAACAATACATCATCATACCACCAATGTAAAGATAGGCCTAGTGCGTGTGAAATGCCACTCGCCTGAAAATTATCATGACGCTCTGATCATTCTTAGACAGTTTTGAGGTAAGTCCAATAAAGACTTGCGGTTTCTTTCTTAATTGCACGTCCTTTAATTGGCTTCATCGGAATTCTGTAGTCATACCCTTGCGGATTTTTTCGACTGGCCAGCCAGACAATTTGGTGAGGTAGTTCAGCTGGTCCACCGCTGTTTCAACTGGCATTTGGCCAGCAATGCCCCCCTGTGCCCCCCCCCCCCCCCGAAAAAGTCCTGGCTACGCCGCTGGTTACAAACCATCATCGCCGTCTTATGTTAAACTGTGATCAGTTATGTTTAATATTACCAACAGTGTATATGTGAACCGCTCTGTGAAAAAGTGATATATGCCGCAAAATTAAGTAAGTTTTACATATGGCTGGAAAGCACACAACATATATAGCTCTGTAATCCTTACCGTTATGGAGATAATGACATGTATTTGCACATATTAATAATTTCCATAATGATTGATTGGAATAAGAGAGACCTCAGCCTTTGAAAAAGTCTTGCTCTGTGGGAAGATGATGTTGAAAAGCTCACATTAATTCCACTTAGCAACCAACATATTTACAGGGTGTGAAGAATTTTGTAATTGAAGGGACAAAACAATGCACACAAAATTATGGATTTGTTTACACTTTATTCATCGAAATAAAATCTGAAACAATAGATATTGAAGATGCAATACAAGATAAAAAACAAAATTAAAATTTTGCCAAAGTTTTCACCTTGTCAACATTGAACGGCCCATTGTGCGTTACAGAGCATGACTTATATCACCTTTTCTCAGAGAGGGTCTTTAAATAAACTATTATAGAAATGTTGACCATTAACCATTGTCCAGTTACATTGCATATCATGTGACCATCCTGATCTAAGACAAAGAAATGTGCTCAAGCACATGCATTTGAATGTACATGACAATTCATCAACACACAATACGTGTCATGTACACAAGACATGTGAAAAACAGGCATTCACCGGGGTTGTCAAATGTGGATTGCATAAAATATGCCCATGGTTAATTATGTTACATTTTTGAGGTTTTGAGCCCACTCTTAATGCCATAATATATATTTCACTTGTCAGTTTTTTCACAGTAGTTGCATTATACACAGACCTTGCTCGGATCGGTAGAAAATGACAATTTCAAAAATTGTTTATATGTACGCTACATGTTTATAAGAGAAAAAGTGACATTTTATGCGTTTCTGAACAATGTAACTGTGCAGTGAAAGGTCTGGATAATATATAATTATAACTTTTGTGAAAAACTGATGAGTGAAATATATATAAGGAAATTATGGCATTAAGAGTTGGCCCAATACCTCCAAAATGTAACGTGAGTAACCATGGAAATTCACGCCCCATGTGTGAATAACTTTTATTAAGGGCATTGCTACTGTAAGTTGAAAGGTCTTCCTGCATACTTGTATGCATAGATTAACACACAATGAAGGTTGCTACTGTCTCCACTCAATACTCAAGTGATTTTTGAGTCCATTATAGTATTTATATACAGCAATGCTTTGTTGATTATCCACCATTAGTATAACATGTTTACATTCTTATATCATATTTCTCCTTGGTATATAGTATTAATGATGTACAGGCTGTAGGACCTGATGCAATCTACTTCACAAACGATGGCTACAACAGGCAGTTTTTCAAACGATTTGTTGAAAGTCTAATCAAAGTACCATGGAGTAATGTGGTATTCTATGATGGAAATGTTGGAGATGGAACTATTGTTGTTAAGAGAGCACTTGGACTAAATGGAATTAATATCTCCCCAGATAGCAAGTGAGTTGTATACATGTATATAATTAAAGAGTCTTCAATCAATCAATCAATCACTCAATCAAAATTATAATATTTTGTTAAAAACTTAAATTGTTTGTGTGAAAAATGGAAAGGGGTACATGTGGGAAGTTATTTATACATGATCCTGAAAAAAAGAAAAAAAATCCCACAATGGATTTGAACACAATTTGATCCTCCAATAAATATCAACAAAGCATTTTTAACATTTTATCAACATTTGGGTAGTTCAATTATAGAATTGTGTAAGTAAATGATCGTTTTGCAGTTGTAACATCATGCTTATATACATGAACCAGCCATCAGAACCAGTAAGTTCGACTTTAACATAAGATAGCATTTCCTCTAATTGTATGTTCTTCCACCAAAGCTTAAAATCCTACAAGCATTTTCACAGGTCCTAAGTTGATACAGTTTGTGGCAAACAGTTTTAGACAAATTGTTTTGTCATAAATAAAGGCTCTTTTTTTATGACGAGAATTTTAAGCCACTCTTGCTTATTTTTCATTCATAAATGCCAAAGACAGTTAAGACACGTTGCTGATTTAAGGGTCAAGTTAGAATATCATCCGTTCTCAAATGTTGGATTTATCAGATTCTTTCTGGCTCTTTTTCAATACAATTGGCACTGGATATTGAAATTTTGAAAATAAAATCAAGATGGGCATTTATAAATAGGAATAAAAACTTGACACGTGGTCTTTTCCATAGGCCATAAAGGACCTCTCCTTAGGTTTAGTCTTTATCCTGCAGAGTAAAGATTGTGCGATAAACTTTTATTCTCTTAATCTTACACAAGCATGACAAGTGCTACTTTTATCATCGCCGATATGGCTTTGCACTCAGCATTTTTGTAGCAATTTGACTAGCCTGCTGGATAACATGGATACAATTTTGACTAGTACTTCACCGTTTTAACTGGCATTTGGCCAGCAGTGCAATGTTAAAGACAAACCCATTGATACGAAGTGAAATATAATTTTTGAAAGTGGTCACATGTGTTGACTACTACAGCTATGTATGTTATTTTTTAATGCAAGTCAATTTAGTTTTTTACATGTTACTACATTGATTACCATGAAATGTAAGGTCAAGGTTGTACTACACAGTAGGAGCATAGACCCTTTAGTGATTGGAGTAGCCACATTCATGATACTTCAATGATAGTTCAGTAGTCAATGTAATGGTCTTGAAAAGATCCATATGGCCTATTATTTAGCATTTTAAACAGTTTTAAATCACATACAAAGTTCACTCTCAATGTGTTATTTCCTATTCCCCATCTTTGAGACTGGGTGGGATGTAACGTTTATCATCTTACTTTCATCAATTCATTTTCATTATTTGCTTTGTACCTCTTTTTTGCGCTGCCTTTGCCTACATTTTGCTTATTTTCCCTTCATCATCATTTTTTGTTTTATCCTATACTGTTTTTTAACCCCACGCATCTTATTTCCCGGTTAGGAAGTCCGTTTTTCTGTTTTGTTATGCTTTTTGATTCTCTCAATAATGATGATGTTTATTCCACTCAGCATTCATGTTCTTACCTTGAACGATGCAGAGCGTGCTTATAACTTGTTTCTTTCATCCTTCAGCATTATCTATAATAAGAACTTTCCTTTTGTAACCAAAGTCTCTGGTAAAGCTATTAAAAATCAACCCTGGATTTCTCAAGCTATACTTAACTCTTGCAATCTTAAAAATAAACTGTACAGGCGTTTCATACGAAACCCAACCATGGCTAATGAGCTCAAGTACAAAAACTTTTGCAACAGGCTCACAACAGTTATTCGTCATGCCAAAAAGAACTATGCCTACAAACTTGACTCCAGCAGAAATGATCTTAAATCCACTTGGCGTGAAATTAAGAACATTCTTGGCATCCCTGATGAAGAGTTCACTGATGGACTGAACCAAATTTCCAATTCTAAGGAAATTGCTGCAACACCCATTTTACTATAGCCAGTGTAGTGAAACGCTTTGGAGCGTAAGGGGGTCATTCCACGCCAAACAATCCAATAAATGTACAGGATAACTTGTTGATATTCTTCGATCATTTCACCGCCAGTTTTATTATCTTCCTCCAATCTCCCAAGATCAACTCTTCACCCAAAAGTCCCTCGCCCTTTTCCTTGTCACTTTTCCAACTCTCTTTCCCGTCTTTTCCCAAAACCTTCACCCTCACCTTTGACCTCCCTCTCCATTCTTCCCATCCACGGGCTCCCCATGACAGCGCCCTCTGTGGCTAGAGCCAACATACCACAAATTCCCCTACTTTTAATGATCTACTCCTGGAGATCGATTTCTCGACCTTTCAAACTGGTACCAGTTTTGTTTAACAAAACAAAGATTTTCATGCAAAGTGTAAGAACATTAATAAACAAGTTAACTGCCAAAATGCCTTTAGTCCTCTTTACTAAAACAACTTTTAGAAATTCCACCAGCCAACCCTGTATTTGTCAATACAATAAAATAAGAACTACCAAATTCAAAGAATTTCAAAAGCTGTCGGATGATCTCTCATACCACCATCCCTAATTGGTTGAGGTGCATGCGTCCAAGTTGTGGCGTGCATGCTTTAGTCCCGATGGTGCCACACCCACCATCCATCCTCTACGAAAGTTGCACACTCCAACATCTTGTTAAAATCTCAACCCTCTCATTAAACATTTCTAGTGAGACCTGATCATTCCTAAGTCCGCCAGTGCGAGGTAGCACCGGTAGGAACACTACTGCCTCTGGATGTACACCCCATTTGGGAAGATCTCCAATAAATTTACATAGTGAGGCATGTACTTTACTAGGACTTGATACCTTGAACACAGGTCATTAGTCCCCAAATCAACTTCTGAAGTACAGTCATTGAATCTTTCCCAACTCTGTGAGATAACGACCTGGGTTTTCCTGAATCCTTGTAATTGTGAGCCGCCCTCCCCAAGACACGTTACTGGAACCATGCCTCGCTGCAACTGTACTTCATACACAAACCGGTGCCTATTTCTTAATCTTTTTACAAAACTATGCCCAAATAATACAAAACCACCCATAGCCTTATGATGCCCTTGAGGCGTGGTGGTTGCTCTGTGGAAGCTGGATAACCCCAAATCCTTCCAAAACAAAACCCACCACCACGGCTTCCTGCAAACCTGCAAGAATATTGACAACAAAAGATTTGTTAAGTACAATTTTGTTGGTAAGTTTCTACATTTTACACACCATAAGCAGGACTGGTTCCTCCGGTTGTATTCACTGCCGAGGAAGACTGGATACCAAGCCTCTTCCCACGAGTAGATCCACAACACACAAGGAACCCAGGACTGCCGGTTGCTAAAACTAGTCATTACTGACTTAGGTAAAGAAAAGACTGAATTATAGTCCAGAAAACCTGGTAGCCTACCATCAGGTTGAATGCGGCCATGTAGAACAGGACATAAAAGCAAAATCCTAGAACACACATTACAATGCCAGTGACACGTGCACACATAGAGAACCAAACAACCCATTGCAGACTACGAAATTCTGCGTGAATTAAAAAGGATCACCAAAGTTAATTCAGACCGAGTATCAGCAGGAAGCCAAGGTCAGGTTTGCTCACAGGAAGGCTGGATACCCCAAGCCACTTCCACAGAACACACCTGAAACCATGACCACTACTAAGTGAACACACTCTGAATATTACTTTAATGTTGAGCGAGGCAGTCTGTGCGGTTACCATGCATCCCTTTGTGGTTCTCTGTGATCGTCTGAGTTGAACCATTCCCCTTAACAAATCCATAGAGGCCTCCCCTACTATTTCAGGGTCTACCACTTTATCAACTCCATTTGAGGTTGGAATGCTAGCCTTAGTAATGACCAGGTCCCATTCTGAACTGTCGGAGGTCACTTTCATCACCTGGCTCTGTCACCGTAAAGGGTCTGTCGTAGTATTTACGACTTACAGTTTTCTCTGGTCCACCGTTAACTGGGCGGATTCGATAAACATCATTTTGTTCGTTTCTCCACAACACAGTATCTAAGTCTCTGTCGTATACATTCTCTAATTATGTCGGCCCTTGAAAGCACATTTCCTTAGGAGCACCCGCGACCCTACCGACCGGCACAGCATTGGCCTTGGCATTGTGAGCCACTTCATTCTGATGAGCCCTCCGCTCCATCCGTTCCCTCACCAGGACACCTGCTCTTTCCAACAACTCTGATTCCTGCCTAACAAAATCCTGATCCCAATTTATATCAATCGCCCCAGAATCTGGTCTAGAGGAATCAAGGTTCTCCCAAACATCAGTGTAAATGGCGCTACACCTGTAGTACAATGGGGGTAGAATTATATACGAATACTACATGCGGCAGAAAATCCGCCACTTGCTGCGCTCTGTCTCACTGAACGATTTGATCAATCCGAACAGCGATTGGTCGCTCTGCCTGAGCATTCCTTCAGGGTGATACGGGGGTTCGCGACTTCTTAATGCCATACAGCGCATACACAATTCGCGCACAATCCCCCTCAAAATTTCTGCCTTGATCGCTGTGCAATCTGTTTTGGTATTCGAACCGTGTAAACCAATTATCCCATGTGCTCTGGCTACAGTCTGTGCCGTTTGGTCCCTGGCACTGCCTGCCGCGTTGCCCAGGTGTGGCGTCCGGTCATGACCAACACATCTTCGTATCCCCACGCCTCATCGACCTTCACAAAGTCAACAGCTAGAACTTCCAAGGGTCTGAACGCCATTAAATGACGCATTGGAACCCTGGGAACTGGTTCAGACACCTTTGCCCTGACACAACGCTCACATTTCCTCGGATATGGGCTCTGACATCAGAAGCCATTTTAGGCCAATAAACCCGCCTCCTGAGAGAGAACACGGCGGGTTACTCCTTGATGTCCCCATCCCTCGCGATAACCCTCAATAGCCTTAAAGCGGATGCCTTCAGGCAAGAGTATCTGAAACACCTCCCAAGAACTGGATCTTCCACTCTCGACAAAGAACCCGTCCTTTTGAACAAAGCGGGACCACTGCCATAACCAGCGTCTTAACTCTGGTGAGTCATTCAGGAATCACCTCCCTGGTGACCATCGCTTGTCCCAACGTTCCCAAATAGTACCTAACACTGGATCCGATCGTTGCAGAACTGCCATTTGGTCTGATGACCAGGATGGAATACCCCTCTGAGGACCTGCACCCTCGGTGCTTGCTTTGCTAACTTCGATGCACACATTACATGCTCCAATCAGCAATGGAAATGGCGTGAGAATGGGTTTTCTTAAGAAATATTCGACCTGCCTCACCGAGCAGTGCCCAGGTACCGACTCAACGCATCTGCGCACCTGTTGCTGCTCCCGATCTATACACGATGTCAAAATTGAACGCCAGTTGAGCTGCCCACCTCATTCGCTAGCCCCAGCTTGGCTGTGTTTGGTGCGACAGTGGATTATTATCAGTTAAGACTGTAAATGTTCCCCCAACCAAATAATCCCTGAACTTATCCACAACTGCCACTTCAAACCCAGAAGTTCTAACTTGAAGGAGCTAAAATCTGGGTACTTCAACTCTGCACCTCGTAAGCCCCTACTCGCATAAGCGATCGGATGCAGTCTCCCCTCCTCATCTTTCTGCCCCAAACAAGCACCAAGCCCCTTTAATGACGCATCTATTTCCAGTACGAATGGCTGTCTAAAGTCAGGGTATTTCAGCACGGGAGCTTGCACTAACACTAGTTTTAGTTTGTCGAGCGCATGATCTGTGCCTCGAATTCAAGCAAACTTATCAATGGGTTTATGTTTCCTTAGTGATTGCAGGTAAAATAGCATGAAGCGGGGCTGCTATCTTCTGGCCGTTGACAAAACGCCCGATAATAACCCGCCAGTCCCATGAGCTAACGTAATTCAGCTGCTCCTTGCGGAACAGGCCAGTCCTCTGTCGTCGGATTTTGTCTTTATCAACTGAGATTCCTTGGCACTGACAACATGGCCCAGATAGGCAACTTCACTCATGGAAGAGACTGCACTTTTTGCCCTTAACCTTCAGTCCAAATTCTGCAAGTTTTGACAAAACCTTGTCCAACCTCTTCAGTGTTCTTCTAATGAAGAAGAATACACCAATATATAAATCTAGATATATCAATAACTCAGACAAATTCATGTCCCCAAGACACTGCTCCATTACCCTCTGAACGTGCATTGGTGCGTTGCCAACCCAAAGGGCATTCGAGTAAACTTCGTAAAGCCCAAAGGGCACTTTCAAAATGCAGTCTTCTCTACAGAACTGGGATCCATGGCCACCTGGTGGTAACCATGTGCTAAGTCAAGAGCCGAAAAATATTTAGCGCCCTGTAAAGCCTCTAACGACTCTTCGATCGCGGCAAGGGAAAGGTCACGAACACCCTTTGCATTTAATTTCCTGTAGTCTACGCACAGGCGCAAGGACCCATCCGCTTTTCACCAGTACAATTGCACAGACGGACTCTCACTGCGCCTAATGATTCCCTGATCCAACAACTTTTGCAAGAGCGCTTTAACTTCCTGAACACAGTGTGGAATTCTGCAGTATGGTTCACTGATTGGGCGGTTGTCGATTGTTGTGTTGATCTTGTGAGGTATTTTGTCACAATAACCAACATCAAACTCATCTTCGAAAAGACTGAATCATGCTTCTGGATAAGTTTCACAACTTGTTCCTTTTGATCCTCATTCAGGAAAGCGACTCCAAACTCAACCCTGGAGGTGGTTCATAATTCTCACCATTTGAAAATGTGAACACCTCTTTAGGCACTCCTCCTACCCCTCCCCTTGAGTCAGGCTTAGAGAGCTCCCCCTTCAAGTCCACAGTTTCTTCAACCAACACATGATTGACATGTACCTCGATACCATCGGACGAGGATTCCAACCCAATGCAGTTTGACATGGATGCTTCAATAACTGAAGCTAATTTCGTATAAGGGGGAATTACCCAAGACTGTGTCCCCAAATTAGCCACCAGCACCTTTACTGTCTTTCCATTTGTTACTTGACAAGAGTCAAACACCCTGGCACGCACTTAGATTATTCGCCTCAGGATGTGCATCTGATTTCATGCTCTCAACAATAACCACTTTGTTCCTAAGGACATGCACATGATCTCTAATGTAACAGTGTACTGTCATTACCTGCCTAGGGCGAATAGTTATTCCATGCCACCAGTGCGTGCAGCCAATGGCATGACCTGCGACCCCTGAACCCTTTGTTTATTCGGATGAGGTTGTGCCCTTGAAAGCCGATACCATTGGAGGGCCACATTCCAAGCCTCAGTATAATTCTGCCCCTGTTCTACTACCACATCTTTCAGCAGTTCCAGGACATTACATCCTAACAGTATTGGACTTTTCTTTGAATTCAACAACCCTTCATTGCATGAATCTTTCACCACCAAAAGTGCGCCTCAACAGTTTTGTGAAAACAGTGAGAGGAACGATGTACCCAGCGATTGGAACCTCCAACCCCGCCACGTGCACCTCAAGGTAAGTCCCCAGCGGCTTCAGCCCGCTCAGTTTGTCTGCCAGATGTTCCTGATAAAAAGAGGCACTTATGAGGGGCGTTTGACGCCTGTATCTAAAACACATGTGACTGGTACCCCAGCCAATATGACTTCAGCCTTAGGGCTCTCCTTAACTAAACTAGCTAACAACTCATCCGCAGATGGGTCAGGCGCCGTAACCCCTCATTACATGATCTCACACTGGACTTGGCCCTTGTTTGACCCTCCCCACCACCCGGCGCAGGGCGATGGAGGCAGTTAGTTTAACTGCTCTTTCCCTCAGTTGTCCCTGTACCATCTGGTGCCCCCGATAAACTGTTGAGCTTCCTGTGGTTTTCTCACCAGGAGAGGACATTGTGATCTAATATGACCAGGCTCCTTACAGTTGTAACCGTCACTGATGATTTGGTTACACCTCCTGGACACTCCCTCTCGGTACAGATTGATTTTGCGCGTGCGCAGCATGCACTGCATTAAACGTAAGTTGTTCCTGCTGCTTGTTGAGTTGTACCTGCATATCCCCATAGATTTCATCATCGCTGAATATTGCTGCTGCCATAGGGTCCACATTCCGCTGCACATGTAATCTTTGTACTGACATTTGCCTTTGACTCGTCAACATCAACACTCGCTCCCATAAATGAGGCCTCAACTGGCGGACTTGGCCATGTTGACCCTGGTTGAGTTTTCATAATCCTTGAACAATTCAAGGCCTTGTCCCGAAATTGGTTGAAACTTTGACTTGTGTCCAGCCAGCTGGAGCCTTTTCAGCTCAAAGCGTGCACTCTGACCCCGCGCCCCAGCCACAAACTGCCCTATCAGGGTTTTATCTCTCAAACTCTTTAGCAATTCCCTTTCCCCTTCAGGAGCAATGCGCAAAATTCTGTCATAGAGCCTCAACAAGCCACGGAGAATTCCATAAGGTTCTCATCTCGACTTGTCCCCTCTCGAAAACGCCTTTTGCAGTGATTGCAAAGTTTCCCCTCTCCCAAACTGGTTATGCAGTAGCTTTACCAGAAGAGAATAGTCAGACGTGACATCCTCTCGGCTTTTAACTTCAATACGAGCAGACCCCGCTAAATGATCCACCACAACCTGAGCCTTATCCTTTTCTGGGATGTTACATTGTCGACAATAAATGTCAACCTCATCCAACCACTCTTTGAGGTTGGGTCTACAGAACTCACTGGCTTCCCTTGAACCTATCGGAGCTTAATTGGCCTTTCCCTGGTACCACTGCTCTGCTTCAATGCATCAGAAAGGCACGACACTAGCTGTACCAACGCACCTTCCTCCGGGGTAGCCATATTGCATATTATTACTCTAGCTAAGTAAATAAAACTACCACTACACCACACACAGACCGTCCCCCAAAAAAAACTATGAATGCAAAACAACTACAGGCAATCTACTGCATACGTGTGTCACCTCGATATTACATGTACCTTAGGCCTAATAAGATATACAAAGTTAAACAATATATCCTTTAAATCAAAATGCACAATAAAATTACTGCATAATCTTGTGCAATATCACGTGCTGTACATGTGATGTAATGTTCCAAATTGTTCATCAAAACTAATCATTTATCATGGCAGCCTAGCTGATCCTACCAACTGGTCTTGTCTCCTTGACAACTGCCTTTCACGTTGCTGTGGTCCTGCCAGCAGTACTGCCACAAATAGCCTTCTGAGTTCTGGATGATCGCCGACACTTGATAGGTTTAGTGGCACCCTGCGTGCCCTCAGCCAAAGTCCAAGCCGACGGTAACTCGATGTGGTCGTGTCAATCCCCAGTTATCCTCCGCCGAACTCTCGACGAATGTGCGAAACCACTGCACGCACAAAACTGTCTTGGATGGACACAGAATAGGTTACTTCACGTTCAGTCCACTAACAGTACACAGCACTCGGTGTACCACCAAAGCAATGGCGACAGTCCACTTGTGTAACACACGGCATGAAACGGCACTCCAGCACCATCAAAATTTTACATGACCCCATCCGTGTTACCATTTGTAGTGAAACGCTTTGGAGCGTAAGGGGGTCATTCCACGCCAAACAATCCAATAAATGTACAGGATAACTTGTTGATATTCTTCGATCATTTCACCGCCAGTTTTATTATCTTCCTCCAATCTCCCAAGATCAACTCTTCACCCAAAAGTCCCTCGCCCTTTTCCTTGTCACTTTTCCAACTCTCTTTCCCCGTCTTTTCCCCAAAACCTTCCACCCTCACCTTTGACCTCCCTCTCCATTCTTCCCATCCACGGGCTCCCCATGACAGCGCCCTCTCGTGGCTAGGAACGCCAACACTAGAAGCTCACATACCACACCAGCAAAATCACTCCCACCGAGAAGCACTTCACTGATTACCTACACGACTCGAACAGCTCTTCCTTTTTCCTAACCCCTACCGACTTTGTTGAGGTTACCGAAGTTGGGACCCAATTAAAGAATGGTACTAGTTGCGGCTTTGATGACATCAGCTCATCAGTGGTTAAGTCTATCATTTCTTTCATCTCTAGACCACTCGCTCACATCTTTAATCTTTCCTTTGCTTCAGGTTCTGTCTTGTCTCAGTTGAAGATTGCCAAAGTCACTCTTATATAAAAATGGTGACTCTCATGACATTCATAACTATAGACCCATTTCTGTTCTTCCTTGTTTTTCTAAAATCTTGGAGCGTCTTATATACAAGCGGCTCAACAAATTCTTTTCTGATTTTCATATTCTTTTTGCTTTCCAATTTGGTTTTCGAAGTAAACATTCCACAGATTTAGCCCTCATTCATTTTGTCGACCGTCTCAACAGTTCTCTCACTCAGAAATTGTCTTCTGTCAGAGTTTTTATAGACTTGTCGAAGGCTTTCGACACTATCGATCATAGTGTTATTCTTTCCAAATTGGACCATTACGGTATTTGAGGCATCTCTCTTGAATGGTTTGCAGACTATCTCCACAATAGAAAACAATTTACCTCTTATCAATAAAACTTACTCTAATGTTCTAACTATCAATCACGGCGTACCTCAAGGCTCGATTCTGGGACCACTCATGTTTCTTCTCTATGTAAATGATTTACACCACTCGCCTTCCCTACTGTCTTTTACACTGTTTGCTCATGATACCACTATCTTATATTCTCATTCTGATCCTACCATCTTAGTCAATACATGCAATTCTGAGCTTGACCGTGTTTCCACTTGGTTCAGAGCAAATAAACTCTCTCTAAATTCCATGAAGACCAATTATGATTTTCAGCAGATCCAAGAAATTCACTAGCAGCTCTGAAACTATTATTTCAATGGATCACAGTCCTCTAAACAAAGTTCGTACTACTAAGTTCCTTGGTGTGACCATTGATGATAAACTTACTTGGTCTGATCACATCTCCTCCAGCTCAAAAATTATTTCACGTAATGTAGGTGTGTTGTCAAAACTTTGTAGCTTCCTTCCACCTGCTACTACTTACTTACTGTAATATTATCTGAGCACGTGCAAGCACCACCAAACTTAACTCCCTTTCTATCATCCAAAAACGGGCTATCAGAATTTGCATGTGCTTTCTCTCCACCTCGTGCTCACACTGCACCTCATTTTGCTCAGCTAAATATACTCACACTTCAGGATATCAATAATTTCCTTACTGGAATTTTCATGTACAAATGTATGAATGGTCTACTTCTTCACACATTCTCGTCTTTTTTTTACTTAGGTTCATGATCCTCATAAACACCATACCAGATCACATAATAACCTCTTTCTACCATTCACCCGCACATCATACTATATTCACACTCTTAGACACTATTGGCCACGCCTTTGGAATTCTATTGACCTGTCGATCAAGAGTAAATCCTCAGTTAGACAATTCAAAACTTCCTTCAGGAATCTTCTTGTTTCCCAGTCAATATGACTATGTATATAACATAGCTTTCTTCTTTCGTTCCTTGATTATTATAAACCTCTTTAGTTTTTTTTAATTGTATTATATTCTTCCCAACATTCCCCCTTTTTGTCTGTTATGGTCCTTCCTTTGTCCCGTCCCCATTGTTGTCTGGTGTGTGTTTAGGCACAAGCTTTTGCTTATTGTGATTGTGCCTCCATTCTGATACATTATTCTACGCTTCAAACATTACTTTATCTTTTTATATGATTGTTTATACATGTATATATATATATATGTGACAGTGGTAAAGTAATTCCCCCACTATTTTTTTGGTTTATAATTCTCGTTATGTTTAAATAAGGATCTATTTTTTATCTAACTATTCGTGTTTATTATTCATCCGCCAAATCTCATTAATATTCAAACTGCTTGACGCCACCAACGAGACGTCCTGCTCACAACCCATTTTTCCGTTAGAGACGAATCACCATTTTATATTCTCTTCGTCTTATTCACAGGTAATAATAATTTCTTTATTTTATCTCTTTAATATTGCATAATTATTATACTTACCGAGTGTATTTTCACTAAATACTTTACTGTAAATCTTCCATTTAAGAAAATACCCGGAATCTGTATTTTCCAACATGTCATGAGTATAGTATTTGTATTGAATACCTTTAAATTGTATTTAATACCTCTAGCTTTGGTTTATTATTCGCAATTGATATCTTATGCATTTAATCAAGGTTCAAACCAAGTTTCCCTTGTTATTTTTTGTAAGTTTTATTCCGTCTTAGCCATTTATTCCATAAAAAAGGTGCAGCGGCAAGATGGCGGCCGGCACCGAGGTTTTCGCGGGAAATGAAAACTAAATCAAATCACTTATTTTGTAAAGTGTTATTTTGTAAATTATGTAGTACCATAATTAGTCACTTAAGTACCGTAAGTTAATTGATTTTGATAATGATTCGGACGTGATTTACATTTATTTAGAATTGCATATTTATTATAAGAGGTAATTTGTAAATAATTTTACGTTTAATTATTGTAATCTGACAACCCATTTTTCCGTTAGAGACGAATCACCATTTTATATTCTCTTCGTCTTATTCACAGAATAAACTACTGAACCTTGGAAAGCCGTCTTCCTCATTTATTTTGTTCTCAAATCCCGAGTGTCACATATGGCGGAAGATCCGGGTAATGAGGGAATAATCGACGGCCACCAAGACCTGCTACCTACCTTACCTGTTATCGCATGAGTTGTTCCTGTCATATCCATTAAAAGCCAGCAAGATACGATGCCCTCCGATGAGCCCTTCATATGAACCCTACACCCACCCACCCACCGACGAACAGGCCTAGACGTTGTACACTGTCGGCAGATCCTTGGACTTACTGTGGTGCATTACTGAAGGACCAGGTCAACTACGCCATTGGCGTGAGATACATTAGAACTGCGGTCTGTGCAACTTCGCCTTAATAATCCAGGATATCGCCAAGACATTCGCGAAGACGAAATATGAACTGAACTTAGCCTACGTGCTGAAGAATGAAGAATTTGCCATTAGGGAACTGTATTTCAATCGTGATCACACGGAACTATAGGCATCAGCAAAGCCAATTGGAATAGATCCGCGTCAAACTCTAAAACACAATCGCTGAGCTCAAGATTTACGGTGTCAGTGATCCATTAGTCCATACGCAAGACACAAATACTCAAAAGGTACAAAAGCAATAGTTTATTCATTGTTTGATTATTACACCAAATCAGGTGTCCATATAAAGCTTGTACTTAGTGGTGTTCTGATCCTTGCATAACAGGTGGGACGATTTCCACCAATTATCAGAAATCTCGTTTCATTATTGTTTGTTTTGTATTGCAATTACCCTGTGCAACAGACTTACGTTACGCTCGATTACCTTAATCCCTCACTCTATAAGATTGTGTATCTTAAGGCGTATTTGGTGTAGATTTAAATTGCCGATCTTCCCAAAACTTCAAGTACCATCTCGATCTGTGCGAATCAGAATACCACAACTCTTGCGACACTGTATATTATCGATAACAGACATTTCTTGATTGTATTTAACATTTTTGCATTTCTTGCTAAATTGTTCTTTGACATCGATTTATACTGATTAATTGTCCTCGAATTTTAAGAAGAGGTAAAAATTTGCCAGCAACGTTCTCTTTTAATTGATCTTTCACTGAGTTACTTGATTGACGTTTGATTTGTGACTAATTATACCGATTTCAGATTTGATTGATGTTTATTGAGGTTTAGCCAATTTATGCTCGTCATTTATTACTGCTATTGAATTGTGGTCCATCAATCGTTTTTTTTACTGTGCTTAAACCTGATAATTTTTTTCTATTCCCATCAATTCTAAATCACTTATTTCTTATCAATCAAATTGGATTAAATGTTATATCTGACAGCGCTTTTCCTAAGAATGCTCTGTATAATTTTACAATCGAGTAATATGGCTACCTCTAGGCGAACCGAAGAACATTTTTTCCCCACCCCAACTACTGTTCGTGGCCATCCACCACAAAGCCGAACTTCGTCATTCCACCCCTCCACTGTTACTCATGCACAAACTCATCGAACCAGTCCGCATACCAGTCCGACACTAGATGACCTCCAAAACCTGAAACCGCTTGGCGACCAGATTCTGGCAGACATAGCTGCGATGGAACGTCAACTATCCGAAAGTAAGCATTCTCAACAACGACCAAAGGCTCCTCTCGATGTTACAGCCCGTGCAGCCCCTAGGCAGAGCTTTTCTCCCTTCCGTGATGTTACAGCCCACAGCCCCTGGACAGAGCTCCTCTACACCCACGCACCCGAGATTCTCACCCGAAACTCATCATCACTTGGCCAATCAAACCCACTCTTCTTCAAGTCAGATTCACCTCATGCCTTCTCATCAAGTGAAGAGTGTTCCCATCTATACTGGACGTGAAGGATCAAATATTGGTATTGACGATTGGATCCGAGATACAAAGTATTTGATTGACAGCACATCGATGGCGACGCATATGCAGTTTGGGACAATAGTAAGATACCTCGGGGGAGCCGCACGAAAGCTGGTCCTTAACCTCCCCCCTGAACAACAGACACCAAGTCAGGCTTTTGCTGAACTAAGAGCTCAGTTTGGAAACATCTCAATGCTTGGCGACCCAATGGCTGATTTTTACGAAGGTTCCGACTTCGAGCGAATCACCTGGGATCTACGCAGTCGAATTAGAGGCCACCCTTAGAACCGTTGAGGAAAGAATGAACAGAAATCAGCCTATGCCAAATCGAAATAAAATGCTAACTCAACAGTTTATGAGAGGAGTAAACGACGACAAAATTACCAGTAGACTGGCACCGATGAAACCCAGAGAGATGGCTTTTCGAGAGTTACAAATCGAGTTAAGGCAAATCGACAGAGAAGCTCGCACATCAGCAGCCTTCAAATCTAAGCCAGACTCCAAAGCCCAAACACAACCTCATTACATAGCGGGCAAAACACCAGCTCTTCCGTTGCATGTTCAACAAAAGCAACCAAAGGCTACCCCAAAGACTCAGATGGCCCCTCCTGATACTCAGCACGCAGGCAAACAACAACAAACCTCCGAAGATGTCATTCAAATTCTTATTCTGAAGTTCCAAGAGCTAGCCCGGACCGTCGAACACTTAACCTCCAAACAAAACTCCACTGATCAGCAAGAGATGTATCATCCACAACGGCAACAGATGCATCACCCACAACAGCAACAGATGTATCATCCTCGACAGCAACACAATTACCAACAACCACAGCATCAAGATACGTACTCTTTGCAAGGTGACACAAGAGTCTTCATCTGCCACCGTTGCGGCCATGAAGGGCAATTCGCAAGAGGATGTCGGATGCAGCCTTTAAACTTCAAGGGCCAACGGTCAAAGGGCAAACCGTTGGACGCCCAGAATCCAGCCCAATAGTTCACACTGCTTCTAAATCAACATTAATTCAATCAAACGAACAAGAGACGGACCACCAACGTTTAATTGGCCCCCACAACGAAGACTATGTTGAGATAAATGGTGTTACTTACAAGGCACTTATTGATTCTGGTTCCCAGATATCATCTATTACAGAAGACCTATGGAAAGGACATCCAAAACTGAGGGACGTCAAGTTGTCATCAGCTGACGTAATCATAGAAGGAGCCAATGGCCAGAAAGTTCCCTACTTAGGAGTAGTTCCAATCTCTCTGACGGTTATTGGGATCACCTACGAAGATGTACCCGTGTTCGTGGTCCCTACAGACAGTTATCGGAGATACGTCCCTGTCTTAATTGGTACAAACGTTATCCGTGCATCCAAGCAGGACCAACAGTTAGCCAGAGGTATCGACTTTATGCAACAACTTTATACAGAAAACACCGCTTGGCATACGGCATATATCAATACCGTCACTTCGACTGAGTCTGCCGACCACGCTAAGTATGTTGGCCGCTACCCTAGAAAGATACAACCTGGGGAGGAAGTAGAAATCATGTGCCAAGCCCCACCCAACCCAATCGGCCATCCATATACTGTCATTGTCGAAGGTCTACCAAATAGTGCGTCTTGTTTGAGGATTGCTCATCTGGTCGCAGACGTGAGACAGAATCAACAAGTACCCGTAAGAGTTTGCAATATATCAACAAGGTCCATCACTATTCCTCGGAACTCCCAGTTAGCGCAGGTATCCGAAGTCCTCCAGCTAAACCAGACTCCAGACGGTTATCTCATGAAGTCACCTGTGAGGATTGAAGAAGGAAATGCGTATACAAGTCGTGAAGATTCAGGAAGCTGCCAAGAAAGCATAGTCCATGGACGCGTCAGAACTCAAAGTGCTTCAGGGTTATCTGACAATGTACCAGCCGTACTTTTGTCTAACGCAACACTTGTAGATGACACACAGAGGAAACAATTGTCTGATCTCCTTCTTAAATACGCTGATGTTTTCTCCGTCGATTCTCAAGATTTTGGAAGAACTTCAACAGTAAAACACAGCATACCTCTCATCGACAACCAACCTTTTCGGCTTCCTTACCGACGCATTCCACCAACACTTTATCAAGCTGTAAAGGACCAACTAGCAACTATGGAGAGAACGGAAGTCATTCGTCGAAGCTGTTCGGCATATGCGTCTCCTATAGTTATAGCTCACAAGAAAGACGGCTCCTTGAGGCTATGCATAGACTATAGACAGCTTAACAGCAGAACCGTCCGAGATGCATTTCCTCTTCCTCGCATTGAGGAAGCCCTAGATGCTCTGGGGAATGCTTCAATTTTTACCACCCTAGACTTAACATCCGGTTACTGGCAGGTTGAGGTGGAAGAGCAAGATAAACACAAGACGGCATTCACTACACCATCAGGACTCTATGAGTGTAACAGGATGCCATTCGGCTTACAGAATGCTCCAGCAACCTTCCAGCGACTCATGACTACCTGTTTGGGAGATCTGAATTATTCCACCTGTCTTCTCTATTTAGACGATATAATTGTCTTCTCTGCCACCTTTCAGGAGCATATTCAGCGCCTAGACAAGGTATTTTCTTGTTTGCGACAACATGGTCTGAAGTTAAAACCATCAAGTGCAATCTCCTTCAAAAGGAAGTCAAGTACCTTGGCCACGTAGTCTCTGCCCATGGTATTGCTACAGACCCAGATAAAATTTCACAAGTCAGAGATTGGCAACGACCTACTACACGCAAAGAACTTCTTCGTTTCCTTGGTTTTACTGGATACTGTAGGCGTTTCATCAAAGGGTACTCAAGTATCGTTGCCCCTCTTTACGAACTGACCTCAGGTGATCCTAGACGAAATAAAAAGGGCAAACGAAAATCGTCACCACCAGCTCCACCATACATATGGACAGCCAAGTGTCAAGCAGCATTCAATACCTTGAAGACACTGATGACAACTGCACCAATACTAGCCTATGCCGACTATAACCTACCGTTCATCCTCCAGATAGATGCGTCTGTACGGGCTTGGTGCCATCCTTAGCCAAATCCAACATGGCCACGAGAATAATTGCCTACGCAAGCAGAGGTCTTTCGCCATCTGAAAAGCGATATCCGGCGCATAAACTGGAATTCCTTGCTTTGAAATGGGCAATTACCGATAAACTGAGGGACTACCTCCTAGGCGCCCAAATACAGGTTTTAACAGATAACAACCCTCTGTTGTATGTTACGACCACAGCGGTTGGACGCCACAGGACAACGCTGGGTTGCTGCGCTCTCTCAGTTTAATTTCTCCGTCAAATACAAGCCAGGGAAGAACAATGCGGCTGCTGACACTCTTTCAAGGAAGGACAACCCAGAACCAAATAGAACATCCATCGAATTCAGCAAAGACGCCGTAACAATCCCAACCGATGTTGTCAATGCTATATGTAATGGCTACCAACAAGAGTCCCCCCTCTTCATGGAGCGTACAGTATCACAATGCCAGGTTACTACCAGACAGCGTGCTAAATTACCACAATCGGAAACAAACACAGACCTACCATCAATTTCTCATAAAGAGTTGGCCATTGCTCAGAGAGATGACCCTCACATCGGAAGAGTTATACTTTATCTTGAGAAAGAGAGACGACCAAACCAATCAGAGAAGCTGCGAGAGCCACCCGGGTGTACACCTTATTTTCGCCAATGGGACAAACTTTGCATGAGAAAGGACATCCTCTATCGTACAAGAAAGTCAACAGATGGAGAAGTCTCATTTCAGTTGGTTTTGCCCCGTCAGTACAGAAATACGGCCCTGACAGGCTTACACAACGATATCGGCCATATGGGTTTTGACAGGACGCTTAACATGGTCCGATCCAGATTTTTCTGGCCTAAGATGGCAGAAGATGTAAAACAATGGTGTGGAAGTTGCAAGAGATGCTGTCTGCGTAAAACTTCAGAAACAAAAGCAAGAGTCCCGTTAGTTTCAATCCACACCAGTGAACCAATGGAGTTGCTCTGCATTGACTTCCTCAAGCTCGAAAGATCTAAAGGCGGACATGAAAATATTCTCGTCATCACAGACCACTTTACAAAGTACGCTCAAGCCTATCCCACCCGCGATCAAAAGGCAGACACCGTGGCGAAAATATTATGGGAAGATGTTATTCAACACTACGGGTTTCCACGACGTATACATGCTGACCAGGGACGCAACTTTGAGAGTCAATTAATTCGGGAGTTATGCAAAGTTTCGGGATCCAGAAGAGTAGAACCACAACCTACCATCCTCAAGGGAATGGACAAACCGAAAGGTTTAACCATACTCTCCTCAACATGCTAGGTACTCTAGAAGAAGATCAAAAGAAGAATTGGAAACAGTACGTTGGTCCCATGACACACGCCTACAACTCAACCAGACACGACTCGACAGGATACGCCCCATTTTTTCTAATGTTTGGAAGACACGCCAATCTGCCGATCGATCTAATGTTTGGTCTCGGAACAAACGATCAGGACCAACCAACCTATGACGAGTTCGTAGAGAACTTAAGAGACCGCCTGCAGCACGCTTATAAAACAGCAAGTGACGCTGTAAGAAATGCCAAGAGCAAACAAAAACGACTATACGACAGAGGAACTCGAGAAGCACCCCTTCAGCTAGGTGACAGAGTTTTGGTCCAAAACAAGCACGTTATAGGGACTCAGAAACTAAGAGATAGGTGGGAACCAAATCCGTATATTGTCATCTCAAAGCAACCTAATCTTCCAGTATACACAGTCCGCTCACTGGAAAGTGGAAAAGAAAGAAAACTCCATCGAAATCTGTTAACTCCATGTATGTTTCTGCCGATGGAACAGAGCAACCTACAAAACAACGAAAAGCCTAAAGACAATGAAACAGACGAGCAACTTTACACTCAACACGACGAACATACTAAAAATAATTCGATTCAAAAAGAGACGGAGGAAGAGCCAGAGGAAGAAATAGACATCGCCTTTCTGCCAGTAGCCATTCAACCAGAAATGGAAACTGGACAAAAGCCTCAACATATAACTTCACCCTTATTGTCAACCGTTGAAGACTTCTCACAGGGCCCTTCAGTCTCGAACCCATCTCAGGTTACTTCCTCAGAGCCAGAACATGACACAAGAGATATCGAACAATCAAGGGGCGTCACCACACAGTCACAGTTAGATGACGTCATTGACATGCTCTCGCCTGAACATCTGACTGAAAGCATAATAATAGATACAGAGGAGACTGGTAGACCAAAGCGAATAAGGAAACCAGTAGTTAGGTTCACCTACAATTACCTTGGTCAAAACAAATTGCATCAAGTAGTAGAAACCTGCAAAACAAAACCAGCAGAGATTTCCTATAGGAATAGATTAGAAGCAGGAAGAAGGATTTGGGCAAAATGGAGAAGTCCAGAAATGGCAAAGACACGAAGAAATGTCTATCTCCGATTAGCCGCAAAAGAGTAATATTTCGTTTGACCTTATAGCAAGTGTAATTCTTATTGTAGTAATGAATTTATAAAATTTATTGTGTAGTAAAACGTAAATGAAATAACTTGACAGTCAAAGTTGTTTTCTTTCGATTAATAATGGTGAATCACGCGAAGAACCATCGTATTTTTGTTTTAAGTTCCATAGTAGGTAATTTTTCTGAACTCTGTATAATTAATCCTAACAAGACAAAGGCGCCTGTCAAGTTTTGTTCATTAATAATAGAGTATTGCAACGGATCAACAAAACACAGACTTTTGCAAATAATTTCTGTATAGTTTGTATAAGAACAATAATAATGGTTATGTGTATTATAATATCTATGTGTTTAGACAAAATGTCTAGGATGACATTTTTTTAAGCGAGGGGACAATGTGACAGTGGTAAAGTAATTCCCCACTATTTTTTGGTTTATAATTCTCGTTATGTTTAAATAAGGATCTATTTTTTATCTAACTATTCGTGTTTATTATTCATCCGCCAAATCTCATTAATATTCAAACTGCTTGACGCCACCAACGACGTCCTGCTCACAACCCATTTTTCCGTTAGAGACGAATCACCATTTTATATTCTCTTCGTCTTATTCACAGGTAATAATAATTTCTTTATTTTATCTCTTTAATATTGCATAATTATTATACTTACCGAGTGTATTTTCACTAAATACTTTACTGTAAATCTTCCATTTAAGAAAATACCCGGAATCTGTATTTTCCAACATGTCATGAGTATAGTATTGAATACCTTTAAATTGTATTTAATACCTCTAGCTTTGGTTTATTATTCGCAATTGATATCTTATGCATTTAATCAAGGTTCAAACCAAGTTTCCCTTGTTATTTTTTGTAAGTTTTATTCCGTCTTAGCCATTTATTCCATAAAAAAGGTGCAGCGGCAAGATGGCGGCCGCACCGAGGTTTTCATGAAATGAAAACTAAATCAAATCACTTATTTTGTAAAGTGTTATTTTGTAAATTATGTAGTACCATAATTAGTCACTTAAGTAAGTTAATTGATTTTGATAATGATTCGGACGTGATTTACATTTATTTAGAATTGCATATTTATTATAAGAGGTAATTTGTAAATAATTTTACGTTTAATTATTGTAATCTGACAACCCATTTTTCCGTTAGAGACGAATCACCATTTTATATTCTCTTCGTCTTATTCACAGAATAAACTACTGAACCTTGGAAAGCCGTCTTCCTCATTTATTTTGTTCTCAAATCCCGAGTGTCACATATATATATATATATATGGGGATGCTGCGTAGCACTGTAGAACTTAGAAAATGTGAATAGTAAAGGTGAAACAGTGCTCACCGGATAGTTATACCCGAGCTTTCGGTGCGATGCACCTTCATCAGGGGAATTAAGGCTTGTTGTGATGAACCGCGGGTAGAACAAACGCGGTGAACTCCACGTTCATCCCGTCAGGGTGGAGCGTGCCAAGTTTGAACATCACACGCTGTTCTAAAGATCGGCGCTGAGTATCTGACGATGCCGTGGAAACAACGCAGACGCTCATGTCCTTTGTGGAGTGTGATGGCACGCTGAAGTGTTGGGCGACAGCCAGACCAGGTTGTTTCAACCGAACGCTACGGAGATGCTCCGTGAAACGATCGGCCAGACGGCGCTTAGTTTCGCCAATGTACAGCAAGCCACAGCGAGTACACGAGATACAATAAACAAGATTAGCAGTGGTACAATTGTAGTTGCAGCGGATGTTGAAATGGCCACGAGGACCAGTAATGGAGGATGTTTCATCAACATGTGTGCAAGTTTTGCATCTTGGACGCTTGCAGGGAACAGTTTTGAAGGGGCCGTTGTTTGTGCTGCTAGGTGTAGGGCTGTCAACTTTCTCAATGATATCGGAATCTTCCAATCACTGAAGTTCTCGTTCAACATCTTTACGAGAGTGGAACGGTATGCGTCTGTGCCTTTGCTGCTTTGGTTTCACTTCAGGATCGATGTGAAGAGAGATTTTGACATCCCTGATTTTACCAATTCCGGTGAACAGGTTGCTATACTGTTGCATTATCCAGTCATGGGACATCTTACCATTGTCAGGTACTGTCGATGGCTGTTCAGGGACTGGCTGAACATTACATATGACGTGGTCAGAGTTTAGGGCGATTAGCTTCAGCTGTTTTGCAGTTGTGAAGGATAACAAGTTACACGTATTGGTATTTACCCCATAAAACTCTGCAGAACAGGAGTTTGCACCAACTGTGACATCAGCGATGATTACACCCAATATAGGCAACGGGGTCTTTGTACCATAGGCAAATACTCTGGAAGTGGGCTTTTGCATTTGGAACTTTTTTTCACTGCATTGAAGGAGATCAAATGCCTTGGAGTCAAGGACATTGACAGAAGCTCCAGAATCTATCATAGCCGTCATGGTAGTGTTGCCAATTGTGATCTTACATGTGGGCAGATTGGCTGTGTGAATGACGTATGCACTAACGTAGTTTGCAAATATGTAGTGAACATCAGAATCAACATCATTCTCGATGGAGTGTACTGTCTCGCAGGATTTAGCGGAACGACAGACTGAATCAAAATGATTCATTTTCCCACAGTTACGGCACTGTTTGCCTTTTGCTGGGCAAACACCCTTGTGTGGATAGTTGCCTCCACAGAAGTAGCAGATACGCTTTGATGATTGCCGCTGTCTGGATTTCGATCTCGGATGACTCTTTGATGTGTGTCGTTGTCTGGACCGACGGGGATGTGGACTGACTTTGTCACGTCTGCTTCGGGTAGCATCGGTACTACTGATGGCATTTGCAGCTTCTTTGGCCAGCTTCAACAACATCAGCTTCCCTTTGACTTGTTTCAAGTGCACGGCCAGTGATAAGCAGTTTGTCAAGAGTCATGGGCTCATGCAGTGCTCGTCTTCTTAGGCATTGAGATTGACCATTTAGGATGATTTGAGCACAGATTTCGTTGTCAACATCTGTAAATTCGCAGGTCTGCGAGTTGCCTGGTGTGATACATGTCAAGTGTTTCAGTTTTTTCTTGTTTGGCCTGTCTAAATTGATAGACCTTATATGCTGTGTTGCATCGTGGAGTGAAGTATTTTGTCAAGGCTTCTGCTGCTGCCTTGTAGTCATTGGTTTCCCCAACATTATCTAATGTTTCAAACACTTCATCAACATCTGTTCCTGCATAGTGCAACAGCAGGGCACGTTTTCTTGTGTCATCTTATAATGTCCATGGCTATCATAAGTCTCTCAAATCTCTGTAACCATTTCTTCTAACGTGGGCCAGCATTGCCATCTTGATGGATATCGAATTTTGGAAACGTGGGTAGTAGTGCCATGATTGATTATTGTGGATAGCGTAGTCGTAGTATGGATGGCAATTACGTTGACTAGTAACGATATGGGTTTTTATCAGTTCACTTTTCCATTTTGTTTATGCACCCTTATGTTGAAGCAGATTGCTACTCACCCCAGGATCACGACTGGTTTGATTGCTGATCTAATCCTTTGATCCTCGTCGCCAAAATGTGGTGTTCGATGATTTGAGGGAGTAAAAGGCAGAGAGATTGACTAGTAACGGAACATGTGATTTATTCATTCACCATCTTAGATCTGAGTAACTTCTGGTATCACAAACAACAGAGGGCGCTGTTCAACTACTCTACAGAAGATATCGTCAATAAATCTCCACCATACTAGACGACGGTGGGGGAAAGAAGATAGCAATTCGTCTTCAAGGTCAGACATAAACAGATTAGCGTACATGTATGATGGTGCCATCTTAGTGCCCATTGCTCAATATATATATATATATATACATGTACATGTATATATTGTTATATATATATATAATATATATATATATATATAATATATATATATATATATTTAATATATATATATATATATATATATATATATATATATATATATATATATATGAACAGGTTCATGAGCAAAGAAAAATTGGCTGATGCCGTACTCGAACCCGCGACCTCTCGATTATATATATATATATATATATATATATATATATATATATATATATATATATTTGTAATACTCTAACTATTATTTGTTTAAAGTTGACATTGACAAGCTTCTGCTTATTATGTCCCCGTCTTGTTTTCTCTGTTTTTTCTTATACTCTGTGTTGTACGTGTTATAAATATGTCCATCAATAATGTATCTGGTGAATGGAAATAAATGTAAAATTGAATTGAATTGAAATATTTAGTGAATATTTTACATTCCTTTCCTGTTAATTCATCATTCTGCCTTTACAAAATTATATTTAGTTGTAGAGATATACATGGAGGTTCAATGCTGGATCATACTCAATGAAATGGATCCAATCCTGCAAGCTTGATATCAGGATTATGTTTATCATGCTTGCAGAATCCAGTGTAAATGTAGTGTTATTGTATTACATTTGGCTGAGAAAAAGGGAAAGAAACTTTGCTCGATAACAGGGTCATTGTATTTATTTATTTACTTCGACATTTCTGTCACGAGTTGTGGAAAAGGTTTCATAACCCATATAAGAATTCACAATCGCTTAAAATATTAAAACCAGGTAAGAAATATAAGATTATAAAATACATGTGTAGAATATAAAATGCTAAACAACACACAAAACTAAACGAGCACAAGCAAAATCAAGCCAAAATAGAAAACAATTTGGCAAAACTAGAGAAACGCAGTCAATAGGATATTACATGTAATTGCAAACATTACGAAATCAAGTGGTGTAATAAAAATATTAAAATTAAAAAATTTTCATTAAACATTAAAAATTAAACAGCAAGTGTAATATTAATGTAAATAAATTAAAAACCTATATGAACTAAGTTAAAAAATAATCCATAAGTGAAGACTTAAAGATACTTAAAGATACTTAAAGAGGCACTTTGAATAATATCGCCCGGGGTGGCGTTCCAATCATTAGCAGTACGAACAAAATATGACTTCATAAAATAGTCTGTTTTAGCAAAGGGAACCTGAACTTTAAAAGCATGGTCATTACGGGAAATTCTATTTGGAAGACTGAATTTACAAAGGCTACTGGCATCAATATAATTGTTCATTATTTTATAGGCCATAACAAGTCTCAGGTACTTTCGTCTATTTTCTAGGGACGTCCATCCTAACTGTTGTAATAAGACATTGTATCCAGATACCCAATCCCTACAAACCATTCTGGCACAACGTTTTTGAACGCGCTCAAGCATGGCACAGTGGGAACTCCTATGAGGGTCCCAGGCCACGCTACAAAAGTCATGTTTCGGCCGAATTAGTGATTCGTAAAGCCGTGTTTTTATTTGGCCAGAGCAGTTTGTGGAGGACCTTCTAATAAAACCTAACATTTTATTGCACTTATTGTACATTTCATTACACTGGTCATTCCAGTTTAATTGCTTGTTTATCATCACTCCCAGGTATTTTTCACGATCTGTCTCCTGCAGTTTCTGGCCCTGTAGAAAATATACGTAATCAATGGGATTGCGTTTTTTCGTCATCTTCATAATTTTGCACTTGGCGATGTTAAAGTCAAGCAACCACATTTTAGACCAATCGCCTAAAACTTTTAAATCATCCTGGAGAACATTACAGTCTTCTATAGACTTAATTAGCCGATAAACAATACAATCATCGGCATATAATCTAATAGTAGATTGCACATCCTTAGTTATATCGTTAATAAAACAATTAAAAAGAATAGGACCAAGGATTGTCCCCTGGGGGACACCTGATTTGACAACACTCCAGTTGGAAAATTCACCATTAAGAATGACTCTCTGCGTTCTAGCTTTGAGAAAATTCATGATCCATTTCAGGTTACGATCACCAAGGCACAAACTTTAGTTTCTCATAAAGGAGAATATGTGAAACGATATGTGAAACGGTATCGAAGGCCTTGGAAAAATCAAGAAAAGCAATATGAACGCTAGAGCCAGATTCTAAGGCGCTACTCCAATCATGGATTGCGTCAAGTAGTTGGGTCTCACAGGAGCGTTTCTTTCTAAAACCATGTTGATTATCATTAAAGAGGTTATTGTTATTCAAATGTTTGGTGAGGTGATTGGAGACGATTCTTTCAAGTAGTTTGCTTGTGACTGATGTAAGGGAAATAGGTCTGTAGTTTGAAGGGTCATCCTTTTTACCCTTTTTAAACACTGGACAGACATTTGCCTTACGCCAGTCTTCGGGAACTTCGCCGGTGGATAAGGAAAGATTAAATAACATGCAGAGAGATGGGGCGAGTGGCTCAGCACCTTCTTTTAGAATTTTAGGGGCAATGCCATCGGGTCCTTGTGCCTTATTCACATCGATGTTTTTCAATAGTTTACAGACTTCATAGACACTACAATTTATATCGCTCATCACAGGAATGTCATATCTCTCCGTTGTAGGAATTCTAACAGGGACTTCTGTTCTAAAGACAGAATTAAATTGGTTATTTAGTATCTCCGTTTTCTCTTTATCATCTGTAATAATATTACCATTTCTTTTGAGACACTCAGCCCTAGTAGTCACATTCTTACAAGCTTTTACATAATTCCAAAACTTTTGGGGATTTTGCTTGACATTAGCAGTTGTGCACGTTACATACTCGGCGTGGCTTTTATGCAGCCTATTGTATTACTTTAAGGGAAGATAAATTATATTGGTATTTGGTTATATAGTGTTTAAGAAATATATCATGAAACTAACCTGTGAAAATTTAATCAGGATAGGTATTCAATATTTTTGAGAAAACGAATAGTTATTCTGTTTTTACGTTTTTCACAAAAAGTAGCCAACTTTTTGTAAATACAACAATTTGTGTTTTTCAAAGGGCTACTTAAAAACTACAAGGAGGACTAGTTCAATTGAGTTGTTACTGGTCCTGCTGGCTACTATAAAATACAACTTTATTTCAACCCTGCAGCATAATTGCTATGTGTACCAACTTTACATCAAGTAATTTTTGAGACAAAATTACTTTAATAATCTGGTAATTACCAAAGTTGTACTTTCCCTTTAATACTGGTAGCCCAGATGAGGTGTTTTCCTTCACAATTCTTATGTTTTTGTAGCAGGACATGGTTATACCATTTTGCTTCTTACACAAATTACAATGGATCACCGTCCCTGGATACATGAAGCCGGGAAGGAAGTTGATCTTTCTACAAGTCATGGACACAATGGATATTTACACAATATGTACAATTTAGTGATCATTTTAATTTTGTTTTACCAGGTATATTTATATTGCATCTAACACTGTTGGTACACTGACTGTTTATGAGCGGCAGTCAAACAACTCATTGATACCTCTTCAGGTAAGAACCGGTATTCAGCATATGGAACTTGCTTGTACCCATTGCCTTAATTATTGAATTTGTTGTACCTGTATGAAGCTGCTGAAACTCGACAGTAAAATTATATTAAGTACAAAAATTAGCCCAAATTGTGGTTATAGTAACATCTCATTATTGCTTTTATTTAAAACAGCATCAGTGACAAGTGTGATGACCAATGGATGAAATTAATCCTAACCTCTTACAGGCATTTCACATGTACTATGCTGAATGCAACACTATCCAACAACAGTAAGTGTGCAGCCTGCTCAATGTAACAAGACTTTTATTTTTGTTGCATCTTATTGCATTGAGCAGGGTTAGGGTTAGAAAAAATGAGGGCAATACCTTTTTTGACAAAAAATTCAATAAATTACCACAGCAATAGATATTGTTGAACTTTAACATACCTACTAAGTTTCATGAAAATCAGCTGAAGATGAAAGAATATGAGGCCCTCATATTCCTAGGTCTGACAACACAATAGGGTTAAAGAAATCCTTAAATTTTAATAGCTGTTTATCACTTGAGTATAACAACCAAAGTCCCTGTGTGGAATTGGATGCATTGGCATGTGCGCGTTAGGGTGTGTGCTGATAAGATTTGAATTTATTGTGCACATCACTACAAGTTTCAGCCACTTCACATTGGTAAGAATTCAACAAATTAGGAATTAACATTTCTGAGTAGCAACCAAATTTAAGCATTTTGGTGAGATGGACTCCATCTGTGTAGTGACACAGACAGCGTATTGACTTAGTTTGTGCCCAGTACCCAGTACCAGTACGCAGTGTCATTGTAAACAGTGACTGAGAAGGGATGGGTTAATGGTGTTACTTCATAACCACTGTGTAATCTTACTGAAATGGATTCATTAAGTGTATTGAATGGAATTGTTCAGTCTTACATATTCTGTATTATTGTCAAATAATCAAATTATACACATTTATTAAATCTATTGATATGATTAGGTGATTGATTTAGGAACAAGGCCAGACAACATTTATGTACACCCAACATCAGGAGATCTTTGGATAGGTTGTCAACCTATTGGCTATCAAGTTATGCAGCACTTCAAGGATTTCACTCAACTGTGTGCATCACAGGTAAACAACATTTACATGTATAACCCATCAAAAGCAGTTGTTTTTCATGGGTTTGTTGACAATGGTTGTTTTTTGATGAGTGAATGGCATGAGTGCTCACCATATAACCCCAGTGTCAAATGTTGACCATTCAGACACCCCCTTCTTTATAGTTTAGCCTATTTCGCTCCACTGCTGAAGGAAGGCCTCTTCACCAATCTTTCACTGCTCTAGTTCCTTTGACAGTTGTTGCCATGTTTTTCCGCCGTAGTCTCTGATCTCGTCTCTCCACCTTGTCTGTTGTCGGCCTCTCTTTCTGACTTGTGTTATTGGAATCCAGTCTGTAAGTTTGTCTGTCCATCTGTTAGGTAAGACTTGTAGCTTTGCATGGTGAGGAGGATAAGTAAGACTAATTGCAGTGATGCCATGTGAAATTCTCAATTGAGTAGTAATTAGTTCTGAAAAGAACTGGATGTACCTTTTCAGAACTAATTACTACTCAATTGAGAATTTCACATGGTGTCACCGCAATTAGTCTTACTTGTCCATCTGTTGTCATGTCTTCTGGTGAGATGTCCAGCCCATCTACATTTTCTAGTTTTGATTACAGTATGTCTTGTACTTTTGTCTTCTACCTGTCTTCCCTTGTAACACTCACCATTATCCTCTCCATGGCCCTTTCTGCGACACACAGCTTATTTTCCTTTTTTTTTATTGGTACCAGGTCTCCGCACCATAGGATATTACTGATACTGATGCATTGGTTGAAGACCTTCCTTCTTAGTGACATTGGGATATCTCGTATGATGAAGCTGTTTTCTGAATTAACCCATGCCAGTTGGATTTTCTTTTCAAGTGTAATCTTCTTTCCCAAGTAGATGTATTGATTTACCCGCTCTAACATTTACAGTTATTGATGTATTGTTGACAATTCAATTTATTCATCCACAACAAATGGAAATTTGTGCTGTCGTCAAAGCTCACAAAGTTGAGGTAAAAATATTAATACAATAAAATTATAATAGTAAGCATAATGCCTATATACATTTGAAAATAATAATAATGAAAGACAATAATGAAAAACATGAAGTTCACCTCATCTCCTGCCCCCCCCCCCCACTGACCCCCAGTTAAAATAAACTATCTGACATTCAAAATACGGATGGAATATGGTACAAATGACTTTAAAAATCTTCTGTTGTGGTTCTGCACATCAAACTTCTTAACCTCCTACAAGACCTCATCTGTTCATAAAAACTCATGTAGTGGGTGGGTGTTATTAATTATAATGGAAGTAGCCTTGGTTAAAACTCGATCATGACAAATTGCACTTATGTCCTGTTTTGCCAGATCGCCTTTTTGGCACCACTAAACCAAACACAACAACTGTACAAGATACCACTCTCAATTACTGAAGTATAAAAACGACTGATGATAGTTTATCAACCCTGAATGATTTCAGTTGCCTTAGAAAGTATAGACGCTGTTGTCCTTTGGAGACCAGTGATTTACAATCTTCTGACTATGATATATTATCATCAATGGTTGTGCCTAGATACTTGTAGGAATGAACAATATCAATATTGTTGATTGTAACTGAGTCAAAAATCATCTCTTTGGTCTTTCGAGCAGAGCTGCCAACCAGTACGATTTTGTGGTATTTCGTACGATAATACGATTAAAATACGACACTACGATATACATGTAAAAAAAAATACGATTTCTTAAAAAATACCAACTAAAAATTTATATTGCCTGGTTACTACTTCTTTCCGTCCGTGCGCACAAACCTTACGGTATTTTTCTGCAGGAGAAAACAAAGCTCTAAAAGCCGGAGAAAGGCGCGAGTTAAGTTTCTTGTAGTCGTTACCGATCGCACCCACTGTTGATGAAACAAAGTACTGGCTGAATTTCTACTTGGCAGCCTAACGAATTTTCCTATTGGCTGAATTCCGACATTATGTAGGAATTCAGCCAATAAAAAAAAAATTAAATGTAGTACATATGCCGCGTAACAGATTTTCCTATTGGCTGTCTGCCTTCGAACCTAATTACCATGCACGCAAGCGATTTTAATGTGGGTTTCCCAGTACTACTTGGGTACCAATTGATACACGTGTTTACAACACGTTTTGGTTTTATGGGCACAAGCGGTAAGCCAATTTTTCCGTCTTTTTACGTCAACTGGAATAGCGTTTTAACGTTTGTTTGCATTTATAACAACAGCAAAAAGATCGTTTTTTCTCGTCTAATGTTGGCATTTGTTATGCAAGATATAATGAAGGGCACGGCAATTTATTGCCGTGAAATGTCACAGTGATTTTGGGGGCATCGCAGCAATGGCACAGACCGACGGCAATTTCGAGGCCTGCATGTGTACTGAGTGTACGTTATCGCTCGCATGCGTGCACCACGTGTTGTGTAAGTACATGTACGTGAGTGTGTACTGTACTGGCTGTGCATGCAGCGTATGTTGGATGGCCACCTAATCTATGCTTGTGATTCGTTTGTTTATTAAGAATATGATTTTTGTGTTAAAAATAGTATTTTTTGGGATTGTGAATATGATTTTTTGTCTGCTGGGGTTGGCAGCTCTGTTCGAGTGTTCGACTTTATCAATAAAATTATCAATACACCATGTAACAAAATGCTGAATGGAATTTCTATATAGTCCAGTTCACTGTCTTTAAGAAAGCCGACAATCACAGTGTCACCAGCATATTTAAAAATGCTAACATTATTTGAGTATGAGATGTAGTCGTTTCTATATAAAATAAAAAGCAATGGTGAAACACACCCTTAAGGGGCACCAGTATTCATTGTTGTTTATGTTCTGATATAGTACTGTTCCCTTGTACTCGCTGAGTCTGATCCTTAAAGAAGTCACTGATCCATAGAATGAGAGATGGATTGACATTTAGGTTTTGCAGCTTCTCCAATAGTCAGTGTGGTTGGATTGTGTTGAATGCTTTATGAGAAATCTATGAAGGTAGCCCGTGTGCATAAACACCCAATTTTATCAATGTGTTGTTGGATAGCATTCACCAGACACAGGACTGCATCATCTACAGATGTATTTGGTTGATAGGCAAATTTGAATTTGTCAAAGCGATTCACTACTGGCTGGAGTAGGAATCTCGTGATAATTCTCTTCAAACACTTCATTGTCAGTGAGGTTAATGCAATTGGCCGATAATTATTTAGCTCAGGCGGTCTTGCTCACTTAGGTACTGGAACAACAGTAGCAGATTTCCAGCAGGATGGAATTGAATGCAAGTCCGTTGACTGTTGGAAGAGAACTGAGTAGGGCACTGCCAGCTGTATGGCACATACTTTAAGAACCCGACCACATATCTTATCCGGGCCAGCTGCTTTGTGTCAAGGTCTTGCATCATACTTTTCAGCTCTTCTGTGTTGTGGCTAGATATGAGAATGTCGTCTGCGAATCTAAGTTAAGGTATTCACCGTCAATGAGTATTCACTTCTCGCTCCAGTCCAGGCTTCTGTGAATAATTTTGTTGAGATAGTATCACCTTGCCTCACCCTCTGTTGATTGGTATGGGATAAGTGGTAGCAGTGTCCATGTGAATGAACTCTTGCCATTGGGTCTTTGTATATTGTCTTGATGTTCTATGGTGTCAAAAGCTTTCTCATAGTCTATGAAGCCTAGGCAGAGATTGAATTGATATTCTGTTGCTTTCTCTATCATTTGACTAAGGGTATGGAGGTGATCAGATGTTCAGAACCCACAGCGAAACCCAGCCTGTTCCCTTGGTTGGTTTTCATCAAGCTGCCTTTTGATTCTTGCTACATGTAGGATGACCTCGGTGAAACATTTATAGATGTGAGGAAGAAGGCTGGTTTGTCTATAGTTCTTTCATGTCCCCCTTTTTCAAGATCAAAATGACTTTGGATTCTTTCCACTGGCTGGGTATCTGTTCTGTTTTTATGATCTTGTTAAACAAGGCAGTTATGGTAGTGATGATTTCGTCTCATCCTAGCTTCTTATCTGTAGTTTCACTGAGTTCCATCTGTTGCTTTGATTGTATACATAAGTTTTCTTCCTGTTTCCAACTTTCTGTTGATGACCTTTGTGCCTTTTGTTCTTTCTAAGGGTCTCTTTCACCATTGTTGTTGTGTTTTCTTTTGAGTTGGCACCTCTTTTTTTCTGGTGGTTTTGTTTAGCTTTGTATGCTCAATGTGATTGTATATCGACTGTTCTCTCAGGGGTTTGAATGCTTATTTTGCACTTAATAATAATAATAATAAAAATCTTATATAGTGCCATCTCCGTCAAATTTACGCTCAAGGCGCTTTACACTAATACAAATAAAATATAGAGAAAAAAAAAATGGTTTTAAGGAGGTAAATAAAGAACATTAAACACTTGTTATTCAGTTGGCAAATTTCATCTTTTCCCGCCATTGTAATGTTTGCCATGTTCTCAGAAGTTTCCATAATGATATCGGTATTAGCTGTTGGTAGGTTTCATCAAGTGCTTGGTCTTCTATTAAATTCAGCAATGGATCAAATCTGTTTGTCAGTTGTATCCTGAATTCAAGCTTGTGATATTGAATTCAGTAGTCTTTCTATTACTTGGATCAGAGAAAGGGTCGTATGCGTTTGTGGTTTGTAACTCCTTACCTGTTAACCCAAGTCATACTAGACTCCCCCTCTGACATATATGGGGAGATCAGATCCCCTTGTCAAATTGATGTGGGAGAGATGCCTGACTTAACCACTTAGCGGCCTCTGACTACATGTTGAAATGACTGCCTTCATGTATACTGGTCTTCATTACAATTCTTTCATCAACAATATCCCTGCATGACATTTGCTTTGTAGCTGGGGATGTACCCTGGCTGGCGGTATACATCCCTATCTACAAAGCAAATGTTATGCAGGGATATTGTTGATGAAAGAATTGTATTGGCAACCTTATTTGTATCAGTGTTGTTGGGACCAGCATTGAGTGCATGCAATCTTGGTTCATTAGCACCAATTGCTATATACTCACTGCATTGGACTTATAGATCCTTAATCAAAGCAAGTTAATAACAACTGATATGTTCTTATGTAATTTACAGATTTTACGTGTCCAGCTGAAACCTAACAGTGCAGTGGAATCTGAGAATGCTGTGTTCTCAGTTGATATCAGTGAAGCATATGTTGATGATGGTAGACAGGTATCAAGTTCTTCTGTAGCTGCCTTCTATAATAACCAACTACTCATTGGAACCGTCACCCATAAGCTGGCACATTGTCATGTTTTATCTTTTTAAATTTACGAATACTGCTCGAAAGTAAAGGGGTTGGGAAATACTGTATCATGATTGTATAATGCAAATTGTACAACATGGGTTGAGTTTGACATGGTGTTATTACTTTGTGTCAGGGAGTAGTTTGACAACATTACTACTAGCTTTTACCAAGGGCAGGTCAACTGTCATACATTGCATTTTGTTTTGCAATTATCTCATAAATATTTTAATAAATCTAAAATTTGGTTACTTGTAGTTTTGTTTTGTCAATCTTGATAAAAAAAATTGTTAATTTTTGTTGATTGTTGATTCAATAGAAACCACTCAATCAGCATAACAAATTTTTTATTTTCTACCCACCCAAAAAAAAGCAAACAAAAAGGGTAAGGACATTCCCCCAACGATTGTAAGGTAATATGCTTGTAGTGCCACATGGAATGAATTTCATCCAGCTTTACCAACTTTCTATTACTAATATTTTTGACAAAAAATTTTTAAACCCCAAAATCTTTCCTAAAATAATTGCTAAAATCAACTAAATTGTATAGAGCTTATGGAGGCATGGTACCCATCCTAGACTCCCTACAGTGAGCACCTCTGTTCATTATACAGATCCTGGCTCCACACTTATTTGGTGCACCAAATCATAATCGAATAAAGAATAAGAAAGAAACTGACTCATGCTTGATTTAGCTTTAGTTTTCTTTTCACTTAATATTTCCATATACACATAATCACTGTACTAAACATTTTATCATATTCACATTGTACAATCTGATTGTGAAATATATACCAAAAGTTAAAGTCCATTGATTTCTTGTACTGAGCAGCACTACTGGATGTCACACACAAAGCAATAACTAGAGCCCCTCTGTGTACACGATTTGAAGTCCCTAAACCAAATATCAAACTACCAAAATAATTATTCTGCTCAAAGTGCTGCTATTTTAGAGAAAAAAATAATTTACACCTTTATAATTCCAAAAGGCAAGAGTACTGCTTTGCCCCTCCACCAACCGCCGCAAAATCCTGGTTATGCCACTGAACACGGGTCAAACAAGAACAATTACATATTCACATTTTAGTGTACATATTTTGTCTGAAAGGCCATGTGATGCAAACCAATCAAATAATAATCAATGCATGAGGTATATAACAATCCTTACTGGCTGGAAAATAATCCAACAATACTTTTCAATTCTGATATGTACAAACCTTTTAAATATAACATTTGGGCTTACAGTATTGAGGGCCATCATTAATATAATGCACATTTGACACATCAGTACACCTCCTGTTGAGTGATTTATAATTGTGTATGGTACCCTGTTTTTAGATGTGTTACATATATTTGTTATTCATGAACTTTTAACATTACTTTTCCCATCCTACAATGTACATTGTTATACCATGGTATTAGATAGAATGTCAATGTATTCATTTGTTATCCTGGAAAGTTTGTATAATAGCACAGTGGATATACACACTTGTAATATACACAGTTTATACACCAAGTGCTGTGCAATTTATTCTGCTATAGAAAAATGAAAAAAAATATTTTGTGATATTATCTTGTTGAAATACATTTAAATTTCTGTTATCTCTATGGTTATATGCTAACATGATATTGTATACAATCTTATACCATGGTATATCAAAACAATGGTTGTATGCTGTAATGTGATTTGTTTGGGTTTTGTACACTCACTGGGCCAAAACACACCCACAGCTTGGACTCGTTACCATATGTCCCCTTGGTTGTACACAACTCTACCAACAACATTGTAGACAACAATTGCATAATGTAAAAAACATGTTTGTGGAATTAAGTATACACAATAGAGTGGCTTTTTAGTGGTTTTTTAGTGGCTTGTGTCACAAGAGGGCGATATTTTTACTTACCTTTTACGTCATCACAGCAGAATTTCGACGCCCCAGAACGGAATGTAAAGTAGATGTAAATTAGATGTAAATTATATGCAAACTTTTCGGGCGGTGACGTACGTCACTCATCGAATAAGGTTTCAGCGGGAGATTTGTTTTATTCATGTGCGTTGTGCTGAGAAATTTACTTTGGGTAACAATGGCTCAAGAGGTTAGAAACTCTGGGTATAAATACGTAAGGATATCGAGGGGGTGGGGAGAGAAGACTTAAATCTTGGGAGTGAGCTCGAGTGCGGTAGCACCAGTAGTGGATCAACTGAAGTTTTGATCAATCTTTTGGGACGAAGTTTCCCAGTATTTTCTGGCGACAGCCTTAAAACGTATAAAAGCGTTGGTTTACGCTTTTGAGAGGTAGTTGGCGGTAGCCAAACATTTTCAATAGCCTGGAAAGAGATTTTGCTCGGTGAAAATAGTCTTTTTCTTCAGTCTAGACCCTACATCCCGTATTTATGCCCACAGGGAGCCAGTTTAAACTAAGTTGAATGTTTATTTATTGACGAAGACTTAGCTTTTTTAGTCAAGATTTACTGATTTTAGGGTAACAGATTGGTGTTATTTTTCACTTTGTTAAGATCATAGACAAAAGAATAATCATATTTTCTTTATTCAGCTATTCTGTAAAACTGGTAGCAGATTAGTAATGAACGATATGTATTTCAGTACCTTTTCGAGTTGGGGTTTAGTAGTATGTTAGATGGGGGTTCTGGCTCATTTGTAAAAAAGTGGGCGTGGTTATAGGACACTTACTTAAAAGTGGGCGTGGTTAATGAAATTTGTAAAAAGAGTATGATGATGATGTATGAATGAAGTAGGTGTGAGGTCATCAAAATTTTTGATGACGTCACGATATATTTAGATTGCTGGGTAGTAGTATGGTGTATGTAAAAAAAAGATTATTTGTTTTAGTTGTTTAAAAAAAAGTAAGTTAACAAAATGAGAAAAATATTATCTAGATTAATATTAAAGATGAGTATGACAACTAGATCTATAATTCCTTGCGAATGGCTTTTAGTTGGTAAAACGGTAAAGTGTTGTATACTTAGCTCACCTAATACGGTATATTGTGGCTTACATCGATGGAAACTTAAATGTGGAAAAAGTATACCCGTTGCGTGTCGTCGATGCAAAAAAGGTACAAAAACAGCGATAGGTTTATGTACGAAATGTGCAAAGATATTAAATGTACAAAGTTTTAAGCATGCAAAAGGAAAAGCTATACGTTTGTTTAGTAGCGTAATGAATGAGTTGCTAGAGACAACAAAACGTTTGTAGTGACTAACAATTTAAAAAAAAAAACTTTTTACAAAAAGATTAGCTAAAAAGTAAGTTTAAAAACTGAGAAAAAAAATGAGGAAAAAAAAAATCTTGTTTAATAGTGAAAGAGAGTATGGAAGAAAGAAGAAGAAAATATTTATCGAAATGGACATTGAGAGAATTGAAAGAGTTTACGCGAGAACACAGACTCATAATTCTTAAGAAAAACCCCAAGGGTATAAGTAGATAAACGTTCTTATTACAACACAGTAAAAAATATATAAAATGGCATAAACAAAAGCCATTGTATAAATTAAGTTTAGTTGAATTGATAGATCGTATAGCGGTTGAAAATATTGAGCTACCAGAACGCGGCGCGGGTAAAAGAGCGCAGTTGTTAAAAAAGGAATACATCGCCGCTATTAAAAGGTTTCACGGTCAAGAAGAAGAGTTGAGATTTAAACCACCGAAAAACGGTGGAAGATATTTACGCGAACGAAGAATGGTAGTTCCGTTTAATCACAGCAAAGAAAAAGATTTAAACATTTTTTGGGAAGCGGTAAAACCAAAGATAATTGAAAAATTGACTTTAGACTTGAGAGAATTTAAGTCGTACAAGTTTATGATATATATATACACGTTAAATTACGTAAAGAAAGACCAGACGGTACGATTGATCCTGCCGAAGCAAATTTACATAATAAGCAAATTGTTTTATTGAATTTGGACAGTATCGAAATTATACTCAATACTGTTTTTACACAAATTGTTGAGGCTTTAGAAAAATGGACTCAAGAGGGTAGTGGATGGGAGGTAGATCGTATCGTAGATATGAATATTACTTACGGAAAATATCAACTTTTAAGAGGTGGTTCTTATATCGAGTTACCGGACTATATAAAAAATTAAAAAGCGTGCATTAACGTAAAAAACAACGACGACGATTGTTTGCGGTGGTCGCTTCGTGCTCATCGTTTTCTCGCAAAAAAGAATGTTGATAGAATGAGTAAATACCCTACGGAGGATGGTTTTAATTTTGATGGCGTGGATGCGCCTACGTCGATAAATCAAATTAAAAAAGTAGAGAAACAAAATGATTTGGCGATAAACGTTTTTGGTTGCGAATCAAAATCAATACTAGTTTATCACCTCAGCGATCAACCCGCGGAACTAGATCGTATTAATTTATTATTAATTAATAAAGAAGAAGGAACTAGATCTCATTACGTTTGGATTAAAGATGTGAATAAATTACTTTACGATCAAACGAAACATAAAGAACGTCAACATTTTTGTTTGAGATGTTTACAGGGTTTTTAGACGGAAGCGTTTCTCGAAAACCACGTAAAAATGTGTAAGGGAATTAACGACAGACCGACGACGGTCGTTATGCCGGAAAAGGGTAAAAACGATACGGTAAAATTTATAAATTTTCATAAAAAGATGAAAGTTCCGTTCGTAATATACGCCGATTTTGAAAGTATTATTAAAAAGATTGACGACGTGAATACAACAAATACTAAAAAACTACAAGAACACGTTGTTTGCGGTTATTCGTACGTCGTCGTTCGTTGCGACGGTAAAACTAGCGCCCCCGTTACGTATAGGGGAGAAGATGCCGCTAAACATTTTTTAAATGAATTAGAAAAAGAAGAAGAAAACATTAACGTAATATTTAAAAACTCTCAAAAAATAATAATGACTAAAGAAGATGTAGAATATTACAACTCTACTAGCAAGTGTTGGATATGTGAAAGGGGATTTTTTAAAGACTATGTCAAGTTTAGCAAAGTACGCGATCAGTGTCACATTACCGGTAAATATCGAGGCGCAGCGCACAATTGTTGTAATTTAAAACTAAGTTTAAAACCAGGTAAAACTTTTATTCCGGTTGTATTTCATAATTTACGAGGTTACGACTCACACCTCATTATGCAAGCCGCGAGTCAAACGCGAGGAAATTTAACGTGTATTCCAAACAATATCGAAAAATATATTTCTTTTTCAATCGGGCAACTACGATTTATTGACAGCGCTCAATTTTTACTACCGTCGTTGGATAAACTCGTAAAATCAAACAATTCTTTTCCAATTACTAAATTACACGAATCAGATTTAGAAAAAAATTAATCTTTTAAAAAGCAAGGGTATTTATCCTTACGAATACATGGATAGTTTTGAAAGATTTGAAGAAACGTGTCTTCCCTCGATAGAATCTTGTTATAGTAGTTTAAACAACCAACGCATTACTAAAGAACAATACGAGCACGCGAAAAACGTTTATAACGTGTTTAAATGTAAAAATTTAGGTGATTATCACGATTTATACGTGCGTACGGATACTTGCTTATTAGCGGATGTATTTGAAAATTTTCGCGCTACTTGTTTACGAGAGTACGGTTTAGACCCGGCTAATTATTACACGAGTCCAGGATTAAGTTGGGACGCTTTATTAAAACATTCGAAAGTTTGTTTAGATTTGTTTACGGACGTCAACATGCATTTATTTATAGAAAAAGGTACGAGAGGAGGAACGTGTATGGTAAGTAAACGGTACGCTAAAGCAAACAATAAATACTTGCTCGATTACGATAAAACAAAACCATCGAGTTACATTATGTATTTAGACGCGAATAATTTGTACGGGTACGCGATGAGTCAACCTTTACCAACGGGTAATTTTAAATGGATGACTAGTAAACAAATTGACAGACTCGAGAGCGGGGGATTAACACGTAAGAAAGGATGCATTTTAGAAGTTGATTTAGAATACCCTAAAGAATTACACGATTCTCACAACGCATTTCCACTCGCGCCAGAGTCGTTAACGGTGCCAAAAGAATGGATGTCGCCGTATCAGCTCGAGCTATTAAATAACAAACCCGCCCCAAACGTTGCAAAATTAGTTCCAAATTTATACGATAAACGCAACTACGTGCTTCATTATCGTAATTTACAATTATATTTACAACTCGGTATGAAACTAACTAAAATTCATCGCGTTTTAGAATTTGATGAATCGTGTTGGATGAAATCATACATCGATTTAAACACCCAACTTAGAAAAGACGCAACGAGTGATTTTGAAAAAGATTTGTACAAACTCATGAACAATTCAGTTTTTGGAAAAACGATGGAAAATGTACGAAAACGCGTTAACGTAAATTTAAAGCGATTAAACGATGAAAAAGCAGAAAATCAAATTCGTTCACTCATCGCGAAACCAAATTTTGCCGAGGCTAGGATTTTTGATAATGATTTTGTGGCGATTCACATGCACAAAATAAAACTTGCTCTCAACCGCCCAGTCTACGTAGGAATGAGCATACTGGATTTATCTAAACATTTAATGTACGATTTTTATTACAATCATTTAAAAACAAAGTACGATAACGAGTGCGAGTTACTTTACACAGATACGGATAGCTTGTTACTCGAGATTCGAACGCAAGATGTGTATAAAGATTTATATAAAAACAAATCTTTATACGATTTTAGTAATTATAAACAAGATCATTTTTTACATTCTGAAGTTAATAAAAAAGTAATCGGTAAAATGAAAGACGAGATCGCGGGAACTCCAATTCATGAAATTGTATGTTTAAGACCAAAAATGTATTCGATACTTTTACCTGATGGAAAAGGAATTAAAAAAAGCTAAAGGCGTTAAAAAACAAGTTTTAGAACAGGATATTAAACACCCGCGATATAAACAAGTTTTATCTCAAAATAATACGCTTTATCACCCTATGAATTTTATTAGGCATGAAAAACAAGATTATATACAACGCGAGTAAATAAAATATCACTATCTCCTTTAGACACAAAGAAATATATTTTAAAGGATGGAATACATACTCGCGCTTACGGTCACTATAAAACGCCACAAGCGTAGCTTTACGCTGACGCAGAGTGTAATCGTTTAATCGGTGGATTTTCTGTATTTTGAGGAATAATTTGTAATTCTTCTTTTACAAAACTACGAGCGGGACCCGCGTCTAAATAGTACAAGATGGGTTGATTTGCGGCTTTCATCGTTTTAGCTAATCTATAATTTTTTAGACTCCATGAGCTCTATGATTACCAACCTCGCTTCTTTGAATTTTTACATTTTGTTTACTCATTAATACGTTGACGTTAGACATAAACTCTTTTCCAGGATCAACTTTTAACATTTTTGGCCAAGTTAACCGCGAACGTTTATAATTTTTTTCAAACGCGTTACCGACTTGAACTGCGGTTTTATCAGTTAATGGTTCAGCTTCTTTATATCTACTGGCTTCATCCACAACGGTTAACGCGTACTTGTATGTCTTTTTACCTACGGTATCGTGCGGAAGAAACAATAAATCTGCTTGATGAACCTCATTTGGTTTTTCAAACGTACTATTTGAACTGATTGGTCTTGGAATATATTTAGGATAGGGTAAATAAATTTGCCACAGCGCTTGCTTTTTTATCCATTGTGAAACTAATTTTTTATTTACCTTTGTTTCTTTAGCTAATTTATTGATAGCATCGAGTCCTTTGTAGTATCCTTTCGGACTATAATAAGCGTTTTGTAGCTTTAGTTTAGTTCGCTCATCCATTAACATTAGGCCAAAAAAAAAAAGATGTTGAGTTGCCCTCCACCGACCGACCCAAAAGTGCTGAAATCTCGGGTCGGGTTTTTTTTTTAATTTTTTTTTTACCCCGTCATTCATAGGCCTATTTATTAATGAAACTTACCAATTTTCTTTGTATAAAACATAATACGTTTGATTTGTGAAATTTTCCACTTTTTTACCGGTAAATTTTTGAGTCTTGGCTCAATCTACATGTTTTCAAATCGAATGGCCCGGCCCTCACATGGTGCACTGCCTTCGCACACACTGTGTGCCAACGATTGCGACTCAAATCTACACGTTTTCCAATCGAATGGCCCTCAACGTTGTGCACTGGCTCCCCCGCACTGTATGTGTGTCAACGATTGCGACTCGATGTACACGTTTTCAAATCGAATGGCCACTCACATGTTGCATATTGAGCATTGCACGCAATATGGATGAATTTGCTGTGTCAATCACAGCGAAAAGTACAACAAAAATGCTTGGGATACTTTTATTCTGAAGCAAAATTCCTTGCTGATAGATATACAAATGAAAAACATGGTATGTGGTTTCAGTTCCAATGCATTTCAATCTTAAAATGACAGTCAAGGGAAAAAAAATCCCGACCGACCGACCCCTCAAATATTTTCACTGGAGGGCAGGGGTGGGAGATGACAACCTTCACGTGGTCCACCCTGTTTCAACTAATGTCATCAAACCGATGTATGCAGCTACTAGCACTCTAAGCTGCTCATCATCATACGAAAGAAGTAGACTGGAGGGCAACTCAACAACAAACAAATTTGGCCTAATGATTAGATGCATTTCAGAGATATTTCAGTCATAACTTGGATGCTGTCACAGGTGTTTTAAGGATTAATTTAGGATTAGTTTTAAACCGGTTCATACTCAAAATAAGGATTATTATTTACACTGCTTTCCTGTCATTTGTGTTTATTTACAGATCGAATAAAAAGGTAACTCAGATTATACATTAGTCTGTGTTTATACGATTCGCTAGATTTCTTCTCTGAATTTCTGGTTTTGTAATTCCTGACGATCCAATTATTACTGGCCAATAAGCTCAACTTCAGCAAGGGAGGGATGCTACAAAGGGAGGGATTGCTACACCACTATACTGATCTGATATACTGATCAGTGATTTATAGATTCATCATAATCATTTATATACAAGTTGTAGTGATATGGAGTTATAACATAAATTAATCAGATAATTAATTATTGCTTTAAAATGATTTCCTTGCTTTACGCGCGAGCTGCGTGCGTGAGTTGATCTTTCGAAAATAATATTTTGTTCTAGAATGAAAATAATAATAAGTAAAGAGGTTAAATATGTTTGCTGATGGAATAAGAAGGGAGTTGGAGATTGATCGGGATAAGGAGAGGAACTGATGAGTTTGCATCAGTGACTAATAAAATAAGTGATCGTCAACTAACGTTAGTAATCCTGTCTCACTGTGTGTTTATTCAATCTTTGACTCAATCGATGAACCCCGCACTTCGCACGAAGTCATTTATAATCACTCATACGAGAGAACTTTACAAAAGCATCAACCTAATATTAAACTGGTTACCAGGCTTGGTGAGAAACAGGAAACTACACTCAAAGAACTCTACTCTCGTTTGTGATTATTATGATATGTGTACGTTAGTTGAACAATTAACTTGGCCCTGGATAAAAGTCTTACAGCGTGAGTACCTAAGTAGTACTTAAAAATCCCAAATCGACCCGCGTGGTGTTTAACCAAAAAAACACCTGTATATTAAAAGGTACACAGCACTGAGCAGAGCCGGCTGTACACAACGCGCATATATGAGTGGAACATGTTTTTCATAAAAAATATTAAAAATACAAATATACTAGTCAAAAAAGAAACGCAACACTTGAATTTTTCCTTTAAGTTGTTTGGTAGCCATGCAGTTCATAATGTTCCAGTATTGATGATTTATTTAACCACGTCACAAGCCTTCTAATAGGCTCTTTCAGCGCTCGATACCCATCACTGATTTCCGACATTGGGCGGTTTCCTGATTTTGACGGAACTGTGAATAAAGTCTTACGTAATGATAAAGTCTGGGATTTGTTTGCACATGCAGGTAGTCAGTCTACCCACGTACCCAAAACCTGACTTTGTTTTGCACTGTACGTTCACAGCAGGATGCCACGGCTCTCTGTTACAGACCGAGGGCGTACGTGCGATTGGGATGCTCGATGCAGGTATGGCTGCCTGAGCCGTTGCTAGGGAGCTCAATGTGAATGCATCCACAATAAGCCTTGTGCAAGTGACCCAGACTTTGACCACTGTGCGTAGCGACTGTTACTATGCCACGTGATTCGGGGCAAGCTTTACGGCCGCGCCGGACGTAAACGATGCAACCATGCGTGTTTGAATAGGCCTTTATGTAGTTTTTAAAGAGTTTCGGTGACATGATTTTGCAGGAGTTTCTTTGCAACAAAAGACGAAGTACATGTATTTCCGTGTTTTTTCTAACGTATAGTGGACAATCAAATACGTCAAAACAGCTGCATTAACTTTAGTTCTAAGGAAGTTAAACGTTATTAATGCGTTGATCATTGAGTTATATGTTGCAGGTACCAGACCACGCACCGCTGCAGTATTGTTGGTTTCTAAGAAAAAGCGGAAAAAGCTTGCCCCGAATCACGTGACTGGCAACAGAGACTCGGCTGCTGACATCCGGTCACGAATAGTCTGGTGCGGGCGCACTATAAACTGATCTGCGGTATCAGTGTTACAGGGTTCCGAGCCGATATGTTAATCAACACGCAAAAGGCTTATTGTTGGACTCCAACAACGCTATCGAACCACCGGAAGCACATCTGACCGTCGTAGGAGTGGTCGCCCACGTGTAACGGATGAAAACCAGGACCGCCATATTCGGCTGCAGCACATACGTAATCGGTTCCGAACAGCTCGCCAAACGGCAAGAGAAACTCCTGGCATCCATAACAATCGAGTGAGTGACCAAACCATTCGAAACCGTCTTCGTGCTGACAACCTCAGGTGCCGACGACCGTACAGGGGACCGCAGCTGACAAACGCCCGGCGAGTGGCATGACTGCAGTGGGCCAATCGCCATCGGAATTGGACCCAACGAATGTGGAACGAGGTTCTATTCTCTGAGTCTAGGTTCTGCCTTTCACATAACGATGGTAGAGCTCGAGTCTATTTCCGACCTGCCTAGTGAACGATACAGCGACGCATGTGTGGTAGAACGTGACAGGTACGGTGGGCCAAGCGTGATGGTGTGGGCGGGAATCTCATTCCATGGACGTACAGACCTCATGGTGGTCGACAGTCCCCTCAATGCCCAACGATACAGAGATGAGATCCTCATCCCAGTGGTCGCGCCGTACATGCAGGAACATGAGAATTTGCGTTTGTTCCAACAGGACAACGCCCGACCTCACGTTGCTAGGGTGATTCGGGAGTGGCTTCAGCAGGAGGAAATTGACACTCTACCATGGCCTGCATTTAGTCCAGAGATGTCACCCATTGAACATGTGTGGGATGAACTCGGTAGACGCGTTCATGAACAACAGGTACAGCCCGTCACTCTGAGGACAAGTTAACTGATGCGCTAATGGAACAATGGCGACGGATGCCGCAGGAATGTATTCGGAGGCTGGCGCGCTCAACGCGAAGTCGAATCCATGCGTGCATAGACGCTAGAGGGGGGTCATACACGTTATTAAGACTATGAACTAAGGGACAAATAAAAATGTTATGGATATTTTCTAAAAAAAACAAGGAAAAAAGAAGGTGTTGCGTTTCTTTTTTTGACGAGTACAGTTGTCCAAAAAATCTCATTAAATGAAACCCTTTGTTAATAGAATCCTAGTGTTTAATTGCGTGAATTTTACCTAAGTAGTACTTAAATTTCCAAAATCCCAAATCGACCCGTGATGTTTGACCAAAAATACATCCGTACAACGCACATATGCACGGATATGAGTGGAACATGTTTTTCATAAAAATATTAAAAATATAAATAGTTGTCCAAAAAATCACAAGAATTAAATGAAACCTTTATGAATAGAATAATTGTCTTTTATTGAGTGATAATATCACTTTTATTGAGTGATAAAAATCCCAAATCGACCCGTGGTGTTTGACCCAAAAAAACACCCGTATAAGGTATGTGTATACGGCATTGAGCAGAGCCGTACAAAACATGTTCCACAACTATATAAATAGTTGTCTAAAAATCACAAGAATTAAATGAAACCCTTGTTAATAAAATCCTTGTCTTTAATTGAGTGAATAAAAGTACCAAAGTAATAATGAAAATCCAGTATCCCAAATCTATATAAAATTATCAAAAAGGTCTCAAATACCAGAAGAATGACAAGAAACCCTTGTTAATAGAATACTTTAATTAAAGGAAGTGTGCCAAAGGAGACCCTTTTTTTTAAGTCTCCAATCTATAACATTATACCTGCTAATTTTAGGCATAGACTACCTTACGTCCGTACAACGCACGAGATACACTTAACAGAGATTTTTTTTTAATTACATAAAAGGTCAGGCATTAGATAATCTAGGAATAATCTATCAGAATAAAAACATCAGAACGTGGCAAATGTATGAGCACGAAATGAAACGGTGGCAAAAGGGCCCTAGAAAATGAAATTTTATTAATCGTTTTCATTGTAGCAAGTCTAATTTTTGCAGCGCCCTCATTCGTTTCAGAGCTTTATTTACTTCAGATCCTTGTTCGCGAGAAGCGATCGACTCATGGTGTTTGGAAACTAACTTCAACCAATGGGTGCGGCCATCTGGTGTAATTCGCGTGAGCCTCAAAGTGTGACGTCAGATCTTCGGACCAGGAGGCTCTGAACTCTGATCTTCAGTGCATTTTCACCGATAGGGGGCTTCGATGTGAATAAAGCTGATACTAACGAAAGGTCATCAGACATCTCGACCCTTGCCACAACTCGACCTACGAGACAAACAAGTCGACTCTCGTGACAACTCGAACCTTTATGTGGCAACTCGCCCCCTGTTTTATGGGCGGCCATTGGGGCAAAAAGACAACTACAAAAAATAAAAAATAACAATATAAAAACAAATATAAAACAAACATTGGCAAATATTTGAGTAAAATACAACAATATAAAGGGATGTAAAGACGATTGCCAGAAATATATCAATTGCCAGAAATATATCAATCCCCAGAAATATATCAAACGCCAGAAATATATCAATCCCCACAAATATATAAATCCCCACAAATATATCAAGCGCCAGTAGAGGGCGCTGTGTAGTCTTTCGCGCGTCTTTTGCACATGTGCATGCAAAAGTGCGAAAGAGATCAGACTATAGACTACACCAGTCAGCAGTCTAGATCTATATCTTCTGTCGTCTGAACGTAGGCCTACGTAAGATCTAGAAGTAATGTCCCATCAAACCAGTCCGAAACACCTCTGGCCTGTAACTGCTTGTAGCTTCTCCTTCTTGAACAGACTCTTGCACTATGGATTCTTCTCTTATTGAGTGGACGACACGAAAAGCCTGGAGCAACAGATCTATCAAACCATCTGGTAAAACCGCTTGATATCGCATTGCATCTCTGCAGACACTGTCAATGCGATATTCTGCAATGAATAAATCTGCTTCAGTATCTAACGATGACATTGTCTCCGTAATCCGATGTCTCAAATCAATGTGAATTTGATGTTGAGAGTATTGCCCAAGAAGTCCCTCCGCCATGCCTGAAGAAAAACAAATGCGATGAATAAATTATCATAAATGAGATGATATGCCAAAGCAAGTATGTGATGAAATCATATCAATCATTACCTACTCCACTTTTAAACATCACATAAGCCGACTCAAAATGATGCCCCCAAATTAACATGAAAAGGTTTATAAAACTTTTAAAAATTTAAATGTAGCAAATTGCACAGTCGTTAATATTACAATTGGTGTCTTTCATCTTTCAATTTCAATTCACACCAAATCTAATGCACGGGCGTAAATCCCGGGGGGGGGGGATGGGGGTATATCCCCGACTTTTTGGCCCGGAGGGATGGTCCATATAATCATTCCCCCCCCCCCCCCCCAGAATTTTCCATGATTTGAAAAAAATAGAAGCAACAAAATTTGCAAATTAATTGTCCTAACTTTAAACAATAATAATACAACCAATATTAAAACTCGAATCATTTTAATACACCCTTTGCATTAAGGGCCGACAGCGATAAACGATAACGATACAAAACACTCTCTATTGGTAGAATTCTCGCGCGCGTTATACGTGCACCATACCAATGGTCACATGAAAATTTCTGCATCACCCCCCCCCCCCCCCCCAGTTTTCGATGTGGATTTACGCCACTGATCTAATGTAAATATCCAAATTTTAATTAGTTGAAAACATGTTGACAATTTTGTCGTCGTAGCTCAGGGTGGTCTATGGGACAGGACCAAGAGCTACGATTATCGCAGCTACAATCTTCTTGCAAGCAAGGACCATTGCTCTATTTTTTATGTCTCTGTTTTTTGACACTATTTAAGGGGCTAGGCTACTTGCCTACTTGTAGTAGTAGTTGTACTAGGCCTACATGTACACCACGTAATACAAACTTACAAAGCCCATTAATTCTGAGAATGAGCATGACGAGGCCTACCGATCAAAACTCAAACAAATCAAAGAATAATGGTTATTATGAGGATGACTAATAATTGCATCAGGAAAAAACAATAATATTATTAAGAATAATGGTCTTACTGTGCTGAACTTGAAAATAATGATCAACATTGGATGCCTTCAACGGGGAGCAAGAGCGCCGGTAACCGGTTGCAAAACACTGATCCAATATCCACAGTGCAGTGCAGCTGCGAAGCGAAATCCAGAGTAGAAATCGACTACACAGCTTGATATATTTCTGGGGATTGATATATTTCTGGCGCTTGATATTATTTCTGGAGATTGATATATTTCTTGGGATTGATATATTTCTGGATGGGGACTGATATATTTCTGGGGATTGATATATTTCTGGCGATTGATATATTTCTGGCGATTGATATATTTGTGGGATTGATATATTTGTGGCATTTGATATATTTCTGGCATTTGATACATTTCTGGCGTTATATAATTCTGGCAATTATATAATTCTGGCAATCTTCTTTACATCCCGCACCGTGTGTATATGGCGCGCAACTCGTATAATTACTTCAATATAATGTTTGCAATTGTTATATTTTTTTTAATTGGTTTATTTTACTCAAATATTCGCCAATGTTTGTTTTATATTTGTTTTTATATTTTTATTTTTGTAGTTGTCTTTTTTGCCCCAATGGCCGCCCATACTGTTTTTGCTCGCGCTGCGGGAAGGATTGTGCAGACGATAGAATGCGGCGCAAACCGTGTTATGAATTTGGAATTTGATGAATGAGTTGCCAGTGGGTATTAACTTGAATTGAAATTCGTCAGAAAGGGACCCATGTCCAACGCACAGGCCAAATGGTGTTATTTTGACGGCATTTTCCAAAAATGTTCTTTTTTTTTCATCGGCTTATTACACATTTTTCAAAATATAAGAAGCATGGTTGTCCCAGTCATTTAGGCGCTACAAACCAAGCTTAGATGACATAATTATTTAAATTGTTCAAATGATTTGTTTTCCTTTCTATAATGAAATTAAGGATGTTCTGATTCAGGAAATTATCGGTAAAACACGTTCTGTAATAATTTTTTTAATAATTTTAAATCCATAATTTTATATCTCGCCTTCGTATCGTCCACAGCAGGGGAGGAAAGCCGCCACCGGCAATGGGCATGAACACCTTTTAAAAATGTGTAGGGCCTAATGTTATGCTTTTGCCTATTATTGTCGTTGATTTTATAGGCCTTTTAATGTTTTATTATTTGAATGACATTCATTTTTTATACATTTGGACCCCGGTCTTTTTATTATTATATTTTTCCCGGGGATTAGGTATATTTACTATAACCATGGAGGAAGATAAATATATCCCAAATCTTTTCCCATTGTATATTTTTTATGAATCATATTTTGACAACAGGCAAGAGCGGGCAATTGTGCGTTGACATCCCGTGATGACACCTGTCGCTCACCTGCAAATGCCATGTCACGTGCCGACGACTAAGCTAGTTAGGTCATAAGACAACTCGACCCACGAGACAACTCGACCCATGAGACAACTCGACCCACGAGACAATTCGACCCACGAGACAACTCGACCCTTGCACAATGTTCAAGTTCGACAAGAGCGCGTCCATAAAGCAACGCACCGTCTCATGAATTAACGTTAAACTTCAAGTCATAAAAACTAATTTCACCAGCGCGTGTATTACGGTGAAAATGATTGAATTTGTGCTAGAATTTGAGCCGTACTTGATGCTAGAATAAGTCTAGTTATCAATCTTTTTTCGAGGGAAAACGATGATCCACTTCTAAGCAACGATAAATTGGGTCGAGTTGTCCGTGTCGAGTTGTCACTGGAGGTCGAGTTGTCTCGTGGGTCGAGTTGTCACAAGGGTCGAGTTGTCTTAACCCTAACGAAACAATCCCATTTTTAACGCTAATCATATTGGAAGAGTTAAGTTATTGCCGATCTTGTATACATGTTTGTCAAAGTCGCCAGCAGACCGTAGATGATACACGGCATAGTCCAAGAAATGCATCAGATCTGGGTGAATGTAATGACAAGAGATGAGGTAGTCTGAACAACATTCGGGACCCTGTGACAGAGGGAAAAACACAATATATGAATCAAACCGTTTCCCTGATGGCGTAATTCTAGGAGGCGTTTATTTATCATCCATACTTATTGTATCATTGTGTGAAGATGATTCATGGGACCATTCGTTAACTTTGAAGTAAGTTGTTCAGTGGCAAAAGCCTCGATCGGTGGCTTATAATGACCATGTAAAGTGAATCTTGATCTTCACCTTCATCTATGATTGACCAATGACAGACACTCGTTCCCAACGTCCAGATGGCCTGATGATCTAAATTATTTTGAGAATCAGATAATTCTATAACGATGTGTCCCCTTGGCCCATATACTGAGCAAACACAAATGTAGAATTTACTCCCATTCAGTGTTTTGAATATGCCCACAGTTTTGTTTTGTTACGAATTCGATCATGAATCAAATTTCATATTCTTAATGGAGAATGACGTATTTTTAAGCAGCTAAACTTTAATACCCTCAACAAATATATCCACATGGAAACTTTCGCATACCTTTTGTATATCATACTTCTTGAATTTATGGTACCACTTTGGGTACCTCCCATTCACAAAGTCACTGATAATCATTGGAAGAAATCGTGCTCTCTTTAGTGAGTCTCTTGAATCGCCCGCAACTACGCCAATTTTGTTCAAACACCTTCCCATTCCTACATCCTCGTTCGTATACGTCCTCTTACATACGGTATGATCATCACTCTCAACTGCAAATAGCCTCAATGCCTCTTTACTTAACACATAACCAGCTCCACCACTCATATATCCTGCATTCGTATAACGCCTGAAATGATGTCCGTAATATATTGCCGCACTGCTGTTTTTATCACTGAGGAAGTAACGTAAGTTTTCCACAATGACGTAAGTGTCGTCATCAGTTTTCATGAACCAATCAGCGTCATTAAAATGGTTTTGGTAGATGTATTTGAAAGCTTTGCTGGTTTTGTTCCAGAGGTCGTCACGGCCCTCCGGCACATCAAGAGCAACTGCCGGAAACGAAGAGTCTGCCTTGGTGCTTATATAGAGTGTGACGTCACATCGTGGGCCCCATGTTTCTTTAATGTGGCGGGCTCTTGAGTGTAAAGTGGATGGTGACGTCATTATCCAGCACAGTACTTTCACATTTTGGAAATTGGTAGAATCAGATGCAGGGATCGTCTTGAAAGGTCCTATAGATTATACAAAGAATAATGCTATTAATAATATTTCTAAGACAGTTTCGTCATCCCTCAGTATGGTTCAGCCCTCCTACTCCGATTCCTTGTTTTTCTCAAAATAATTGACCAGACATGCATGGATAAAGACTAAGTAAATAAATGACTTGTATTATGGCGCAGTATATAATTGACCAGACATGCATGGATAAAGACTAAGTAAATAAATGACTTGTATGGCGCAGTATGACATTCATCGCTGGTCATGATAATGGCACCAAAGGACTGTTTAACAATGTTTCTGTCAATTATTTTGCCATGAACCCTGTAAACAATATGATGTTAAAATAGCAGCGTTATTATGCCGTGGTGTGGTTTTTGTCACCTCAGTTTTTGCAGTGAAGCACTGAAGCATCTCATTTGAATGTGAACTGCTTTCCTATAATTATATCATCTAAGGTTTCCCCGGTCAATTTCGGCAAATAACAGCCAATTTCACTTTCATACGTTCATATTAAAGCGATTTTGCCTCTCCAGTTGTTACTGTGTTTTGAATTAAGAATTCAAGCATTCAATTGGACTGTTTCATTATAACCTGTTTTTGTTGTTTGAGTATGTCTTTATGATTTTTATCCTGATTTCTTATTGTCCATTCATTCATTAGTGAACCGTTTTTATACCTTTAAAAATCTATAGGAAACTAAAGTTAAACGAAGTTTAACAAAGTGTCAATTAAGTTGCACAAATTTCACAAATGCCTGCCCAATAATGAATTTGAATGACCAAATACACGCCGCGAAAAGCTCCTGCGAAATTGAATGCTGTTCGAGTAGATTGTTAAATTGGATGGTTATTTTGTTTAAATCGCATGACGCAAGAGTATTATTGCCTACTCATAAAATGAAATTGAATGATGATTTTGAGCAGCATTCAATTTCGCGCGAAACAGAATGACGCAGTGTTTAAATTGGCTGCTTATTTGCTGAAATTGGCCGGGAAAACCTATACAAAAGCAAAAATAATGGTGAAAAAGCGGAACACATGGAATACCCTTATTTTAACAGATTACAAGGAGGAAAGGGCGTGGTCATATAACAGCTCGAGAATTTTTCCAGTTCTTGATTTATTTTATTTGTTTCTAATTGGAAAACATAATTCTATTTTTTAAAAGGAACGTAGCGGTAACTCATATGTTTTACGTTGCCTTTATTGGTTTTCTCCATTTTAAAAGTAGCATTTGAGGCCTCAACAGGAATTTGAACAATGGACAATGCCTGTGTAATTATATTAATTCTGTCGCTATGATAAAATTATCAAATGAACAACAAGGGAAACTTACTTGGTATGTAAATAAATGAACAAAAAGGGAACAAAGACAAAAGAACAAACATTAATTGACTGAGGTTGTCTAAAACATCTACCAACTACGCTATAACCACTAAATAAATTGTATGCGTACAATTTGTTGATACACCGAAATATCCAGACTGGTTATACAAATCAATAAAGTATCACTTCTTGTATAGTTTTGCATGATTTGCTCAAATACAAAGACAGTTGTGTGTTACAAAGCCTACGACAATAACAATTGTTCCGAAACGAGTAAAAATCGATAACACTTCTATTAGTGTAATGAGGCAGATTATCAGCTGGGAAAAAAGTACTATTATTAAAACTGAATAGAGAAAAACTAGACACAACAGAACAAATATTTCACTGCCTGGTTATAAACGCCATTACGTTAAAATAATAACGCTGGATTTTTTTGTATGTAGGATGGGCTCGATGTCAATGGAAGATTGTGAATTATCCATTTATTTAATACGATTTTTTTTCAAAAAGGAAAAAATATACAAGTTTAAAAAAGATGGGTACCAAAAAGAGACATGTTATTATTTGAGATGGAACTAAAGGGGCATGCTCTATTTGAGTTGGGAAACGAAATGGGCATATGATATTTGAGATGAGAGAACCAAATTTAGAGAGCATGTAATTAGCTGATATGGGAACCGAAGGAGACATGCACTATTTGTGATGGGAACCAAAGGGGCCGGGCACTATTTGAGATGAGACCCAAAGGGGCCATGCACTATTTGAGATGGGAACGAAAGGGAGCGTGCATTATTTGAGATGGAACCAATCCGTAAATTGTTGGCTTGTAAACAAAAATGAATTTCACATCAAGTCATGTCAAACCCGAGGCCTGATGTGACGCAAGCGGCAGATTGAAGATCGCGGGCCTTTAATTGTTCCGTCAGCGAAATTATCATATTATTTTGGCGCAAAACGTATAATGAACAACAACTTACCCGCAGTGAGACTTATTAATACATTGCTTGTAACATTAGTTACATTAGCGAATTTATTGTCCCCATCACCAGTTTGCTCATTTTCTTTGCGTAGAACTATGCTGGGCAAATTCACCTTTCTCATATTCAGATCTTCGTGTAATTCTGCCCTTTGCTTATGAGAGCTGTACAACATCAGATTTGTCAGAAAACATAAGACTGAAAGAGTAAAGAAAACAACAGCGACAATGCGCCGTAGACGAGATGAACACGGATGACAAGTCATGATGATAAGGATGTAGTATTTGTGAGAACGATGAGATTTATCTCGTGGCTCTTGTCCGCGTACAGATGCGACGTCTAATGGACCATGGAAAATGTGCCAGCATTGAACGACCTTGTTCTTTTGAAACGGTTCTTTGTTCATGCGCAGTCTAGGCGCAGGTAAAACCGTGCAGAACAAGTTTGTGTCAGATTCAAAACGCATCAATACTTGTTGAGTAACCGGTATAATTTTATACAACTGCATGTTTATATAATTAATGTGATTTTTTCCAACACAAAGATTTATGTTTTTGCATAATTATAATTGTAGAAGGCCGTGAAAAGCGGGTAGACAAATTTTGAAAGAAAAGTACACATTTTTGGGGGAGGGAAGGCGGCACAATAATACCAAAAAAATGTTGAACATTTTATATTAAAAAATGATCAAGCATTACCTCAAGTTACTCATTGTGAAAAGTTTTTAATTATATACAAGAAGCCCTTTATAATAAACGTGCTGGGTGGCAATTTATATTTGTTTATTCGACATTAACCCGGCGGGTCGCGTCGCACATCCTCCCCCGCTTTTAGACATCATGGGACAAAACAATTATCTGAGTTGGTGATTTATTTTTCTTGTAATCAAACAAAAAAACATTTAAACATGATTTTTTTTTAAATCCTACTTGAACCGAGCGGGGAGTGTGGGACATCCGCTGTGCGCCTTCTTCGTCCAACCATCCACCACTGCACTAAGGGTGGATCTGGAATCCACAATTTCTGGAGACCACTGGATGGGGCTATTTACATCGGGATCCGGGTCCCGCTTAAGGTCCCAAAAATTGTTTGATTCTAGGCGATCGACGTCAGTGGACTTGAAAATGGTCGATTCTTGTCAAGTCTGTGTCCAAGATTGTAGATTCGCCTCTGTACGAGCGCGTAGCCGAGTTAGGACATATGCCTTCCAGCATTCAGGGTCACGAAAATTGTTTGATTCTAGCTGGTTGCTCGGTGATGCGTTCTGAGCGCTTTGTGAATATTTGTGGTGTTGCAAGAAAAACGGCAGCCTACTCCTCAGTAGGCAGGATAGGCTAACATGTTTATTTATTTTTATTTATTTATGGGCTGTCAGAAATTATGGGAACATTTGATATACTGTTCTCCCACTCTAAAATGTGGAGGGTACGTGTGTCCCCCCGCTCACACCGATCGACACCCATGCATTTCCCGCAGATAATGACAAAGAACTTGATATCTGAAATTGTGCTCACAACTGCATGGGTAATGTGACTCCATTGCGCATTGACATGATGTCCTGAGTATGGACCACCATTAAGGTGCCACTGCTCTATCAAATTCGCCGAAGTAGGCTAGTACCGTACTTTATCTGCCATTCATTGAAAAGCAGCGTGAACCTTTAATAAGTGCAAAAACATTGTTCATAACTTCAAACGTAACAATTAAGTCAGAAATCAACAAAAAGAAGTGATGCCCAAAATTGAAGTAGCACCTCATGTTAACGGGCCTACGAAATAGCAGATATCTTTTTTATTTAGATACGTGAGATTGCCTTGCAAAATGTACACGGTCGACCAGCTTACTTGGAAAATAAAATTGGATTCAGTAGATGAAATCAAACTTAAATAGGCATATCCTCGAATAAAACACATACCATGAACACCATTTTTGTATTTTTTTATATTTTTTTTTGTGCCAATAAAGTGTAGGCCTATGTTTACAATTTTAAGTAATCTACTAAAGATCCAAAGTGACAGATTCATAATATTGGAATAATGCTAACCAAATTGATATTATAAGGCTATTTATTTATTTATTTAAAAACAATTTTTTTTAGTGTTAAAGATGGACTACAACGAGAACTCTCACATTAAATTGACTATCGAACCTTGTTTATGTTGTGTTCAGGTAACAATTTATTGTTGTGGTCATGTTTTTCTCTTTATAATTTTGTTGCAATTTGACCGAAAAAATTAGACCCCGCTTCTTCGATTTTTGAAATTTCCCGCCCTGCACTGGTTCCCGACAAAGACCCATTGAAAATCCACTATGAAATCCACGATATAGTACCAGCGGACTTGCGAAAAGGGATGACGTATAACCCATGAGCACCCGAGAGTAAACAGCCAGACGCCATGTTACTTCCGTGTATATTATACATGCGTTTTCATGCGTCAGCAGAGGCATGAAGTTTTTATGAAGCTTTTTTTCGGTCTAGAAGATGTCGCTTGTCCGCTGTTGTTCCGCATTGCATGTATGGTAAATGCATACAGTACACACGATCGACTGTTGTGCGTGGGGGTAACAAAGCGTCATGGGTGCTACGTCACACACGAAGTATGAATTATTCATGATTGAGGGCTTTTGGTGAAACTGGGCTTTTCTGGGTCGTAGAACGCCGATCAAATTGATTTTTTTTTTGCATGAAGGAACAAGTTTTATTGAATAATAATAATATGTTAGTAATCATTACACATTTCTCGAACGAAAACAGCAACACAGCACCTATCATTATTCCGTTGTAGTCCATCTTTAAATCTTTTGAGTATGCTTTATTATGTAAATAGATTGTTTTGAGTGAAAAAAACATTTGCCTATAGTAGCTGATTGAAATAGGTGGCGAAGTAAATGAATCCAAATCCAGTATTGATCCCTGGAGTGTAAATTGATTGAAGCTATACTACTTTAGCAAATAAGGGTAGATCTGAATATCCCAAGTGATTTAGTTTGGAAAGTTGTTGATAGTCCCCGGAAATTTTCGTTTTCTGTTGTATTAATGTAAGTTTTGAATAATGTAGGTTAATTTAATTTTGTTTTATTTATTTATTTCAAATCTAAACACGGTTGTGATTTACGTAATTAGTTAACAATCAGCGGAAATTATTTTCCCCACCAGTCTAGTCTAGTATTAGTGAAAACGAGATAGACCCTGGGGACGAGGTTGGAGGTTTGTATGGCCCCCCCCCCCCCAAATAGTCTAGAACCCCGTCATTATGCTGCCAATGAATATATCTACGTAATTTGTAACCAGTCTATCCTAGCTATGTTGTGTGTGTGTACGTCTGTAGCTACGTGACCGAATACCGAAGCCCGAGTTGATATGAATATTCACGTAAGTTGTTCGTTTAAAAATTGTCCAAATAGCTAGCCTACGGCATAAATATCCGTTTTTTGTCGTTGTTGATGCATGTCAATGATAGAAGAAGTACCAATAGTGGTACGTCTTATGTAGGTTTGCAAGGGAACTACTAACGTTATACTTATACTATAAGTTATAGTAGGCAGGTCAGCCTAAAATCTAAACATGCTTCAATCGTTTTTATTTTCGGCATGTGCATTCTTTGTGGTTTCCATATGAAATAAATTTTTGTTTCATCAAAATCGGATAAACCGTTACGGAGTTATGATTTTTTTAAGATTAAAATATTGTGCCCTTTTTCATTTATTGCCCGTGTATTGTAGCTATGGGGCTAATGGCACATATCTAGATTTGAAGTACATTTTCAGAGCCAGAGGAAGACCTAATTAGTATGCGCATACGTCATGACGTTATCATTCGAAAAAACAACCATGTTTTCCAAAACAAATGTCATATTTCAATAGAACAATAGTAACAGATTGTATTTCTGAAATATTTTCTTGTCTTCTCATTTGCATATATGCAAATTTGTGCATATTTAATTAGGACACTAATTAAGCCAATTATCAACATATCCATGATTCGGTACACTTAAGAAAGCTAAAGAAGGCTGTTTGAGGCAAAGTAAATCATTGTTTTTTAACCCACCAAAATTAATAATTAATATCCACCCACACAGCTCAAAACAATCAATTTTTGTTTGGAAGATCCACCGTTGTCTGACTTGGACCGGGAGTCGCCGCCATCTTGGATTTCATGAAACTCATGCAACCAAAACCAAGTGTACAAAATCTGCTTTCGGTCTTTGGCCTGAGCACTTAAACTTCGAAATCTTTTTTTATTTCAAAAATATATGAATCAACCTTGGATTTTAATTACTTATATTGAGGGTTTATCTTTTTTGGGGGACCGAAAATCAAACTCAAAGTTTTTGAGATCAAGTTTGAGGCTCAGAAACCACGCGATTTCCGATCGGAAGAGCTGGAGACTGTTTATTATTCATTTATGCAGACAGGCATATGCAAATTATGACGTATACATCAGCAGGACGAATCGCGAAAGCGCATTCTTGGGCAGCCCCCTCTGCGCAATTCTCACCACACGATCGTTTTTATGAATGGGAATTTACGTGCGCATTGTCCGCTGTGTGTCAGAAGCACTGTGCGGCATACATGACCTGCCTAGTTATAGGTACATTTTCAAGGGAGAAAATCAATTATCAAAATTGCAAAAGGCCACACGATTCGCAATGTAATGACCAATATTTAGGACGTTACACCAGTCCCCGCCTTCCCACACTGCCTTAGCAGGTAGAATGTCGTATCCGACCGCCACTTTTTCTCATTCAATATAACCAGTAATGTAATCTTACCTACCAAGTAAGGTGGAGAACATATGGATGATGATGGACATATAGGCCTACTTCAAATTACTCCAGGATATTTATTTCATGAAAAATTGGGCATTTTTGGTACGATGGCTTCCTCAGTCATGTCAGTCTGATGATCTTGTCAACTCCCCTGTTAAAGTGTTAGTGACCAACACGGTAATTGTACATGTGCAGTGGCAACTATAATAGGATCCTTCTATTTTCTGAAGGGGAGGGTGTTTTTTAGAACTTAGATTAGGGAAATAAAGTCCGAAAACCATCATAAAAGTGGATTTTAAAGATAGTTTTCATTTTCTGTACCCCCAAAAATCGATAGAATCATTTTTTTTACTGGTTAGTGGTTGCAAAAAAGTTCCACAAAATCCCTTAAGAAGTGGCGGTCGGATACGACATTCTTTCCGCCTTAGGAACGCTGAAAACTAGCTCACGCTAGGGGTGACGATATTAAAATTTTTGATAGTCAATTATCAGTGGCCATGATATCGGCAATATAAGGTTTCCAGTCATTACGCCCAATCTCCATAAGTTATTACCCCATCCAAAGTCAAGAAATTTCATCGTAAAATTTTTTTTTGCCGAATAGCTAGGCCTATTTGCACATACACCCAACTGAAACTTTAACAATATGAATATACATGTACATTAAATATGTACATTAAATATTTCGATATCTTCAAAACCATAACCTATTTAGCTGATAATTTTTTGAATATTATATCGTTACAATATTATCGTGATATTGTCCACCTCTAGCTGACACTATGTTAGGTTGGCAACTTGGCAAGTACATGACCGACTTAGCCCTCAAGCCCCCTCCTTGTATTATGTATACTGATCAGGGTTATCCTGATGAAACCCCATTTCCACCAATAAATTTAATGTGTTGAAAAAATGAAGCATTTTTCCACCATTTCCCTTTCTGTTTTCGCCCGTTTGCGCATTTGAGTATTTGTATTCGCACACATGCTACAGATGGAAATGAGCATGCTTGCAGTTTCATGTAGTGCTATGCCGCACTGCCATTATGCCTCAATCTAACATAATCTTCCACAATTAAATAGTTGGATACTCTGACCTGCCTCAATCCTTTGAAATCCTCCAAATCCTCCGGCTGATTTTGGAGGATTTGGGAGGGTTAGGTTAATGTACTGTAATTGTTTACATCATGCCTTGATGTCCAGGTGATTTGATGTGAATGGGTTGAGAAAAATCAGATGAGGTGCAGCAAGGCCAGAGGTGCTCAAGAAATATAAGCAGTGTTTCAATGATACATGTGCAGTGTATCTAATCTAAGCAATTTACAATATCTTTTATACATTAACTTTTTTCTTTTGTGCATTACTTGTAATAATGATATCCTTTTTAAATGCTGCATTCTGATAATAATATAATGCAGTTTCACATTATTTTCTTTGAAATACAGATTTGTTACTCCTAAACCTTAAGACAACACTCAACTGGTTGTGTGATTGATTAAGATGTCTTCAAGTGGCCCTCCTGCAATCTATGATGCTCTGTGGGAGGATAGAGATGTACGATTTGATATAAATACAACGTAAGTAAGATGTGATAGATGTTGCCCATTCATCTCAGGAGCACAAATTATCACTGTCCTCACAAAATAACACTTACATAATAATAATAATAATAATAATGTGTGGATTTATATAGCGCACGTATCCACCAACTAAGTGGTGCTCAAGGCGCATTATATTATTATCCCTGCTCATAAGGCTCATAAGGCTCATAAATCATTCCTGAAACCATCTCAGCTCCCTGGGGAGTATACAGCTCAATTGCTGCCATTTCTAGCGCATATAGAGCAAACCAACTCTGCCTTCACAGGTACCCATTTAACCCCTGGGTGGAGAGAAGCAATTATGATTAAGTGTCTTGCTCAAGGACACAAGTGTCACGGCCGTGATTCGAACCCACATTATGTTGCTAACACCAGAACTTGAATCCGGTAAGCTAGACCGCTCGGCCACGACACTCCACATTTCTATTATTTTTTTTTTACTAATTGAGTTGAATGCATTTCAGTCCTTCAATCTTACACAGTTAACCGACATAATAATAATAATAATAATAATAATAATAATAATAATAATAATAATAATAATAATAATAATAATAATAATAATAATAATAATAATCAACGTCAATTATTCAAAGAAATGGACGGGAAATGTGACAACTCACAAGTGGGCCCAGAGCCAGCAGAGGCAAGGAATTTTTGGGGTGGGCTTTGGGATCAGCCTAGTGATCATAACAGACAAGCAGAATGGTTAGCCGACGTGAAAGACGAGTTAAAGAATGTACAACAACAAGAGGGATTTCAGATTGATGTGAGCAAGGTGAAGAAACAGTTGAGGAAAGTGCCGAATTGGAAAGCCCCGGGACCAGACCAAGTGCACGGATACTGGCTAAAGAACTTCAGTAGTCTTCACGAAAGAATAGCCCAGCAGCTGCAACAATGCTTAGTGCGTGGCAACGTTCCGACGTGGATGACTGAAGCAAGAACGGTTCTCATCATGAAGGACATTAAGAAGGGTAACGTTGCAAGTAACTATCGACCGATTACATGTCTACCCATGATGTATAAACTTCTGACCGGTATCATTGCAGAAGATCTGTATAGCCACATAGAAGATCAGCAGTTATTTCCAGATGAGCAGAAAGGTTGCAAGAAGCGGTCAAGAGGAACGAAAGACCAACTCATCATTGATAAGACGGTGCTAAAGGACTGTAAGAACAGGAAAACTAATCTGGCCATGGCATGGATAGATTACAAGAAAGCATACGACATGGTATCACACTCGTGGATTATGGAATGTTTGGATATGATAGGGGCAGCTGATGCGGTGAAATGTCTTCTGGGTGAGAGCATGAAGACATGGAGAACAAATCTGACGGCTAGTGATGAATGTCTTGGTAAGGTAAACATCAGACGAGGTATTTTCCAGGGTGATTCTCTGTCTCCACTGTTGTTTGTTTTGGCGCTGTTCCCTTTGACGATGATTTTGCGGAAGGTTAGTGCGGGATACGAGATGACGAAGGATGGATGCAAGATTAATCATCTTCTCTTCATGGACGACCTGAAGTTGTTTGCGAAGAACGAGAAAGAGATTGATTCCTTGGTGCAGACTGTACGGATCTTCAGCGATGACATCGGCATGAAGTTTGGTCTGGAGAAATGTGCTGCGATGACCATGAAGAGGGGTAAAAGGGTACATTCGGATGGAATTGCTTTACCAGATGGCACACAATTGAGGGCGTTGGGTGAAGAAGAAAGTTATAAGTATCTTGGAGTGCTTGAAGCAGATCATGTACTGCACGAGGAATCGAAAGAGAGACTTAAGAAAGAGTATATAAGACGAGTGAAGAAGTGTTTGAAGTCCAAGCTGAATGGAGGGAATATGATAAAGGCGATCAACACTTGGGCTGTGTCACTAATGAGATACAGTGCGGGAATTGTCGAGTGGACTAAGGCAGATCTAGATGTTGCTGACAGGAAAACGAGGAAAGTAATGACGATGTACGGTATGTTACATCCACGGCCTGAATGTCAGCAGACTCTATCTACCAAGGTCAGAGGGCGGAAGAGGGTTACTTAGTGTATCAGACAGCTGTTAACATCGAGAGAAGGAGCTTGCAGTGTCATGTAAGAAGTACTCGGAAAAGTTGTTGAAGGTTGCAGAAATACATGAAGGCAGACGAATTAGGTCCAAAGGAGTATAAGAATCAAAGAAGAGAAGAAAGAACACGAGATTGGCAGGAAAAACCACTTCACGGCCGATTCCTGAGATGTACAGAAGAAGTGGCAAGTAGCAAGACTTGGGAATGGTTGAGGAGAGGAGAACTAAAGAAAGAAACCGAGGGTCTGATTACTGCAGCGCAAGACCAGTCTCTGCCGACGAATGTGATGAAGGCAAGGATCGAGAAGTCAGATGTCTCTTCTATGTGCAGAATGTGCAATGCGGCGGAGGAGACTGTATTTCACATTGTCAGCGAATGCAGAGTGCATGCTCAGACAGAGTACAAAGGCAGACACGACAAGTTGGCCAAGGTGATCCATTGGGATCTGTGTAAGAAGTACGGTGTCAAGGTGCAATCAAGTGGTACGCACCATGTGCCGGAAAAGGTTGAAGAAACGGATCATGTCAAGATTCTCTGGGACTTCAACATCCAGACAGATCATGTTATAGAACATAGACGGTCGGATGTTGTTGTCTTGGATAAGCATGCAAAGATGTGTCATCTTATTGATATAGCTGTGCCGGGTGATAGTAGAGTAGCTCAAGGAAAAGGAGAAGGTACAGAAATATCAGGATTTAGCGAGAGAACTCGCGCAAGCTGTGGCAAGTCAAGGTTAAGGTTATTCCTGTGGTAGTGGAGCACTGGGTACAATCCCAAGGCGTTGGAGAAACATCTCAAGGAGATAGGAACATCTGTTAGAGTAGAATTACTACAGAAGGCGGCACTCTTAGGGACAGCAAGGATTCTATGAAGACACTCGAGATCTAAGGCTACGGGACGTAGCTTGACTCGAGGTGTAACCGGCAGAAAGGAAAACAAGATCTTTCTTTTCATGCTGTGCTAATGCGAAATAATAATAATAATAATAATAATAATAATAATAATAATAATAATATAAAGATTTTTAGCGCGCACATATCCACCCTGCTGGGTGCTCAAGACGTTAACACGGTTACATTTTTTTGGTTTGGTTAACCGTAAACAACTTATACAAAATTGGAGACTCCATTTGGAATTTTTTCAGCAAAAAAATAAATAAATAACTAGAGCTGAAGTGTTTGTTGGTACAAACACATGGTGTTTGCGAAAACTTGCGGATCAATGAAATTATCATCGATGATGTCACAATCATATTTTTCAAATGTGGATTATCTTTTATTATAAAAATATCAATTTCATAATCATAAGATTTTGCGTTCGAATGTGTTGAATTTGAACTTCCTGTTTGGAAGTAACGGTCAGATGAGGTTATTTGAAGATCATACATCTGACACAATAAAACTTCCTCGTGTTCATGAAAAAATAACATTAGTATCTACTTTAGTTTCACATAATTATGATTTTTCCGTTCTTGGTACAAGAGATATGATTTTCTAATATAATAACCTTTTAGTGTTTTAGTGTAATTTGACACCTGATGATGTAATTATGATGTCTTTGCGATTTCATGGTTTTCCAGATTTCGTTTTTTAGCACTGATGACATATTACCAACAATATTTTTAAAAGGTCTGATCTCACTCAATATAACTGTACTAATTCATTCTAACACCTAAAAACCTAAAAGGTGTTCATGGTTACAATTTGTGTTTAAGATCTGCCTTTTCTTGAAGAATCCGCAAATTTTCCAGACCTGAAACACATTGCCAATTAAACATCTTTTACTAGGTATTTTAAGGTAATTTACAGACGTGGGAATTATGCAAACTTGTTTGTTTTTGAAAAAACCTTTTTAGACAATGAAAGAACGTGTGTTCTTTTATAGTTTGATGAAATTCTTGCGTCGGGTGATAAACAATTGATTTTAATTTTGCCCTACACCGATGTGTGTATGGCACTGTATACTCGGTGCTTTTCGAGTGTCTGTGGAAAAAACTTCACAGGCGACTCAGGCGGGATTCGAACCCACGACCCCCTGCTAACTAGTGCAGACGTCTTAACCTCTCGACCACCGAGCTTGCCCGATGTCGATTGGCTGGCTAGAATCCTATATAGCAGAGGGTGCCGTGATATTTATAGTACTTTGATGAAATTCTTGCATCGGGTGATAAACAATTGATTTTAATTTTGCCCTACACCGACGTGTATATATAGCACTGTATACTCAATGCTTTCCGACTGTCTGGAAAAAAATTCACAGGCGACTCGGGCGGGATTCGAACCCACGACCTCCTGCTTACTAGTGCAGACATCTTAACCTCTCGACCACCGAGCTTGCCCGATGTCGATGTCCTATATAGCAGTGGGTGCCACGATATTTATAGTTTGATGAAATTCCTGTTCCCCCCCCCCCATAACCCACCACCAGCAATATTTTTTTGTTCCTTTGGATGTCCTAAAGATGTTAACATTGAAAATTTTGGGTTGCACTATCTGTTCTGGCCCACAATTGTTTGCCCCTATAATGAGCTTACGCTGATAATTCTTAGCACTAGGGGTGGAAGAAGATCAAACATCTCGCCATTACTCCATCATGCCTTCACTTACATGTACATGTATTATCATGTAACTTGGTACAATTAATGTTCAGTCATATGTCGTCATGGTGACGTCATCGGTTCTCATGAAAACGACCGCTAGAGGGCGCTATAATTGCACATATTTTATGCATATATTTTAATTATTTTGATTTTCAGAAAAATATCTCATAAGTCATTTAATAGTTTTTATAGTTGCCACCAAGAACAAAAAACTAATTAATTTATGCCTTAAATGGGTTTGTTTATGTCTAATGTAACCACAAAGATGTGTTAACTTCTAGATGTTTTTTGGATTTTCTATCTCTGGGGGTACATGTACTTTTTTATCCCCCATGGTATCAAGCTTATTTCTCGAACATGCTTTGACCTACATTAATCAAACTTGGCACAATATTTTGTTCATTCACATGTAGTCAAGATGATGTCATTGGATGTCATGGAAACTACCTCTAGAGGGTGCTGTACTTGGATGCATATCATGCGCACGTGAATTAATGGATCATACAATTATTTCTTATTTTTAGCCATTGTAGTACACTAGTTATCACTATGGGGATAAAGTATCATTAAGTTTTACTTGACAAGGATGTGTCAACTACAATGTAAAGAAAAATTATGAAAGATAAATTTGAAAATATTTCGTTAAGGGGGTCTCTGGAGCTCATTGTTTAAGCCCCTATCATGTGAAATTCAGCCGGGAATCCTTAGCATTTGGGGTGGAAGGGGATTACACAAACCTCCATTACTCCGGCATGCTTTGACTTACATTTACCCTAACCCCCTAGGTATTCTGGCTAGGAACCTTCCTGAATCCTCCAAAATCCATCAGTGCACTTTTGGAAACATGCCCTTATCTTCAAAATGCACCATGCATTTTCGTTGATCTTTCATATTCAGCACTTTTGGCCTGTACTTCTTGCCATGTAGTAATTTTGCCCCATTTGAAGAGGTGAAAGTACCAGTTTTCAACAGTGTTGAATTTTTCCCCAAAAGTGCCCCTTGCAGGATTTTGCAGTGGTTAGGGTTAATAAAACTTGACACATTAAATGTTAATGCATATGTCATCAGGATGACATCTTTGGTTGCCATAGAAACTACCTCTAGAGGGCACTGTATTTTGATAAATATTATCCGCAAATGAATAAATGGTTAAAAATATATTTCTTATTTTTCACACTATAGGGACAATGTATCATTAATTTTTAACTGGGTTATCATTAATTTTTAACTGGATATGATGTCAACTCTAATGTAAGAAAAAAAAGATAAATTTGAAAGTCTTGGGTTAAGTTGTATCTGGAGAGCCAAGAATCCTTAGCATTTAGGGTGGGAGGGATTAAACAAACCTCCATTACTCTGCCATGCTTTGACTTACATTTTGCACATTTAATGTTCATATGTTGTCAAGATGACATCATTGGTTTCCATGGAAACTTCTATGTTGTACTACATCTTCTGGTTCATTGCTGACTAGGTCCACATTTACAAGTAAGTCTCATTCCAGGCTGTATGGGAGCACCAAATCAATATGTAACTTCCTGAAAGGATGCAGTATCCTTACAAAGTCAAACAATACAACAGTGTTGGAATATAGGTCAGCACTGCAGCACTTGTTCTGAAATGTGGCTTTCCATAACATGAGGACTGCTGTGATGTATGAGCCAAGGCATCTGCCTGTCAGCAATTCATCTGCCATCCAAACTCTGTGATACACATTTTATTTTCGGGAAGGGTTATCCAATGGAAGGTTACTCCAGCCTGGTTTTAGGCACAGGAAATAATCAACCTGCTTGAAAGGGTTTACATGGGCTATATGGTTCTCTCCAAACATTAATGCATTTTATCCACAGACTTTGCCTACAGATGTACTCAATTCATCGCCTTGATTAGTCAGCTTGATTCACTGCTTTCCTGCAAGGCTGGGTACTTATTCTAGGGGTGGGTCGAAGGCACCCGGTGACTGTGCAGGGTATTGTTCAGGCTCCTGTCCACCACAGGAGTATGTTTGCTACTACACCACATAGGAGAATATAATTCAGCAGAAATGTACACAAAATATATATTGAAAGTGCATAGGATGACACTGGCTCTCCTAGTTCTGGCCATACAGCACAATGACGGCACAAAGGCGCTCCGGGGAGCATCATATCCTTTTGGAGGACTTTTATCCATAGGTGTTACCAACAGATTACTTCATTAGTTTGTGCCGGCCTGTGCCTTCCTCTGCTGTCCTGTGCAGTCCTGTGTCATCCTGTGTAGTCCTGTGTCGTCCTGTACCATCCTGTGCCGGCCTGTGCCGTCCTGTGCTGGCCTGTGCCATCCTGTGCTGGCCTGTGCCATCCTATGTCGTCCTATGCCATTGTGTGTTGTCATGTGCCGGTCTGTGCCGGTTTTTGTCCAGCTTATGCCAGCTTGTGCTGTATGGCCAGAACTAGGAGAGCCAGTGCCATGCGCTTTCAATATAGTTTTACTGACATTTCTGCTGAATTCTGCTCTTCTGTATGGTGCAGTAGCAAACATACTCCTGTGGTGGACAGGAGCCGCAACAATACCCTGTGCACAGTCACCGGGTGCCTTCGACCCACCCCTAGAAGAGGTATACAGCCTACGTGTAGTACGTGTGGCATGCATGCATAATGTGTAGTACGTGTGGCATACATGAACGTTTGTTCAGTTTGAGGCATTGAGGGCGGAATGTATTTAATTATTAATAATTAAATATAAAATCAATCAGTGATGAAATTCTTACATCATCGCCGTCTGTAAGATATGAAGTCATTCTGAGCTTGGCAACTATGTTTTTTTTGGTCAGACAAGTCTCATCGAGAAGAAAGAGAAGAAAAACAAAAACGAACAATTTCAAGAGGTCGTCGCACGTGAACACCTAAAAAATAAACGTGATGTCGCTATCTTAACAAAAAATCCTTTTAAACTAGGCCAGAAACAACACCAGTGTAACCATGAGATCTTTTTTGAAAGGCCAATTAAGGTTGCTATTCATGATGATTGCAATTATTATTTCTGTTAGAGAAGTGTATTACATTGTATCATTCATGATCGCTTTTTTGACACTCAGTTGACAGCCAAAGTTTGGGTTCATTTGTGAAGAGATCAATAAAACAACTAAATCATTTGTATAGTAAAGTCATTGCTCAGTGGATATTGCGTGAAGGGAAATGTTGAATTATGATAAGATAAATCTTCTACACTGTAATTTTTCTTGTGACATATTTTGTTCGGTATTTACATTTTTACAGCCCATTTTATTTGCCTTAATTATTTCACTCGTGTTTTAACAAAATCAGTAGTTACTGGATTAGTTTCATTTTTGTCGTTTTCTACCTGATGCCCCAAATCTATAAGACAAATTAATTTCCTTTGAATCCGACCATCGTGCGCTCGCCATCTAGTTCTCAGCACCATGTCACCTAACTGCTCTAGGCCACTGGTTGAGTCCTAATGTCCAACCAGCAGCCACGGAACATGTAGCTATGCATTAGCCAGTAGTCCAGTGTTGCGATTTTTGGGGGGGGGGGCATTTTATTTTTATACACTTTTGGGAATTACTTTTCGTAATATTTTTGTAGGATAAATTTACTTGGCAAATTAAACAGGGCGTCTTCAAAGACATTCTCCAGACATTCTCCACAGGGCGTCCAAAAGACACCCGGATGCATTGCTGGCTAATACCTTGATCAGAGCAGACTTTCAACAGGGCAAGGAATCGGTGTCTTAGTTTAAGATGAACACAGTGACTGAAAAATACTGGCTCATTTATACAGCAGCAACGGTAATATGACCTTATCATGTGGTGTATTATTTCAGTCACCGAGTTAATCTAAAACTAGCGCTCCAATTCCATGCCCTGTTGATTGTGACGATATTGTCCCTTTAATTACTTTTTCAGTTCACCTAGGCTAATTACATGTAGCACACATAACAATAACTTGCTATTTAAACAAGTAATTTGTGGTATTCAGCATGTGAGGCATACATGTAGATATACACATGTTATGTATTTACAGCATAGGTACAATTGTACACCTGTATATCATGTATATTTTCAATGTGATACACTGGGGATGGTGTGTGATTCTTACGACCTTGTGCTGCCGATGACGTGTAAAACAATCAATTATTTTAGGAGGGGGGAGGGTTTGAAAATGGCGATTGAAGATAAAAATGTTTTCCAAATATACGTATTTAGGAGAAACCAACCACAAAGGAGATTGTTTTAGTACTCAATCTAACATAAGAAGGTGTTTATAGCAGCAAATCTTTAAAGGGGGACTGACATCCTTTACTTAAGGTGTTTTGTAATAAAATATTGTTTTTGAGACCCACCTGTGTCTATTTAATCATTGATTTCTGAGTACAAGTATTTTAGAACAATGTATGAAGCGTTTGGGGGACGCAACCCCGCCCCATGGTGGAAGCTTCATTTGCATAAGATATGTGACGTTAGGTCGGGAAGATCCGATGTGTACATGTACATACATACACATTCACACACGTAGCGTCAATTTCGGAACTAATAAAATGCCGGGAAGATGTGTTGCTGCAGGATGCAGCAACACCACTAGTCTTGGTGCAAGACGTTACTCGTGATTTTATACGTACACGCGCCGATCCGCTGTGGTTTGATAAACCAATCGCCGCTGCGGGCGCCATTTATTCCTGTCCACAGCCGCGCCACCTTTTGTCCAGAGTAACGTCTTGGGCATTTTGCATGGTCGAGGTATGTGACCTTTTCATGCATATTCAACTTGCGGTTTAAGAGAATACTACGCAAGCGCACAAACGGCAACAGCTCACCGCATAATCAGCAGGCCAGCCTGGTAACTTGCTACATTGTTATGTACATGTACATTATACATAATACACTGTGTGTGTGCTCGCTGCATGACATGTACTTCGTATACACACGTAATAAGGTTTAACTGTTCACGGCCGGCGCGGCAGGGCCGTGAACACTGTCAATAGCTTCATCCACTTTGTTGGATTTTCATGCAGCAATTATTACTAGTACTCGACTAGACTCGCGTTTTGCTATTGCATGTACCAGTTGCATACAAAAGACGTACAGATACCATACCGAGCCCTTGCCTGCAGACAGAGCGATAAATTATGCTAATTACGCTGACACAGTGGCACGCTTGGAATGTCCTCGGAATGTTTCGGGTAAAATCTGCAAAATGCACAAGACCGTTATTAGCGGCCTTGATTGTAAAAAATTGTATAGCGCCAGCTACGGTGGGTGATTTAGGACTGGCGCGGGATCGTGTAACCAGGATCCGCATAATAACGGTCTTGCACAAGACTACAACACCACCAAAGACGGTGTTAGCCTTCATCTGTTCCCAAGTGACCCAAAATATTGCCGTATTTGGACGAGCAAAGTTCGACTGACAAGAGTTTTGTGCAGCGATCATTTTGAGCCGAGTTTTGAGCCGAATTTCTCTTCCCGACATGACGTCACGAACAGCTCCTCCGTGCAGGGCGGGAACAACTAGTAAAAGTGGGGGGGCATTTTTACAATGGTAAAATAACACTCTCAAAAACAATTAAAAAAACAAAACAAAAATTGTATTGAGTCCATCGGCTCTCACAGTTTTGTGCAGCGATCATTTTGAGCCGAGGTTTGAGCCGAATTTCTCTTCCTGACATGACGTCACGAACAGCTCCTCCGTGCAGGGCGGGAACAACTAGTAAAAGTGGGGGGGGGGGCATTTTTACAATGGTAAAATAACACTCTCAAAAACAATTAAAAAAAAAAAAAAAAAATTGTATTGATCTTTTACTGATATAAAAGAATAAAACGATCACATATTTAACTGTTTGATTTAAATCCACGACAGTCCCCCTTTAAGGAGATAATCGTGTTCTCATTCATTTTTGTGAAAATAGGCAGATGAATGTGCGCTCCGGTGAAAAGATTATTGATCTTCTAGATTCAGTGGAGGACACTAAAGGAAATAATGGAGATAGAGGTATGGACATTGGCTGGTCTTATCAGTTTTCATTTTATCATTACTGTTTCTTTTTAGGGGATAATTAAACAAAGTTGATTGAGGGAATTAATGTAGGTGGACTATTCTCAGAACCAGACTTTCAGCATGGCACAAAACATGGAAGGCTGTCTCACCTACTAACACGAAAATATAGGCACTGTTACATGTGTTATTTTACCTTGGGTTTAGATAATAAAACTTATGTTTATTGTACTAATGACATAACCTCCCTAAAAATGGCAGAATATCAGTTATTGATGTTTGCTTTGAGCCCCTCTTTAACCCCTTGCGGACGGCTGACGGCCACAGCAGCGGCTTGTGGAGAGGCCACTGGGCCGGTGGACGTGTATAGCCGCATTCCAGCATGTACGGAATTAATTGATTATCCAGCTGCAGTTGCTGGGGGTTTCGACTTGAATAGAAATCTTCAAGAAGGCTAATCGTTTGGTGAACCATATTGTTCTTGAATGAGAGTGTTATGTAATAGATTGGTCTTTCAAGAGCTTTCTGAACGCAGCCCCTTTCAAGGGCTTTCTGAAAACAGCGCTTTCAATTACACTATGGGGGGACATCGTGTGCGATGAATAGGGTATGCCCGGTTTAGCTTGCCTGCTTATTGTTCGGTCTATACGCTCAGCTGAACAGCGCGGTGTAATTATGCACAGTGCTGTCACTTCCATACATAATGGCGTCAAGTGAAGATGAAGATAGTCTCACGGCAACCAGTGGTTCAGATTGTGTATCTTTTTCTGAACAAACTTCAGATATTGAAAGTAGTGCCAGTGATTCTGACATAAATGTGCCGTTAGCGAGAGTTCAGTTTTTACAAAATAAAATAAATATTTGATAGTATCCAGGGGAGGTTATTAGAAAATAACTATATTGTACACCATGTCCAGTGGACAGAAGCTCTAATACTTATCAATATAAGTACAATATACAATAAGTAAAATATAAAACACGGGTCGTCGTGCACATGTACACGTAGTTGTAAAATCTCTGTATATACCAGCACCCTATCCACGGCCGGGTTCGACCCGGCTCTCCACACGTAAAACACGGACTGTCGTGCACATGTACACGTAGTTGTAAAATCTCTGTATATACCAGCACCCTATCCACGGCCGGGTTCGACCCGGCACTCCCCGGCCCAACAGATGTTTCTTGGTTGGCCGCACCGCCCTCACTCGGTAAAAATAATACCGGCAAACCGTCCAGCAGTCTATAATATTGCGCCGTACGCAAGGGGTTAAGAAAGTGCAGTAATTTTCAGTTTTAAGTAAGAGTACACTCCCAAAATGTGAATGCATTTTCACTATTTACTGGTTCACAATGGGGCATAATTGCTTTCTGTTTTCCTTCCTCCATGGTTTAATGTACATCTTAATACAAAGACAGTGAGCATACTCATACAGGCAGTTTTGCCAACATTACCCCATCTGTGAATGCAAAATCAGTCAAAATGTTGATATACATGTACTTGCCAAGTTATATCTAGTGCACTTATAAGTCGAACACTATAAAACCAATTACGTGTAGTCAGTACATTTACAGGTTAAAATGAGTGGACCATTTTGGCCTGGTAAAGGCATTGTCTGGTATTGTTCAGGGTGGTCAAAATGACAATAAAAACCACTCAGAAATGCCCCTGTGTGCACATTTGGGTCAACGGTCAAAACAGTCAGTTGGCTGATTTTGACCTCTATAGCAACTTGCCACTAAAGTGCAGCTACATGTATAGTAGGAGGGTTAATAATGTTGTACCTTCCCTTTTAAGATAAACAATGATTTGACATATTTTCTTGGCTAATTGTTTGAATTGCTTCATTTGATGATGTTTACTTGCAGGTCGCTTGATAGTTACTAATCTCAGGCTCATATGGCACTCTCATTCACTTCCTAGAGTGAACTTATGTAAGTATTCAACAAGAAATATACTGAAAGAAAAATAAAATTGTTGAATTACAAACCTCAAAGTGAAATGTTAAATTCATTAACCCTAACTCCCTAGGCCCATTTGCTTACATATAACCTGAATCCTTCCTAACTCCCTAGGCCCATTTGCTTACACATAACCTGAATCCTCCCTAACTCCCTAGGCCCATTTGCTTACACATAACCTGAATCCTTCCTAACTCCCTAGGCCCATTTGCTTACACATAACCTGAATCCTTCCTAACTCCCTAGGCCCATTTGCTTACACATAACCTGAATCCTTCCTAACTCCCTAGGCCCATTTGCTTACACATAACCTGAATCCTTCCTAACTCCCTAGGCCCATTTGCTTACACATAACCTGAATCCTTCCCTAACTCCCTAGGCCCATTTGCTTACATAACCTGAATCCTTCCTAACTCCCTAGGCCCATTTGCTTACACATAACCTGAATCCTCCCTAACTCCCTAGGCCCATTTGCTTACACATAACCTGAATCCTTCCTAACTCCCTAGGCCCATTTGCTTACATAACCTGAATCCTTCCTAACTCCCTAGGCCCATTTGCTTACATATAACCTGAATCCTTCCTAACTCCCTAGGCCCATTTGCTTACATATAACCTGAATCCTTCCTAACTCCCTAGGCCCATTTGCTTACACATAACCTGAATCCTTCCTAACTCCCTAGGCCCATTTGCTTACATATAACCTGAATCCTTCCTAACTCCCTAGGACCATTTGCTTACACATAACCTGAATCCTTCCTAACTCCCTAGGCCCATTTGCTTACATATAACCTGAATCCTTCCTAACTCCCTAGGCCCACTTGCTTACACATAACCTGAATCCTTCCTAACTCCCAAGGCCCATTTGCTTACACATAACCTGAATCCTTCCTAACTCCCTAGGCCCATTTGCTTACACATAACCTGAATCCTTCCTAACTCCCTAGGCCCATTTGCTTACACATAACCTGAATCCTTCCTAACTCCCTAGGCCCATTTGCTTACACATAACCTGAATCCTTCCTAACTCCCTAGGCCCATTTGCTTACACATAACCTAAATCCATCCTAACTCCCTAGGCCCATTTGCTTACACATAACCTGAATCCTTCTTAACTCCCTAGGCCCATTTGCTTACACATAACCTGAATCCTTCCTAACTCCCTAGGCCCATTTGCTTACACATAACCTGAATCCTTCCTAACTCCCTAGGCCCATTTGCTTACACATAACCTGAATCCTTCCTAACTCCCTAGGCCCATTTGCTTACACATAACCTGAATCCTTCCTAACTCCCTAGGCCCATTTGCTTACACATAACCTGAATCCTTCCTAACTCCCTAGGCCCATTTGCTTACACATAACCTGAATCCTTCCTAACTCCCTAGGCCCATTTGCTTACACATAACCTGAATCCTTCCTAACTCCCTAGGCCCATTTGCTTACACATAACCTGAATCCTTCCTAACTCCCTAGGCCCATTTGCTTACACATAACCTGAATCCTTCCTAACTCCCTAGGCCCATTTGCTTACACATAACCTGAATCCTCCCTAACTCCCAAGGCCCATTTGCTTACATAACCTGAATCCTCCCTAACTCCCTAGGCCCATTTGCTTACACATTACCTGAATCCTCCCTAACTCCCAAGGCCCATTTGCTTACACATAACCTGAATCCTCCCTAACTCCCTAGGCCCATTTGCTTACACATAACCTGAATCCTCCCTAACTCCCTATGCCCATTTGCTTACACATAACCTGAATCCTTCCTAACTCCCTAGGCCCATTTGCTTACACATAACCTGAATCCTCCCTAACTCCCTAGGCCCATTTGCTTACACATAACCTGAATCCTTCCTAACTCCCTAGGCCCATTTGCTTACACATAACCTGAATCCTCCCTAACTCCCTAGGCCCATTTGCTTACACATAACCTGAATCCTCCCTAACTCCCTAGGCCCATTTGCTTACACATAACCTGAATCCTCCCTAACTCCCTAGGCCCATTTGCTTACACATAACCTGAATCCTCCAAAATCCTTCAGTAGTAAAGCAAGCACATGACATGTACACTGTACATGTATGCACACATGTTTCTAATCTGTGATACATGTACATGTACATGGCCAGGGACCCTCCCTGCATGCATAGAGCAATAAACAGTGTCCACTTACCCAAGCACTGACCTTGCAATCACTACAACAAACATGGATAGAAAGGCAAGTATGCCTAATAACCTCAATCCTCCATAATCATTTTTTGGACAGAACAACATGTACATGTACCATGTAACCTCAATCCTTCAAAATCCTTCACTTTGGTAAAGAGGATTTTGGAGGATTTGGGAAGGTTAGGGTTAAGGAAAGATACTCACATTTGAAGTTGTGACTCCGTGCCTTTGGAATGATTTGCCTCTGTACATTCGTGAATCTCAAACTGTTTACTCCTTCAAGAAAAACTTAAAAACTCATCTTATGTGTATTGCCTATAAGGACTACTAACATTCATTTATGCATTTTTTTTCTTTTGTTTAGTATTATATTGCTATTGCATTGTTATGCTATTGTCTGATTTCTTGTTTACTGAAAGCGCCTTGAGCACTTCTTGGTGGATATGTGCGCATTATAAATCTTCTGTATTATTATTATTATTATTAGTGTTGCCTTGTTAATATTATAAAACTGCTTCTTGTTTACAGTCTTCATGTAAATATGTAAACTTCAAAACCAAGGCTAATGCAGAGTTTGTGCTTTTTAATCATGGTACATGTGTCATGATTTTGGTCAAACTAGTGCTACATTCATAACTATTAGGATAGTTTTAAGCTATTTTGTAACATAAATGCACAGTTAAATGCACAGATAACTGCACCATTTTAACCCTCCTACACACGGAGGCCACTCCAAACCACTAAATGTTCAGTATGTTTTTCACCAACCTTTAGTACATACAAGCCTGCTGTCCTTTCCAAGTAATCTTACAAAATCAACTGTGTGCCACCCAAGGCCACTGTAAATGTTTGAACATATTAGTATGGCCTGCAATGTGTCAATGGGAGACCACTTTACCCTGCAATCTCAATGGTGTGACAGTGCACAGAAGGGTAACCATAGGAGGCCACTGGCAACAGCTAATGGCTTGGAGTGGTCTGAATGGGTTGTTTTAAAAATTGCACTACATGTACATACTATTGTTTATGTGGTAATTGGTATGGACAAGTTATTGTACCAATTAGAACCCCTTATTATCGGTTACCATCTTCACAGTATCATACATGTATTTATATCAGCCCTGCGAAGCAGGCTGATATATTGTAATGCAAAAATTCTTTCTTTATATCAGCCCTGCGAAGCAGGCTGATATATTGTAATCCAAAAATTCTTTCTTTATATCAGCCCTGCGAAGCAGGCTGATATATTGTAATGCAAAAATTCTTTCTTTCTTTCTTCGGTCAAACGGTCACGTGACTAAAATAAAAATGGCCATAACTCTAAAACTATTCGGCCGATTTCAAACAAACTTTGTCCAAATCATGGAGGAATAAATGCGCCATCGAGACATGTTCATAAATTTCGGCCAACGGTCACCCAGTGGTCAGTAGTGGTCATTTAATGAATATTTACAAAATGCTTCTTCTCCCACATTTTGTGGCCTATTGCGGCCAAACTTGGACAGATGCACCATTAACCTGTGCTACATATGGGGTGTACACAGATTTCGGCCAGTGGTCACCTATCGGTCAGCAGTGGTCATTTCATGAATATTTACAAAATGCTTGTTCTCCCACATTCTTTAGCCGATTGCAGCCTAACTTGGTCCAATGCTTCATTGACTCGAGTCCCATTTGGGGTGCACACATATTTCGGCCAGTGGTCACTTATCGGTCAGCAGTGGTAATTTTATTTAAAAATGCAAAAATGTCTTATTCACATTTTAAATGTATTTCATCTATCTGGGGATTTTCATAAAGTTTGCCCGATGGTCATCTAGTGGTCAGTTGTGGTCATTTAATTATAATCAATATTTACAAATAGCTTCTTCTACCACATTCTTCAGCCGATTGCAGCCTAACTTGGTCCAATGCTTCATTGCTCGAATACACAGATTGTGGCCAGTGGTCACCTATCGATCAGCAGTGGTCATTTTATTTAAAAAAATTAAAATGTTGTTTTCACATTTTCAATGTATTTCATCTATCTGGGGATTTTCATAAAGTTTGGCCGATGGTCATCTAGTGGTCAGTAGTGGTCATTTAATCAATATTTACAAAATGCTACTTCTCCCACATTCTTTAGCCGGTTGCAGCCTAACTTGGTCCAATGCTTCATTGGCTCGAATACACATATTTTGGCCAGTGGTCACCTATTGGTCAGCAGTGGTAATTTTGTAAAAAAAATATATAAAAATGTCGTTTTGACATTTTAAATTTAGTTTATAGGGCTGATATTCGTGCTTCGTGAAGCACATTAGCTCTAGTTCTTTCTTCGGTCAAACGGTCACGTGACTAAAATAAAAATGGCTATAACTCTAAAACTATTCAGTCGATTTCAAACAAACTTGGTCAAATCATGGAGAAATAAATGCGCCATCGAGGCATGTTCATAAAAATTCGGCCAATGGTCACCCAGTGGTCATTTACTGAATATTTACAAAATGCTGCTTCTCCCACATTTTGTGGCCAAACTTGGACAGGTGCACCATTAACCTGTGCTACATATGGGGTGTACACAGATTTCGGCCAGTGGTCACCTATCGGTCAGCAGTGGTCATTTCATGAATATTTACAAAATGCTTCCTCTCCCACATTCTTTAGCCAATTGCAGCCTAACTTGGTCCAATGCTTCATTGACTCGAGTCCCATTTGGGGTGCACACAGATTTCGGCCAGTGGTCACTTATCGGTCAGCAGTGGTCATTTTATGAAAAAATTCAAAAATGTCTTATTCACATTTTAAATGTATTTCATCTATCTGGGGATTTTCATAAAGTTTGGCCGATGGTCATCTAGTGGTCAGTTGTGGTCATTTAATTATAATCAATATTAACAAATAGCTTCTTCTACCACATTCTTCAGCCGATTGCAGCCTAACTTGGTCCAATGCTTCATTGCTCGAATACACATATTTTGGCCAGTGGTCACCTATCGGTCAGCAGTGGTCATTTTATTTAAAAAAATTAAAATGTCGTTTTTGACATTTTCAATGTATTTCATCTATCTGGGGATTTTCATAAAGTTTGGCCGATGGTCATCTAGTGGTCAGTAGTGGTCATTTAATCAATATTTACAAAATGCTACTTCTCCCACATTCTTTAGCCGATTGCAACCTGACTAGGTCCAATGCTTCATTGGCTCGAATACACATATTTTGGCCAGTGGTCACCTATTGGTCAGCAGTGGTCATTTTGTTAAAAAAATATTAAAATGTCGTTTTGACATTTTAAATTTAGTTTATAGGGCTGATATTCGTGCTTCGTGAAGCACATTAGCTCTAGTATAATATTGTATCTTATCTGGATGTTCTCCTTGTTTATATTTTTGCAGCTGTTGGTTATACATGCATCATTAACATCACAGTACGCAGTGCTCATTCTGTAAGTATAACATCAATCATCTTATACTCTTCTAACATGTTAGCAACAGTTAAGTCTTTCATTGGGATCATTCATAAGTTGGTTCAACTGCAGTTTAAACTTGTTTGAGTTGAACTCTTGGTGTATGAATGGTTTCACAAGTTACACTGAATCTGGTTTAACTGACGGTCTAATCCAGTCTAGACAATTGGGCTGGATGGTGTAACTGCTTCCAGTTAAAATTTTAACACAGTTTCTGGACAGAATAAATGTAGCTTTGCATGGTGAAAAGTACTGTTTGCAGTGACACCATGTTTTGTAGAAATTTTCTTTTGAGTAGTGAATAGTTTTGAAAATAAACGGTTGGTTACAAGTCAGTATGCTCTGATCGTGTCCTGAAAATGATCACAGCATACTGATCGAAACGTTGAATTGGTTCTTTTCAGAACTATTCACTACTCAAAAGAGAATTTCTACATGGTGTCACCCAAAACTTAGAATAAATGTGATTACCACATTGAGTTTTGACTCGGCAGTTAACCTTCAATATATGAAGCAAGATTTTTTGCTTGCCATTTGTTGCTGCTTGTTGTAACAGTCTACTTTCATTAGGTACATGTAGTTGATAGTAGTTGTCTTATTTAAAGAAGAAATTGTTGGAAAGTTAGAAATTACAGCAACTTATTTATCATTGCTTTCTCTTCCATTTAGAAACTGAGAGGACAAACTGAAGCATTATACATCTTAACAAGATGTAACAACACAAGATTTGAATTCATCTTTACTAGTCTGGTACCTGGATCACCTAGACTCTTCACTACTATTATATCAGTACACAGGTGAGATACAGTCTGTCTCTTTTACTGTTTGTGTTAATGGATTTATTCATCTCTCAGTGGGATGGTCTGTCTTTTCATTTCAACTGTTACATAGAGATGGATTTATAATCAAACAGAATGGTTAACCCTAACGATCCCCATCCAGCCAAACTCCAACACCAGGGATTGTTGGAGTTTGATGGGTTGAGTACTGTGTACTTCTGATATGGCATGTGTAAAGTGTTGGAATATGGCTGGATGAGTACTGTATGTGTGCAGTAACAGTGTTGGATTTTGATTGAGTGGGGACGGTTGGTTTGTGTGCAGTGCTGTTGCTGGTGGGTTGTGCTTGGTTGATGTATAAAAGCCCTGGTGCTGGACTGTGTGTGCATGACTTTGATGTTTGGTGTATGTGTACTGAACAATGGGGTCAGGGTAATTACTGGGGATTTGAGCATTCATGGTACATTGTACATGGTTCCATGTAAAACAAATAAACAGCTGTGAAAGAATAATTGATTGAATGCTAGTAATAATATGTGTAAGGGGGTGTGTATGTGCCACTTTCAAGGAAAAATTCCACAGTAGGGGTTAGGTTAGGGCAAGAAGTTGTGGCTAAGGACAAGATTTATTATGGCTAGGTAATTGACTTGACCTCAGTGGGTTGGTACACTTAACTGTATAGTGGTATACTGACAGGGTCACTACACTTCTAAGAAACATATTGACCCTACCATTTATGGGCAGGGGTTTCTTAACTTTAGGGGTTAAATATTGTATTGTTCTTTTTATTTATGATAAAAAGAATGATGTCATAAATTAATTTCAAATGGTAAGTATAATGTCATATTAGGTAATAATTAGCATCACTAAGACAAGGTTTGCTATAAAAAGGGGTGTTTCCAAGATTCATCCCCAGTCACACATTGACTTCCCCAAAGTCAACATGAGTTCGAGAGAAGTGAGAAATCTTCAACAGAGCCTGAGAAGTGATGAACGTGAAGTGTTCATGGATAAAATCATGGGTAAAGAGAGGAAGAAAACCCTGCGAGCTTCCAAGGATGGGAGAGAATCGATGGCGAAGAGGAGTAAGAAGGGAGAGAAAACAGTGACGACTAAAGGAGAGACAGCAGCTAAAGCAAAGGGAAAAGGGAAGGGGAAAGGAGACAAGAAAGGGAAGGCATCTCTTCCTAAGAGCAGAGACACCGCCCGCCAGGACAGGCTGTACCAAGCTGAGATGGAGAACCTGCGAGCTGCCATACGGAGTAGTGTGAAAGAGTCTGGGATCAGCATGGGGAAAGTGTACAGGGCCGTGGCGGAAACATCCGACAGTGATGAGGAGGCATTCTTGGACATTGCAGTGGCTGATGCAAGAGCAATGTCCCCATCGTGCCTGGCAGATGAAATGGAGGGAGAAAAGTCAGGAGAAGAGGAGACGGAGACAGGGCAGGAGACAGATGAGGAGGAGGAGTTGGACTGGATGGAGACGGGGGAGCAAGAACAGACAGGAGAGCAAGAGGAGACAGGAGGAGAGGAGGATTTGAGGGAGGAGACAGATGAGAGTGCTGGACCATCTTCCAAACCACCACAGGCACCAAAGAGAACCCAGCGCAAAAAGAAGTCCAGAGAACTTCCACCTGACTCCGATGACGACCCTGATCCCCCATCAGTATACCAGCCAGACTATGCTCCAGATGAAGAGGGATGGACAAGGAGCTTAGAAGATATCCGAGTCAGAAGTTTCAAGGGAAAAAAGCCCTGTGGCCCGACCTTCAAGAAGAAGAAGTCTCCCCTGCTCTACTTTATGAAGTTCTTCCCTCTTGCGCTGTTTCTGTCGATGGTACGATGGACAAATCAACGCCTGAGATCAGCGAAGAAGATGCCAACAACACTCACAGAAGTCAAGGCTTGGTTCGGTCTTCATCTACTGATGGGCCTTGTCAAGATCAACAACTACAAGGATTACTGGTCATCACACCCGGGTCTGAGAAACCATCTTGTCTCCACAACCATGAAACGCAACCGGTTTGACATCCTCAGCCAGCATCTGTCCTGCAACAACCCATCCAAGGACCCGAATCACATCCGTGACAAGGCCCATCGGTATTCCAAGATCATAAGCATCCTCTGTACCCCATCCAGCCCTTGTGGGACAGTGTTGAAAGCGGTGCATGAAGAATTACCGGCCTGGGCGAGCTTACCATTGATGAGGCAATGGTGAAGTATCGCGGTTTCAAGGCAGCAGTCAGGAAATTTTTCATGCCGCTTAAGCCCATCCGTGCTGGCTTCAAGATTTATGTCATTGCTGAGTCTGCAACTGGATTCATATTGAATTTTATCATCCACCCCCATGGAGACCAGCCTGCAAAGATGCTGGACATCGCTATGACTGTCGCTAAACACCATCTCAACTCATACCACCACATCTTCACCGATAAACTATACACCTCCGTAAGCCTCGCCCGTTCCTTGCTGGCCAAGAAAACGTACCTGACTGGAGCAGTGAAAAGCAACAGCAAAGGACTGCCCAAGGACTTTTCATCTAAAAGCAACAACATGAAACTGAAGAAGATGGCCGTAGCGAGACGCGGGACATTCTATACGAGGCAGAACGGACAACTCACTGCAACCGTATGGAGGGACAGCAGAATCATGATGCTACTTTCCACCGCCCATCAAGCCTGGAGAGATCCTGCCATACATACCCTTCAAAGAAAATGTGCAGATAAGGAAACGGGCCGTCTGAAGACAAAGACCATCCCGGCTCCTCCCCAGGCAGTCAACTACACCAGATGCATGGGCGGCGTGGACAGGAGCGATCAGCTGAGGTCCTACCACACAACCACACGCAAGTCCCAGTTGTGGTGGCGATCGCTTATGTATTTTCTTCTTGACATTGCTCGTGTCAATGCCTGGCTGGCCTATCAACATCATCACCCTACCATTGATGAGGCTGACAGTGATAGCGACAATGAGCCAGAAACCACCTCCACCATGTGCCACAGCAAATTCATACTAGAAATTGCTACTGGCCTCATCGATGGCTATGCCAGGGGAGACACACCACGGCAAGCTGCTGGTTCCCACCCTGTTCCAGCCCACAACAGCAGTGGACACTACTCATAAAAATGCCAGGGAGAAATGGCAGATATTGCAGGTGGTGTAGAAAACAGAACATCGTCACTCAGTCCGGCCTCCCTACAACGACACGCCGAGGTTGCCCAGTCTGCAATGTTAACCTTTGCCCAGGAGCATGTTTCCTCAGTTTCCACCAGGCCTCCATCACTCAGCCAGACTCCACCACAAGCACCACAGAGTAAACAAGCCAAGTGACACCAACCATCAACGAGATATTCGTTTTTTTTTCATACAGAAACAGAAAAGAAAAAAATAGAAGAAAAAAAGATGAAAGAAGAAATAAAAAGAGAAGTAAAGATAAAGGGAAAAAGGAAAGAAAAAAGAAATAAGAAATAAAGAAAGATAAAGACAAAATACTTAACAAAAAAAACTAAAAAGGGCAATGATGCATAGTAATGTGGTTAGCAGATGTGACCAGTAACTAATCTGAGCCCCCCAAAAAATACTTTCATTTTGTACAGGAATAATACACTTGCTTGGTTTTGATGGGATGTGTCCTGTGTAACCCCATTCTTCATACTAAACACATGGCCCAGTGTACCCACTCAAGAGAGTGTGTGTATGCAACCTGCTGTAATAAACAACTGATAAAGGCAAATATTGTACTTAGGTATGCTTGGCATTGTGTCTAACATCATACAACTAGAACCTACCATTTATTCCATAGGGTGTTTTAGTTTTTGTATACATGTAGTTAAGTTTTTTTTAGCATGAAAACAATTGTTGGATTATGATGGGTTGAGTACTGTGTGACTCCAGTGTTCAAACTTTACTTTAGGCCATGTGTCCCCACTCAATCAAAATCCAACAGCTAAGGGCCTGTTGGAGTTTGATGGGTTGAGTACTGTTATGGCAAGTGGACTGTTGGAGTTTGATGGGTTGAGTACTGTAAACCAGCAACAGTCAACCATGGTGTTGGGATTTGATGGGTTGAGGAAGGTTTCTAGTAAAAATGCTTAGGGAGTTAGGGTTAATCTGGTTAAAGGTTAATCCGTTACCAATAGTGCTGGGAGTTAAACCAAATCTTGCACAGTCGGTTAACTGGTAGTGCTAACCAAATCTTGCACAGTCGGTTAACTGGTAGTGCTAACCAAATCTTGCACAGTCGGTTAACTGGTAGTGCTAACCAAATCTTGCACAGTCGGTTAACTGGTAGTGCTAACCAAAATGTTCACGGTCGGTTAACCAAAAGCTGGCACCTGACATGATGGCCACACAAACTAGATTGCTAGCAAATGGCACAATGTGTATACATTTTCAGTCAAAAAGCATCAATAAACTTCAAGTGATGAATGTTCAATAACCATTGCGGCAAAAAAGAAAGTCTAGAACAACAAAATCGGTGTCAAATTCTTCCAAAATTGTTGGTCATATTTTAAAAATATTGTTTTGGTTAGCCGGTTAGCAAATATTTAAACAGTGCAGTTTCGGTCAGTTAACTGGTTAACTGTCTCAGTCACGGCCGTGACACTTGTGTCCTTGAGCAAGACACTTAACCATAATTGCTTCTCTCCACCCAGGGGTTAAATGGGTACCTGTGAGGGCAGAGTTGGTTGATTAGCCCTATATGCGCTGTAATGGCAGCAATTGAGTTGTATACTCCCCAGGGAGCTGAGATGATTTCAGGAATGATTTATGAGCCTTATGAGCAGGGGTAATAATATAATGCGCCTTGATGAGCACCACTCAGTTGGTGGATACATGTACGTGCGCTATATAAGTCCACTTATTATTATTATTATTATTATTAGTTGCCAATTATTCACGAAATACATCAAGTAGATGGTTTTGTAACATTTTGTTTGTACAATTTGATGGAATATTACAAGACTTAAAAGGTTCAGGAATACTATGAAAAGTTTAAATAATTTCTTTTTATTTGTTTTAGATTTTATTGATAATTATTATTTGATAATGTTAAGAAATCCTGGCAGAGGATCTACAGATCGGATCTACACTGTACCTCAAGGCATTTCATGTATTTCATATATTGATCTGGCCTGTTAGTCAATATGGAATGGATTGATTAACCAATAGAGTTTCACTATGCCTGATAAATTAACCTCATTCAACTAAGGTTAAGGTCTCAGCAGCCATTATTTGTAAGCAAAATCTAATGTTTTCAATTCAAGGTAAAACCCTTGCACCATGATGACATGCTGCTGTTGCAGTATCTTTTTGTCAGACACTATGTATCCACATCAACTATTGTGATGTAAGATCTTCAATAGTCATTTAACCCTCGTACATATAGCTGCACTTTAGTGGGAAGTAGCTATAGTGGTCAAAATCAGTCAACTGCCTGTTTTGACTGTTGACTCAAATGTGTACACTGGGGCATTTTTGACTGGTTTTTACTGTCATTTTGACCACCCTGAACAATACAAGACAATGCTTTTACCAGTCAAAAACAGTTGACTCAATTTGACCTGTAAATGTACTTACTACACGTAAGGTTTGACAGTGTTTGACTTTTAAGTGCATTAGATATACCTTGGCAAGTATATCAACATTTTGACTGATTTTGACCCTTGTAGTAGTAGGAAGGTTAACTAACGTGAAGAATAAATATGACCTGACTTTGCATGTTAGTCTTGCACCAAGAAGACGATGTGTTTGTTCTACTCTGTGCAGTTCACTGTGTAGTTCAAACAAATTGTTCACAGATGTCTTGAAAGACTAAGCATGACCAAGATTGCTGAGAATAGGCCAAATTGGGATTGGAATACATGTCTTTGTTTATCAACATAAATGTTTCCTTTCCACATGTTTTGTTAAAGAGCATATGAGACATCCAAGATGTATCGTGATCTTAAACTTCGAGGAGCCATCATTCACAACAAAAACTTGCGTTTATTACCATTAGAGCAAGTATATGACAAAGTCAATGGTGTCTGGAATCTATCCAGTGATCAGGTATGTTATTATTTACTATTATATAACATGCACACACATCCTTATCATTTGATTGTAAGCATCATCTACTAGTTTGACCTGTAAAACTATCTACTTGCCACAAATTTTCACCATAAAACAATTTTTCCCCAGTATTTTTGTTCTCAATTTTGCAAAGGTAAAATTAACTTTTCACATTGTCAAGAGATATTTGTTCCAAACTTGATACTTGATCATTATTTGAATAATGTTGCTTATTGTAATGAATTGTTCATATTTTGTTTTCTGACAGGGAAATCTTGGTACATTTTTCATCACTAATGTACGACTAGTGTGGCATGCTAACATGAATGAAGCTTTCAATGTCAGTGTACCGTATCTTCAAATGGTAAGAACCTGCTAAATCAAATGATACTTCAGTTACCATGGCTATTGAACCTTAAAGATAAATGCTATGAGAAATAATATAATATGCTCTGATATTTCAAATCATTTAGATAAGTTTTTCCTCAAGAACACAAGGATTATTTTTATCGTATTTGCTGTACCCTTTTTTAGTCATTCTTGTTATTAAGAAAGTAAATGTTTGTTGGCTCAGTCGTAAGTACATAAGGTTGCTGGACATGGTTGTCGATCACTACTTAGAAGTACATGTAGTTGGGGGGGGGGGAGACATGTAGGTAGTGTCGGATCCAGAATTTGGCCATTATGAGGGTGCACCCTGTGTTGTACATCTTCACGCCGCTTTTATACTTAATTTTTAGGGCAAAACAATTGTTAGTTGATAATAGTTTTTTTTTCTTGCCATAAAAATATAATAATAATTCAACGTGTTTTAAAAATCCAGCTTGAAGCAATCTGGGGAATTTATGAATTAAAGTAACAGTTTGTCATATAGTAGGATAAAGATGGATGGGGGCTAATAAGGGGCATGGTGATAAGTGAGATCCATTATCACCCATAGTAACAACCTAAGAGACAAACATCACACTTTTATTCCCATTAATACGTGCCCTTCTCAATTTTGTTTTCTTCTAAATGTCAATATTAATACATTTTTGTAGAAAAAGAGCCAAATAGAAACATCAGTGAGTTAGTTTGACATGAAACTGCATCTATAAATGTTTTTTTTATTATATCGTTTCGGTTTGCGGTAACACCATGTGTTTATCTCAACTATTGCGAAGCTGAGGTACAAGTTCTGAAAAGAACCTTGTCGCACAACTCGTATCTCAACTGTCGCTAAGTGAGAATGGTTCAAGGGAGAACCAATGTCGGGCAACTCGTTTTTATCTACTGTCGCTAAGTGAGAAATATAGTTCAGGGAGAACCATGGGGACTTCACGGGTTATTATTTTTTTAAAGAATACATTTTAATTAATAATAGCAACTGTAATTGTTTGTATTAACAGCGGAGTGTCAAGGTTCGAGACTCTAAGTTTGGTGTGGCATTAGTTCTGGAATCTTCAGCTCAGGTATGTTAACATTCCACTTCAATGTTGGTGACATTTTATTGACAAGATTTAATTTAGGAGGTCCAATAGTATATAACTATTTGACGTCTAATAGATGTGTATAGTTCAAATCAAAGTCATGGGTTTCAAGCAGTACTTTCTCATAATGAGGTACACCCTACATATGTCATAAACAAGTCAATAGTGAAAATGCATTCAGATTGGTAAACACAAACTTCATATTCATCATAACATTGAATCTTAGTATGTCAGTCACCAAATTCAGACGTGCACATTTGGGGAATAACTTTTTGACATTTTTTAGCATCTCATGATTCGTCTGTTAATAGTTATGTCTGTTAATAGTCATCTCATGATTTGTCTGTTAGTCATCTCATGATTCGTCTGTTAATAGTCATCTGATGATTCGTCTGTTAATAGTCATCTCATGATTCGTCTGTTAATAGTCATCTCATGATTCGTCTGTTAATAGTCATCTGATGATTTGTCTGTTAATAGTCATCTCATGATTCGTCTGTTAATAGTCATGTAATGATTCGTCTGTTAATAGTCATCTCATGATTCGTCTGTTAATAGTCATCTCATGATTTGTCTATTAAGTCATGTAATGATTTGTCTGTTAATAGTCATCTCATGATTCGTCTGTTAATAGTCATCTGATGATTCGTCTGTTAATAGTCATCTGATGATTCGTCTGTTAATAGTCATCTCATGATTTGTCTGTTAATAGTCATGTAATGATTTGTCTGTTAATAGTCATCTCATGATTTGTCTGTTAATAGTCATGTAATGATTTGTCTGTTAATAGTCATCTCATGATTTGTCTGTTAATAGTCATCTCATGATTCGTCTGTTAATAGTCATCTGATGATTCGTCTGTTAATAGTCATCTCATGATTCGTCTGTTAATAGTCATCTGATGATTCGTCTGTTAATAGTCATCTGATGATTCGTCTGTTTATAGTCATGTAATGATTCGTCTGTTAATAGTCATCTCATGATTTGTCTGTTTATAGTCATGTAATGATTCGTCTGTTAATAGTCATCTCATGATTCGTCTGTTAATAGTCATCTCATGATTCGTCTGTTAATAGTCATCTCATGATTTGTCTGTTTATAGTCATGTAATGATTCGTCTGTTAATAGTCATCTCATGATTTGTCTGTTTATAGTCATGTAATGATTCGTCTGTTAATAGTCATCTCATGATTCGTCTGTTAATAGTCATCTCATGATTCGTCTGTTTATAGTCATGTAATGATTCGTCTGTTAATAGTCATCTCATGATTCGTCTGTTAATAGTCATCTCATGATTCGTCTGTTAATAGTCATCTCATGATGCGTCTGTTAATAGTCATCTCATGATTCGTCTGTTAATAGTCATCTCATGATTCGTCTGTTAATAGTCATCTCATGATTCGTCTGTTAATAGTCATCTCATGATTCGTCTGTTAATAGTCATCTCATGATTCGTCTGTTAATAGTCATCTCATGATTCGTCTGTTAATAGTCATCTCATGATTTGTCTGTTTATAGTCATGTAATGATTCGTCTGTTAATAGTCATCTCATGATTTGTCTGTTTATAGTCATGTAATGATTCGTCTGTTTATAGTCATGTAATGATTCGTCTGTTAATAGTCATCTCATGATTCGTCTGTTAATAGTCATCTCATGATTCGTCTGTTAATAGTCATCTCATGATTTGTCTGTTAATAGTCATCTCATGATTTGTCTGTTAATAGTCATCTCATGATTTGTCTGTTAATAGTCATCTGATGATTTGTCTGTTAATAGTCATCTCATGATTTGTCTGTTAATAGTCATCTCATGATTTGTCTGTTAATAGTCATGCAATGATTTGTCTGTTAATAGTCATCTCATGATTCGTCTGTTAATAGTCTTCACTGTTAATAGTCATCTCATGATTCGTCTGTTAATAGTCTTCACTGTTAATAGTCATCTCATGATTTGTCTGTTAATAGTCATCTCATGGTTTGTCTTTTATTGCCTATGACAGAGTGGTAGCTATGTTCTTGGTTTCCGTATTGATCCTCCTGACAAGCTACATGATGTGGTCAAGGAGATTCAATCTCTTCATCGTGTCTATAGCTCTAGTCCCATCTTTGGTGTAGAGTTTGAAGTTGAGGATTTGCCTCAGTCAGCAGAAGAATTGACCATTGAGAATCCACAGGATGATGTGGACATTGTCAATGATGATGAACAGTCTGATGCATTTGCAGTGAGTATGATAACTTGATTGGAACATTATTGAAATTTGAATAGTATAAAATTAGTAATCAAGTGGAACTTACTGTGTAGCAACTTGAAACATTTCCATCCAAAATCATCAGACTTTATCTTGAAGGCAACTGGCGAGCCACTGGTGGAGCATGGTCATGTGACCCGAGGTACACCAATTGCCTGATGGTTTTGAACACACATGTAGCAAGTTGCTTAAAACGACGATCAGAGGACGATCAGAGCATACTGATCGAAACGTCGAGTTGTACCCCCAGTTCTTTTCAGAACTAATTACTACTCAATTGAGATTCCACATGGTGTCACCGCAATTAGTCTTACTTATCATCCTCACCATGCAAAGCTACAAGTTTTACCTCTCCTGAGGACGATCAGAGCATACTGATCGAAACGTCGAGTTGTACCCCCAGTTCTTTTCAGAACTAATTACTACTCAATTGAGATTCCACATGGTGTCACCGCAATTAGTCTTACCAATACACAATAAGTTTCTGTATTTGATTCATTTGATTCCATTCACTTTTTATTACTGGATGACCGAGAAAAGAATCATTCTTGAAGAATATTTTAAGCACGTGTATTGCAGCCTTATCAGCATATATCTGATACATGTACATCTGAGTTTGTGTAGAGCGTAATTGTGATCTTAAAACTACTGAGAATTTGTGAGGAATCTAGCTTTTGAAAAACAAAAAAAATCAGACTGGGTTTAATTTGCAAATCCGAGTAAAGTATTTTCATGAAATTAAGGTAAGCATTACATTTGAAGATACTGATACTTGCAGATAAATATAAACCAAACATTTATCCCTACTCCTGGTCAATTGATAGTAGACATGTGTATGACTGACCATAGGGTATGTGGCTGGACTAGTCAGTGGTTGGTATCCAGACATTCCCATGTGAAGTCACAAGACTTGCAAGCTCAATGTCCTCTGATGACATGAATTGATAATATGATGTCATGGTGTTGTTGTGTGAAAAAACTATCAGGGATGCCACCCTTAATAAGTGGATTATTTTGACATGAATGATATACATGTAATCCTACTTGTCAAGCTAATCCTATCCTAATAGTCTCTGAATCTTATCCACAGGCATACTTTGCTGATGGTGACAAGCAGAAGGATAGACCACCAGTTTATTCTGAGGAACTTGGCTTAGCCATTGAGAAACTCAAGAATGGATTCACACTATCTAACCTGTGGGAAGTAGTTGAGCAGAAATAATGAAGATTGTCTTGTATTCAGCAGATATAGAAACATGACCAGTGTCAGAAGTCTATTACCTACATGAAGTATGCCACTTGTGTACTAACCTAGTCCATGGCATAGTACTCAAAGAACAATGGATTTGGGCCATTCATGAAGTATTGTTCCACAGACTGACGTGCAAGGTCTCAACAAGAAGCAGCGCAGTCGGGGAGACTTACCCGGCATGTGACAGAACTGTATCTCACGCGCGCACCTTAGCGCATTCTTCCCACAGCCAATGGTTCGCCCGTGTTTAGATTGCGTCTATTTCTAGGAACTAGCTTCAAGCTTCAAGCTTCAAGCGCCTAATCCCATGATGCCTTACAGCAGGCCAGGCAGTGTAGCAAAACTCCTAACCATGCTTGTTGTGCATGTGTGTATAATGCCTTATGGCAGGCCAGGCAGTGTAGCAAAACTCCTAACCATGCTTGTTGTGCATGCGTGTATAATGCCTTATGGCAGGCCAGGCAGTGTAGCAAAAATCCTAACCATGCTTGTTGTGCATGCGTGTATAATGCCTTATGGCAGGCCAGGCAGTGTAGCAAAACTCCTAACCATGCTTGTTGTGCATGCGTGTATAATGCCTTATGGCAGGCCAGGCAGTGTAGCAAAACTCCTAACCATGCTTGTTGTGCATGTGTGTATAATGTCTTATGGCAGGCCAGGCAGTGTAGCAAAACTCCTAACCATGCTTGTTGTGCATGCGTGTATTTATAGTACAATGCCATGGTATGGACTACAAGCAGGCTGGCACACTTCTTGTAGGTAATAGACTTCTGCTAGAGATAGTCAATCCAAGAGAACAACAAAACTATATCAATCCTAACATCTATTTCTTTAAAATAATAATGTGATCCCTGAAATGTTTAGCTGTGATAATAAAGTCACATGGAATGCATGTTAGTAGCCTACTGCATTACTGTTCATTTGAAGTAATGGAAATCCAGAATGCAGACAATTCAAGATTGATAGGTGTGCAGGATACATCAATTTAGCACAAATCTTTCGAGATGATTCCGGAATTCTGTAATCCCACCCCCCCCCCCACCCACAGAAAAAAACGAAAAAAAACCACTTTAATCAGAAAAAATTAATTCATTTATGATTGAATGGCAATACATAAGTGTATAGCATATTATCAATAAGGTACAATATACTAGTTTTTAAATTTGGTTAATCATTTCCTTAAAGGGGAAGGTATAACATTAATATTTACCCAATTACAAAATTACTAAATTATTATCCAAAAGCTAACATGATATAAGTTGGTATTAAGGTACATGTACCAATCATCTTGATATAAGTTGGTATTAAGGTACATGTACCAATCATCTTGATATAAGTTGGTATTAAGGTACATGTACCAATCATCTTGATATAAGTTGGTATTAAGGTACATGTACCAATCATCTTGATATAAGTTGGTATTAAGGTACATGTACCAATCATCTTGTAAAAACTTCTGTCTGAAGTGTTCTCATTTCAGATAAAACATAAAAACTATATGCACAAGTGTTTTCTGTAGTAAATATTTTTTTCTTGAATTAAAGTCTGCATTGTGGTTGACGATATCACGATAATATCGTAACGATATGATATTCAAAAATTATCGCCATATTGACGATATTTCAAAAATATTGCTGATATTCCCAAAATATAGCCGATATAAATTTTATATCGCTCTTTTTAGTTAAAATATCGCCTACTGGTTGCCGCGTGGGCCTTAACTAAAGGCTAGTCCCAGGATCACATGGTACATTGTGAGGTTGTTCACATTCAGCAGATGTCGGATACCAGGATAAAAGCATGAATGATGACCGCTGAACCGTTCATCAGCTCTGGGGTGGGGGAGGGCTGTTAGGCATTTATAAACCACAGGTTTGTTTATGGACGTCACAGTGAGTTCTTTTTATGAAATGTTTGTCGCACCGAGTGGCAAAAATCTAAGAACTCAGCTCGTTTTGGAGCAACTGTTTATTACCTACACAACTTCCCTGTAGAAAAGTAGTAATTTCGGTGTCCAAAGTCGTCAATGTACGATACATACAAAAAAATAAATATTGATTCTAAAAAAGAAAGCTTACCCATGGAAGAAGTTTGGCCAATATTTCCAATGTTGTACCTTCCCTTTAACTGAATGTGATATAGTTGGAGCTTGAAGTACATTGCAAATATACTACATGTAAATACATATTGGTTGACATGCAGCCTATAGATAGAGTGCATCATATTTTGAGTTTGAAATACAAAGAAGATTGCTGTGGTTGCTGCTATCTATACTGTCTGTTTGATTAGCTACTGAGTGCTATTGCATCCTCAGGGCTGTACAGACTAATCCGCCGACCAACGTTTTCAACCATACATAGGTGGTACCACATAAATCACACAAATGTCATATGCATTCTTAATTGCACAGTATGCTGGCCTCTGTCAAAACAAAATGCATATACACTGGACTGCATATACATGTAAAATTAATACTTGGCACATAATATGGTAGCACACAGTGAAATGGTTGGTGGATAAGTTTATACTCCCTCATGCCCATAAAGCTGAGAAATAAATATTGAGCCTATATCCAAGGGAAATCTGTAATGTCTTGATGGTATGTCCCATGAAATTTGCCCACTGTGTGTATTAAAGGAAAGACATGCCCCTATATAGAACTACATTCATGGCTTGTACATGTACGGTGTTTGCAAAATATAGCTGGTTACATTTGTTGCCATAGTTATTTAAAGCCACACTTGAACGGCACTGGGCACGACCAATTCTCGCCAAAATTCGTTCAGTATATGCTTAATGATTACTATATTTAAGTTAACCTTCAATAAATATGATACCTTAATGTAAAAAAAACACATTAAAACCAGCGTTCCACGTCTCCCTCACAGTGAGTTTTGCAAAAATCCCCCGCGTCATCAGTCTCATACATTATTCATTGAGGTGCCCTCCCACGAATGCGAGTTGCCTGTGAGCCGTAAACACAATGGAAACAGATGGCCACTTTCGGGTTTATGGCTCACTACATGACTCTGGTGACATCACGTGGAGTCAAGCATCCAGGACTTTTACACTGGTTTTCTTGGCCCGCTGGTGCTTTAGTGTTGATTTTGTAGGGTGCCATGGAAGTGCACCGCCAACGGTGGGGGCGGAGAAATGTTTCAAAAAGCGAAGAATGGGGCCCAATGTTTTTAATCCAAATTACGAAAAACCATGAGCGTATAACATTAACAATGAAATAATACCTTAATATATAACAAACAAGGTTCAAACTCTTCTTTTTTTAGAAAGTTCCATTCAAGTGTGGCTTTAATATTGTAGTTGTATAAATTGTGGAATCTTATTTATAGTTTGTAGTATTCATCAGTTTATATTTTTCCTTCATCAAAGTATTGTAAATATACCAATTGCATCTTTTCTAATTTGATTTCATTTTCAATATCTTATCCAAAAGTGTCTGTGGATATGTATGTTTTTGCATCTGCCATTCATGGTGTGTATTAATGTTAGAGCGTGCAGTGAAATTATCCCAGTAAGTGAACACTTTGTTCACACAATATGAATAATATGGTAGCATTAAAAATGCACGACACACGAGTGCATCTTTAATGACTTTGACCCATCATACATTGCAAGAATCCGAAGTACAACATTGGTAATTATTAGAATATCAAATCAACTACTTATCATCCAATAAGTTAGTTGATGTAAAGTTAGTACATGTATCAATCATCCTGAAAAAGTGCTTATATAACATAAAAACAGAAAACATGAGATGATTTTGAAAACGTTGAGATGGTTTTTTTTTACATAGGTTTTATGATATATTTATATAACACTAGAGGGTTAAAATCAATGTACGTTGCCAGATACCAATGTTGTAACTTACCTTTTAGATTTAATAGCTTCATTTGGTTAGTTTAGGTATCTTAGATACTGAAAAAATATATATGCTGTACCATAATGTCCAAAATGTACCAATTAAGTATATTGTATAATAATACATTGCATATCTACAGTGCATGCAGCATTTTCAATTTTCTTAAGTGTAGTCAAGCCTGTACTTGTACACACAAGCCTGTACTTTGGATCTTAAACGGTCTGTATTATAGTTTCAGGAACCATCAGTTTCTCAGTATATTCATATGATTTATTGACATCAACTAATGTTCTGTAGCTTTGACACTGTTTATGTAAATAATCCTGTATGTTGTGTATATTTTTGTAAAGTGACACTTTTTAAGTAGATATGAATGTACATGTACATGTACAGTACATATACAGTGTATGTATAAAAGTCAGAGAATTACATGTACATTATTACATTGGTCATTCTAGTGAGTTTATTTCCTTGTTGTCAAACATTTCCGTTTTCTGTCAAACACACTAGTGTGTGACTTGAACAAGTATATGAAGTGTACAAAATAACCAATAAGCATAAGGTCTTTTATAAAAATAACAGCACCTCAGACAACAATTATTTGTAGGGAAGACTGATGATACATCATCAGCTTAACACACAAATTGTCAATTTGATTATATGTGACGTGTTCTCCCGAAATCAGACACTTTTGGGCAGGTTATCAAAATTGAGTTAGTTATTGATTATGAAAGTAGTGATCCTCAGCTTTACAATGATACCGTTTTTTTAAACTGGACTCCCCAAAGCGGAGTTACGTAATTTTTAGGTTTGTCTTTACGAAAATTATAAACGGAGATAATCGACTTTAAAGTTACAAGTTTCATTTGATACAAAGCGGGAATCCTGACCTTTCCGACGATACCAAATTTGTACAGAGGGGAGGTTGCTTTCCTGTCGAAACATACTGCGCAAAGTTGGTAAATTTTGCTTCATTTTGAAACCAAATTAGAACAAATTCATCATTTTCTGAACTGACATGCCCTTCTAAATCGGTAAAAACTTGTACTTATCAATGAATTTTTAATCTGAAACTCTCACAAGATGTTATAAACATTATAAATATTGATAATTTACAAGAAACTCAAATTCCACAAAAAGCACCCCCAGGCATATTTTTGCCCGTTTCTCAATTCCGAGCTCTGCCCAAAAGTGTCTGATTTCGGGAGAACACATCACATATTTGTATTGCAAATTCTATATTTTAATATCTTTGAGTACATAATATTTCAGGGAGCAAGGTATAAAACACCTTTATTAAAATATTCCTGATCCACACCACAATATTGCAAAAGCCACCATTGTGGAAAATAATGACGATGTACACAAATTATGATACACAATGTAAAAACACTAACAACCATTTGGCTATAGACTAATCCAGTGTCCACTGTTTTCCGCAATTACTGCGGTGGTACACGCATTCTTAAATTTGTGGTATGCTAGCGTTTCATCATGTAGAGTGCACAGATTGGTCAAAGAAGCAATGGACTGCGTAAACGAACACTTGACGCATAATGTCGCTACCATCACAGTTATGGCGGCACCCAGTGAACTGGTCAACGGATTAGTTTATACTAAACATGACTCTCGGCTCTTCAGCTGATTTCCTCTTTTTTTGCAATTACAAAGTTGCATGTCTGAATCAGAAGTCTATTACCTACATGAAGTGTTCCCCCTATTTTTGGTAGAGCAGCAATATTTTGAATCTGTGCATGGCTAATGTAGATGCCAGGAAAACGCATACATGTATTCAGCACTTGAAATTTAAAAAATTTTCTGGGGGAAGACCCCAGACCCCCCCCGCTTAGGGCATAGTGCCTTTGGCGCACCCCCACCCCTTTTCAGGAATCCTGGATCCGCCTCTGATAATAGTACATGAACTGGTACCATTGGGGAGTACTAAGTGACAGCAACCATGATTCACCATGGACCCCACTGTGTTCATTATAATGGTGTTCAACGTATACATGTATGACTGCTTCATGGCCGTCTGTTACGCATCAGTACCAGCACAACTGAGTTAAACAAATTGTCAACAAATCACTTCATTGCTTACGAGAATAAAAAAAAAAACGTGTATATGGAGTCAGCATAGAGGTCGCATACATGAATTATGTCACATGCTCAAAGGGCACTCACCAAGATCAATACCTGAGAAGGTAGTGTGAGCTGACATCTGGTAGATTTTTCACACTCAGGGCCACTGACCACATGTGGGGTCAGTGGGGTCATAAATAATTTCCTGTCTCCAAGACTGACATCCCCTAGACCAATTTTATTGCCTTTTCGACCTCCCCTAAATTATAATATAAACACAGTACCCCCACAGTTGTAAGTGACCAGATCCCATTATTAGTATACATGTATACATGTTCTTTTATTAGATTAGAAAATCACACTTCGTCTCTTGCTCTCTTTCTGACACTACTCACTTATCTCTCTCTACTGTACTGCTAGTCCAATAACTTTGTGACCCTACAGTCAGTATTGAGTATAAGAATATGTTTTATACTTCTTGTTATAGCCACGGAGAAATAAATAAAATATTCGTTCGGCCCAAGAAGCTTCTCTTGTAAGTGTCATTTCTTCATCTGGTAGCACCCCTCTTTTACAGTGTTACAGTAGCTTATTAGCCTGAAGATCTGACGTCACGCTTTGAGCTTAGGAGCGTGAATTACGCCAGATCCTGGCAGTGCGGCCGCCACATTTCCCCCGATGTTCAACTTTGACCTTGGTTGGTTGCTAGCGCTAGTGTGACGTCATAGCTTCAGCACAACGTATCCAATGAAACCCCTTGAATGGTACGCCTGGAGCCCGTCTATATCCTTGGTATAGGATAAAGACAGGGGAACAGTCTAGTAGTTTATTGGGTCACTACAATACTTGTACATATAGTGCATTCCCATTGTATGACATTGACCATGGAGTCAAATGCAAGCTCTGTATGAGTAACCCTTTATTATCATTGTATGACACTGACCATGGAGTCAAATGCAAGCTCTGTATGAGTAACCCTTTATTATCATTGTTTGACACTGACCATGGAGTCAAATGCAAGCTCTGTATGAGTAACCCTTTATTATCATTGTATGACACTGACCATGGAGTCAAATGCAAGCTCTGTATGAGTAACCCTTTATTATCATTGTTTGACACTGACCATGGAGTCAAATGCAAGCTCTGTATGAGTAACCCTTTATTATCATTGTATGACACTGACCATGGAGTCAAATGCAAGCTCTGTATGAGTAACCCTTTATTATCATTGTATGACACTGACCATGGAGTCAAATGCAAGCTCTGTATGAGTAACCCTTTATTATCATTGTTTGACACTGACCATGGAGTCAAATGCAAGCTCTGTATGAGTAACCCTTTATTATCATTGTATGACATTGACCATGGAGTCAAATGCAAGCTCTGTATGAGTAACCCTTTATTATCATTGTATGACATTGACCATGGAGTCAAATGCAAGCTCTGTATGAGTAACCCTTTATTATCATTGTTTGACATTGACCATGGAGTCAAATGCAAGCTCTGTATGAGTAACCCTTTATTATCATTGTATGACACTGACCATGGAGTCAAATGCAAGCTCTGTATTAGTAACCCTTTATTATCATTGTATGACACTGACCATGGAGTCAAATGCAAGCTCTGTATGAGTAACCCTTTATTATCATTGTATGACACTGACCATGGAGTCAAATGCAAGCTCTGTATGAGTAACCCTTTATTATCATTGTATGACACTGACCATGGAGTCAAATGCAAGCTCTGTATGAGTAACCCTTTATTATCATTGTATGACATTGACCATGGAGTCAAATGCAAGCTCTGTATGAGTAACCCTTTATTATCATTGTTTGACATTGACCATGGAGTCAAATGCAAGCTCTGTATGAGTAACCCTTTATTATCATTGTTTGACATTGACCATGGAGTCAAATGCAAGCTCTGTATGAGTAACCCTTTATTATCATTGTATGACATTGACCATGGAGTCAAATGCAAGCTCTGTATGAGTAACCCTTTATTATCATTGTATGACACTGACCATGGAGTCAAATGCAAGCTCTGTATGAGTAACCCTTTATTATCATTGTTTGACATTGACCATGGAGTCAAATGCAAGCTCTGTATGAGTAACCCTTTATTATCATTGTATGACACTGACCATGGAGTCAAATGCAAGCTCTGTATGAGTAACCCTTTATTATCATTGTTTGACATTGACCATGGAGTCAAATGCAAGCTCTGTATGAGTAACCCTTTATTATCATAAGGTTGGGAAGTTTTGAGGTTTCTACTAATTTAAATACTTATGCAATATCATGCAGGGAATCTGACAAGCATGGTTGCAATGTGATATTAATCAATATTTCACAATACATGTACACAGTGCTATCAATATATTGTCATTTACCATAAATGCTTCACCTGATTGCATTGTAATCCATTCAAGTCACTATGACTGAAAGTAATAATATAAAACATTTAATTCTATGTCTGAATACAAAATTGAAAGAATTCTCATTTTAAACTTCAATCCCTTATAAAAATATAATTTCTCTATTACAAATATTTCCCATTTACCACAGACATATTTTTTTTAAATCTGTCACCCCTTAATTAAAATTCTCCAAAATTTATATTTTATTTAAAAATGTTTTACATTTTCATTCCCTTGTTACAGTCTGAATACAGGATATAGTTTTGTTTATGGATAGACAAGGCAAACCCTCAGATACGTATATTTACTTAATAACAGTTAATGATAGCATGCTTTCTGTTCTAACATACTCCTCTGTTCTGTCTCCATCTACAACCTGACCCTCATCAGTTCTTTCCTGGCTATTATTATCTCCCTCCTTCTCAATGCCATCATTTTCATCATTTCTTGCCCCTATCTCTTTCCTATCATCCTGGACATCAATGATTATCTCATCCTTTCCTTCTTGTTTTATTCCTCTCTCATCCTTCACATCATCATCCATTATTTCTTCATTTGATGATTTGATCTTCTCATCTTTCACATCTTTTATATCATCTTTAACATCTTTTATATCATCTGTTGTATGGATGTCGTCATCACCATTTCCTCTCCTTGGTTTGTTCATATCCTGCTCCTCATCCTGTCTGCTAGTATCTTCATCCTCAGACACATCTCTTGCGTCCTCATCCCTTCTGTCTTCTCCTTTCTCTTGTTTTGATTCTTCTGAATTACTTTCGTTATTTGAGTCTTTCCGACTCTTCTCCATTTGTACCCTAGAAAATGACACAAATATATAATGTTTTATTACTATCATGCACTATGTAAATATTGTGGCTGCTTTTATCAGAAATTTCCAAAACTAAATATTGTTTCCATCAGAACATTGAACTATTTTACTTGAGCACTTAAGTAAAACAAATGCTTTTAAGATGACATATTTCAAAAAAATATTTTGTAGAAGCATGGTTTCACAATAATTATGTGCTAGAATTAATTTATGATGGGTCCTGTCTTAAAAGAAAGTCACCAAGGATGTACTAGTTGCTTCTTTTTGAGACATTGTGGAATGCAATGTCATGAATGCCCTAAATTCATTGTTTTTGGGGTACAATACCGTGGACGAGGTTATTACACGACTGGCACACTTCCTGTATGTAACAGACTTCTAGTGATAAGCATAAATGTGACGGGCTCTGCGAAAATGAGTCACATGGGGGGAACATTTTTTAGTTATATACATGGCTGAAAAGAGCATGCAATAAGCTTCATTTAGATACCTGTTAAACAACTGTGGCATGTCCGGTTCAAAAGTTATCCCCTTTTGAAAATATGTATTATGTCAACAATCGAGTAAACCCGTATAGGAGAAATTGCCTTTTAAAAAAAACCTGTAAAAACCCATGACTTCAGAAGGTTACTAATAAAATGTGCATAGTTACCAATAGCTTTTTTGATTCATAAATATGAAAATACAGATACTAAAGAACCGAAATAATGGATAATCAGAAAATCAATTTCCAATTTTTTTTTCACCCACCAAACATTCATCAACCCTGTACGTGGAAATAGGCCGTGCGAGAAGCGACTCATTTTCGCAGAGCCCGTCACAAATATAGAAATAAAGGTGCATTTGAATTCAATGAGATGGATTACCTGAGCCATAGAGGGGTCTTCCTCTGTTGGCTGTCAGTGCTTGGTGTTGTCTGACTCTCTCTTTTATTATCTCTCTTCTTTGCCTCACACTGTCAACCATAAAGGTGAAATGGAATGAACTATGTCATGTGTTGATATGCAGTATACTGATGTTTAACCAGTTCGCGTCGGAGGCCGTGTATACACGCAATTTTTTTTTGGACAGCGGATCGGAGAGCGTCTAAACACACCACAGGATTCTCGGGAATATTTGTATAGATTCCTGGTCGACGTGGCAACGAGCCATAAGCATACGGTGGAAGAGGCGGTCTCCCCGGTCACGCTCTGGTGAGCACCATTGGTCGTGTTTGTGCGGTAAAAATAAACCCACCACGGGGTTCGGAAAAACTTTTTAATTCCCGGTGCGAACTGGTTAATGGTTTACAGCAGCTGATTTTTTAAAGATAATATCGCCCGTCTTAGGCTAAGACGACCCACAAAATAGAATTTATAAAGCAAACTAATTCTGAAAAATAATCTTGTTGAAAAAAAAAAATCAAAATAGAAATAAAAGTTATGAAATTCAGATGTCGGAAACTGTAAATAAAAACAATATTTCAAATTGGCCCAAACACGGGTGATATATCTTTAATCTCTTATGCTTTAATAAAATCTATTATATTTGTGTGTCACCTCTTATAACATCCAAAATCCCCTTGATGTGTGCATAATGATTAACACTACATGTAGGAAGAGATTGAGCTGAAAGTCTGTGATTGATAATGACAGTAGATTTGCAGATGTCATTGTGACGAATAAGCAACAGAAATTGAGTCAAAGTTGGCAGAATTGAAGAATTCAAAAGAGAAAAGAAAAAGAAAGAAATCAGAATTGACAATGGTGTGCTAAAATAAGTACCAAAATACATTTATCTTGGCCAGATTTAGCACTCATTGTGCCTTTCGTTTTTGGATGCCTACTGCTTTTATTATTGGCTATGAGAATTACAACAGTTATTCTATGACTCTAGAACTCTTACGAATTTCTTCACTAGAATCTAGAAGACATAATTTGCTCGTTAAGTTTGGCAATAAATTGTTGAATTCTAGTAAGTTTAGACATATGCTCCCTCCTCAGAAATCAAGTTGTACTGTTAGGGAACTTAGGGATACTACCACCTCTGGCTTAATTATTCCCCATTGTAGAACACAAAGATATAAGAACTCCACTATTCCTGCCCTTGCAAGAATTTTATAATTTTAATAATAATTTTTATACATTTTTCTTTTCTTTTTTTGTTTTTCACCACTGCAATTTTGCTGTTTTAACAAAACAAAACAAAAATTCTTCTTTTAAATGGCTTAATATGTATTTTTTAAATGCTTTTTGTATAGTTGTAATTGTAAGCAAGGTTATTTCAGTCACTTATGTGACTGCCAACCATGTTTTTTTTAAATAAACCAGAATAAATAAATAAATAAAATAAATAAATATTTACCGAAGTACTTAAATTGGTCAGTGTTAGTAATAATGTAATACAATGCATTTATAGAGCATCATTACCATAGGATACAAAGCACTTAATGGCCATGTGTCTAATACATCAAGGCTAATCCTATACTGCTCTTTATGTATAAAACTTACCTCATTCTTCTCTTCTTTATACTTTCTAGCTGCTTCACGATCATCTGCAACAAATACATGGAATATCATGAGAAAAAGGACAGATACAAATGCCCTTCACAGGGCAAAAATAATATCTGACATACAGTCTGTGTAGGGAGATAACCAAACACAAACCCACAGAGAATGTGTAAGACAAATAGACATGTAATAGACATTCTCAGTCCTTCAAAGATCACATCAAAATGCCAAGACGGATAGGGTGAGTTATGGTCAGTAGATTGTGGCATTTATTTACTGCATAGACAAGAAAGAAGAGCTTGTTCAGTTGCACAATGCTATTCAGCAGATAAGACAACCATGGATGGGTATGGAAATCAGGAAAAAACATGATAAACTCATACAAACGGAGTATTATATAATTTAATTATCCTCAACTTCTACAAGGGAAACTTACCATTGTCTTCTGCACATTTCAATGCATATTCAGTATTCAAGATTGCATTCACATGGTGAGAAACACGGGCAACTTTCCCCTGAAAACAATATTCAAAAGTTTTGTTTTCCTTAATATTGAATATTGAATATAGGTTTAACAATCAAAGACACTCAAAATTTGTATGTAACTCCCAACCCATTGACTTTGTGCAGTGCACTCAAATAAATGCAAGGACATGTGGCTATGGTAGGAGGTCAAATCAAAACCACTCGACTGTATCTTATGCAGTACATACACAGCTCTGTGTGACTCTGCATATAACTTGTAAGACATACACAAGTGTGTTTGACTTTGCCACTATCTCCAGCACTCTTATACACATGTGTGAACAATTGGCAATGCAACCAAAAATACTCAAGTGACTGTCTGTGGGTGCGGTGCTTACTGGGCCAAATTTCAGCCTGGGCACAGGAGGGTTAATACTTGTTTGGTAACTGCATCATGTTTTTCTATAAAAGGATGCAAATGGTTGTATGCAAAATAGGCTGTCTAGTGTATAAAATATGTGGTAATCCTCTCCTAACTAGGATTATTGCCAGCACAATGGAGATTATCTCCACAATTTAGATTAGGTTTAACTGTGTTTAGGTAATATGTTAAACATCCATGATCTGTTAGACAGCTATACAGTAAGTAACACATAAGATCTGATGATGACCTACTCAAGTTAGCCAATTGTGATTAGACATATTTGAATTTTTCCCATTAACAGAAACAATAACAGAGTTCTGAGCATTGTTGCACCTTGTGTATATGTATGCACCTTGTGTATGTGTATGCACCTTGTGTATACAGATGGAGTGCCATGGTCGAGTGGTTTAGTGCACCGGGGTGGTTGTGTCCTTGAGCAAGACACTTTACCATAATTGCTTCTCTCCACCCAGGGGTAAATGGGTACCTGTGAGGGCAGAGTTGGTTGTTGTGTTTGACTAGTTCATATGCGCTGAAATGGCAGCAATTGAGCTGTATACTCCCCAGGGAGCCGAGATGGTTTCAGGAATGATTTATGAGCCTGATGAGCAGGGGTAATAATGTAATGCGCCTTGAGCACCAGTTTGGTGGATACGTGCGCCATATAAGTCCACATTATTATTATTATTATTATTATTATTATTATTATTATTATTCAGGGATCGTACACTTTTTTACTAAGATAATTCCATGACTTTCCATGACCTTTACAACAAGTATTCCATAAGTATTCCATGACTTTTCCATGACTTTTCGATTCGCGGTTTTTTTTGCGTGAATTTTTTTTGGTTACGTCAATGAAACTAAGACGAGACACCCCCATTTAGCTTATTAGCAGATAAATTGGCGAGTTTCCCGTAGGAATTATTGCCAGGAGGGCGTATTTGGTGTTGCGTCTTTAGAAGTCCACCGAGCCCTCGAAAGAATTCTTCGTCGTATTTACATGTCAACCGAGCATGGAGGAAGGATTCCTTCCCCATTATCCGAGTGGCGTACCGATTAACAATGGTGCACGGTAATTGGTCTAGAAATTTTAGTATACTGCAGCTTTACAGATTTCAATGGAGACAAAGACAAAGGTGTGGAACAGGTCCCCCGCACAACCACCCATGTGAAGCGAGCGGGTTTACATGGCCCCCGCTCTTGTGCCGAACAAGTGTTGCACAATAACACGTCAACCGAAGCACGAGCTCTGCCAAAATGGCGTGTTTTCACGTCACCCGAAAGGACAATGGAAGCTTCCACAGCGTGTGGTCACGTCTTCCGTGCATGTCACTTTACGCACGTGGCTTGTTATCATGTCAACCGAGCATGCATACAAATATTCCCGAGTTTCCTATGGCGTGTTTAGACTCTCTCCGATCCGCGGTGCGAAAAAACATTGCGTGTGTACACGGCCTCCGACGCGAACTGGTTTTAATAAGTCTTAAAATTCCATGACTTTCCATGACTTTTAAAGAAGTTTACCCTTTTCCATGACTTTCAAGGCCTGGAAAATGCAAAAGCAAAATTCCCTGACTTTCCAGGTTTTCCATGACCCGTACGAACCCTGTTATTATTATTATTATTATTATGTTTAACTCATGCACAAATACACAAATAGAAGTCAACTCAGTAACATTAAATAAGGTTATCTATTAAAGATGTATCGCCGGCCATGTTCTACAATTTCCAATTTTTGGTTTGTTTCTGTGGGATACGGGATATGCATCTTGGTCTAGCAAGCAATCAGCATTCACATTTCCCCATGACAATACTGTGTAGTTTGTAATCAGACAATCTAAACAGCGGTGTCCAGTAGTGTGGTTGTAACATTAGTACTAGAGGTGAAGTAAGGTCAGTTTAACAATATTTTGATAATATAGCTAGACCAGCATGCATTGCGCATAATAATGAGCTTGTGTGTGCACACTGTAGTATTTGGAAAGAAGTCTTTAAGCCCATATGATCTAACAATATGGTTAAGCTTACCAAGTCAATACAGTTGTATATTCTTCAGGTATTAGATGGTTAAGCTTACCAAGTCAATATATTCTTCAGGTATTAGATGGTTAAGCTTACCAAGTCAATATATTCTTCAGGTACATGTATTAGATGTGGTCATAGCTTACCAAGTCAATATATTCTTCAGGTATTAGATGTGGTCGATAGCGATGAACATTGTGTATCTTATTTACTGATACTTGGCTCTGTTATAAAGGATTAGAAAAGTCATCCATTATTATGTTTAAATGTATGTTGTGTTCACTGGTATGTGTACCAGTATAATGTAATGTAATAACGATTAAAGTGTTTATTTCAAATAACACCTACATAGGGTCTACACACATATTGTACAGAGAGATCAATAACCAAGTCGTGACTATGCTTGATCCTTCTGACAGAAGTTCTGTAATCTAGAGTTTATGTGTTTCTTTATTTCTCTATCTATTCTTATGGAAATTCCTCTTGCAAGAATTCTTAATTTGTGGGTGGATTATTTTAAATTATGGCCAATCACAGGCCCCTACTTTGACCTTGATAATAGTGTACTTAATTGTACATATATATAGTATGCATTATGGATCTGTGTGCTATGTCCATCTCAGTGTTGCGACCGAGAGTTTGGACAACTGAGCTGGGCAAAATTTTGCGACCAAACCATTCCGACATGCCTTGGTCAAGGCTAAATGCTTGATAAACTTACCAATGCTGTCTGGGCATTCATGGTAATTCTTTCAATCTCAGAACCTTTGATCCTTGACTTAACCTTGCTGTTTTTCTTGACTGTAGGTGAAAGCTCTGTCTTTTCTCCATCCTTTTTCTGTTTCTCTTTCTTGCTCAGTTTTGTCTCCTCATTCTTTTGTCTTATATTCTTGCCCTTCTTTGTCTTCCATTGTTGCTCTGCTGCTTGAAGATAGCTTAGCTCTAGCTGCATCTAAAATGGATGACCAGGAATGATCTTGATAATCAATATAATCAATATATAATGAGACTATGGATAAATTTAAAACCTAAATATCTATAGGTCTGATGTTTTAGAGCATAAATCGTTATGTTGTGACTGTTCACACTTATTCGTTTCCAAGCAAAGTCTTTTCTACCTTGTATTATAGGGTGACAACAATTTAGCACCAATCCCTACCATACAATGTATGTATGTACACTCTTACACAGAAATTTAATTATTAATTTAGCTTTTTTTATTTATGCCACTTTTCACAAATACAATTTAACCCTCCTATAGGTTTAACACTCAAAGACACTCAAAATTTGTATGTCTCTCTTAACCCATTGACTTTGTGCAGTGCACTCAAATACATGCAAGCACATGTGGCTGTGATAGGAGGTCAAACCCAAAGACACTCAAAATTTGTATGTAACTCCCAACCCATTGACTTTGTGCAGTGCACAAGGTCAAATAAAACCACTGACAGTACATTCACAGCTCTAGCTGTGTGACTCTGGTTTGACCTACCAATTGGCAATGCAACCAAAAATACTCAAGTGAGTGTCTGTGGGTGCCGTGCTGACTGGGCCAAATTTCAGCCTGGGCATAGGAGGGTTAATGACAATTTACTGGCCCTGTTCCTGGTCATATGAAAATAGGAAAAGGTTTATTGGAAGGAGGTAGGTGGATAAGAGAAAGGAAAAAGGCTCTGATGCTCCATTCTCACAGGCAAACTGTATGAACTCCACAACAGTGGAAGTAACAGTAGTTAATTAGAAATAAACATACACAAATATAGATTGTGAAACATGAAAAGTTATCTTACTACTAGAGGAGTTGTTGTGTGTATTCCTTTGCCTGATGGATCAAACTCATTCTCAACACGTTGTTTGTTGAAGTAATCCTCTCTACAAAATAAAGATAGATAATCAAATACAACTTGAGTATGGATATAAACATAACTAAACTTTTGAACGTTGTTAAAAAGTATCCAGCAAATAGTAAGTTTTCCAAGTATCAAAACAATAACTCTGATCGTTTACATAAAATTCAGCAATTATGCATCCAGACTAATGTTGAAGATTGATTAATAAAGAGACTGAACTAGGACTGTACACATGTACCAGCCTAATACATTTTTTATCTTTATTTTGCTGTATAATAAAAATAATTATTGTTTCTGGTCAAAATATCAGATTGTATGCATGCCTCAGTTTGTGGGCTCTTTTGTAAACAAGCGATGTCATATGTGTGACATCATCAGATACTGTTTGTGTATGCTGGCTGTTGCCTACAGGTAGAATCCAGAACAAATTTGCATTGCCTTATATGAAAGTCAAGGAATCCAATGACACATGCCAGTCAACTCGCCTCTCCTGGCAAACTTGCCCCTTACAATCTCGCCCCGTTGGTACAAACTCGCTCCCTAACACAGTGACAAATTACATAATTATTTTATAAATAGGAGACTGTGAACGGAAGAGGCATTCGGACTACATTATCCCTAACCCTCCAGGGTATTTTGGCTAGAAACCCTGCCAGATGCAACAGATTGCATCGTTTGTCAAAGTGACTTGACTGCCCAGTGCAGCAAAATCCATCAGGTCACAAATCTCAAGGCCGAACTGCCTCAGAGTCTGTGGTCACCAAACGCAGCAGGATACAACTCTGGCATTGTTCAATGGGACCAGCTCTCAATAGAAACAGACTTGGCTGCATATGCACTGGTGTTGACAGCTGAATCCATCAAAGTGCACCAGACTTTTCCACCTGATGCACTTTGCTGCGTCTGGCAGGGTTAGGGTTAAAGTAAGAGAGTAAATCAAACATAATCCTCAATTTACCCGAAATGACACACCTAAGGTTATATAATCAACTGGACGGTAACTTACAAATGAAATTAGTAGTTTGGTGTTTCAGTTTGTTTCAGTGAAGGATTCTCTTGTAAAATGCTGAATTTCAATGCATGATCAACGCGTGGACGTCTTGAGCGCCGTTTTTTGAGCCGCACAGAATTGTGGTCATCAGAAAATTGATATGTTGGTACATGTATTATAATGACTCACCCCCAAACTGTTAAAGTTCATGGGGAACAGAAAATGTACCCAAGAAGAAAAACAGTTGAATCATGTTTCATCTTATTCCAGATGGTTGTAAAATTGTTTTTAATCTTGAAAATAAAAACATTGTTTTCGATTTTTTAAATAAAATGGTATAATGTGGAGAAGCTCTCAAAACTTTTAATCAATATTCTTGAAAGACCAATAAAATGGAAGGTGGTTAAAATTTTTGCAAAAAGTACTTTAAAACTTTGAAATGTGTAAAAATGCTGTTAACATTTTGTCAAATAAAAGATTTCTTTTCATAACCATTAATGTTTCATTTTCTCAATAGTACTTTTCCACTACCGTCGAAATAAACACCAACAAATTAAGTAGGACTTCTTCGTTCGCTTCTTCTATAATTATAAGGAACGTGTCCATTTTGAGGATCAGTAATATTTCTTTAAATAGGCAGATTCACGCAAACCGCCGTTGGTGGCGCTATTTTTCATATGCTTTTGTACTGTAAAGGTTTGTGACCTGCCGAACTTTCATGGTAAAATTCTAATATAAAGGGTAGTCTATGGATGTAGTCACTTCTAGTGTCGATAAATGGATACTACACATCGTGGTTATCTTAAATGATCAATCCATGCCAACTGTAACGTTGGCTTAAAAACAGTGCAACTTGCTGAAAATAGACTTTGTTAGTACTACAACAAAGTACAAGGATACATTGCAGGCACATTCGGTCACAACCTTTTCCATTGAAACTGGATCTTAAAAATGACCAAATATTTAAATCAACAAAAATTTGTAACTTTGCATAGGGTTAACCTATCATGACCATTGACCCCTCATTTTCTTTCTAATTTTTTGTTCTATCCAGTGATATGACATTTAAAAGCATTGAAGCAACTTCAAATTTTCATGAAACTGCCTACTTTAAAGAATCATTGCAAATGCAAAGCATTCATATATTTTGGTTTCCACAAACAGCTTGTTGACGGCATAGAACAATAAAATCACAGATGTTCGTGAAAAAAAATTGAGGTCATAAATCCTTTACTATTTTAAATAGTAAAGGATTTTATGACCTCAATTTTAGTAAAATCAGTGGTTAAACAACTTTTTCCACTTTCACAAGCACTAACTTTCCAGTAAATCATACAATTTCACTATAATTTTTATTTCTGTAACAAGCACGACTTAGATAAGTTTATGCAACCAGTAATACGCCATAGTTTTGTAAGTTTTCCGAGAAATGCTAAGCCAAAAGTATAGGTGCGTCATTTCACGAGTGCGGCTTGCCCCACCAGTGTGGCACAGGTCCGTGCCACACTGGTGGTGGGGCAAGAGTGCGGCGAATTACGTACATGGACGATACAAAAATAATTTCAATGAGCGTTTTATTTAACAAAAATAAATATTATACATGAAATAATTCTGGAATAGTTCACCATTATTTTTGTTATTCATCCAACTTACAGTTTTTGTTGGACAAGTTTTGCGACTTCAGCAGATTCATCTGCCATTGCGACTAACGTTTTTTAGTCAGCAGCGCAGGTACACGTACATGTAGTGATGTACACCATCACGGCATCAGCGTCGTCAGTTGCCAAGAAGATTGAGCTGGTAATCGTCAATAACTTAACTAACTGACGTCACGCTTTGAGGTCATGAACTTGTCATGAATTACGTACGTTACGTCAGGTCCTTTCATGCCGTCATGTTTCTCCCGAGATTCAACTTTGACCTTGGTTGGTAGCTAGCGCGTAAGCCAGGAAGCGTGACGTCAGATCTTCATCACAATGTATCCAATGAAATCCCTTGAAACGGTACGCCAGGACCCTATCTCTATCCTTGATAGGATAAAGACAGGGGACCAGTCTGTAAATCTTCCATGCAATTGGAGCGTGAGACATAGCGGGTACCATTTGCATTTAACCAATTGAAAAACAGCAAAATTTGTACGAAGTTTAAAAGGACATCGGCACGAAGGTATGAATTTATTTGTTAAAATTGGGCATATTTGTTAATTTGGTAAAGAGTAACGAAAACACTATTAGGCCTAACGTTACAGACAAAATTTGTGATACAGTTGGATCCAGAGAATGAATAACGTTACATAAATTAAAACAATGAGATGGTGAGATTACTGAGAACATTACAATTTACATGGTCCATCAATCATCATCCATTCCATTTCCATGGCATGAGGAAACAGGTCAACTCGTACTCGTGTCGTAGTGACTCGTAGTCGTACTCCAACCAGCTCGTGCTCGGGCCAGCTCGTGCTCGGGCCAGCTCGTGCTCGGGCCAGCTCGTGCTCGGGCCAGCTCGTGCTCGGGCCAGCTCGTGCTCGGGCCAGCTCGTGCTCGGGCCAGCTCGTGCTCGGGCCAGCTCGTGCTCGGGCCAGCTCGATCACTTTTATGTTTCCACTCAATGTTAAGGTCCTATGAAAGATGAAATGGTAATTTTTCACACAACATTTTTGGGGCTTAATAATAATATATGGTTTTATATTAATAAAACATAAACTTACTATTTTTATAAGTTTGTCAAGAGACAAGAGTTATAACAATTTCATTTGTCCCCAAAATTTGTGTTGTCCCTTTTGATATCGCATTTCGTGACGTAGACCTAGGCACCGAATGACAAAGGACATTGACAATGCACATTCCTGACCATTATGCTCTGGTAAGCTTCACTGCAGCCGTCAACTCGTACTCGTAGTGACTCATACTCCAACCAACTCGTGCTCGGGCCAGCTCGTGCTCGGGCCAGCTCGTGCTCGGGCCAGCATCAATGTATATCGCGATATACATGTATCGCGATTTTTGATAATATGCTGATTATTTTTTCATTCATGCATGATTGCTTCAGAGCCGATAACCACAGGTATGTACCCCTCTACAAGTGTCACAATAAATCGCAAATTCGTTTGCAGAGCGTGTATGTACTTCTGAAGTAGTTTGCTTTTGTTTCTCACTTCCAAAAGCTGAAACGACTGTTCTAATTTTGTTTCCATGGAATAGACCTTATGCATATGACGTCGCAAACTGAAGGTCACCCCCTATCAGAGGCAAATGAAGGTCACTCGTTGGTTCATGTATGCGCACTGTGTGTATACGCACGCACAGCGCGCATACATGAACCAATGAGTGACCTTCTCTTGCCTCTGAATGAGGGCGATATTCAGTTTGTCACATGCATAAGGTCTATTTCTGACTTAACTCACAATGTCAATTTTTTTAATCGCAATATATTTTTTTAATCGCGATTTGCCGATATGCCGATAACTTAAAAAGGTTCTCGATATCGTAATCGAATAAAAAAGTATCGCGATATTCGATATTATCGTGTTATTGCCCAAGCTTAGTTACGCCCCATTGCCATTATGCCCCACTGTAGCCCCATTCTATGGCCAATACACTGGACTCCCTCTGTATCCTTGGCCCTAGCCCCACATACATGTACAAAAATGGAGCGATTTTTCTTTTCAACTTGTGATTTTTTTCAACTTTTGATCTGCAAATTATTGAAACCTAAAACTTAGTAATCAGGTACATGTAACCTTGCCCAAGCAGACACTTTTGGCACAAAATCCATTATTCTGAGATACAGTATCTCACTTTCATGAAATTTTTGAAACATTTTTGAAAAAAAAAATAAATAAATAAAATAATAAAATTTAAATTTCACCAAAATTACCGATTTCACAGTAGTAAACTTTATGCCAAAAGTGTCTGCTTGGGCAAGCTTACCTAATCACAAAGTTTTGGATCGTAATAATGAGCAGATCAAAAGTTGAACAATCGCTCCATTTTTGTACATGTGGCGCTAGGGCCAAAGATACGGAGGGAGTCCAGTGTATTGGCCCTAGAATGGGGCTAGCCCCACTGTAGGATTTCTCTGTAGGCCCTACCAAAATTATTTATTTAACCCTCCTACTCTAGCTGCACTTTAGTGGGAAGTTGCTATAGGGTCAAAATCAGTCCACAATGTGCACACAGGGGCATTTTTAACTGGTTTTTACTGTCATTTTGACCACCCTGAACATAGCCCCATTCTAGGGCCAATGCACAATGCTCCATCCGTATGCTTGGCCCTAGCACCGGTCACCACATGTACAAAGAAGGAGCGATTTTTCTTTATTTTCAAATTTTGATCTGCTAATTATTACAACCTAAAACTTAGTGATTAGGTAACCTTTCCCAAGCAGACACTTTTGGCATAAAATCTGTTATTCTGGGATATCTCATTTTCATGAAATTTTCAAAACATTTTTGAAATAAAAAAAACAAACAATAATAACATTAAAATTTCACCAAAATTACTGATCTCATAATATAATTACTGATCTCACTCTTGCCAAAAGTGTCTGCTTAGGCAAGCTTATGTAAACTACGAAAATGGACTGTATAATATGTTGATTGTGCGGAACTAAGATATGTTGCGGGCCAAACGGGTGCTAAAAATAGGATTTTAAATAACAATTTATCCACTGGGGTTCCTAATGATCACAGGAAACACATTGCTTTAATAATCGTCGCCGAAGAACAAGGATACAATGAGGACCAGTAAAAGTCAAAAACGGATGATTTTATAAAACTGCGGTTTTATTTTTGAAAACCGAATTAGGTGGTATTTTGGTTTATTAAAAATTCCTCGGTTCGGTGTCGGTTTAAAAAAAAAACGTGACGACTCGGTTTTACCGAAAAAACACCCAAGCCTAGTATGGCTGCTTTGTTCAAACCACGTAGCATGACTAAACAAGTTCTTCCAAACTGCTTGGAGTTGAGCTTTCAAATTTAGATTTCTGAATTTCCAAATTTTATACTATAGTTCTAGTTTTTTTTTTTTTAATAAATTGTTTTTAGCCAAATATGAGGGGGTCACCTTAGATATGGTAATTTTACATGAATAACCGACTTGACAGGATTAAACATTCTTGCCTTTATAAATTATTAGGTGAAGGATAAAGGCAGTGCCAAAGACAAGATGTCACAAGGAGACAGGAATACCAGCATTGAGTTGATCAAAGAGAAGATGAAAGAGAAAAGACGGAAGAAAGCTTTCAATGATAGCAACACATCTTGGTCTCGATCACGCTCACAAAGAAAAGGTTTGTTAACCCGTTAACCTGCCAGCTCCTGGTATAGTCATCTTCTATACTCTCTGGATTGTAACTTTTTGTCTACAGTACAAGTACACTGTAGGTCTGTTTACAGTCCGGTTAGAATGGGGATTGTATTTCGGCAAAGTTAATAATTTTATTAATAAAAGAAATGTCACAGATTCCGAATTTGGAATCATTTCACTTTGATGTAGTTTTTTACAAAGGGAAAAAAGAGGAAACCCACACTTGTTCCGAAGCACCATCAAGCTGCTTACAAAAATGCTGGAGTGACGTATAATGATACATGTATATACTTTGACCTCAGAAATGTCATACTTGGGAGACACAAACCCGTAAGTAACTTGTGTTTTCAAAGTGAAGCATCGGGAGTGATCGGTGTCATTTTGATTTCGGTCCATTTTAGATGAATTCTGCAAGTATTTATTGAGATTTAGAATTACACATTGTGTAATGCCACTATATTGTGTTATAGGTGGTTGCATACGCGATTGGGTAAAAACTCCGTACATATTTTTGTAGTGACTCGATGTAGGGAATACATGTAGGTTCGTTTTGAGAACTCCACTGGTTCAGATTTCACTCTGTTGGGAGTCATCATCAGTATATTCAGCCCATTCCGTTTATAAGACCGTTCAAATGTAGAAAAGTCTGGGGATTCAGGCCAGATTAAGGTGAAAGAGGGAGCAGTTCCGACAACAGTGAGTTGATTGCATGAGTACGACATCCAGTTAATAATACTTGAGTTCTTTCGGGTGACACCGTGTAATGATCTCTTCTTGGAAGAAGCGATGGCTCTGAGAAGAGCCGGTTGGTTTGTTCTCAACGTTTCGACTAGTCTACTCTAGCTGTCATCAGGAGACTCAAGAAAGTGTAGAATGCAGGAGCTTTTATCTTGTGTTGGAGGATCTTGCTGTTGGTGGGAGCTGCTGTGATTGGTGCTCGGTGAAGTGTGTCGACGGCTGTCTGTGGGTGATGTTCAATGGAGTGTGTTAGTTGCTGTGTTGGTGTTGATGGTGGATGATTGGCTCTGTTGAAGTGTTGCTTGCCAGATGCTACTGATGTTGAAACCGATGTCTTGTGGTACTGTGCTGTGCTTGTTGATTTATATGGCTTCCCTGATGCGGCGGTGTTACCAATTCTTGACTGGAGTGATGAGTGTGGTGTTGTCCCATTGGATGATGTGGTTTTCGTTGTATGCGTGTTTGATGATGGCTAACTTGGCTATTTCTCCTCTTCTCCCATGGGCCTTGAGTTCCTTGAATCTTGTTGGAAGGTCTCTGCCAGTCTCTCTGATGTACACTTTACCACATTCACAGGGAATGTGGTATACACCGGGTCGGCTGAAAGGGTCTTGTCTTCTCAGAGCCATCACTTCTTCCAAGAAGAGATCATTACATGGTGTCACCCGAACTCAAGTATCTACATGTATCTCCACCATGAAAAGCCTCAAATCCTACATAGTTAATAATAATAAAAATAATAATATTAACCCTAACTCCCTAGACAACAAAGCCAGTTGGAGGATTTTGAAGGATTTTTATTGTTTTAATACAATGCCTAGGGAGTTAGGGTTAATAATAATAATAATAAAGATTTGTAGCGCGCACATATCCACCCTGCTGGGCGCTCAAGTTATGTACATGTACAAATGTAGTACTACAAAGGAGTCCAGGGCTCGATTTCACAAAGCACTAAGATTCATCTTAAGATGAGCTGTTAGTATTACTATAGTGATTTGTTTTGTGACATCACACTTTGCTAAGCAATTAAGATTGATACACAGTTAAGATCAATCTTAGCTCTTTGTGAAATCGGCCCCAGGCCTAGTAACAGCACCGCAAGATGCACCTAACCACCGGCCGAGATGGTTAGCCAGATGATTGCAAGTGATCTGGAGAGGCATCCCTTAAAAGAGAAAGGGCTATGGTATGTGCAAGAACTATCTAATTTTTATATTCCCTACCAACTGTTCCTTGTCCAACCGAGTGCTGACTTGTAATGTTGTGGGTTTTCTGATTATTATGATGTTTTTATTGAAAGAGAACCTTTGCATATTGTGCAATCGTTTTTCAGGGGAAATTTTATGAAGTTTTTGTAAATGAAATTTTTTAGCCCCATGAAAGCAGAAATGAAATAATATTTTCATGCATGGATTAATCTGTCATGTTTGCATTGCATAGATCTGTAAATTATATCAAGCATGTAGTTAGTGTAGTACAATAGTAGGAATAAATGAATAATGACTTGGCAGTCATACATGTACATGTAGTCCAGTATTTTTACAATTTCTTTTAAGTTATTTCTTCCCCATTTTCCCCACTTTTTTCCAAATAGTGTAAAATACCTTTACATATTCTTTCATGGTATACATGTATTTTGTTTTCAATGTGTACAGATACTTGAACAGGTACAGCAACAGTATGATGAAACAGAGTCTCTACAAAGCAGTGCAGATATTGCACAGGCTCTATGGTAAATGCTATAAACAGCATAGCAAGAAATATTTTATTGGGGGGTGTATGTTTGTTTTCCCCAAAAATGGATGATTTTGAACTCAATTTTGTATACATGTATATGCCTGGATGGGGGTAGTCCCCCCCCCCCCCAAAAAAAGAAGGGGTTATGGGCTTGTTACTCCCCTGCCCTCGATCCTCATCTGAACATTGTAACATAGAATGGTGTAACAGCAGCCCTTTTTGATATATTTGTATTTTAATTGTTTATATTAGGACACTGATGGTGAACACTCAAAGTCCCAAAACATGTCAAACATGACTAAACCCTCAGGTCAAGACATACATGTACACAGACAAATCCAAACATATTTCCTGTCCGATACAAAGGTACTAATGGAAATCTGTTGATAATTTTAGAATAGAATTTTCTTTTAAACAGTTGTACATTGCTGTGTTCTTCTTCCATTTTATTCCATTTTAAGTTCATGTTCTTTTGATTTGGGAAAATTTGAGCAAAGTTGTTTTCATCAAGTCCAAATGTATTTATTATAATGTACATGTACACTGTACATGTAGGTAAAACTTGTAGCTTTGTATGGTGAAGAGGATAAGTAAGACTAATTGCAGTGACACCATGTGAAATTCTCTCAACTGTACAATGTGAATTATTTATATACTCGAAATGCAATGTTACCAAATAGTGGTGTAACTATTAATACCAATAATTGCAATACAGTGTACAGTATGTAGGTGGTGACACACACACACACACATGGTGCACTAATTGTATGGAAAGGTCTACAGTATATTCCATTACATTTTTTCTTTGTTTAACAGGTATCTACTGGACCTTCAGAGGGTATTCAATGTGAGCTATGACGTTGCTAAAGATGCCCATTTTAAAAGCCACCTTGTATGAGAATTATGATGATGCAGCAGTGGTTTAACTCTCCTATGCCCATGCTGAAATTTGGCCCAGTCAGCACGGCACCCACAGACAGTCACTTGAGTATTTTTGGTTGCATTGCCAATTGGTAGGTCAAACCACAGAGTCACACAGAGCTGTGTATGTACTGTCGAGTGGTTTTGGTTTGACCTATCCTAGCCACATGTCCTTGCATATATTTGAGTGCACTGCACAAAGTCAATGGGTTGGGAGTTACATACAAATTTTGAGTGTCTTTCATTGGTTTTGGTTTGACCTCCTATCACAGCCACATGTGCTTGCATGTATTTGAGTGCACTGCACAAAGTCATTGGGTTAAGAGAGACATACAAATTTTGAGTGTCTTTGATTGTTAAACCTATAGGAGGGTTAAAGGGACAATATCGTCATGAGACTTTCAACAGGGCATGGAATCATTGTCCTTGTTAAAGATGAACACAGTGACTGAAAATTACCAGCTCATTTATGCAGCAGCAACAGTAATGACCTTATCATGTGGGGTATTATTTTCAGTCACTGAGTTAATCTAAAACTAGCGCTCTGATTCCATGCCCTGTTAATCGGGACAATACTGTCCTTTTAATAGGCATAAATTATTCAAATATGATTATTCAATTATTCAAACAATGACTTTCAATCTATAATATAGATTGCATGAGGAAACAGAAGTTTTGTTCCCAATTTAGACAATCTACAGACAGTAAGTTGATGTAAATGTACATACATGTACACATGCCATGCAAATATTCCGTTTGTAAAATAAATACACGATGGAATCCAAATATAAATAAACTTATTTGATGTGAAACTTAACACAAAAATCATTTGAAAATTTACTTCTTTAAACAGATGCGTCATTGGAGTCACTTTACAAGTTCAACATAATATGTGGGTTTCTTTCAGGTCATAGTAATTATCAATGGTGGAAAATAATGAAACAGTTCATGTAAATAGAAATACTCTTGTAAAGTGTGTAATGTACATGTATTGCAGAGGCTTAAATACAATTATTCAATTATTCTAACACTGACCTTCAATGCATGAGGAAATGGAATACCCTTCTTGAAATTTGAACCTGCAACCTCCCATATTATATTCATTATCTTTGTGATTAGTTTAGTAATTTTTATATTGAGATATCAGATTCTGCGGCTATGCATTCCCTTGATCAAATAAACTACATGTACATGTACACTGTTCACAATGCGAAAGTCACCAGTCTACATATATTTGGACATCAGCCTCATTTTGACTTCTACAGACTTGTGTATTAAAAAACCTAAGATGACCGCTGTTACCTCTGATTTGGAATACTGGGTTTTTTTTAAGGTTTTTTTTTCAATTAAAAATTACAATAACTGGTGACACAATCTACATGTGAGACAAATATTCAACATATTTTAGTAAGTTGATGTAGTAAGTACATATATGCCATGGCATGTACACTCACTGGCCAAAAGTATTGCAACATGCTCAAAATAGCACTTTACAAGTAACAGGTAAGATGATCATTTAATCCGATTTCATCGATCGTGTATTACATAATTTCCGAGCAAGAACAGTAAAAAAGAACATTGACTTCAAAACACAGGCACTTTCAAGAAGTCTTAATTAGTGTAAATAAAATAAAATAAATTATTGTAACACAGTTCTCCAAACTGAACTTTGGGGATATTGCAATACTTATGGCCAGTGAGTGTATGTAGGCTACATGTATTCTGTTTTTAAAATAAATAAATACATGATTTTTAAATTTGCTTATTTAAGCAGAAGCTGTCATTGTAGTCTCTTTGCAAGTTCAACATTATATCCAGTTTATTTTCAGGTCAATTAACAATAATAATAATAATAATGTGTGGACTTATATAGCGCACGTATCCACCAACTACAATGTAAGTGGTGCTCAAGGCGCATTATATTATTACCCCTGCTCATAAGGCTCATAAATCATTCCTGAAACCATCTCAGCTCCCTGGGGAGTATACAGCTCAATTGCTGCCATTACAGCGCATATAGGGCTAATCAACCAACTCTGCCCTCACAGGTACCCATTTAACCCCTGGGTGGAGAGAAGCAATTATGGTTAAGTGTCTTGCTCAAGGACACAAGTGTCACGGCCGGGATTCGAACCCACATTCTGCTGCTAACACCAGAACTTGAGTCCGGTAAGCTAGACCGCTCGGCCACTCCACTCCAACAATAGTGAAAAATAAAGAACCAGTTAAATGTACAAAACACAAATACTCTCTTGTAAACTGTGTAATGTATTAACAATAAAATCAGAGACTTTAAAGGTACTGTCCTTTATAAGTCCCATACAACATTGATAATTGACAAATTATTAAAATAATTATTATCTAAAACCTTACCTGATATAAAGTTGGTATTTATATGTACATTTATCAATCATCCTGGAAAATTGTTTCTTCTTGAAGTGTTTTCTTCTTAGGTTTTAGTTGTTTCCTCAAAAACATGAACATGTAATGTTATGAAATATTTACATGTTTTATGATATATTTCTTGAAAAACTACATGGTTATATCAATGTACATGTACGTACACAGTTTCAATGCATTATTCACCCAAGTCTGGGTATCTAAAGCCCTCATAGTTGCCATCAAAGTCAGGGTACATTGTCCTCGCTTTGTGCATATATAAAGCATGGATAAAGGGGGCACAGTTATGTCTCCCTAGAAATCCTCACCACCATCTGATGACTTGTCTGTATGAGATGTGTCTATACTTTTTGTGGAAAACAAATACTGTACTTGGAAACAGAAGACCAGCTCCATAAACTCCAAGGGTCAGAGATGTACATGTAGTACAGTCATGAATTAGAGAGGTGGAATTTGGGTTATGACTGGTCGATTTGTTGGCCTGATGTTGAAGAACTTGAAAACTTGAATATCTTGAATCTTGATGATTTCATCCGGTAGCTTTTGGCAATAAATTCCATTATAACTAAATTGCCAAAGATAACACCTTCATTAAATTTAAATAAAAGACAAAACATTTCAGTGTAAATTTGGGGCTTGTTTTTCATTAAGAATCAGGTTTTTTTTTACTTGAAGTTCATAAAAAATGCAAAAAAAAATTTACCAGCATTTTTACAATTATGAATTTGCCAGCCATGTAAATAATTAAAACAGGATTGGGACTAAACAACCTGATATCAATCAGACAATTGTATTTATATTCTCCAGTTTATCCCATGTTATGTACTGGTAGGCATACTGTGTAAAACATGGGCTGAATTTAGTTTTCATTATGTTGGTACACAAACCATACAGCAAACTCAATTATATTACACACTGTAGTGGAGATTTAACCTAAAATGTAACGAACAAATTCACAGATATTACACATACCAGTGTGTAGGTGACCATCGTGGGCTGCTGGTGAAGGAACATTCTTATCGATAGGTAGAACTTGTAGCTTTGCATGGTGAGGAGGATAAGTAAGACTAATTGCGGTGACACCATGTGAAATGCTCAATTGAGTAGTAATTAGTTCTGAAAAGAACTGGAGGTACAACTCGACGTTTCGATCAGTATGCTCTGATCGTCTTCAGGAGAATCGTCCTCAGGAGAATCGTCCTCTGCGAGGCTAACGGCTCACCAGTTCAGTTCTGCTGCAAAAACAACATCCATCTTTTCGTCTGGTTTTAGATATTATTATCTGACGATTGATGCTGTGCCGTCTCGGGAAGAATCATCTGAATCAAAGTTGGGCACTGTTTCCTCGCAAATAATCTTGGAACTGTCGAATTCTGGAATATTTAACGAGCGAGTCTAAACAAAATGGGTCTCACTTTGTCAACAATGTAAATAGTGCACAGATTTGCATGCGTGTGTAGGAGTGAGTGTAGGGGTCAATGGGATCGTCTCCCAACTATGGCGTCACACGGAAGCATTGGCTTGGGCGTCGTGACCTTTGTTTTGAAGAATTGTGAAAACAGGGATTTTAGAAAAGATGCTAATCTTTGTTGGGGTTTTTTTTTATTTTTTTTTTTTTTTTTTTTTAGTTTTAAAATTCTAAAAAGGTATTAAATCATTAACACAGATATATAAGCTACTGAATACCGTAAGCAGATTGAATACAAATTTTACGTTATAATCGGACATAATAATACAAAACATCAAATCCTGGAATGTTGCATTAAGAATAGGAGAAAAATGATAAGTAATTCCCAGTTCTGAAACTCTTTTATAAACCTTAAAATTCTCACTAGGAGTTTTTTTTTGGGTTTTTTTGAGTTTTTTTTTTGAGTTTGAAGAAAGGCATTAGATCAATTTATCAAAATCCAGTTAACAGATCATTGTGAAAATTTTAACCATAATATTATTCAATCTACAGGAAATAATGCCTCATTCATCCTGAAGGCCAGCTTACGTTCTAACAACAAAGCATTAGCCAAAGCATTGGCTACATCTAAGCTTGAAGTACAGCAAGCTCATCATAGTATCTTAGACTTTCAGAAAGAGCGTCAATACCTACTACATCAAGCAAATACAAGAAAACAATCAGAGAAAGAATGCATTGTAAGTATTCACCCATATATGATGTCTTACTATCTGCTCTGTGCATGTTGATGTTATGTAGCAGTAAAAACGTTCAATTGGTGAGGATTAGGTCTGTCTACCCGTACATGGAGTTATCAACTTTCTGCTAAATTTCTGGATTCTAATAACTATGATCATTGCATTGCAAGGGAGCATTGCTAGTAGATTTTGTGCACATCTCAGCGCCGTTTCACACAAGTTAAAAACACAGTATTGACCACCTTCATTGGCGGATTCAGGGGGGGGGGGCTAAGGGGGCTATAGCCCCCCTAAAATCGTAAAAAAAAAAAAAAAAAAGGAGAGAAAAAGAGAGAGAGAGAGGGGGGAGGGGAGGGGAGAACACACTCCCATTCCCACAGTGTGCGGGATAAACATAAGGATGTGACCTACTTAGTACTGTACTGAAAAATAATTGTTTTTGATTCTCAGCCCCCCCTAAAAAATGTTCTGGATCCGCCCATGACCTTACACAACTGATTTATTTATAATTATTTTTTTTAAATTTCAGACATGGGTACAACATGAGTTGAATTTTGAGTTGGGGAGGATATTGTTAAACCACTGCATGATAATGTCTTAAAACCCTTCTATGACTGCAAGGGTCAAAATCAGTCAAAAATTTGATATACATGCCAAGGTATATCTAATGCACTTAAAAGTGGAACATTATCAAAGCTAATGTATAGTAAGTACATTTATAGGTCAAAATGAGTTGACCATTTTTGACCGGTAAAATCATTGTCTGGTATTGTTCAGGGTGGTTAAACTGACAGTAAAAACCAGTTGACTGATTTTGACCACTATAGCTACTTACCACAAAAGTTCAGCTGTAGTAGCAGGGTTGTTAATTCAAAGTTGTCGTATTTGTATATGTATGAAACCTTGTCGCACTAATTAAACATTTGTGTTTTCATGACAGAATCGTTTAAGTAACATCAAACAGGTATTAACCAAAGTGACTGCAAGCTTCATGGATGCTGTAACGTCTCTTAGTCAAGCTCTTGACCTTTGTTCATCATTGCCATTACGGGAGAGTAGCTTAGGTGTATGTCGTACATCAATAACTTCAGATGATGATTCATTCAGTATGCTGCTAAAACCTGATCATGGGTAAATATAACTCATTTTTAATAAGTAGGAAAATTTATTTTTCAAAATCTAATTACAAACTTGTATTTTTTAGTTATTTGAATAATTGTTCACAATCAGTGATTATATTGATATGTACAGAGCAAGAAACAATTTCTAACAGTAACAAAGATGCATTGCTTGTTAGTTATATCAGAAGTCTATTACCTACATGAAGTGTGCAACTTGTGTGCTAACCTACATGTAATCCACAGAATAGCACTCCAAGAATTGATTTGGACCATTCATGAAATTATTGTTCCTCAGACTGACGTGCAAAGTCTATAAAAAAAAGCAGTGCATTGTAATCTGGGAGTCTGTGAGAGAGCTGTATCTCGCACATAGCATTTATCGCATTCGCCCATGTTCGCTCCAAAGCTGATGGTACGCCCGCATCTCCCATGATGCCTGATGGCAGACCGGGCAGGGAATAACCATGCTCATTGTGCATGCATGCATTTGGAGTACAATGCCGTGGTATGGATTATAGCAGGCTAGCTAGCACACTTCATGTAGGTAATAGACTTCTGGTAATATGAAAACTGCTATTATCCTTGAATTAAGGATTTTTTTTAAAAAATTTTTTTGAATGAGATATTCTCTGCAAAATAATTGTTAGAAGCAGCATTTGTTGAGTGTTTAAATAAATTGATGATAGGTCCCTTCATTCTGATTGCAGAAGGTCAGAACTATCACTGGCACATTATTAGTGAGTGGTGTACATGGATACGTACATTCATTGTTTAGTTCTCATTATGTTTTATATGTATGTATACCATGTAGAAAGGCTGACTTAGTGTCAAAGGTGATTGAGAGCACAGCTGCTGACATGATACAAGTAGTTAATACTATGACATCTGCTACTGCCAACCTGGAGACCTGCCAACCAGCTATCCATCAATCAGAACAAGCTTCAGAAACCATGCTATTGAAGCCACTACCTGCAATCCACATCACTAATGATATAATAGATGCAGAGAGTCTGGATCTTGATGGCCCATTGATAGATGATGTTGATTTCCCTTTGATGTTCACTGAAGAATCATGTCATAAAGGTATACAGCTACTACTTGATCCTAAACATTTGAATGTTATAATACTAAAGTATTCTAAATTATACACTCTTTGATTGAGGAACTGATTAAAAGACAAAGACAACATTAGTATTTGGTAATGTACCATTCATTTAAACCCAAAGATAATCATAAAAGTAACCATTTTAATTTGTTTCTTAATTGCATGGTGCTCACTTTTTTGTGAAAAAATACGATTGTTTATGGTTTACAAAAAGTTGCTGTTTTCTACTCAATGTAACTGGAACCGTCTGGTACATTTGCAATGTACGTGTGTGTTATCGTTGTTGATTCAGCACTGCACTAAGTATTTCAGTAGCATATTTTGACTAGCCTTGGGGACGAGTCCATAGTCTTTTTGGCCAGTAGACCAGTGTTAAAAGGCAAATCATGATTAATAATATGTGACAGGCTCTGCGAAAATGAGTCACATGGGGGTGAACATAATTTTTTAGTTATATACATGGCTGAAAAGAGCATGCAATAAGCTTCATTTTGATACCTGTTAAACAACTGTGGCATGTCCGGTTCAAAAGTTATCACCTTTTGAAAATATGTATTACATGTATGTCAACAATCGAGTAAACCTGTATAGGAGAAATTGCCTATTAAAAAAAATGTAAAAATAGTTTTCAGAAGGTTGCTAATAAATTGTGCGTAGTTACCAATATGTTCCTTAAATGCTAGTGGGGTTCATATTTTTGCCAAGCACAATCAACGTAAACGCAGCAATTTATAGCGCATTGTAATGGAAACAACGGACGAAATGAAAACAAAAGGCACACAAAAATCATCATTTATTCCACTTTCTTCATACAAATCAGCTTTTTTTATTTATAAATATGAAAATACAGATACTAAAGAACCGAAATAATGGATAATCAGAAAATCAATTTCCAATTTTTTTTTCACCCTCCAAACATTCATCAACCCTGTACGTGGAAATAGGCCGTGCGAGAAGCGACTCATTTTCGCAGAGCCCGTCACATATGTACAATGTATTGTCCTTGTTTCTCAGATGTTAATCATCATTATTCACCTCAAGAGCCACCATTGAAGAGATTACGTACTGCAACTCTATTAGATCCTGTTGCTATTCATAAAGTTCTAACTGAAGCAACTATACATGATGATGATACTAGTCAGATTTGTCTCGATGACTCAACCATACCAAGTGCAGAGATGAAAGCATTGAGTCCTCATGTGGCACATGATGAGATGTGTAGCAATAAGCAGCCTGTTGGCAAACCACGACGTGCTACTTATAATATAACCCCAGCCAAAGCTCAACAGACAGTGTTTGACCAAACTTTTGAAGTGGCCGACATTCAGCCATCACCGGCTGTTCACTTTGAGATAGCTAACGAGGATAGATATGTTTTTATTCATTCACCACCGTGTGAGGTATCTAAGTATAATGCAGCTGATATGGAGTTGACTGGTGCAACAAATAACTCTTTGTCATCATCACATGATGAACAAAATAAAAGCCAAGTCAGCAAATCAGTCATCAATCATGATGATCGAGTCATTAAACCATGGGGAAATATACAAATGGACAAGTCAACAGCAACAAAAACAAATGGCTCTAAAAGTAAGCTTCCCAAACCAAAGAAGGGATTGAAGTCTATTAAAGTCTGTCCTTCAAAACAATCTAATGACGCTAAGAAACAAGGCAAGAGATCTAAAAAGAAGACAAATTGTATGTCAGAGTCATTTAAGAATGACTTAGCTGTGTTTGATCTGTCTGCTGGAGATAGCTTCTCTCTTCCTCCTCCACAACTCAAACAGATGAAGCCAAAACATAATGACACAATGGTCTTAGTAAATAAGGAGCGTCATAAGGAGAAAGATGATATCCAAAGCATGAATAAAGAGGTAATAATAACAGGAAATCAATACTTTTCTACACTGATTGTTGTCAAATATACATGTATGCATTCTCTGTCCTGGCCACTGCAGAGAGTTACATTTAACACACTATCGGTACACTTAATAATAATAATAATAATGTGTGGACTTATATAGCGCACGTATCCACCAACTGAGTGGTGCTCAAGGCGCATTGTATTATTACCCCTGCTCATAAGGCTCATATGGCTCATAAATCATTCCTGAAACCATCTCAGCTCCCTGGGGAGTATACAGCTCAATTGCTGCCATTACAGCGCATATAGGGCTAATCAACCAACTCTGCCCTCACAGGTACCCATTTAACCCCCTGGGTTACAGCATAGTATGCATTACATTAGCAGTTCTCGCATATAATGCCTGCAAACCACACACAATGTACTGCTTCTATTCAGACCATGTGCGACAGTTTGTTGAATACAATGTCATGAATAACCCAATTCAATTGTTCTTGGAGTACAATGTTGTGGATTAGGTTATTTACATGTACATGACTAGTCTTGGTTTAAAACTGTCTTTGTATGTTTTTGATACACGATCCGACAGTGCTACACAAATGCCGTGTTGTACTGATCGACAACTTCACGGCAGTCCGCTGTTGTTTATGCACGTGCCCACCAAAAATTTCTAATTGACGCATGCGTAGTGGTTCACCCCACCCCCCCCCCCCCTCCCCGTGGTTCATGATTGTAGCGTTCGTGTAGTGCCGTTGGATCGTGTATCAAAAACATACAAACACAGTTTTGAACCAAGACTAGTACAATGTACATGACTGGCATACTTTGTGTACTAAACTTGTGTTGTATATTGTTAATATTTACAGGACTCCATAAAACAACCTATTGAACCTCTTGCAGTCACCAAAGAAAGTCAGCCAGGACCTACACATGACATGAAATCAGACACAGTAGAGACAGCAGGGAAGATCATACGCAAATCTAAGAAAGCTAGGTCTGTGGTAACTCCAGGCATTGATAGAGCAGCAGTAGGACAAGATAGATCAAAGCTTAGTGTCATAACAACACATGATGAGGAAGAGATTGACATCTTTGATGGTACCTTTCAGTATGAGGGGTCAGGTCAATCTATATGCCCTAAGAAAGACCCAATAGATGTGATAGATCATGTCAAAATATTACCACTGACTAAATCCAAGATACGTTGCTCAACCAAAGAGAAACAAAAAGCAAAGCCAAAGGCTGTGAGCTTCTATGACATGGTTACAGAGAATCTCCTCACTCATCCCATATCACAGTCAGACAAGACACGTTCAGTGGAGATACCTCTGCCTTCTGTTACCTTTGACCAATCTAAAGTAATGCAGAAACATCATGAGTCGGATGAGAATAAAGTCCTATCTGACAAACTAGTTGACAAAGCTGATCTTTCTACTACTAACAAAGATCAACCAGTCAAGGTCAAAGGTCATTCTAAGAAATCATCCAATGAGGTTGCCTCTAATCCAGTACTACCGTACACCTCAGAAGCAGATGTGGCTCTCACACCCTCATATGAGAAGGATAAAGGAACCTCTCGTCTTTCAAGGAAAGGAAAGAAAAGGATGGGTGAAGAGGATGATAAGATAGATGTGAATGAAGAGGATAAGAATGAAGAGACAGGAAGAAGAAGTAGACGAGTTGCTCCTGTCAGCTACAAAGAGCCATCACTATCATGGTAAGATAACTAACTTAAATATCATTATATACTATAACCAAGTCTTTGCTTCAGTCTACGGCTCCAATTCAAGCCACCTCTGATGATTGTACATGTATTATGGTTTTCAAAAATACAACCGTGTTTTTTCGTCACCAGCTTTAACTTCTCTGAAAAATAATTTTGAAGTGTTTTATTTAAGTATTAATTCATTTGTTTTTGAGCCCCAGAGTGGGCAGGGCGATTTATCCTGACAGTTAAGGGATACTCTTATTGGTCCACATTTCCTGTGATCATTAAGAACCCGTATGGATTTTAAAATCCTACTTTTTAGCACCCGTTTGGCCTGCAACAAACTGTAGCTCAATTTAGCATAGTCAATGCATTATACAATTCAGTATTTGTCCATTTTTGTAGTTTACAGAGCGCCTACAGGCATGGTATAAAAATAATTATTTGTATGCAACATAATGAACATATTCATGAGCAATCAAACAGCCAATGATCTATGAGAACAATATAAATGGCTACAATGCAAATCTATCAGAAACATGTACATGTACGTGATCCTCAACCACTTCCTGTGCACACTGACCACACTGACCACACAGCCATCGGCTCACCACTCCGTCACATGTGGTACATGTACACAGGGTCGTAGTGAATGCATTTTCTTTGGGGGGGGGTGGAAGCCAAATTTTTGTTTAAAGTGTAAGGGGTTACATATGCGATATGTCATCCACCATTCCTGCCATTTAAGCAAGATTATATTTGTTGATGTTTTTCTTTAAACTTAAATAGATCGTAAGTTGGTGGAAAGCAATCAGCTGGAAGGGCGTTCCATTGTAATGCTGTTCTAGGGAAGAAGCTATCCAAATGGAACTTACTATCTTGAAGATAGTGAGGGTGTTCACCTGCTGACTGACATCACAGTTGGGGGGGGGGCAAATATTTTTTGTTGGTAAATTTACAGACACTAACATGACCAGACAGATTCAGACTGCTACCCAAAACCGCAGCTTATAAACAACTTAACAAACAAACAACTGGGCAAATCTTCAGTGCTTAGAAATACGATACATGCAGTTGGCAAACCCATAGCTCTAGGTTTGCCGACTGCAAATTTACTCTGGACCAACTCTTGCTCTAGTACATGTACCTTTGATGCTTCATTTGCCAATTGAAGCTCTAAATGCCGACTGAGAAAAATTATTGGGGGGTGTCACACACCCCCCCCCCCCCACACTCGCTATGGCCCTTCATGTACATGTATCTACTGTATATGTGACCTGTCACCACGAAACCCGGACAAAGTTGGAAAATTTTATTTTGAGTTTTTGGTATTTTCATTTTCTCCGTTCATAAGCTTTTGAATGATTATAAACTTGTAGGGGTAACCCTTTCCTGTAATCCCCTCAGGAGGGGATTAAGCCCCCCCCCCAACATGCCCAATCAATAACAAGTCAATCAAGAGAAAAGAAGGCTTTTGTACAGGAAGTCCATGCTTCTTGTTCACCAACATCGCTCCGAAAATAGGGTTAAAAAATATTTTACCTTAACAGATTTAATTTATTTAAATGATAGATGAATATATGTAAAGCATACGGTCATCCCAAAATCCAAAAATGGACGATTCCACCCTGAAATGACTTTGCACGCTGTTTACTCGAAATGGATCGGTGCGACTTTGTCCGGGTTTCGTGGTGACAGGTCACATGCACTGCAAGTATATGTGTACATGTATAGTATTGCGACTTGTGTCAAATCTTTGTAAATGATGTAATTATGGCCCAGTGGAATAAAATTGATAAATATAAAGTAAAAAGAAGTAGGATTCAATACAGTCTTTGTGATTTTGACTAGCCAGTGGAAAGATGTTTTGATCTAGCTGTCCGCTGCTGTTTTAACTGGCATTTGGCCAGGCCAACAGATGACTGATATGTAGGTCGAACACGAACCCTGGTTTATGCCTGGAGGAAGGAAGAGACTTCCTCCATGGTTTATGATTTGTAAAAGAAAAATATAGAAAAATCTTATTCATACAAATTAAGAAGCAACAATGGAATAAATAATAGTAGTTTTGTGTTACCTATGATTATACGGTGAAAAAACATCAGTAACATGCTATATATCAGGATTTTAAATTATTTTTCTGTTGTTTCAAAAAATTCATGGTAAAACCGAAAGTCAAATTTTTTTTTTCCGGTGGTAAACCACTTAACCAAAAATTGTAAACCATCCAAGCCTAGTAATGGCATACAAATCTAGTAAGACAGAAATACATGTATTGTTCTTAAATGAAAAGTACAGGTTTACTTGAGTAACTAATGGCCCTACATGTGTATATACCGTTGGTAATCTCCAAAGAAATAAATTAGGATCACAGTTTTACGTACATGTACTTGGTGTGAAGTTGATGATGATATCAAACCTCGCTTGAAATGCCAAGGTGCTATTGTTTTAGTAAACTGAGTATAACCAATTTGTTTTGTCTTCCAAGTATTTTTTCATCCTTTTATCCTTGTGTAGAAATAGTGAATTCATGAGGATCACAATAATTTTAACAACATACAGTACATGTAAGCCGCTACATGTAACTCAAAATGGCAGTTTTGACAGTAAACTGTCAGAACATCTGGGATATATGTAGTTTGCTTGATTTTATGACAAAGGTTGTACAGTGTTCAACAAAAAAACTGCATGAACAAAAAATTATATTTGATGTATATTGATACATAATGACAAACCTGGGTCTACATGTACATGTATGTTGGCAACAACTTGGTAATGACAGGGTAAATGATCATTCTTTGACTGATATGTTGTATGATTACCACCTAGTTTTTTTCAACAATGTTCATCCATTGTTTATCCATTGAATTTCATCAACCTATAAATATTGCGGAACCCGCTGCTATATAGGATTCTAGCCAGCCAATCGACATCGGGCAAGCTCGGTGGTCGAGAGGTTAAGACGTCTGCACTAGTAAGCAGGAGGTCCTGAGTTCGAATCCCACCCGAGTCGCCTGTGAATTCCCCCCCCCCCCCCACACAGACACTCAGAAAGCACTGAGTATACAGTGCTATACACACGTCGGTGTAGGGCAAAATTAAAATCAATGTTAATCCAATTATTTGTTCTTTGTATTTCTATTTTTAGCAAAATGCGACGTGAACCGCCAACAAAGATAAAGAAAAAGTCAAACAGAAAGGTAAGCTTGGATGTATGTGATCAGTAATGGATCAACATATGGGTGTGTGTGTAGTGCCTGCTCCATGCTATAGCTTTCATTAATCATTTATACATGTCCCATGGTATTGTTTGGCTACTTGCCTTTTGGGAGGCCATGCCCTTCTGTTGGCCAAATCCTGGAACTAAGATGAATCAGATCTTTCAATTATAACAGTAACGTGAAAAAAAAAAAAAATTCAAACATAATTTACCACTCAGCCACAGAATACTATAAAGACAACTAATAAATTGGAAATCCTATTCATTATGGGTACTTATGGCCCCCAAAAAAGTCTCCAGTTTTTGGTCATTGGTCGGCTTCAAAATCGGTGTGGTTACACACTTTTTAAAAAATTTGTTTATTTTTTTGCCAACAGGGAAATACGTGATACATGTATAAGCAGGGACCAAATTTCCCATATACAAAGTATGGTGGCTAAGAGAGGCCTCATAAATCGGGCAAACGTTCATAACCCTGTGTGAAAAAGTCATTTAAAACACAGCACGGTAGAATTCAAATCAATCCAGCAATATTGGCTGCAATTTGACATCGTTTCATAGCAAAAAAAATAAAAATAAAAATGCTGACGCAAAGGTCTGAGGCGATGTACATGTACGCATAGACCAGTAACTGAAGACTTTTTTGGAGGGCCTACGGGATCTTGGATAATGGGCATTCTTCTTGCTGTGAGAAAGCAGTCATATCAAATTAACATCTTGGGATATCAACTAATTACATTAATTATTTTAACCCTCCTACTGTTTGACCATTTGAAACCATTCAAAATTTCCACTTACCAAAATGGCCATTGGTTTTGTACACACATGGTGATACCATTTGAAAAGTGTTGGTAGCAAGCTTTACTACCATTCAAATGGTTTTTGAATGGTGGATACACTACACCTTGGTGTGTTTCCATAGCCGAATGGTTTCAAATGGTGAATGTACTACACAGTGGCTTATAAATCATTCAAATGGTTTTGAATGGTGGATACACACACTACACCTTGATGTGTTTCACAAAATGAATGGTTTCAAATAGTGCATCAACTTGTCTGAAAAAGGCACCAAAAGTAGGAGGGTTAAGATCCTTGCTGTATTGGTAAGTGTGATATTATTTTGAAACTGATTCACATTTTGCTCATATTTACTCTGTTGTAGGTGAGCAAACGTAAAGCCCTTGGAACAGTCACTAATGTTATGTAAGGATGAGCTGTGTGGTCTACAGATTGATTCATCAATGTTACAAGCCATATATGTAAATAGTAACTGCCCAGAATGTTACATACACAATGTACTAAGGAGGTAATTACAGGGATAAACCTTCAGCAATAATTAGCGGATAGTTCGCTAACCATTTAACCGAATCAATCAAAAAGCATCAATAAACTTCCCGCAATGATTGTTTAATAACAAATGTGCCAAAAAAGAAAGTCCAGACTAACAAAATGGGTGGCAAATTCTTCCAAAATTGTTGGTCGTATTTTTTAATTATTGGTTTCAGGTAGCTGGTTAGCCAATTATTTCTAAACGTTGAGTGCAGTTTCAGTCAGTTAACTGTCCCGGCACTAGCAATATTGTTGTATTGGGAACAAGGTTTATTGCCAGACATTAAAGGTTTGCTGATATAGAAATCTTCTTGTCATAGATTGATAGTTTATAGGTAATTGTCTGTCACTGTTGTTTCACTACCCAGACAAAAAAAAAGGAATGTTGAACAGGTCATTGGCAATACACAGTCATATTGTCTTTTATTGTTCTATTTGCTTCAATTCACTGATTATTCTGTTGATGACGTCATATATCCTGGTTTTTCAGAGACTGCTGTAACCGGCTCAACCTTTTTTGATCCACACCGAAAATATTTGATTTGAAGAAGTAACATGTTTTAATTTACAGACAAGCCTACCTACTTTGTAAAGATGTGGAGTGTCGTGGCCGAGCGGTCTAGCTCGGACTCAAGTTCTGGTGTTAGCAGCAGAATGTGGGTTCGAATCCCGGCCGTGACACTTGTGTCCTTGAGCAAGACACTTAACCATAATTGCTAATAGGAATATAGGGGCAGAGGCAGTTTAACAATTGCCTTGTTCTGGACTAGTTACCCCTCCCAGTCCTATTCGCACCGTGAAGAGGCTGGTTATTAACTTGTATTGTTTCGGTGCGAGGGGCTGGTTTCTTCAGTGTGGAGTCGTTGTAACAACTCAATGACTTAGTAGCCTTGGCCTTGTGTGGGGCGAATTGCGTAAAAAAAAATTTTTTTTTTAAACCGGATGTTTGGAGTTTTAATTCAGCAAACTTTAAAAGGGACAAATTATCGTCACGATCAGAGCAGACTTTGAACAGGGCATGGAATCTGTGTCCCAGTTGAAGATTAACACAGTAACTGACTAACTAATATTATAACCTTGTCATGTAGGGGAATTATTTTCAGTCACTGAGTTAATCTATTCCATGCCGTGTTAATCATGATGATATTGTCCCTTTAACCCTAACCACCCCAAATCCTGCAAAATCCTCCAAGGGACACTTTTGGGGGAAAATTCAGCACTGTTGGAAACTGGTACTTCCACCTCTTCAAATGGAACAAAATTACTACCTGGCAAGAAGTACAGGCCATAAGTGCTGAATATGAAAGATCGACGAAAATGCATGGTGCATTTTGAAGATAAGGGCATGTTTCCCAAAGTGCACTGATGGATTTTGGAGGATTTAGAAAGGTTTCTCGCCAGAATACCTAGGGGGTTAGGGTTAATAGGGCAAATCAACATTTGTAACTTATTCAGGAGAACAACATTTGTATACAGTCAGTGATTAGATGTTAAGAATTGACATACATGTAATACCATCTTGATTATTAAACATGAGGAGATTCTTTAGAAATACATGTATTTAGAGATGCATATTCCTTTTGTTTCACTGTAAATGTTTCTGATTAAAATATTTCTATTCTCCTTGTATAACAGAAGTAAATCACTTCTAAATAAGATGTTTCACAAAATTAAATGAGCAAACAATGCATTTATCACACTGTGATCAATTCATTTATTAGCTTGATTATTTGAAAGTACATGTACTTAATTCACTTTTTTCTAGGATAATACAAATTTACTGAATTAAAAAAAAAAGAACTAGAAAATAAGCAACTTAAAAAGAAATATCACTCCTGGATATTTTTGTGTAAGTATTGACGCTTGTTGTTAGTTATTATAGTAATAGTATTCCAAGAATAATTTGTTTCAAAAAGAAACAGTGCACTCGGGGAGACTTACCGGTATATGAGAGAACTGTATCTTGCACGCGCACCTAAGCGTAGTCTCCCACAGCTGATAGTTCGCCTGCATCTAGTTCTCTAGAAACTTAGCTTTGCGTGTAAACACCTTTAACATGGGCAAGCTTTTTGTAAATTCAACATAACAATTCCTGTTTTGTTCTTTTTTAAGATGAAAGGTGCTTCAAAAGTTCCAACAAGCAAGTTTTTAGATAATAAATTAATAATTAGATGATGTGGTAATTACCTTCCCTTTAATCATTTCCACTACTTAAATTATAATTGCACATCTAGTGGATTGTCTTATAATATTTTTTAAATTTTCCAAACATTTTTATCAAGCTTTTTTGCACTGAAGAAGATGTAGTAGTATGTGTAGAGCAAACTAGAATGTAACTACAAAGATGTCCCGTCCACCTACTGGCAACATTTTAACCATAACCCAATGTAACCGATTCAAACTAAAAACCACCCAATTCAAATATCTACATTGTATTTGGGCAATTTAGGACATGTGAGTTATTTACAAAATTCAAACTAAAGTTCTGGTGTTGCCAGCAGCAGGGTGTGGGTTCGAGCCCCGGTCGTGACACTTGTGTCCTTGAGCAAGGTACTTAACCATAATTGCTTCGTCCTTCGGATGGGACGTAAAGCCGTAGGTCCCGTGTGGTCTAGCGCACTGAACTCAAGTTCTGGTGTTGCCAGCAGCAGGGTGTGGGTTCGAGCCCCGGCCGTGACACCTGTGTCCTTGAGCAAGACACTTAACCATAATTGCTTCTCTCCACCCAGGGGTTAAATGGGTACCTGTGAAGGCAGAGATGGTTTGCTCTATATGCACTAGAAATGGCAGCAATTGAGCTGTATACTCCCCAGGGAGCTGAGATGGTTTCAGGAATGATTTATGAGCAGGGATAATAATATAATGCGCCTTGAGCGCCACTTAGTTGGTGGATACGTGCGCTATATAAATCTATACATTATTATTATTTTAACATTTATGAATGACAGTTAATCTTAATTCAAGTATTAATCTGAAGAACTCACCAAACTATAATGTACATATGAGTGGTTTCATCAAATTATCAGGTCATGCTTGTTTCAAAAGGAATAAATTGTGTGGTAACTCAATATCGTTTCGGTTTGCGGTAACACCATGTGTTTATCTCAACTGTCGCTAAGTGAGAATGGTTCAAGGGAGAACCAATGTCGGGCAACTCTACTGTCGCTACTGTCCCAGAGAATAACCCGTGAAGTCCCCATGGTTCTCCCTGAACCATAAATTCTCACTTAGCAACAGTAGAGAAAAACGTTGCCCGACATTGGTTCTCCCTTGAAGCATTCTCAGTTGTGCGATAAGCTTCTTTTCAGAACCTGTACCTCAGCTTCTCGATAGTTGAGATAAACGATATCGATATTCCACCATGCAAAGCCTCAAATCTTAAACTCAATAGTGTACATATGTATTTGCTTTTAATTCCTATCTCATACACAATTTCTGATGAATGTATGATGTCTTGTACTATGCTAGCTGTTGTCCATAGAAAGCATTTGCATTCATTCAAGAAAGTGCTTCAAAACTGATGTTCCTTAGATACAATAAGTAAAGATAACTTCTTACTGATGTCAGTGGAGAAATATTAAGAATAGTAGACCTCATTATTATTGTTACTTTGTATTTTGTTATTTGAAAATTTAAATTCTGAACATTTTACATGTAATTAGTTGTACATGTAGACAGTATGTAGCCAGTCTATTGTTTTTAGATGTACGACATATTTCCTTATTAGCAGGAGGTTTCTCATTGGATATTTCAAAAGTTCCATCCTTGCCTGTAAACTTTAAGATGTATCGTCCATGTTTTTACCGGCAACTTCCGAAGGACAACTACTTTGAAATGAGATATTACACAAAATAGTTGTCAGCAGCTTGGTTTTACATTGATGACTCATAATAAATTTTGAATATATTAACTGTAAAACCATACTTCTCACAATTATTTTTAGAAATGTTTCATTTTAAAGTATTTTCTTCCCTTTTTCTCAAGTAAAGTAGCAATGTTCTGATGAAAAGTAAAATTGCCGGATATTGCCATTAACCCTCCTATGCCCATGCTGAAATTTGGCCCAGTCAGCACGGCACCCACAGACAGTCACTTGAGTATTTTTGGTTGCATTGCCAATTGGTAGGTCAAACCACAGAGTCACACAGAGCTGTGTATGTACTGTCGAGTGGTTTTGGTTTGACCTATCCTAGCCACATGTCCTTGCATTTATTTGAGTGCACTGCACAAAGTCAATGGGTTGGGAGTTACATACAAATGTTGAGTGCATTTCAGTGCACTGCACAAAGTCAATAGGTTAAGAGAGACATAAACATTTTGACTTTGAGCATCTTTGAGTGTTAAACCTATATGAGTGTTAAACCTATATGAGTGTTAAAATAGCAAAAAACATGGGCTATACATCTATTCTACAAATCATAACTACCAGTTACTACTAGTCCTATATCCCACTATAGACTAATACAGTCTCCTTCTGTCCTAGATTGTTGTGGACAATCACATGAACAATGACATTAACAGCACAGTAATCATTCAGCATTACAAAGTCAGTTTTACTAATAAACCATGTCTGGTTCATTAAATTATTTTTGTGAGTGAATATTCTTACATGGCTCTCTGATACTCTACCATTAAATCTGTGTTTCACCCACAATGTTGTTCATTTTACATTGCTTTGAAATCAAATCTGCCACAAATTTCAGGGTTTAATTTCACATCTGAAGTGAAGTTCTGAGTCAGGATGTATTATTCATCAAGCTTATATACAAAAAGAAGTTTAAAAAAAGTTTGTTTGCAGGTGGCATTCTTCATCAAAGAACATGTAGAAAATAAAGTTGTACCATAGCTGCTTTCAGACACGCCCACTTTTACTGAACTGACACAAGGCTTTAGCAGCAAGTCTCCTAGCCACAACACTATCAACCCGACCAACTGCCAATGCAAGGTCTAGAAGAAATGATCCATTACAAGTATTCAACATCTGTGTCATCTGTTTGACAAAGAAATCAAAATATCATTATAAAATAACACCTAGTCTTATGTGCTTTGATAAAAAACAGAAATAATAACAATTTCTAATAATAACTGAGTGTTTATGGCATGTCGCACAATACCTGATTACTCCACATTTGTCATAGCTTTTTGCATCAACACTATGTCTAGTTACATATATGTGATATTGTTACATTTATACAGAGTAACAACTTTGTCATCAGGTCCGAAAAGTGTGAATTTTTATTCCCATTAATAAATGGTTTGCCGTCAAACAATTATTTAGTAATGTTTCCAAGTTTGTGTATTTGGTCATCAAAAATGGACCAATCAGACTGAGAGTCAACTGCACAAGTCTTTATACTAACCAGGGAATTATTGAGGTTTTTAGGTCTTCTTGATGGCACGGGCTCAGAATAATAATATGCAGCACTCTGATTCTTAGCCAAGGTTACTTACAGGTGAGGTACAGGATAGTTAATTCAAACTTTGAATTGTAATGTTAAACTTTCCGAGTGTAAAGCAGATGTTGGTATTATTCTTCACTAGGAATCATTTTGTCTGAGGTTCTGTCAATTTTAATAAATTGAGACTTCCAGGTTGAATTAAAGATATATTTGCCCGTGTTTGGGCAGATTTGATGGTAAAAAAATAGATTTAAATGTTATTTTTCTGGGGTTAAGTATGTTATAAGCTTTCATTTGAGGCACAGAACGAAAAAATCCATCAAGGATTAGTACCTGTAAATTAAAAACTCAAATTAATAAAAGGTGGGTCCCCGCTTTTAATCCTCAGGTTGCTGTCAATCAGAATCAAGTGCACTTGAAATATCACTTTTATTTACAGTTTCTGACATCCGAATTTCAAACGAGATTATTTTTCAAAATTCATTCGCTTTATAAATCCTATTTTGTGGGTCGGTTTAGCCAAACACGGCTATATATCTTTAAGGAAAGAGTACTCTTTCCTAACTTCCACATTAGAATGAAAAACAAACAAACCTGAATGCATTTTCACTATTTTCTTGAGTTGAAATATACAGGTTAGATGTTTAATGTATATCTTGATTCAAAGAGATTAAGCATAATCATAGAAACAGTGAAGCCAACATTACCGTCGCTGTACCTTCTCATTTAATAATAATAATAAATAAATAATGTCGGGCATTTTAAAGCACTCTTAAACAAGGTATCAGAGTACTGTACATTATTACCCCTGCTCATCAGGCGCATAAATCATTCCAGAAACCATCTCAGCTCTCTGGGGAGTATACAGCTCAATTGCTGCCATTTCGGCGCATATGGGCTAATCAAACACAACAACCAACTCTGCCCTCACAGGTACCCATTTACTCCTGGGTGGAGAGAAGCAATTATGGTAAAGTGTCTTGCTCAAGGACACAAGTACCACGGTCACAGACAGGATTCGAACCCACATTCTGATGACTCAGCCACCAGAACACAAATCCAATGCACTAAACCGCTCGACCATGGCACTCCATAATAATAACAAATTATTAATAACCCAATGTCAATGGTTTAAATGCATTTGAATGAAAGATCAACCAACAAATAAATCAAATAAAAGTTAAGATGGGCAAAGTTTCCAATAAGAAAACTTAACTAATGCTTTCTAATCCTGGAGATAGAAATGTATCTATGTGACTGGCTCCACAAAAAAGGGTATTTAAAAAATGAGTTACATACATAGTTGAATTGGTTACATTATAAGCTTTAATTGGTATAGTTTGACCCCTGTGGCATTTTGCGTTCTACAGAGATATATTAATATTTGCATATTCATATTTTACAATTCAACAAAAGTGCCTTCAGAGATACAGCCCTTTAAACATAGCAAGTGGAAAAAATGAGCTAAAAATAAACTCTCTTGAATGCCCATAGCAACAGTTATATTATTGACATGGGGGGAGGGGTGTAAAACTGTATCACTACAAAAGCATAACATTGTTGGTTTTTCTTCCCTAAAACGGACACAGAGTAAAACAAAAGACGAAAACAATGCACACAAAAATGTTTGTTTCTTATTCATCAATATTAATATTTCTGAAAATAAATTATGAAAATATTGATATAATAGAAGCCAACAAACCAAAAAAACCTTTCCACATAGAAAAACCCTTTACATGTAATAGCATAGCGTGACTTAATACCCTTTTTCATAGATAGAGCAAGTCTCATATTAAAAAGGTACTTACCATTGCAATGGGTGCAAACTGTAGTATTCCTGAGGATATATGTTCTCCACAATGAATGATTTCCATCAAGAAAGATGTAACAAATTGTGTCCTTGGTCCTATCATACTACCTGACATCACTGATGAACATAACTGGAATACAGACACTAAGGACAAATAACAGAATATATCAAACTACCATAATCATATGGATAGGTAATAACTCATTCTTATTATTTATTAACCCTACCTCCCTAAGCATTTTTTCTAGAAACCTTCCTCAACCTATCAAATCCCAACATCATGCTTGACTGTTGCTGGTTTACAGTACTCAACCCATCAAACTCCAACAGTCCACTTGCCATAACAGTACTCAACCCGTCAAACTCCAACAGGCCCTTAGCTGTTGGATTTTGATTGAGTGGGGAAACATGGCCCAAAGTAAAGTTTGAACACTGGAGTCACACAGTACTCAACCCATCATAATCCAACAATTGTTTTCATGCTAAAAAAACTTAACTATACAAAAACTAAAACACCCTATGGAATAAATGGTAGGTTCTAGTTGTATGTTAGACACAATGCCAAGCATACCTAAGTACAATATTTGCCTTTATCAGTTGTTTATTACAGCAGGTTGCATACACACACTCTCTCCACTCAAAGTCTAACAACGTTGCATGCTAGTAGAACCACCGTCCTCACTCAATCAAAATCCAACACTGTTACTGCACACATACAGTACTCATCCAGCCATATTCCAACACTTTACACATGCCATATCAGAAGTACACAGTACTCAACCCATCAAACTCCAACAATCCCTGGTGTTGGAGTTTGGCTGGATGGGGATCATTAGGGTTAAGGGAATCAAATGTTGTCACATGGTCTTTACTGCACTTAAATGGCCATCTCGTTTCCGTTTTTAAAATATAAATATTCAGTCATTTGTATTGAACTAAACAGCCAGAAAGAAACCGACACTTAATCCACGTTTGAGAACGGATGAAATTCCAACTCAGCATGTGAGTCCATGTGACGCAAATACAAACTTGCACACTCTGATTGATTCAATCCCACTTCATGCTCCCAATAACAGCCGACGGTCGACATATACTTGGTGTTCAGGTGTTACTGCAGATGTTCAGGTGTTACTGCAGATGTATAGGTGGCTGATCTTTACCAGTCATAAATACACCCCCATGGGATTAAGTTTCAAATCAGATAGACCAATCAGATTGTCTTAACTGCCCAGGGCACTAATTAATTGGCATTATGAATACATACAAAGCAAATCAATACATAAAAAAACAACACAGAAAGTTAGGTATGCTTGAGACTACCACAAACTTATCCTATTCAATGTACACACAATTTTGTGTCAATTTGTCAGCTAAAAAATGTGTCATTTGTTAATAGATTTGCACCACTGTAACATCTTATGATCAGCATGTGTACATACAATGTAGATTGGTCTTATGTATATATGTGACCGGCTCCACAAAAATGGGTATTATGGGACAAAATTTAAAAATTGAGTTACATACATAGCTGAATTGGTTACATTATAAGCTTTAATTTGGTGTAGGTTTGAACCCTGTGGCATTTTGCATTCTGGAGATATACTGATTTTTGCATATTCATATTGTACAAATTAACAGAAGTGCCTTCAGAGATACAGCCCTTTAAACACAGCAAGTGGAAAAAGAAATGAGCTAAGAAGAAACTCTCTTGAATGCCCATAGCAACAGTTATGTTCCTATGAGCTCCTTTAGGAATGCTTGTGCAATATAAATTTGAATTATCAAGCATCTTGAAGTATTTTTTTCAAATATTTTTGCTAATTTGCATAAAATTTAAACTTTTGTTTTTTCATCTTTACTCATCAATAATATTTCTGTAAATAAATTATGAAAGTATTGATATAATAGAAGCCAATAAACCAACAACAAAAAATCACGTTGTGAATTTTTTTTTCAGCCTCTCCACATAGAACAGCCCTTTACGGGTAATAGCATAGCGTCCCTTAATACCCTTTTTGGCAGAGCGGGTCACATATACAGTGATACATTTATCAAAGTTACACACACACACACACACACACACTGTAAAGACAATCCCCTATGCAGTCATTAAACTGTAAAAGCATCTAATTATATAACTAACTACATGTAAGTAATCTTACACCCATGTACTTACCAAGAGCTTTAGGAAATGGCTCATTCAATTGTTGCTGTGTCTGAGCCACAAGAAACCCTGTGCTGTAACTAATGGAACCTGTAGACCAATCATAAATATTGCATACTTGTCATCCATGGAAGTACCATTCCTAAAAAATGTTGGACTTTTAATTTAAAATGAGCAAGAAATATAATTCCATTAACTTAATTTTGTCCCATCAGTGTAACAAGGTCATAACCTACATGTAGGACCTTGTTGTAAATACAGATTATGGTTAGGTTTTATTACAGAGTTCCAGGATGAATATACATCAATAATGAAAGCAGACATGATAATGTTGCACAGAGTTCTGTCTTAATTTATGCAAATACGACCTTGTTGCATAATCTATATAATATGACCTATGTTGCTCTGACATGGCGATGTACTAAAGTAACAGTCCCATAGAATCAACCAAATTGACAGGTGGGGGGGGGGGGGGGGAGTGGTTGATAATTATTAATGGAAGATTGCAGTTTTCATCCCCCTTAAATCACCACCCATGGTAGCAAGGCACCAATAAGCTATCATGTATCTACCTGTAAGAATCCCTGCTGAGCTGTCTTCATCCCCTGGACTCAATAATCTCCTGATCTTAGATGGTCTCACTTCATCCTTCAAGACACTAGAGTCCTGTCAAATAACAACTCATTCTTGGTATTCTTCTTCATAACATACATTCTGTCTGGATATGGGTCTGGTTATAAAGTTCTTGAATGAGGGAACATCTTATGAGCCTTCTCAGAATCTTTATCAACTTAAAGGTTTACTTCAATTTAAACTCCCAACATAATGTTTCATACTCATTAAAATCAGGGTAGGATCGTTCTATTTCAGCAATCCATTAATAGCAAGTATGCTTTCAGGTAACTCTGATCATCTTGTCATTTATTTGTTACCAAACAAGGTTTATTAATCTTATGGTGCTTATGGAAATGACTTAACTGTTCAGTTACCAGAAATCTCATACCGCATCAATGAAATCAACAGATCTACTGTATGACCCAGCTATACTGACCTCTCTATCAAGGTCACCCCTACTTCGTTTACGACCTCTCAGGAGCCTGAATGGACTCTCTTTAGACTTTGTATCTATAGAAGAACAAAACATAATAACTTCACCATCAACACTTTACCAAAGTACATTGTGTGAAACACAAACCTAAACTCACTACTCACATGTAAACTATAAAGCTAAGTTGTATGTTTTGGTATTAGGCAACATACCATTACAGGTTTTCTCCATTAGAGCCCAACTCAGGTTGGTATTTATCCTTTTCAACCCATCCTACAGAACCCTGGGCCAGTGGGAGTAGATTGTTACCAGTGATAATCCAATAAAAAGTGTAATGAAGCTTGTAGGCAAGCTTCGAATTCTTTTGCCTGGTATGTTATTTTTAAACTGTAATGGTTCATCATAAGCTCAAAAATATTTATACAAATTAAATTGATTTGTTGATTTCCTTGTCGAACCATAGAAATCGGCAAAGTACATTGTATAAGTAGAGAACGACTTTTTGAAAAGTTTCTGCCACTGCCTTTCCATAATTATATTGATAATAATAGCATTATAATTTTATTGTATGCAAAATTATAACGTTAAACATTTTGTCGTAAATTATGTCAACAACGAAACAATAATGATAGCAGTTTTGTACGTGTACGGTGATGCGACAAGCACTATGTGTGTGGAGGATTTGCCACACACACTCTTACATACATTGATTTGCCACACACACTCTTACATACATTGATTTGCCACACACACTCTTACATACATTGATTTGCCACACACACTCTTACATACATTGATTTGCCACACACACTCTTACATACATTGATTTGCCACACACACTCTTACATACATTGATTTGCCACACACACTCTTACATACAATGATTTGCCACACACACTCTTACATACATTGATTTGCCACACAGACTCTTACATACATTGATTTGCCACACACACTCTTACATACATTGATTTGCCACACACACTCTTACATACATTGATTTGCCACACACACTCTTACATACATTGATTTGCCACACACACTCTTACATACATTGATTTGCCACACACACTCTTACATACATTGATTTGCCACACACACTCTTACATACATTGATTTGCCACACACTCTTACATACATTGATTTGCCACACACTCTTACATACATTGATTTGCCACACACTCTTACATACATTGATTTGCCACACACTCTTACATACATTGATTTGCCACACACACTCTTACATACATTGATTTGCCACACACACTCTTACATACATTGATTTGCCACACACTCTTACATACATTGATTTGCCACACACACTCTTACATACATTGATTTGCCACACACACACTTACATACATTGATTTGCCACACACACACTCTTACATACATTGATTTGCCACACACACTCTTACATACATTGATTTGCCACACACACTCTTACATACATTGATTTGCCACACACTCTTACATACATTGATTTGCCACACACACTCTTACATACATTGATTTGCCACACACTCTTACATACATTGAATTGCCACACACTCTACATACATTGATTTGCCACACACTCTTACATACATTGATTTGCCACACACTCTTACATACATTGATTTGCCACACACTCTTACATACATTGATTTGCCACACACTCTTACATACATTGATTTGCCACACACTCTTACATACATTGATTTGCCACACACTCTTACATACATTGATTTGCCACACACTCTTACATACATTGATTTGCCACACACACTCTTACATACATTGATTTGCCACACACTCTTACATACATTGATTTGCCACACACACTCTTACATACATTGATTTGCCACACTCTTACATACATTGATTTGCCACACACTCTTACATACATTGATTTGCCACACACTCTTACATACATTGATTTGCCACACACTCTTACATACATTGATTTGCCACACACACTCTTACATACATTGATTTGCCACACACACTCTTACATACATTGATTTGCCACACACTCTTACATACATTGATTTGCCACACACACTCTTACATACATTGATTTGCCATACACACTCTTACATACATTGATTTGCCACACACACTCTTACATACATTGATTTGCCACACACACTCTTACATACATTTATAAAACCAGTTGCAAATTTTTCAAACTTTTGGAGTTTAATTAAAAATTAAATTTGTTTAAGCTTGCATACTCTGACGATCCCCGAAAACATTGGCTAATACTAATAATCTCACAAAAAACAAGGCAGATTAACCCTAACTCCCTAGACAACAAAGCCAGTTGGAGGATTTTGAAGGATTTTTATTTTTTTAGTACAATGCCTAGGGAGTTAGGGTTAACGGCAACTATCTTTCCCTGCGCTTTGCTGATGATATCGACCTTATGGGAAGTAGTGAAGCAGAACTTCAGAATCTCACCACCAGACTGGAGGAGGCATCAGGAATCTATGGAATGGAAATCAGTTCAGATAAAAGCAAGATCCTGGTTAGCACGTACAGCCAGCAAACAGCTACTAACATCATCCTGAATGGGCAAAGACTTGAAGAAGTGGATAGCTTCAAATATCTTGGGTCCACTTTAAGCAAGGATGGCAGCTCAACCAAAGAAATCAAAACAAGACTCTGCATGGCCTTATCTGCCATGACAAAGCTCCATCAGCCTACCTGTGAAGGTTAAATTGTATAAGTCACTGGTGGTCTCCATTCTCCTGTATGGGTGTGAGAGCTGGACACTGCTGACACAGAACGAAGAATTAATCCAGACGTTTGAGCACAAGTGCTACAGAAAGCTGCTGCGCATCTCATACAGAGAGCATAGGACAAATGACTTTGTCAGACACCAAGTCAACACCTACGCAGGCAGTCAGGAACCACTCCTTGCAACAGTGAAACGCCGCAAGCTCGCCTGGTACGGTCATGTGTCCCGTCACGACTCCCTGTCCAAAACTATCCTCCAAGGAACAATTGAGGGCAAACGACGGAGAGGCAGACAAAAGAAGTCCTGGTCTGACAACATTCGAGACTGGACAAGCCGAAATACTGCCACCCTCATACGTATGGCGGAGGACAGAGAGCTGTGGCGATCCCTGACAATAGATGCATCCATCATGGCACCCCAACGATCTGCACGCCGGTCACGGGACGAATAGAATAGATCTTTCCCGTTGATGGAAGAGTAATTGCCTGATTACATTTACTATAGGTGCAAAATGGTCATGTAAATAGGCCTCATCACGGGTCTAATTGACCTAGGAAAAAAACACATGTTTAAAATATCACTGGTACCCTACGTATATTACTATACAGAAAATGTGTGCCAAAAGCAGCTGGCTGATCATGCCGTGTTGTGATACATGCAGTAGCTAGGAGGCTAAGACATCTGGCATATTCAAGGAAAGTTTACCGTCTGATCATGTCGTGTTGTGATACATGCAGTAGGGGGCTTGGACATCTGGCATATTCAAGGAAAGTTTACTGTCTGATCATGTAGTGTTGTGATACATGTAGTAGGGGGCTAGGCCATCTGGCATAATTCAAAGAATGTTTACTGTCTGATCATGTAGTGTTGTGATACATGCAGTAGTATGGAGGCTAGGACATCTGGCATATTCAAGGAAAGTTTACTGTCTGATCATGTAGTGTTGTGATACATGTAGTAGGGGGCTTGGACATCTGGCATATTCAAGGAAAGTTTACTGTCTGATCATGTAGTGTTGTGATACATGTAGTAGGACTAGGAGGCTAGGACATCTGGCATATTCAAGGAAAGTTTACTGTCTGATCATGTAGTGTTGTGATACATGCAGTAGGGGGCTAGGACATCTGGCATATTCAAGGAAAGTTTACTGTCTGATCATGTAGTGTTGTGACACATGCAGTAGCTAGGAGGCTAGGACATCTGGCATATTCAAGGAAAGTTTACTGTCTGATCATGTAGTGTTGTGATACATGCAGTAGCTAGGAGGCTAGGACATCTGGCATATTCAAGGAAAGTTTACTGTCTGATCATGTAGTTTGGGATACATGTAGTAGGGGGCTAGGCCATCTGGCATATTCAAGGAAAGTTTACTGTCTGATCATGTAGTGTTGTGATACATGCAGTAGCTAGGAGGCTAGGACATCTGGCATATTCAAGGAAAGTTTACTGTCTGATCATGTCGTGTTGTGATACATGCAGTAGCTAGGAGGCTAGGACATCTGGCATATTCAAGGAAAGTTTATTGTCTGATCATGTAGTGTTGTGATACATGTAGTAGGAGGCTAGGACATCTGGCATATTCAAGGAAAATTTACTGTCTGATCATGTAGTGTTGTGATACATGTAGTAGGAGGCTAGGACATCTGGCATATTCAAGGAAAGTTTACTGTCTGATCATGTAGTGTTGTGATACATGTAGTAGGGGGCTTGGACATCTGGCATATTCAAGGAAAGTTTACTGTCTGATCATGTCGTGTTGTGATACATGCAGTAGGGGGCTTGGACATCTGGCATATTCAAGGAAAGTTTACTGTCTGATCATGTAGTGTTGTGATACATGTAGTAGGAGGCTAGGACATCTGGCATATTCAAGGAAAATTTACTGTCTGATCATGTAGTGTTGTGATACATGTAGTAGGAGGCTAGGACATCTGGCATATTCAAGGAAAGTTTACTGTCTGATCATGTAGTGTTGTGATACATGTAGTAGGGGGCTTGGACATCTGGCATATTCAAGGAAAGTTTACTGTCTGATCATGTCGTGTTGTGATACATGCAGTAGGGGGCTTGGACATCTGGCATATTCAAGGAAAGTTTACTGTCTGATCATGTAGTGTTGTGATACATGCAGTAGGGGGCTAGGACATCTGGCATATTCAAGGAAAGTTTACTGTCTGATCATGTAGTGTTGTGATACATGTAGTAGGGGGCTAGGCCATCTGGCATATTCAAGGAAAGTTTACTGTCTGATCATGTAGTGTTGTGATACATGCAGTAGCTAGGAGGCTAGGACATCTGGCATATTCAAGGAAAGTTTATTGTCTGATCATGTAGTGTTGTGATACATGTAGTAGGAGGCTAGGACATCTGGCATATTCAAGGAAAGTTTACTGTCTGATCATGTAGTGTTGTGATACATGCAGTAGGAGGCTAGGACATCTGACATATTCAAGGAAAGTTTACTGTCTGATCATGTAGTGTTGTGATACATGTAGTAGGAGGCTAGGACATCTGGCATATTCAAGGAAAGTTTACTGTCTGATCATGTAGTGTTGTGATACATGCAGTAGCTAGGAGGCTAGGACATCTGGCATATTCAAGGAAAGTTTACTGTCTGATCATGTCGTGTTGTGATACATGCAGTAGGGGGCTTGGACATCTGGCATATTCAAGGAAAGTTTACTCTCTGATCATGTAGTGTTGTGATACATGTAGTAGGAGGCTTGGACATCTGGCATATTCAAGGAAAGTTTACTGTCTGATCATGTAGTGTTGTGATACATGCAGTAGGAGGCTAGGACATCTGACATATTCAAGGAAAGTTTACTGTCTGATCATGTAGTGTTGTGATACATGTAGTAGGAGGCTAGGACATCTGGCATATTCAAGGAAAGTTTACTCTCTGATCATGTAGTGTTGTGATACATGTAGTAGGGGGCTAGGCCATCTGGCATATTCAAGGAAAGTTTACTGTCTGATCATGTAGTGTTGTGATACATGTAGTAGGAGGCTAGGACATCTGGCATATTCAAGGAAAGTTTACTGTCTGATCATGTCGTGTTGTGATACATGTAGTAGGAGGCTAGGACATCTGGCATATTCAAGGAAAGTTTACTGTCTGATCATGTCGTGTTGTGATACATGCAGTAGGAGGCTAGGACATCTGGCATATTCAAGGAAAGTTTACTGTCTGATCATGTAGTGTTGTGATACATGCAGTAGGAGGCTAGGACATCTGGCATATTCAAGGAAAGTTTACTGTCTGATCATGTAGTGTTGTGATACATGCAGTAGGGGGCTTGGACATCTGGCATATTCAAGGAAAGTTTACTGTCTGATCATGTAGTGTTGTGATACATGGAGTAGGAGGCTAGGACATCTGGCATATTCAAGGAAAGTTTACTGTCTGATCATGTAGTGTTGTGATACATGTAGTAGGAGGCTAGGACATCTGGCATATTCAAGGAAAGTTTACTGTCTGATCATGTCGTGTTGTGATACATGCAGTAGGGGGCTTGGACATCTGGCATATTCAAGGAAAGTTTACTGTCTGATCATGTAGTGTTGTGATACATGCAGTAGGAGGCTAGGACATCTGGCATATTCAAGGAAAGTTTACTGTCTGGCTTTGTTTTTGCATCCATAGACAACACTTATTATAGATTTCCTTCAGAATACATCATTGCATTGAACCACGGCAAGGTTGATTTCAAATGTTCATGAAAAGTGTGCTAACATTAGTGAGTTTATGACAGAGCATTGATAAGCCGATAAAACTGAACTTAGACTTCAGCATTTTTTATGTACATGTAAGCTACCAAATGCCCTTAGTCTTACTAATATCGATCTTTTAATAAGTGGGCTATAAATTCATTTAATTTGGACATTAAAATAATATACGTTTTTGCACTAAGCTGAAACATTGGAATGTAATTAGATGTTACAACAATTAGCTGGTGGAAAAAGTGGGCTGTCAGATTATTGACCTGTCAGAACAATACAGGCTGTCTGACTTTTTTTCTGACGTATTTCTGATGCATTTACGTTTTGTCAAACAAATGGGCTGTTGGAATATTGAGCTTTCCCCCGAAGTAAAGGCCTACGATGTTTGCTCTATTTCTCCTAATCTGATTTACTAAATGCCAAAATCTCTGTATACTTTGCAAAATCGGACAAGTGGTCCCGTCCCCATCCGGCATGCAGCTATGGTACAGTAATAATAATAATAATAATAATGTGTGGACTTATATAGCGCACGTATCCACCAACTGAGTGGTGCTCAAGGCGCATTATATTATTACCCCTGCTCATAAGGCTCATAAATCATTCCTGAAACCATCTCAGCTCCCTGGGGAGTATACAGCTCAATTGCTGCCATTACAGCGCATATAGGGCTAATCAACCAACTCTGCCCTCACAGGTACCCATTTAACCCCTGGGTGGAGAGAAGCAATTATGGTAAAGTGTCTTGCTCAAGGACACAAGCACCATGGTCGCGGTTGGGATTCGAACCCACATTCTGACGACTCGGCCATCAGAACACAAATCCGATGCACTAAACCGCTCGATCTTGGCACTCCATCCAGTACACCACTTTACTTTGTATGGTCTATACTATATTTTTTTTGCCTGTGAGCGGTAATCTTTATCCCCAGCTCCCAGCCCTACATTCACGAATTGTGAGCATCATTTCTTCTTTTCACTCTCTCTTTTTGTGGAGAGGGTGAGCAGAGGGCAGAGGGCAGAGGCCTCTGGATCTGCCACGGGAAACAGTGGACTGAAACATAAAACTGTGTGTTTGTTTAAATAACTTTATAACTGAATGGTGATTAATAATGAATATATTACTCTCAAAATCTGCAGATGCTACTGAGGGCCAGCAGTTGGCCAGTATTAGTATTTACATTGACCCCCAGCCAAATCGGAGTTGGCGCTATATTTAAATTTACATGTTTTGGTATGAAATACATTTGTGCCAAGTTTCATGCTTTTACCACAAAGTGCAAGAAACGTACACAATATTGTACTTATCCGCTGGACTAATGTACATGTACCACTGCTCAGGTCAATAGTGAAAGTAGTTCCAGTAATTCTAAAACTTGACTGGAGCTTATTTGCTTGAGGTGTTATAAGGGATTAACTCAACGGGGCATTGTTTACTTCTGAACACCAGACTGGTTTTCTGGTTGCTGGCTCAAACAGAAGGGATAAATGGATCAGAGATTTTCGTCTAATGGGGAATTTTCGTCATGTATTCATTTCAACCCTCTCATAAAATTAACATGTGAAAATTTCATCACAACATGTGCTCATCTTATTTCATCACAACATGTGCTCATCTTATTGTGCAATTTGTGGTCTCTTGTTATAATTAATATATTCTTGATAAAAGTTTTAATAATTTTAAGTTTTTTTAAAAAATGTGTATGTATTTTAAAAATTTACATGTGTAAAATCCAACTTTTATGGTTGCTAATAAATACATTATCTTATCTTATCTTATCTTATCTTATTTCATCACAACATGTGCTCATCTTTATGAGAAAACAACGAAAAGTAGCTGGACAACAACTTTTTATAAATTTGGCTTAAAAATTCATTGTTTTTTTTTACACAAAGTAAGTTTTAAGATAATATTTCTGGAAATTACCAATGTTGTACACTCCCTTAAAAACAGAAAAATTACACAAATTGTGAAAAACATTTGAAATTGAAGATGTTATTAATAAAGCCCTGACTAATTAATACTGGAGATGTACAGGGGATTTTTGTGATCACTCTGAAGTTGAAACTATACATCTTCAAAATATATTCTTCCTGGCTATAGCACTGCTGGAAAACAAACCAATTTGACAAAATAGTCAAAACCCAAAAGCCCATACTATGAGTTTGTATTCATTCTAACATAAATTCCTAACAGGAACACATCTGTATTCTTAATTAATTTGAAACAATAAATGTTTGTTACAACAACGTTTTTGCAGTAAAGGTGTGTCACCCATGTTTCTATACCATCAAATTCTGGCAATTTCAGATTTTATCTGAATTGTTATTTTGTTTTGCATTTATTTTAACACACTTGACAAAATATGTCAGAAGCATGGTTAAAAAGTGATAAAGCCCTGAAATGAATTTCTGGCAGGATGTTATTTGTGAATATTTCATTTTGAAACTGTTCCCCTTTTTTTTCAAGGAAAACAGCAATTTGCATTTTATTTTTACCTTAAACTTATTTTCTGTTAAACTGATGATGGGTTCAATCTCCCGTAATAAATAAGTTTTGTCTTAAGTGCTGTCATTTGTAAGAAAAGTGAAAATTAGTGCAAACAATTTTCAAAGCAATTCCACATTTGAATGAATACAATAAATCTGAATGCATTTTCACTGTTATCTTGTCAACGACACAACGTAATAATATTACAGGGGTAATAATTATTGCAGGGGTAATAATGTACAGCGTTCTGATACCTTGTTTAAGAGAGCTTTAAAATGCCCGACATTATTATTATTATTATAATATAAAAACTTTGACAGGTTGATTGTTGTATGTATAACTTGATTCAAAGAGACTAATCATACTCATAGATCATGCAACATTACAAGTGTTATACCTTGCTTTCAAGGAGATAAATGGGAGATAATTGTTGAACAATATCATCAGTAACCATATCACTGGATGATACCACAAGACAATCTATATTTACCTCTTGAGCTTGTATGACTTGTAAGTGTTGCTGCAATACACCACACTGTTAGTTTGGCTAGTGCATGGCCTCGTGGATTACTAAGTTTCTCATAGTTGAGTGGATCGGCTAGAACACGAGGCAGAACCTTACGAATAAGTGTCAATGTCAACTGCTCTATGTCCACTTGGAACAGGGCAAACGCCACTTCAACTGTCAACAAAAATATGGAATATACAATGAAACAACAGCCACTTTTGAACGGTCTCCAGATTAAGTGCACCTTAGAAAATCTGCTACAATAATTACATTGATAACTGAACAAGCTAGTTTTTTATACTTCATTTAATTATGATCCAATATTTGTTATACGGTAAATCCTTTGACTGTATGACAAGTCAGCCACTGAAACAATTTCTCTATAGTACTCTGTTATCAAGTATACACTGAATTGCACTGTAATATGGGGCATGATCCCCCTCCCCCCGTCCCCGAAAAAATATATCAACAAAATAGGGAGACCATCAACATAGGGCTAGATGGTTTAGTTGAAAGATTGCCAAAAAGATATTCAATATTTTAATGTACCTTTTTTAGACAGAAAAGTCTGGAATGGTTCACTTTTGTTTTAAACAATTGGAAGAAATAGGTTTTCTGCTTAAAATATTTGAATTCTGTGAAATAATTATTCTAATATTATAAAGTCAAGTAATCTGTAAGAAGCCTACCTGCCATAGTCAGCTCATTCTTGCAATGTAAGGAACAAATCTCAAGCACTACTCCTCGACAAAACCACAGAACACCCCCACAACTAATCAACTGATCCACCAAGAAGAGAGTCCTCCTATCAACACAGCCCTTATCCATGATCTCACCAAAGATGGATGACAACACCCGAGTTGAAGGGGTGGTGAGTGGAAGGGAGGGGAGATCTTTGTTGGTTTTGGCTATTGCATTTGTGCTGGTACTGCTACTGCACATTTTCTTGATAATAATTTGCATCATGGAATTCCTGCATGAAGGTAACACAAATAAAAATGACTTGATTACAATGACTGAACTTTAACAGTATCAGATGACTGAGAGTAAATACATGCTAGCTTCATAATAATAATAATGTGTGGACATATATAGCGCACGTATCCACCAACTGAGTGGTGCTCAAGGCGCATTATATTATTACCCCTGCTCATAAGGCTTATAATGCTCATAAATCATTCCTGACATCATCTCAGCTCCCTGGGGAGTATACAGCTCAATTGCTGCCATTACAGCGCATAGGGCTAATCGAGGGACCCCAATGGAAATAAGCCTGTGTAATTGGCTTTTTGGGCTATCCCAGATGAAATCAACTGTAATTTTGTTTTCTGTTTGTTTTTCTGTATTTTTGTATTTTTGTATTATTAGTATGTCATCCATTGTCCTTGTTGATTTTTATCTGAATAAAATAATAATAAAAGCAACTCTCCCCTCACAGGTACCCATTTAACCCCTGGGTGGAGAGAAGCAATTATGGTTAAGTGTCTTGCTCAAGGACACAAGTGTCACGGCCGGGATTCGAACCCACATTCTGCTGCTAACACCAGAACTTGAGTCCGGTAAGCTAGACCGCTCGGCCACGACACTCCACTCCTCATTCACAGCATCTTGTACTCTTAACAAATCCCTGTAAGTGTTGTCCTGTAATTTAGGGGATTTTAAGCCATTATTTACTATTGGAAATGTTGGCCAAACTGTTTCTTTTATCTTGAATCAAGATATTCATTATACGACCAACCTATGAAGGTTTTAGCTTATTACAGTGTCATTATATGGAAAATGTATTCAGATTGTTTGTATTCATTCACATGTTGAATGATAAAACCTCAGACAGAAATATTTTCAAGGGATGTTTGATATGATCATCAATTTGTTCAACATTCTAAATTCTACCAATTAATTCAAATTACAATACCCACTGCTATATGTGACCCGCTCTGCGAAAAAGGGTATTAAGGGACCCTATACTATTACCCGTAAAGGGCTGTTCTATGTGGAGAGGGTGAAAAAAAAATTCACAACGTGATTTTTTTGTTGTTGGTTTATTGGCTTCTATTATATCAATACTTTCATAATTTATTTACAGAAATATTATTATTGATGAGTAAAGATGAAAAAACTAAAGTTTAAACTTTACACATTATGCAAATTAGCAAAAATATTTGAAAAAATACTTCAAGATGCTTGATAATTCAAATTTATATTGCACAAGCATTCCTAAAGGAGCTCAAAAGGAACATAACTGTTGCTATGGGCATTCAAGAGAGTTTCTTCTTAGCTCATTTCGTTTTCCACTTGCTGTGTTTAAAGGGCTGTATCTCTGAAGGCACTTCCGTTAATTTGTACAATATGAATATGCAAAAATCAGTATATCTCCAGAATGCAAAATGCCACAGGGTTCAAACCTACACCAAATTAAAGCTTATAATGTAACCAATTCAGCTATGTATGTAACTCAATTTTTTTATTTTGTCCCATAATACCCATTTTTGTGGAGCCGGTCACATATAGGAATCTAATCAAGAGGTTAAGACACATATGCACTAACAAGTAGAAGGTCTTGGTCTGAGTTGCACAGACACTTGAAAGCACTGATCGAGTGTATATACTTCTGAGAAACGTCGGTGAAGTGTAAAATAATATTACTTGTTCAACTGTCACTTTGAAATGAAAAAAAAATACCCCCAAATCAAGGGATTACGTTTCTCAAATGATTTTCATACTAAATATTCAAAGTTACTTACCTCTCATTGTCATAGGTCTGTAATGGTACTCCAAATTGACTGGTGCTTTGTGAACAGATAATCTGCAGTAAACTGAGGGGTCTATTTCGCTCAGTGGATGCCAAGACAGCTATGTGACTACACAACCAGGCCACACAGCAGATAGGTAAACAACATAGCTTACTCTTCAGATTATCAACAAGCTTCTGCGGATTGATCAATCAAAGATACATATAATCCATGATATTGAGGACGTGTGCACCAAGCTCTCTGTTAATTGTACACAAGATATGCTTGCATTTACATAGTTACTTACTTGTATTTGATCAACATTAATGGCTCCATTCTCCCAAGCAAATAACACCTCTTGCATGATGTATGGCATTGTATCAATGACTTCATTCCATCGGGATTGCCTATCAACCAAATGTACATACAGCAACATGACAAAATGCAAACTTAGTTAGTGTACTGATGAGACGGTGAAAATTCTTGTGACTTGCTCAAATTTTGACCACTTGACCGTTGTGACATAGTACAACCTCTGCACACAATAACAAGTGGGCAAACATCCATAATCCAACAATATTAATTATTTAAATTTATCATTAGGGAATTTGCACAAAACTATAGTTCACTTTGTGCTTCTACCTAGCGCCCTGTTGTCCGAGTGCATGTATTGTGGATAGTTCACTTTGTGCTTCTACCTAACGCCCTGTTGTCTGAGTGCATGTATTGTGGATAGTTCACTTTGTGCTTCTACCTAGCGCCCTGTTGTCCGAGTGCATGTATTGTGGATAGTTCACTTTGTGCTTCTACCTAGCGCCCTGTTGTCCGAGTGCATGTATTGTGGATAGTTCACTTTGTGCTTCTACCTAACGCCCTGTTGTCCGAGTGCATGTATTGTGGATAGTTCACTTTGTGCTTGTATCTGATGTCCTGTTGTGTGAATGCATGTATTGTGGATAGTTCACTTTGTGCTTGTACCTAACGCCCTGTTGTCCGAGTGCATGTATTGTGGATAGTTCACTTTGTGCTTGTATCTGACGTCCTGTTGTGTGAATGCATGTATTGTGGATAGTTCACTTTGTGCTTCTACCTAGCGTCCTGTTGTGTGAATGCATGTATTGTGGATAGTTCACTTTGTGCTTCTACCTAGCGCACTGTTGTCTGAATGCATGTATTGTATGTGGATAGTTCACTTTGTGCTTCTACCTAGCGCCCTGTTGTCTGAGTGCATGTATTGTGGATAGTTCACTTTGTGCTTGTATAGATCTGAAGTCCTGTTGTCTGAATGCATGTATTGTAGATAGTTCACTTTGTGCTTCTACCTAGCGTCCTGTTGTGTGAATGCATGTATTGTAGATAGTTCACTTTGTGCTTGTATCTGACGTCCTGTTGTGTGAATGCATGTATTGTGGATAGTTCACTTTGTGCTTCTACCTAGCGTCCTGTTGTCTGAATGCATGTATTGTAGATAGTTCACTTTGTGCTTGTATCTGACGTCCTGTTGTGTGAATGCATGTATTGTGGATAGTTCACTTTGTGCTTCTACCTAGCGTCCTGTTGTGTGAATGCATGTATTGTGGATAGTTCACTTTGTGCTTCTACCTAGCGCACTGTTGTCTGAATGCATGTATTGTATGTGGATAGTTCACTTTGTGCTTCTACCTAACGCCCTGTTGTCTGAATGCATGTATTGTGGATAGTTCACTTTGTGCTTCTACCTAGCGCCCTGTTGTCTGAGTGCATGTATTGTGGATAGTTCACTTTGTGCTTGTATAGATCTGAAGTCCTGTTGTCTGAATGCATGTATTGTAGATAGTTCACTTTGTGCTTCTACCTAGCGTCCTGTTGTGTGAATGCATGTATTGTAGATAGTTCACTTTGTGCTTGTATCTGACGTCCTGTTGTGTGAATGCATGTATTGTGGATAGGTTCACTTTGTGCTTCTACCTAGCGTCCTGTTGTCTGAATGCATGTATTGTAGATAGTTCACTTTGTGCTTGTATCTGACGTCCTGTTGTGTGAATGCATGTATTGTGGATAGTTCACTTTGTGCTTCTACCTAGCGTCCTGTTGTCTGAATGCATGTATTGTGGATAGTTCACTTTGTGCTTCTACCTAGCGCCCTGTTGTCCGAGTGCATGTATTGTGGATAGTTCACTTTGTGCTTCTACCTAGCGTCCTGTTGTCTGAATGCATGTATTGTAGATAGTTCACTTTGTGCTTCTACCTAGCGTCCTGTTGTGTGAATGCATGTATTGTGGATAGTTCACTTTGTGCTTCTACCTAGCGCCTTGTTGTCTGAATGCATGTATTGTGGATAGTTCACTTTGTGCTTCTACCTAGTGCCCTGTTGTCTGAGTGCATGTATTGTGGATAGTTCACTTTGTGCTTGTATCTGACGTCCTGTTGTGTGAATGCATGTATTGTGGATAGTTCACTTTGTGCTTCTACCTAGCGTCCTGTTGTGTGAATGCATGTATTGTGGATAGTTCACTTTGTGCTTCTACCTAGCGTCCTGTTGTGTGAATGCATGTATTGTGGATAGTTCACTTTGTGCTTCTACCTAGCGTCCTATTGTCTGAATGCATGTATTGTGGATAGTTCACTTTGTGCTTCTACCTAGCGTCCTGTTGTGTGAATGCATGTATTGTGGATAGTTCACTTTGTGCTTCTACCTAGCGTCCTGTTGTCTGAATGCATGTATTGTGGATAGTTCACTTTGTGCTTCTACCTAACGCCCTGTTGTGTGAATGCATGTATTGTGGATAGTTCACTTTGTGCTTCTACCTAACGCCCTGTTGTGTGAATGCATGTATTGTGGATAGTTCACTTTGTGCTTCTACCTAGCGCCCTGTTGTGTGAATGCATGTATTGTGGATAGTTCACTTTGTGCTTCTACCTAGCGCCCTGTTGTCTGAATGCATGTATTGTGGATAGTTCACTTTGTGCTTCTACCTAGCGTCCTGTTGTGTGAATGCATGTATTGTGGATATTTCACTTTGTGCTTCTACCTAACGCCCTGTTGTGTGAATGCATGTATTGTGGATAGTTCACTTTTTGCTTCTACCCAGCGCCTGTTGTCTGAATGCATGTATTGTGGATAGTTCACTTTGTGCTTCTACCTAGCGTCCTGTTGTGTGAATGCATGTATTGTGGATAGTTCACTTTGTGCTTCTACCTAGCGTCCTGTTGTGTGAATGCATGTATTGTGGATAGTTCACTTTGTGCTTCTACCTAGCGCCCTGTTGTCTGAATGCATGTATTGTGGATAGTTCACTTTGTGCTTCTACCTAGCGTCCTGTTGTGTGAATGCATGTATTGTGGATATTTCACTTTGTGCTTCTACCTAACGCCCTGTTGTGTGAATGCATGTATTGTGGATAGTTCACTTTGTGCTTCTACCTAGCGCCCTGTTGTCTGAATGCATGTATTGTGGATAGTTCACTTTGTGCTTCTACCTAACGCCCTGTTGTGTGAATGCATGTATTGTGGATAGTTCACTTTGTGCTTCTACCTAACGCCCTGTTGTGTGAATGCATGTATTGTGGATAGTTCACTTTGTGCTTCTACCTAGCGTCCTGTTGTGTGAATGCATGTATTGTGGATAGTTCACTTTGTGCTTCTACCTAGCGCCCTGTTGTCTGAATGCATGTATTGTGGATAGTTCACTTTGTGCTTCTACCTAGCGTCCTGTTGTGTGAATGCATGTATTGTGGATATTTCACTTTGTGCTTCTACCTAACGCCCTGTTGTGTGAATGCATGTATTGTGGATAGTTCACTTTGTGCTTCTACCTAGCGCCCTGTTGTCTGAATGCATGTATTGTGGATAGTTCACTTTGTGCTTCTACCTAGCGTCCTGTTGTGTGAATGCATGTATTGTGGATAGTTCACTTTGTGCTTCTACCTAGCGTCCTGTTGTGTGAATGCATGTATTGTGGATAGTTCACTTTGTGCTTCTACCTAGCGCCCTGTTGTCTGAATGCATGTATTGTGGATAGTTCACTTTGTGCTTCTACCTAGCGTCCTGTTGTGTGAATGCATGTATTGTGGATATTTCACTTTGTGCTTCTACCTAACGCCCTGTTGTGTGAATGCATGTATTGTGGATAGTTCACTTTGTGCTTCTACCTAGCGCCCTGTTGTCTGAATGCATGTATTGTGGATAGTTCACTTTGTGCTTCTACCTAGCGCCCTGTTGTCTGAATGCATGTATTGTGGATAGTTCACTTTGTGCTTCTACCTAGCGCCCTGTTGTCTGAATGCATGTATTGTGGATAGTTCACTTTGTGCTTCTACCTAGCGTCCTGTTGTGTGAATGCATGTATTGTGGATATTTCACTTTGTGCTTCTACCTAACGCCCTGTTGTGTGAATGCATGTATTGTGGATAGTTCACTTTGTGCTTCTACCTAGCGCCCTGTTGTCTGAATGCATGTATTGTGGATAGTTCACTTTGTGCTTCTACCTAGCGTCCTGTTGTGTGAATGCATGTATTGTGGATAGTTCACTTTGTGCTTCTACCTAGCGCCCTGTTATCTGAATGCATGTATTGTGGATAGTTCACTTTGTGCTTCTACCTAGCGCCCTGTTGTCTGAATGCATGTATTGTGGATATTATTAAGCAATTAATTATAGCCAAATCATTGCATGTCCCCCACTACTTTGTGATTGACACCTGTGAACACCAATGTGATGACTTACATTGTCTTGAGGTCTAAGCCAGAGTTATACTGGCCTAGGAGTATGTCGCCTTTTGCTGGGTCAATGGCCGGGAATGAACCCAAAGGCTTAGCACCATTGTCATCAGGTAGGCATTGTTGAACCCATGTCTCAAAGAATGAATCACCACCATTAGATGTCACCATCTAAGAAATATATTAAATAAATAAAGGATAAAGACCGAGGGTCATGGTCATGGGCGATAAAGGACATGATACAAACATCTACACTCTGATTGGTTCATTCCTATGTGGTGTGACACATAACAGCTGGTAGTCAACGTTCCTTGTTGGATGGCAACAATGCATAAGCAGTCTGTCTTTACCATCAATTAACCCTCCTATAGGTTTAACAATCAAAGACACTCAAAATTTGTATGTCACTCCCAACCCATTGACTTTGTGCAGTGCACTCAACTAAATGCAAGGACATGTGGCTATGGTAGGAGGTCAAACCAAAACCACTCAACTGTATACGAGTCTGCAGTACATACACAGCTCTGTGTGACTCTGCATATAACTTATGTAGGACATACACAAGTGTGTTTGACTTTGCCACTATCTCCAGCACTCTTAGAGAAAAAATACACGTGTGTGAACAATTGGCAATGCAACCAAAAATACTCAAGTGACTGTGGGTGCGGTGCTTACTGGGCCAAATTTCAGCCTGGGCATAGGAGGGTTAATACACCCCCACATGATCATGTTTCATTCAATCAGATTGTTTTAACTGTCTTGAGCATTTACATGTATGAATAGGACTTCAGGTCCTGTTTGAAAAATAAACTGCATATATTAAATTAGTATTAAATAGTCTATTGATAGTCCAGCACAGTGATTAGTGCAGTGATGACTAGTTTTAATTATTTTGTTTAAATATATTGAACCGGATACTGAATAGAGATACTGGCCTGATGTGCAACAGAATACATAGTGAGTTAACTGCATGTTATTTTTTATTTTTTACAAAAGTTATTTTTTACAAAATAAATTGTACAAGTTTGATACACATGGTTTGAGGGGAAGTAGTCCAAATGAATGGTAGCTAGTATTAATGATAATGGTGTTAACTATTGGGGTCATTCCCGGCCATTGACCCAGCAAAGAGTGATATATTCATATATGCCAATACAATTTGTAATACTTCCCCTCAATCCAAGGTATTGTATAATACTCACCTCAGTACCATAGAGTTGAGCAATATGACATAACATCAAGAATGATATATCAAATAATGCTGCTCTGACCTGTGATCCTTTACTAACTTCCACCAATGTCTGTTTATGTGGGAATCTCATTAAGTCTCTAAGAAGTGATGTTGAGCCAAACTTGCGATGCTGAACCACTGTTTAACTCAGCATTTTGGTCTTGAAGAAAAATAAAGCAGATGTGCCAAACTTGATTGCACATCATGAACCTGTTATCAGCATTTTGTGTCTTGTCACATGATCTGTCAGTTTCTAAGCCAATAGACATGCAAACCATGTGAAAAGTGCTTAAAATGTTGCAGAGCAACCTTTAGCCCATTACCCTTACTAAAAATGTTTCTATGTCCTGACTTGGTCAACATTTTTCACAAAAATACTTTTGACCCTTATTTTATTTTGAGGAGTGTACTTCCCCTCAATCCAAGGTATTGTATAATACTCACCTCAGTACCATAGAGTTGAGCAATATGACATAACATCAAGAATGATATATCAAATAATGCTGCTCTGACCTGTGATCCTTTACTAACTTCCACCAATGTCTGTTTGCATGTGTGCTCATTAAATCTAGGATCAGAACAAATTGACATTTTGATGTTTCCAAAACAGTATTTATGGTAAAAAATCATTCCATCTTCAAAACTAACCACAAAGTGAATCCATCTGTGAATCCAAAGTGTCATTAATTATTTGTCTCAATATAATTTTGTATAAAGTTATTATCATTACATTATGTTAACCCTCCTACACATGGAGGCCACTCCGATCCACAAAATTCTGTTCTTGAGCATCCTTCAGAACATACATGTACAAGCCTGCTGTCCTTTCCAAGTAATCTTACAAAATCAACTGTGTGCCACCCAAGGCCAATGTAAATGTTTGAACATATTAGTATGGCCTGCAATGTATCGATGGGAGACCACTTTACCCTGCAATCTCAGTGGTGTGACAGTACACAGAAGGGTAACCATAGGAGGCCACTGGCAACAGCTGATGGCTTGCAAGTGGCCTGAATGGGTTGTTTCAAAAATTGCACTGATTGTAGGAGGGTTAAAGTCTACTGTATGTTAACAGCCCCATGACAAAACCAGATTAAAGCTATAAGCCGCAAAAAAGTCTCTCCAGTTTCTGGTCTCCGTGCACGTCGCCTCATACCTGCGTGTCGGCATTTTTCATTTTTTTTTGGTTTTTTGCTATGAAACGATGTCCAACTGCAGCCAAAATTGCTGGATCGATTGGATTTCTGCCACGCAGTGTTTTAAACAACTTTTTCACATATGAACGTTTGCCTGATTTGTGAGGCCTCTCTCAGCCACCATACTTTGTATATGGGAAATTTGGTCCCCGCATATTACATGTACATATGTATCACGTATTTCCCTGTTGGCCAAAAAAAAAGCACCGATTTTGAAGCCAACCGATAACAAGACTTTTTTTGGCCATATTAAGGATTTTGTAATTTTTCTCTTTTTCTTTTTAAGAAATGTGATTTTCCTTTTGCACATACATGTATGATAGTAATTCTAGGAGTGGCTCTTAAGACTAAATGATAGACAAATTTGCTATAAGTTTGGAGAGAAGATGTATGTTGTTTTTGGCTTTCCTTTGGATGGCCATATTGTACTGACATGTATACACAATGTAAACTAATGACATACTCTAATGATTGTTTACTTACTTGATTAGTTTGGCTGTGAATTTCTTGAGTTTTCCAGTCATAGCTAGAGCAGCTATAATCAACTCAAAGCTCTTACCAGACATCATATGCCCAAGAACCCCAAGTAATTCATCAGGATTCTTAGAATAATCCATATCCATATTCTAGAATGGTAATAACAAGATAGTAGTGTTATAATTTCATATTTGAACAAATTTCCATCTCACTTAACAATCTCTCAAATCATATGCGATTTATTGTTCCCTTCTATTACATGTACATGTCATGATAGGCCATGTGATGGGATACGTGTAATGGGATGTTGTAGAATTGTGACATGTGACCTAGCCTTGATTGACCGATACGCGCAATGGGATGTTGTAGAATTGTGACCTGTGACCTAGCCTTGATTGACCGATACGCGCAATGGGATGTTGTAGAATTGTGACCTGTGACCTAGCCTTGATTGACCGATACGCGCAATGGGATGTTGTAGAATTGTGACCTGTGACCTAGCCTTGATTGACCGATACGTGCAATGGGATGTTGTAGAATTGTGACCTAGCCTTGATTGACCGATACGTGTAATGGGATGTTGTAGAATTGTGACCTGTGACCTAGCCTTGATTGACCAATACGTGTAATGGGATGTTGCAGCCTAGATTGACCAAGACGTATAATGTGATGGGAGGTACATGTAATAGAACAAAGAGCCAACCACTAGACACAAAATTTCCCCTCCTCTTTTGAAAATATTTATTTATAAGCATTATTTTAAGGAAGGGTAGCCCATCCAGAAAGATGTCGATCACTGGGGCGCTAGACATTATCAATGTAAATAAGTAACTAAATGTTTGTGTTGCTTGTGGCATTGAGCAGAACATCTATACATATATCAATGGGTTAATATTGTGTTGATTAGCCATTGAGCTGGGAGCTGATACAGTTCATATTGGCACAATGACCAGGGTTTATAATATAAAGTGTTTTGAGTATCAAATATTGTGCACAACCTTGGGTCAAGACATTTTGTGAGAATGTGTTCTCCAAGTGAATGTGATACAGTATGAAAATACTGCTACAAACGTGCGGGCATACACCAGAGATGCTACAGGCAGACCAAAAAAAATCCTGAAAGTAAACTTGTGCGAAGCGTAGCGAGCAAAGCGAGCGGAGCTCTCGCCCCTCACGGCGTGGGGTCCAGGGGCCCGCTTAAGGGCCCCTGGTGGGGTCCAGGGCAACGCCCTGGTGGGGTCGAGGTCGAGGGGAAGTCCCCAAGGCTCCTGGGTTTCTAGGCTTAATAAACCCTTAGGAGGCCCTTCTAGAACATATATTTCACAGGATAAAACATACAAATTAAGACAGAAAATGCATGAGTTCAAGCTTTTTGGAAGTTAATTTTACCATTGCTTACCTGTTGCATAGAAGTAAAAGTTCATTTTTTTAGTTTTTTGGGTGCTGTCTGCTGCTCTGCATGCCTCTTTCTATTTGCAGTCTGCCTTATTACCATTTTTTATTTTTTTATTTTTTTATTTTATTTTTTTTATTTTTTTATTTTTTTTAATATTTTTTTTATAATAATTTTTTTTCCGGAACTTTTCGGAGGTTTAAAAAAAAACGGAATTCCGGAAAAATCCGGAAATGTAGCATCTCTGATACACACTGCTTGAGATGCAAGCTTGACATTAAAGTATTTCACTGGTGTGCGCATGAATGCAACATGCATTCAAACTCAATCATTGATTAGTTTCTTCAGAAAAGAGAAAGGTATACAATTCATTTGTGGAAGAATTCCACGCCATACGGTTTACACAAAGCTTCCACATAGAGTGTCGTGGCCGAGCGGTCTAGCTTACCGGACTCAAGTCTGGTGTTAGCAGCAGAATGTGGGTTCGAATCCCGGCCGTGACACTTGTGTCCTTGAGCAAGACACTTAACCATAATTGCTTCTCTCCACCCAGGGGTTAAATGGGTACCTGTGAGGGCAGAGTTGGTTGATTAGCCCTATATGCGCTGTAATGGCAGCAATTGAGCTGTATACTCCCCAGGGAGCTGAGATGGTTTCAGGAATGATTTATGAGCCTTATGAGCCTTATGAGCCTTATGAGCAGGGGTAATGATATAATGCGCCTTGAGCACCACTCAGTTGGTGGATACGTGCGCTATATAAGTCCACACATTATTATTATTATTATTACATACATCTTGACCAAAGACTATGCATCCCCATGTGCATCTCCCTATATGTGTTAGTTACTTGACCTTCAATATACTAGTTGATGTAGTTTCAGCTCTGATGACCAATGTAGCATTAGGTAATTGTTGAGGTGATTCATGAGATACATGACCAATACCTCGAATCAGTGCAGGTGCTTTACGTGTAGCTGATCTATAATGAATATAATCAATGTCATTATCATAATGTGATTCTGAGGACCTATAGATGATCACGTACAGTACCAAGACCATGGTGCCATATTGTGCGACAAACATCACTGTGTATATTATTTTGTGTGCGTATTTATCAGCGCAGTTGTACTTCAACTGCTTAACAATCATTGCTGGTTAAACTGCTTAACAACTGCACAAATGTACAACATTACACAATTCAACATTACACAAATCAACATTACACACAGCAATGCATAATTAAGAACATTTATCAATGAATATAATTGTTCCACATCACGGTGGTTAGATTGACTAAACCCTACACGTATATATACAAGCATTCTAAAGACATGACAAATAATTCATCTTTGTCTCTGCAGTTCCTACCTACATGTATATAAAATAATTTAACCAATTTTGTTGGTTAAGAATTGTTCACAGTCATATGTAAACAGATTATACATGTAAATAAACAGTGGGTGAGTTGTTACTATCAGTATCAAATAAATGCACACTATATTCTTTCTGTGGTGATGGACATGCATAATGCAATATTGATTTAACTGTGATGGGACAACTGTACTTATCAGAACACACATAATACAACATGATAACTGTTGCAAAAGCAATGTGCATCCAGACAGAACCAATTACATTCAAGACACAAACATATATTGTTGAATGAGAATAAAAGGATAATCAGCTGGCTGTAAACATAAGACAAGTCAGTGTTTGTATTCCAAATTATAATCATCCCAAGAATAGAAGCAAAACACTAGAGACTATTGAATGGATACCATATTCCCCATGTCAACTGAAGGAGCTAGAATGATATAGAGGATGTTCTGCAAACCACTTACATTACACATTTTCTATAGACTGTGCATGATCCAACCATGGAGGAAGAAAACAGAAGGAGTCATATCGCCCAGCCTCTTATGTCATAACCAATTAGCACTTCGGAGTGGCCCATTGGAAATACGTTAAGGCCGCCCGCTGAGCTTACCAGTTTTACGACCGCGATAATCCCCTTGTGTACAATGTCTTTTGCCGCTCGGCCTGCTCGCGACCAGCATACATAATTGGAGGGTAGAAATTTGTAGCAAACGAATAAACACAAAACGTATGCGCACTACTTTTCGCGGGCTTTTTATATTGCGCAGTTCATTGTCTTCAATAGCGATTTTTCCACCGAGTATTTTGGTGTTTTGATCGTCGAATTTGGCGAATCCGAAGCTGACTTACGGTAAATATAACATTCAGATGTTACAATAAAGTGTCTTTTTAGCAACTTATTTTAAGGATATTTCCGATGATCTCCGGAAGCCAACCAATTGTCAAATTCAAAGACGTGTTGTTTAGCTTTTTATCATTTCAATCCTCATATTTGTACGATGCTGTACACTGAAGATATTGCAGTGTTGGATTCGTAGGTCGAGTTGGATCGGGAGCCAGCCTTCCGTGTAGTGCAATAGGACAACGCGTCAGCAATGCGCGCAATGCGCATGTGCAAAGAAAGCCTGGCTGTAGTTCTCCTCGATAATCGGACTAAACGATTAGCGCTGGCTTGGAAGTTTTACGACCGCGGCAAAAGACATTGAACCTTTGATATGCCTTCGTTGTGACTCCTTCTGTTTTCTTCCTCCATGATCCAACATACCATGTACATTTTCTGAACATGCAACAGTGAATTTATATAGTGATTATATGACTGAGGGAACCATTGTTGACACAGATAATGACTGGTACAAGACGTACAACATGAACCATAAATGACTTTCTAGAGCTAAATGTTGTTACCTTGATGCAAGTAGTTCTCTGACTTGTGTCTCTGTTATCAATCCAAGCTTACTACATTGTGGAAGTAACTGCTGCATACAATCACAGCTACAACATTCAAATAATAAACCCAATATTAACAATAAAACAATAAAAAATGCAAAATGCTGGCTAACAAATGACTTTAACCCTCTCAGTACCGAATTGTTTTGACATAAACAACCGCTGGTGACCGCATTGTTTGACAAGCGTGAAGCACACATTCTTACGCAACAGAAAGCGTTCAAAGGCCAATTTTACAAACTCTATTATCACCTTGAAGATATCGTTTTACAGCAAAATAAATTTAAAAAAATATCTTACTTATTGAATTCCCTTTCATAAAATTAAAAAAACATTAAGATCGGTCAATAAATGTCCAAGTTCTCGTTTTTTGTTTCCTCAGTGTGATCTGTAAACTCAAACACTTTTTTGTACACAAACACATGGCGCTCCGCAGGTATTTGGCATTTTGAATCTTTCTATTCCAGTTTGAAGGGATTGCATAATAGCAACCTTATTTTATTTCACCATCAATGGAAAGATCCGATCTTGCTCTTTCCAACCGTTGTAAGCTTGGGTATGGAGGGTGAACATGAACAAAACTACAGCTTTATAACAAATGGCCTTTGTGCTCAGGCTTGAGTGCTTTTTTGTGTGAAAGCTTGGTCGACTAAAGTCGCCTATGGTAAGGAAGAGGGGGTATGAGTGCAGTCGACTAAAGTCGCCTATGGTAAGGAAAGGGTTAAAAGGAAGGTAACATTAGTAATGTTGGCATCTAGGAGAACATTTTCATCTTTCTGAATCAAAATATAGATTATACAACTTAGAATTTAAGCTCATTACATTGTGCCATTGACAAGATAATAGTGAAATGCATTTAGATTTATTGTATTCATTCTAATGTGGAATTTAGGAAAGAGAACTCTATCATAAATTCAAACTGGAATCTATTCAGATACAATCATTTCTAGGGAAGATCAATACCATTTATCAGCTTTGGTCTAAAGTATCACATTAAAATTTGACCAATGGTTATATATGAATTACCGATCATATTTATACCATACCTTTAAGCAATTGGTACATGTAATCTTAAAAATTATAAACAATTACAGTTTTACATACACGTAAAACTTACTTGGTGTAAAATTGATGGGTGCTATCCTTTCCCAACTGAATGTTTGGCTTTAGGAGACAGAAATTCCACATTAGGATGAATATATATTTTTTTTAATAATAAAATTCACTATATTCTTGTTAATTTCTGTACCTTGATTCTTTATACAAAGTATGAATGCATTTACATTTTAAAAATGCACTAGCCCTTCGGCAGGCAGTTTTGTAAATCTGGTTGCCTGAAATTAATTGTCAGTTGCCTTACTAGAAATATTTCCAACTCAATGAAAATCCCGAGTCAAAAAGAGAAAATGATGTGAAGAGAGGATGTCATTTGTAGCATGAGAATTGTGTAATTTACTTTTGGCTGTGATTATTTAAAGTACTTGTTTCCTTTCTAACTCAAAAGTTTGACACATCAACAATATAGACAAACAAATTTTGGTTGTCCCGGGACATCCGACAACCGCTTTCGCGAGCCCTGATGTCTAAATTATGATTGTCCAGGATGGCAGACACTGCCTAGAATTTGCAATGAATCATGTGTGAATATTTCAGGAAGTAATCCCATTATTGATATTTGTATTTTGATATGTGTATTTAATTTGTTAACCCTCCTATGGTTTGACCTTTCAAAACCTTTCAAAATCTGCTTACGGGCCAAAATGGCTATCAATGATTATGAACCCTTTAAAACCCTCCAGAATTTGTTGCTACTGAACAACCACACCTTTCAATACCCTTTGAAAGGTATTGAAACATTTCAACACCAGTTTGTTCAGAGAGTTGTTACACCTTTCGAAACCTTTCATAGGTCCCTTTTGTCAGACAGTTTTCTCACCTTTCAAAACCCTTCAGTACAGCAAACTTGAAAGGTTTTGAAAGGTCTGACAATTCTATGGCAACTGCACTGTATATAGGAGGGTTAAACCATCATTTCTGTGGAAGACTTACATGCACTCACATGTCCTGTCTTCACCATTTTCAGAAATATAAACAGCAGAACAAATAATATTTGTTGCAGCTAGACTGCCTCTGTCCTTTACCTACTGAATCACACAAATCTAAGATAACTATGAATGCTTTATGATGCTCATATGTTTGTACAAGGAATATTATAGAGGCATAGCTAAGTCTTAAGACATGAACTTACTTGTGTTTAGAGTCTGCCTGATCAATCAAAACATTGAATCTGAGTAACTGCTCAAAGCAACTCAAGAAATGAGTATTGGTGTCTGTAGAATCACTCATTGATGGGTTCTGCTTCAATCGAGCAAGGATCAGAGGTAGCTAGCAACAAGAAACAATGCAATCAAATTAATTACATGTATATATGACAAATTGTTTGAGCACCAGCAAACTTTTCAGAAATGGACCATGTGATCAATATGCTTATGCACACTAAAATTACTGAGTACTGTGTGAAATGTTCTATAGGTACCGTAATTTCCTGCGTATAAGACGCTCGGTGTATAAGGCGCATTACCCCAGAATCGGGGGAATGTGATTAAAGTGTCAACGTACAAGGCGCACCGCCGTATAAGGCGCACCATGACCGCTCAGTAGTGCAGTGCATGCCAGAAGCGCTATAGCACGACCATGCCGCCGCCACCACCACGCAGCGTCGTACTAGGAAAGTAGTCTGGTTGCGCTCAAGTGATCCCGCTGTGTTGTGCGTGAATACACTGTGATTAATAATCGAGGTGAAAACAGACACGGCAAAAGTTGACAACCTTGCACACATCACATAGAGACTTAGTCATTAGAAAGCGTTGTAGATAAAAATGCGCGATCGTTAATGCGATGTTGGGCATGCTATTTTTAGAAACAGGGGAATTCTGCTTTTGGTACGTCACACACGAGTGAGGTCTTTCGTGAGTATTATTTACGGTGAATGAATGCATGAAAATCTTGCGCTAACGACCTTCATTGGAAAACACGGCCGCTTTGTTAGGTTGAGGTCCACCGAAAGTTACACAAGCGGTAATCATCACTTTGATCTCAAGCGACACCAGATAAGGCGCACCGTTAGATAAGACGCAGTGACGTTTTCGTACCTTTGAAAGTCAGATAAGCCGCGTCTTATACGCAGGAAATTACGGTAAGTAGATTAGCAGATGTACACTTAAGGACCACCTGTCACAAAAATCTAAAAGAGAACCATAACTTAACATTTTTCTAAAACTGGATTTGACTAAATGTTGATCTGCTCTTCTGGTCATAGGAAAGCAGATCAGGGAATGTCCACTTTTCATTTGCAAATGAAGGAGAGCAAATAAAATGGGTAAAACAAATGTTTCTACTTGTCTTCTTTCTTGGTACCTGATGGGTTGCAAAAAAAAAACAAGATAAGTAGAAAAACATGTTTACCCAAATCTGCTTTTTGAACAAGCAGAAATGCATAGAATGTAGAAGAATGCATTTCTCTAAAAGGTTCAATCTATTTTTGAAAGCAGAAAAATCAGATGTCCACTTTTCATCCTCCATAACCAGTGCATGTAAAAGACTATTGTGTAAGAGTAAGGGTTCCCTGAACTCAAAACCATGCATTACCAACAATACAACATTTGACATTTATAATTAGGGGTGAGTCTGGCTGGTGGAAACAATCTCTGAAGATGGTCTAGGAATCTAGGAACTGCCAAGGATTGTTGAAATGTACTTTACTAAATGTGCAAATTGAGATCACTGAGTTTAGTGAATTCCATGAAAAGACACATTCCTGTATAGTAAGGGATGTTTACACATGTACACAAAATTAAATTCAATAAATGTTTTCAAATTCACGAAACATGTGAACAAATCCTACATTTAAAAATGGAACATTCCATTTCCACGATATTTATATAAGTGCGATCAGTGGGCCCGCTACTATGAAAATAAATGCGCTAAATGTTTTCAAACTCACAAAATGTGTAAACGAACCCTACATAAAGAAAATTGAAACTTCCATTTCCACGATATTTATATAAGTACAATCAGTGGGCCTGCTATTATTATATCCTGATTTCCAGGAAGTTCAAAGGATAGTTTGTTTTTAATTTAATACAACCAGAAATTTTGTTTTGTGCCAGGCTTGGATTTTTTTTTTAATTTCTGAATCCATATTTTGGATTATTTTCTGTGCTAAATACGGACAATCCGCCTGCATCATACCATTTATTAGTGATAACCATTTATTAGTGATAACAATATATCGACTACTTATTGGATACATGTATTTATAAAATGATCACTTCAATCTTATTTTTTACCGATTAAGTTGTTGGGTCTCAGCTGTCAGCCTGTCTTTGTAAATCGTCTTACAGTGTATGTCCTGTCTAATGTATGTCCAATAAGGAAATGTATAAAAGCATTATGCTACACTTTTCCACCTACATGTTGACACAATTATTGTATGCCCTTTACAACATTTACTTAATTTTGCCCTACACCGACGTGTGTATAGTACTGTATACTCAGTGCTTAACCCTACACCGACGTGTGTATAGTACTGTATACTCAGTGCTTAACCCTACACCGACGTGTGTATAGTACTGTATACTCAGTGCTTAACCCTACACCGACGTGTGTATAGTACTGTACACTCAGTGCTTAACCCTACACCGACGTGTGTATAGCACTGTATACTCAGTGCTTAACCCTACACCGACGTGTGTATAGTACTGTACACTCAGTGCTTAACCCTACACCGACGTGTGTATAGTACCGTATACTCGGTGCTTAACCCTACACCGACGTGTGTATAGCACCGTATACTCAGTGCTTAACCCTACACCGACGTGTGTATAGCACCGTATACTCAGTGCTTAACCCTACACCGACGTGTGTATAGTACTGTATACTCAGTGCTTAACCCTACACCGACGTGTGTATAGCACTGTATACTCAGTGCTTAACCCTACACCGACGTGTGTATAGTACTGTATACTCAGTGCTTAACCCTACACCGGCGTGTGTATAGCACTGTATACTCAGTGCTTAACCCTACATCGCCGTGTGTATAGCACTGTATACTCAGTGCTTAACCCTTCACCGACGTTTGTTTAGTACTGTATACTCGGTGCTTAACCCTACACCGACGTGTGTATAGTACCGTATACTCAGTGCTTAACCCTACACCGACGTGTGTATAGTACCGTATACTCAGTGCTTAACCCTACACCGACGTGTGTATAGCACCGTATACTCAGTGCTTAACCCTACACCGTCGTGTGTACAGTACTGTATTCTCAGTGCTTAACCCTACACCGGCGTGTGTATAGCACTGTATACTCAGTGCTTAACCCTACATCGACGTGTGTATAGCACTGTATACTCAGTGCTTAACCCTACACCGACGTGTGTATAGTACTGTATACTCGGTGCTTAACCCTACACCGACGTGTGTATAGTACCGTATACTCAGTGCTTAACCCTACACCGACGTGTGTATAGTACCGTATACTCAGTGCTTAACCCTACACCGACGTGTGTATAGCACTGTATACTCAGTGCTTAACCCTACACCGACGTGTGTATAGTACTGTATACTCGGTGCTTAACCCTACACCGACGTGTGTATAGTACCGTATACTCAGTGCTTAACCCTACACCGACGTGTGTATAGTACCGTATACTCAGTGCTTAACCCTACACCGATGTGTGTATAGCACTGTATACTCAGTGCTTAACCCTACACCGACGTGTGTATAGCACTGTATACTCAGTGCTTAACCCTACACCGACGTGTGTATAGCACCGTATACTCAGTGCTTAACCCTACACCGACGTGTGTATAGTACCGTATACTCAGTGCTTAACCCTACACCGACGTGTGTATAGTACCGTATACTCAGTGCTTAACCCTACACCGACGTGTGTATAGTACTGTATACTCGGTGCTTAACCCTACACCGACGTGTGTATAGTACTGTATACTCGGTGCTTAACCCTACACCGACGTGTGTATAGTACTGTATACTCGGTGCTTAACCCTACACCGACGTGTGTATAGTACTGTACATGTATACTCGGTGCTTAACCCTACACCGACGTGTGTATAGTACTGTATACTCGGTGCTTAACCCTACACCGACGTGTGTATAGTACCGTATACTCAGTGCTTAACCCTACACCGACGTGTGTATAGTACTGTATACTCAGTGCTTAACCCTACACCGACGTGTGTATAGTACTGTATACTCAGTGCTTTCTGAGTGTTTGTGGAAAAAACTTCACAGGCGACTCAGAGGGGATTCGAACCCACAACCTCCTGCTTACAAGCGCAGACGTCTTAACCTCTCGACCACCGAGCTTGCCCGATGTCGATTGGCTGGCTAGAATCCTATATAGCAGCGGGTTCTGCGATGTTTATAGGTTGATGAAATTCTTGCGTCGGGAGATAAACAATTGATTTTTTTTTTGCCCTACACCGACATGTGTATAGCACTGCATACTCGGTTCTTTCCGAGTGTCTGTGGAAAAAACTTCACAGGCGACTCGGGTGGGATTCAAACCCACGACCTCCTTTACAACATGTTAAATTATTGTAAAAGAATTTATTACTATACTATTTAGATCAATCACACACTGAAAAAGACAATAAATTTAGACACTTCATTCATCACATGATTTCATTCTCTCTTACCTTTATGAATGTAAATGCAAGCCATTTAAGTTCATCACTTGGGTCTGATAGAGCTATAAGACCAAGCATACTGGCATGACATAACTCCATGTATATACTGGGTCTAGGAAGGTTCTATAATAGGCAAACATACATATAACAAGAGAAATCAACAGACAGTGTGATGAGTTCCTTATATCTAGGAATGAGTCTGGCTGCTGAAATTAAAATCACTGAACATGATTTGGGAAGTCTGGGAAGTAGCTAGGATATTACAAATAATATTTACATTACTTATGTGCATAAATTGATGGTCCTTTTTCTTGTTAGAATAAATACAAATACATGTAATCTGAATGTATTTTCACAATGTTCTTGCTAATAACACAACAAAATGAGCTGTAAATTTCACATGTTAGTTTCTGTACATATCTCATGATTCTTATAAAGTACAAATTAGAGCTGGAAGTTACCGGTTAGTTCACTAAACGTTTAGTTTCTGTACATATCTCATGATTCTTATAAAGTACAAATTAGAGCTGGGAGTTACCGGTTAGTTCACTAAACGTTTAACCAAAATTTTTACAGTCGGTTATTCAGTTAACTGAAAGTGGGCACTCAACAGCCACACAAATAGTCGGCAAATGGAACAATGTGTGTACATTTTCAATTAAAAAGCATCAATAAACTTGCCACAATGACTACTGCATAACCAATGCAGCAACAAATAAACTCTTCAACAGCAAAATGAGCAGCAAATTCTTCCGAATTTGTTTTAATTTTTTTTTTTTAATATTGGTTCAAGTTAACAAATTTCTAAACGGTTAGTGCAGTTTCAGTCGGTTAACCCAGAATAAGTACAAATGTATGACATTTTATTCAAATTGTATATTTGTTGTTTACATGCAAGTCTCCTCAAGAATAATTTTTACTTTCTCAGTAAATAAATTTACACAAATGATGTTGTACCATGGCTATAAAGATGTATATTCCGTGTTTCACTTGTTGATTAGTACCAGTATCTAATCTATACATGAGTTTCCTTGTAAAAGTCAGTCACTTTAAGATGAGATATTTTACCAAAGTTTTGACTGAAGAGATGTTTAACAGTCCTGTGGTGCCATTATTTAACTATTTATTTAGCTATTAATTTATCATGAATCCATTTATTCATTAAATTTATCTTTATCCATGGCCCAGTCAACTATTTTGAAATAACTTATTAGAATGTAATTCTCTTTCTTTTTCTTGGGGAGAAAAAACAATGTACAGATTTCAACCCATTTAGTTTGTGCTAATGTTTAGGATTACTCAGAACTATGCATCTATAAAACACTTCACATTATATTATGATTTCCAATAGCTCAAACAACATTTTGATTATGCACTTCCAGAATTGTAGTTTCTTGTTCTCAAGTACATTTTGCTGTAGTCATACCCGTACTCATGAAAAAGTACTTGACAACAACTATAGAGAGTATGGCATACTCATATTCAAGTACATTTTTCTGTACACGTACTCATGAAAAAGTACATGTACTCAACTACAAGTCTTTGCACTTCACAATGGCCTACTCAGCTCCTTCTAACTTCTTGTGTTCTTGTTTAATAATAATAATAATAATAAAGATTTATAGCGCGCACATATCCACCCTGCTGGGCGCTCAAGGCGCGGAAACAAAGATAAAAACATGAATACAAACAATATACAATGATAACATAGGGAAAAATTATGTACTGAGATACACGTACCTACAATGGAATTACAAATATACATCATCTTTGAAGAATTGTGACATAAGATGAGTTTTAAGCATCGACTTAAATCTAGTTATACTATGACAAGATTTGAGTTTAGTTGGAAGATGATTCCAGAGTCTCGGAGTCATGACAGAAAAAGACCTATCACCCCAGTTCCGTTTTTGATGTTGGTTCCTTTAGGGTGACATGTTGCTGGAGCGCAAATTGCGTGATGGAGTGTAGACTTTAAGCAGTTCAGAAATATAAATTGGAGCAATGTTATTAAAAGATTTGTGAACAATTAGCATAAGTTTAAAAACAATTCTCTGTGAAACAGGAAGCCAGTGCAGTTCTTTCAAGATTGGCGTGATATGGCATGACTTTTTGGACAAAGTCACAACACGAGCTGCTGTGTTTTGTATGTTCTGAAGGCGAGATATTTGATTCTGCGGGAGACCGTGAGTAGAGCATTCCGTTATCGAGGCGTGATGTGACAAACGCATGAATAATTTGTTCAGTAGCACTTTTATTCAAGTATTTCCTTATTCGGCTGATATTTCTGATATGAAATGATGATATGCGAACAATGTTGGAGATATGAGGTTTTAAAGTCATTGTTTAGTCAAATATAACACCCAAATTACGTGCTTGTGATGAGGGGTTATCTGCAGTCACCAATTGCAATAGATGGAAGAGAAACTTTAGACAATTGCTTGGCGTGATCCAAATAGAACAAATTCTGTTTTCGTCGTTCAATTTCAGGAAGTTTTTTAGCATCCAACTGAATCTCTTGAATACATTTCTCCAGTGTTGTAATGCAGGAATCGGCTGGTTCTTGAGAAGATTTAAAAGTAATGTAGAGCTGCGTGTCATCAGCGTGAGACATGGTAATTTAAATTATACTTCAAAATGATATCACGAACTGGAAGCGTATAAACAGTAAACCACTGTGGGCACGAGCACGGAGCCTTGGGGTACAGAATAGTCAAGAATAACAGGCTCGGAGGTGGCATTACCAATACAAAACATGCTGAGGCCTATTTAAAAGGTAGGACTTACACCAATCCAGGGCTGTGTCACATGTTCCAAGATGATATTGCAGGCGGGAGAGAAGGATTTTGTGATCGACCGTGTCAAAAGCGCGCTTAAGTCTAACAAAACTAATGCAGTGATTTTTCCATCATCCATGGCAGATAAAATGTCATTGTTGACGCGGGAGAAGAGCAGTTTCGTTCCATGAAATGGTTTTTATAGGCTGACTGAAATGTATCCGACAGGTTATTCACTGCGAACATGGTCAGAGATCCGTGATGAAACAACCTTCGCTCGATTGTTTTTCCAAGGTACTTTAAATTAAGCTACCGGTCGGTAATTTTTGAAAACTTCCTTGTCCAAATTGGGTTTCTTCAGGAGTGGTTTAACATGAGCAATCTTCTGGCTATCAGGGAAACAACCGGAAGAAAGAGATCTGTTTACAATAATTGTGATATACTTAGCAAAACACATCAATATTTTGTTTTATTAGCGAAGTTGGCACTGGATCAAGTTCACCACGATTTTGATGGCGATTTCATGATGAGTTTCTTGATCTCCGTAACACTAGTAGGCTCAAACATAGACAGTCTACATTGTGGATCCTTGCGTGATGGTGTTTGTGATAGAATGACAGGTACTGGGGAAAATAACGACGGATATTCTCAATTTTGTGACAAAAAGTTTTTGAAAATTCATTAGCGAGGTCCTGATTGGAGTGTGTAGATGGCAGCACTGGAGCTTTGGGTTTATGAAGCAGCTTTTTCAACAATGTTAAAGAGTTTTCTGATCGCCAGAGTTCTCTTCCACAAGAGATGAGTAGTGAGTTATTTTGGCCTGGTTAATCATGTTCTTCACAATATCTCGTTGGTTACAGTATTCTGCCGATGTACTCCAAGTTTCCCATTGTCACGCCATTTTCGTTCAAGTTGACGGTTTTCCTTGCAGCACGAATATCATCATTGAACCAGGGGGTTCAGATTGTAGTTTTACAGTTCTAGTTTTTTATGCGGGCATGATCGTCAAGATGTTTACGGACAGTAGATTCAAATAGATTGACACAAGAATCCAGCTCACCATCTTCAAGGTTTACATTTTCCAGTTGAGATTCAAGATCATGACATAAATCTCTAATATTTACATTTTTCCAGTGGTAGTAGTTACAGAAATGGTAGGCATGGGAGGTTTTTTAAGGTTCATATCTGCCATGATTGCATAATGATCAGATGCCGGGATGGATAGTTATATTCGAGATAAGAGGTGAAGTATTTTCACTGCGTTATCATGAGGTCAAGACAGTGACCATATCGATGAGTGGGTGCTGTGATATGCTGGATAAGTCCATGAGCAGAGAGCAGATCTTTAAACTGATTCGCATAATTGTTTGAAGAGATGTCCATATGAATGTTAAAATCGCCGGTTAAAATAATGTCAGATGGGTGCAAGAGATAATCCACAATTAATTTCTCAAATTCCTGCAGAAAACTGGAGAAGTTTACATGTTACCATCAACATCCCTTTCTGGTCGATAAATATTAACAAGGCGAACAGATCTAGAGTTGCACGTTACCTCAGCATGCAGAGATTCAAATGTTAGGTAGTCAATGTTAACACTTTTCATACTGACAGATAAACTGGACCTAAAGAGAAGTGCAACCCCTCCACCGGTCTTTTTTGGTCTGGGGATATGATGGAGAGAGTAGCCAGCAGGAGTACACTCACGGGTATTAAGTCATCATCGGGTTTAAACCATGTCTCGGTTATGGCAACAAGATCCAAATTGTTTTGAAGTACAAAGTCAACAAATTCATCCGATTTGTTACATATGGATTGAGTGTTTAGTACACAGAGCTGAAGTTTAGACTCATCATGAACATTTGGAGTTGAAGTTATGCCAATAAACTTGAAGAAGTGGTATAGTTCACTGCTGGGGTTGATAAGGCAGGAGTGCTAGTTGTGTAAGGCTGTCCATTCTCTGGCGACCAGCTTTTACCTCTATGTGTGCGGGCGGTATGTTTTGGGTTGATTAGCAAGTATCCCAAGAGAGTTCAATTGACTCAATGCTGAATAAGATAAAGCTGCATCGGTACATGGAGCATTGTGAAGATTGAGTAGTTCATTGCGGCTATAGGAAATTTTATGGAGCTGAGTGGCGTTTTTGGGTGTGTTGATCAGTGTTTCAGGTCCAGGGTTTGGGTTTATGTCACCAGAAATTAAGAGTTCCAGGTGAAAGGTGGCAGATGAATTATCATAGTATGATAGGACGTCTCAAGAATTTAAGATGGCGGATCTTGGGTGAACAATCTGTAGATTGCATCTTGTAGCCATCTTCTGATGAGTCATTGAGACACAATGGTCTGGATAGCAGGAGTAGAATAAACAGGATGTAGACCTCCATTGTCTGATCACAAAGTTGTTGATCCAAACAAAAGGCTTGTGGTCAAGCTACAGGTTATAATCTCTAGCTACAGGTTATAATCTAAATCAGAGTTGACTGCACAAATAAAATGAAGATCCAAAATGTATATACACTCAACAGTAAAAACTTTCTGGAGAGACAGACAAAAAAACAACAGTTTTTCACTTATTATAAGAAAACAAATGTACAAATACTCACATAAAACGTCCAGTAGATTCCAGATGTAATAAGAAATCCACTAGTATAAAAATGAAGACAAACTTGTAGCTACAAAACACTTACTTAGCACAAAAACTGGAGAGCTGTTATGAGTGGCTGCTTGCTAGGCGCTCAATCACGATAATAAAATTCCAGTTCGCGTCGGAGGCCGTGTATACACGCAATTTTTTTGGGGACAGCGGATCGAAGAGCATCTAAACACGCCACAGGATTCTCGGGAATATTTGTATAGATTCCCGGTCGACGTGGCAACGAGCCATAAGCACACGGTGGAAGACGCGGTCTCCCCGGTCATGCTCTGGTGAGCACCATTGGTCGTGTTTGTGCGATAAAAATAAACCCGGCACGGGGTTCGGAAAAACTTTTTTATTCCCGGTGCGAACTGGTTAATACCAAGACACTTATTAGTATTCGCATTTTGGTGAGAATTAGAAATCATGCAATGTCATAATAATATTATGCTAACCTGTAGCTGTTCCACTAGCAGTAGTTGATCAACAAATGGTTGTAGGTCACTTGTAACATTGAGGGCAGCCTCCATGAAGGTCATTATACCAATACAGCTACTCATTGACTTCAACTCAAGGGTATTATTACATGGATTGGGACTGGTCTCTAGATAAGCTATCCTGTAATAGTAATATCACTATCATTCAGTCACAGAAAGATATGTATAATAATAGGTTTATTTGATTCATTATTTGTATCAATTTTTCCTTCCATCTCTAAACATGTAGCGCACAATTAAATCAATTCTAAACATGTAGCCATATAATATATCTTTAAAAAGGAAAACTGATAATTAAATAAGCAAAATAAACAAGCGTTTCTCTAGTTGAGTGATCGAGTGAGGCTCATGACAGTTGATAGATCTGCAGACATAGTGCTGGCGAAATGTACAGCCATTTTGTTTTTTTGTTTTGTTTTAAGTTTGAAAAAGCTTCGGCAACTGCTAAAAGACTTAGATGTACATTTCTGATGCAGGGTCAAATACATCAAAATACAAACTACATATATTGTGCAAACTCACTTGAGCACATCAGCTAGACTCCTCTCCAGCCGTTCTCTGATTGATTCTGTTGTTGCTCTGTCTGATTTATCTTTCTTATTAGCATTGTGAGCAGAATACGTTGTCCTTGGAACATTAAGGAGCTGGTCAACTTGACTACCTACAAATCACAAACATCCAACAATTCTATCTTAGATATTCTAACATCTTAAAATGTACAACACCTCATAAAGGGAACTTACATTGGTAATTATCACATTAGTCAATTAACAAATTATTATCTAAGAACTTACTTAATAAACAGATATTTATATAGCGCCTTTAACAAGATCAAAGCGCTTAACAGATCAAGAAAGAAAGAAAACCTAGCAATGGCTACAAAGGAAATAAGAAGAGAAAGGTTTTGAGAAGTTTTTTTAAAATCTGGATTGAAGAAGAATTTCTGATGTGAACAGGGAGTTTGTTCCATTCCTTAGGGCCAGCTATGGCAAAAGCCTTGTCACCAGTTTTGTGTGATTTTATATGAACATATAAACAGGATGTATCAGATGAAGACCGAAGCCCCTCCCTACCTGGGACATAAGACATGTAAGAAGACAGTAGGTCAGTCAGGTAGGGAGGAGCTACGCCATGTTGGCACTTGAAAAGATTGAGAAGTAATTTAATTTACTTGGTGAAAAGTTTGTACATGTATCAATCAGACTGAGAAATGGTTTTATCTCAAGTACCTTCATCTTATAGAAAACAGGAGTTGATCTGTCAAATTTACTCAAAGTTGCCAGACGGCAACTTTTTGTAAAAACACTTAAAAGTTGCTGTTTTCTTCTCAAAACATGACCACTTATTGTGACAAAATTGTTAAAACAAAATTAACAAGCACGTTTAGTTTTAACATAGGAGTAGTACCTACCCCTAAGATGTTAAATAGAACATAGGAGTAGTACCTACCCCTAGGATGTTAAATAGAACATAGGAGTAGTACCTACCCCTAGGATGTTAAATAGAACATAGGAGTAGTACCTACCCCTAGGATGTTAAATAGAACATAGGAGTAGTACCTACCCCTAGGATGTTAAATAGAACATAGGAGTAGTACCTACCCCTAGGATGTTAAATAGAACATAGGAGTAGTACCTACCCCTAGGATGTTAAATAGAACATAGGAGTAGTACCTACCCCTAGGATGTTAAATAGAACATAGGAGTAGTACCTACCCCTAGGATGTTAAATAGAACATAGGAGTAGTACCTGCCCCTAGGATGTTAAATAGAACATAGTAGTACCTACCCCTAGGATGTTAAATAGAACATAGTAGTAGTACCTACCCCTAGGATGTTAAATAGAACATAGGAGTAGTACCTACCCCTAGGATGTTAAATAGAACATAGGAGTAGTACCTTCCCCTAGGATGTTAAATAGAACATAGGAGTAGTACCTTCCTCTAGGATGTTAAATAGAACATAAGAGTAGTACCTACCCCTAGGATGTTAAATGGAACATAGGAGTAGTACCTGCCCCTAGGATGTTAAATAGAAACTCCTAAGCAGAGTTACTCAGCATATTTTTGACATCTTTGTATTTATTCTGATTTACACTGTATATAATTAGCAAAGAGTATGCAGATGACTTCAAGGGAATGTTAGATGTGCTTCTATGAGTATACATATTCTCTATGAATCCAAATATATATTAAACAACCAACCTGTGAAGGTATCTGGTTACTACATTATATCATTATTCTAGAAAATTCAAAATAATGAAAATTAATTTATGTTATTTAGTTGGCAAACATGATTTTTTTATTCACTGTAACTTAGAATGTTGATCTTATTAAGATACATGTACATTCAGCTGGAAAATTAGTTTACTAAAATAATAGCACCTCAGACAAAGTTTTCAAAGAAAAAGTTATACTTTAAACAAAGTAAATTTTATGTACAGTCAATTATTTTGTTTAACTCTAACCATACTCAATGCAACAAGATGCAACATATGTAAAAAGTTGTTGCGTCTTGTTGCCCTTATCAAAGAACAAAAGAACTATTGTTTCTAACTGGTGGATCTTGTTGCATTGAGCAACCTGCACACTTTTCTGTTGTTGCATTGTGTTGCATTCAGCAAGGGTATATGTGGAATGCCTGTAGGGGTTTAGGGTTATATATATTATTATATATACCTTATTTATTTATTTTTTTTGGGGGGGGAGGGGGGTAAACAATGTTCCCTTCAGTCCAGATAAATGTATATATTAATACCTCTAGTTTGCTGTCCTGGTTGTGGTTGTTGTGATTGGGTTGCATTAAGGCTAGCTTTAATACATTCAATAATCTCTTCCATCTCACTCCATGTACCTAAGAAGTCAAGTATAAACATCATCAACCAAGGAAGACATTTGACATCGTGTACTGGGTGTCCCAAACATAATTCTGTATCTTTTGTCTTTTTACCTAACTTAAAAACTACACAAAAAATTCCCACAAATATTTTGCAAGAAATTATTCTTTGTCATTCTTCTGTGCACATTTCATCAGACTTGGCTAATGGTTTTGAAAACCAAAAAGGTAATTATGCAATGCTGGTGCTATTTGCGCAATTCCAAGTTTTTCATTTGAGAGACTCACTTCTTGGATTGGATAGTAGAGCACTGTTATGGTCTCACTTGATTGAGTCTCACTATCTTTATGACAGTGTTCATACTGAGTCCATGCAATCTGAATCTGAGTCAAGACCAAGAACAGCAGTGTCTTCAAACCTGGTCTCAAGTTCTCCAACACTGCTTTTTGATATCAATAAATCTCACCTTCATCTTCAAGTTTGGCAATGAAGAGGAATGTTTTATTAACTCTTCCCATACAAGTAATACGTAATATCTCACTGATGAAGTCTAGATTGGTTGCCATAACTTGTAGATCTCTCAATGAAGGCATCTTCTCTAATATGAGTGAGATAGAATGAAGAAGCCATAGGATGACTTGTAAGAACGATTGACATAGATTCAAGCAATCCTCCAATGATCCCTGACAGCTGCAAGATATAAACAGATCAATTATCTTTGATTATCAATAATAATAGTCCTACATTTGATCATTCAATCATTGCTGTTTTTATTTCTATGCTATGATTAACTGTAATTGGTCATGATACCATACAGCATACTCTGCCAAACAGGATTAAGTATTCATAATCTATTCAGAAGCTTTGTCTAACAGTAATAATGTGCCAAAATGTATTTAATAATTTCCTGTAAGACTATGTTTCTAATGATTATTTTGAGATGTGTAATTTTACAGAATTTGTTTTCACTTTCTCAAGTAATATAGCAATATGTGGAGTGTCGTGGCTGAGCGGTCTAGCAGCAGAATGTGGATTCGAATCCCGGCCATGACACTTGTGTCCTTGAGCAAGACACTTAACCATAATTGCTTCTTTCCACCCAGGGGTTAAATGGGTACCTGTAAGGGCAGAGTTGATTAGCCCTATATGCGCTGTAATGGCAGCAATTGAGCTGTATACTCCCCAGGGAGCTGAGATGGTTTCAGGAATGATTTATGAGCCTTATGAGCCTTATGAGCCTTATGAGCAGGGGTAATAATATGCGCCTTGAGCACCACTCAGTTGGTGGATACGTGCGCTATATAAGTCCACACATTATTATTATTATTATATTTTGATGAAAAACAAAATTTCTGGAAATTGTTGTGAATATAGCAATAAAACAAAAACATGGGTAATAACATCTTTAAAAGAATTGAAACAAACAACAATACCAAGTGCAGGAAAAGCAACAATAAACAACAATTAATTCTACAGCAACAAATCATACTTGATTTTATTGACACATCCTGAGAATATTTCAAGTAAGCTTCTCATACAGTATGGTCTAGTTATGCATATGGTGTCATGCTCACTGATGGAGTTGAAGACGGCTGAATGGGAGACTACCTGTATATAGAAAGTAATAGATGATGTGACACATAAGATCACTACCAAGGTCAGACTGTTACAGGCAAAAGCTGCATTGATGTCAATGGCAGTCATTATTCTAATTTCATGAAATGTCAACAGAAATTAATACTGTATCTACTTGGTATTATTTAAAAGGAAGGTAACAAATTGGTAGTTATCAGTTCACAAATTAACAATTATTATCTAAAAGCTAACTTGGTGTACATGTATTCATTTTTGGTACAAGTATCAATCACCTACAGAAATGATTCTGTCTTAAAGGGAAGTACAACACTGGAATTTGCTAACGGAAGTTCATTTCCACTTTTTAAAGGAATATATCTTACAACTAACCTCACCATTTTAGAAAACAAATGTTAGGACAAAAATAGTCTCCGGTTTGTGGTCATTGTACAGAGATGCCAACATTCCAAATTGAAAAAGAGTAATTCGCCACGGTGCATCCGCCTCGGACACGAAAATACCCAAATTACCCCCCCCTTTTCAAACCTCACACTCGAGGCTTTACATTTTTATAAATCGTAAAATCGTACAATCGTAATTGAACTCAATAAATTGTACAAATTACGCCCAAATCGTAAATGTTGGCATCTCTGCATGTAGGTCAGCTTCACAATCGGTGTGGTGACGTGTTTTTTTTGCCAAACTGTTAAAGGTCCTATGAAATAGTTGTTTTTTTCATTGTATACAATAAAGTATGCCTACTGGAACATATATTTGTCATTTGTAAATTTTTCCCCTCACGTTTATACCATACAAATATTAATTTTTAAATTTAGGGGGTGCTTTTCGACACGCCCATACCCCCTCATTAACATAAAATTCATGACGTACACTGAGGCAATTCCCGATCCGCGATCCACAGCACTTGCAGACAGACGAGCAGACATGCTTTGAACGGGGCCTTCACAGCCAGTTCGGTATGGCTTATAATTAAGGCCATGCTGCTACCAGATGCAATTCCAATGATATTCCTGCTAAGTAAGAAGGCTGTGAAGGCTCCAATGAAGAAGAGGTGTTTTTTTAAAGCGAGAAAGACTCAGGGTAAGTGGCCATTTAGTAATACTCCCATGCATAACCCAGTCCACTTCTGTGCAAAACGACATGTTCACACCATGCTCACCATTTCAGTGTTCACGGCATGAAAACATGCCGCGATTTTCCGCATTAATAAAAACATCATGTCTGATTTTATATCCTGGCAAGACAAACATAAAAACATCAAACCTTTCTCATTATGCCTGCGCTTGTTTTGAGTTTTTTTAAATGATCAGAACTTTGACTCAACTGTTTCTGTTATTTCATAAAATAACACCGTAATGTTAGCATTGCCTTCGGTGTGTGTTCCGACCCAGGCACGTGCATACATAGGTCCCAAAGGGTGCTTGAGCCCCTGCCCTTTTTGCCTAGTATAAAAAGTGCCCTTTTTAGCCCAAGGTTGTTTTTTTTAGTTTTTTTTAATGAATTATTAAGTTCCTGTTGCGCATAGACTGCCCTGCCTAGTTGAAAGATGTCAGGATAGAATAAAATTAGAATAAATATTAGGTCAGCAGAGATGCCCCTTACTATTCCTGTGCACGGGCCTGCATGTGCCCCTCCGCGAAACTAGATTTCACGACGCTGCGCCTATCTCGTCTTTGAGAGGCAGGCACACGCTGTCACTGAAACACGAAATTGACATCCCGCGCCCACTCGAGACCTATGTCTTACAGTTAGCCTACTTCAAAGCAACTACTACACTTACTTCATTAGGTAGGTAAGCTATTTGCCCCAATACATGTTCATTTTCGGTTTGTGTTATTGGTGCACTTTATGATTGTTTGACTAGGCGGAGACTCCGTTTCTTGTGCAAATATCAGGTGATATGATACGTTTATTATAAATTTGAGACTTAAGGGGATAATTAGACTTGGTGGACTTGGTCCTTGACTATAGGCTCACTCACCACCAGATCAGATTGTAAATGAAAACCAGTCATCAACATAATCTGATCTGATTGTAATGTTAAAAACCATATTATGCGTTTTTATTAATAAATAAACGGCCAAAAAATTTTTAGCTCGCGCGCTACGCGCGCTCGCATGGAATTACACTGCCCTTTTCAGATTCTGAGCCCCTGCCCCTCTACAACCCTGTGCACGTCCCTGTTCCGACCGCATGATGGGGGCTTGTGCTGCGTTTCACGGATAACTCTCCTCTCTTTCGGACATGTTTTTCACGTGTTACTGCTAGCTTTTCGTAGAGTAATTCTCCCGTGCTTCTGGCCTAAAATGCGTCTGTGTGTACATGACAACGCTAAGCGTGCATTGTACCGTGACGGGGACAACTCAACCCTCTATAATTATTAGACTGTTATCCGATCAAAGTCTGGCACCAAACCATACCGCCTAGCTCCGCGAGTGTAAAATTCTCTGCCTTTGTGTACGTCACGAGCGTTTCGTTAAAACTTCGAAAATTCGGGGGGGTCAATTTTTGATTCTTAGATAAACAATTAATAATCCACTCGACACAAAAAAAACATTTAAAATTGTTTTTAATTCATACCAATCAATATAACAGCACCAAAAAATAAAGTTTGGTAAATACACTCTTCACAGGACCTTTAAATACGTGATACATGAATGCAGTTATTGGAACCAGACCAAATTTCCCATACACAAAGTATGGTGGCTAAGAGAGGCCTCACATATCGGGCAAACGTTCATACCCCTATGTGAAAAAGTCATTTAAAACACAGCACCGTAAAATTCTATTTGATCCGGCAATTTTGGCTGCAATTAGACATCATTTCATAGCAAAAAAAGAAAACTAAAAAATGCTGACGCGCAGGTCTGAGGCCATGGGCACAGAAACCAGAAAACAAAGACTTTTTTTGGCCTTCCATGTGTTTTTCTGTTTTACAGTCAATGTGACATATCAACGCCCGTTATCTCTAAAAATGAAAGCAGTCAATATAATATCTCAGAATGATTCATACATGTACCAACTTTATACTCATTGTATAATTTGATAATTACTAATTCAGTATCTTCCCTTCAAGTGCTTTCATCAAAAAGAAATTGTGCAACTTCAACAAAGCTGCCTGATACCATTATAAGCTCATGATAAGCTTAGCCCCATTATAGGAGCCAACACACTGGACTCCCTCCGTATCCTTGGCCCCTAACCCTAGATCTTTTGATCTGCTAATTATTACAATCTAAAATTTGATGATTAGGTAAACTTGCCCAAGCAGACATTTTTGGCATGAAATTCGATATTGTGAGATTAATTATTGTGAGATCGATTTGTGAAGTTTTTTTTTTTTGTGTTTTTAATTTCAAAAATGTTTCAAAAATTTCTTGAAAGTTACCCATAACAGAATAAAAGATTTTATGCCAAAAGTGTCTGCTTGGGCAAGCTTACCTAATCACGTTTTAGGTTGTAATAATTAGCAGATCAAAAGTTGAAAAAAGAAAAATTGTCCCTTTTTTGTACATGCAGGATTTAGGGATACAGAGGGAGTCCAGTGTATTGGCCCTAGAATGGGGCTAATGAAAAGTATGACAAGACTGATCATGACAAGACTGATCTTAACACATATGATGGGTAGAATGTCGTATCCAACCACCACTTTTTCTCATTCAATATAACCAATAATGTAATCTTACCTACCTAGAAAGGTGGAGAACATATGGATGATGATGGACATCATCGTTATACATCAAATTATTCCAGGATATTTATTTCATGAAAAATCAGGCATTTTTGGTATACGATGACATCCTCAGTCATGTCAGTCTGATCTTGTCAACTCCTCCAACACGGTCATTGTACATACGCAGTGGCAACTATAATATGATCCCTCTATTTTCTGAAGGGGAGGATTTTTTTTATAAGGGAAATAAAGTCCAAAAACCATCATAAAAGTGGATTTTAAAGATAGTTTTCGCTTTCTGTACCCCCAAACATCGATAGAATCATTTTTTTAAACTTGTTAGTGGTTTCAAAAAATTCCAAAATACCCTTAAAAAGTGGCAGTCGGATACGACATTCTTTCCCATATGATTATTATAAGCATCTCCCAACCAATTAGCAAAAGTTCTAAACAATGAACAATAGATATATGTAACAGGCTTTCTGCTCTACATTGAATGACTTTAACATGAATGAAGTAATCATCTTACCTGGGAAACAATGACATGTTTAAGATAAGACAGCATCAGACTGTTAGGATTAGGTCCCACAAAAGCCTGCGTTAAAATCATATCTGCATGGCACAAACAAATTATGTAACAACATGAGACTAATGGAAAGTGGAACAATTTGGAAAGAGATCTATAAATACTTGTGTCAGCTTCACTACGAGTATGACAAATGTGGACAAAGGTATTTCCACCTTGGCTCAGATGACAGAGTTTTGTACAAGGGTTGTGGCCAAGTTTGATCATTAATTTAAAATGAAAGTTGCATGGGTGTCCATCAATCCCTACAAATGGGGGGAGGGTGTATAGATGCATAGAGCAAAACCTTAATGGTTTGTGGTCCATGGCCTGTCACTGTCAGGACCCAAAGCCCAAACAATGTTACATTCTGTACACTCTCTTGTGCATTACAAGCACTTCATGGTCACTTCGTCTATTTTTTCTAGGGAAATCATTGAAGATAATTATTGTCTTTGCTATAATACAAATTGTTTTCAAGGAATCAAAATTTAATGGTGGAAATCAATTATAATTAAACCATCTCTTCAAAAAAGTGGTGTATTGAATATTCCAAAAAATGAATGAACCATCTCGCCTTAATTCCCATCTGCCTATTGGTCAGATTGTCAGACTTTATTCTACCATGGAGACCGTCAGACTAATAGACTCATTTGGACCAGTGGGATAACTATAGAGGACAGGGGACACTGGGGGGACACACTCTCCCTCCCACCCAAGGCATGTTCCCCCCTCTCCCCACTCACCTTAGATCCACTATTACCCTACCTGCTAGTTTATAAGCATCACCAGATATTCCTGGTGGTAGTATTTTCTTCATTTGTGTACTCCATTGTATATCAGTCCATCGTTCTCTCCATGCCTTTAGTAACAGCTCTTTCATTAATAGGTTTCGTTGTTGCACTATCTCCATTTCTACATGTATTTGGCTCTAGCTGACTGTAGCCAAATCTGCATATGTCCACGTTGGATAGTTTCCTGTACAAAGAAAAACTAATATAATGTACATAAAGAAATGAAATTATAATCAGAGAGCAGAAAATTTGAAAGCTGTCTAAAATTTGGAATTTAAAAAAAAAATGCATCACCTTGTTTGAATTAATTCAAATACGGTGAACTTATTGTGATAAATTTACTTTTTTTTAAACAAAATGACAGCAGTATTAGCACCAGCAGGAAAAATTATATTTCTAGGAAAGATTAAATGGACAATATTGCCACAATCAACAGAGCACAGAATTGGAGTGCTACTGTCTATCCTACCTAGCTGCAGTAACTGTATCTCAAAGGTCTTGTCATTGGGTCAAATCAGACCTTAGATCTACAGACTTTTACACTGGTTACACAGATTGATTCACATGATAAGATAGTCTGTAACATGGTTCCAGATTATTGGGCACGGATGATTTCATAATGCAAGGTGAGTTGTGAGTCAAATTTTTGGCATTTCAAATCGGTTTTGGTTATTGTTGATCCATTCAAATGATAGAGGAAGTATCTAGGTGCATTATGTGGAGAGGAAAGGCACCTAATGTCAGTATTTAAGGAGATATTCAAAAGGAGCCAAATTTCCCCCGAGAGTCTCCCAAATTTCCTATGTCAAAGTCTGTAGCTCTGCAGTCTGATTTGACCCAGTGACAAGACCTTTGTCTTGAGATACAGTTGTTGCAGCTACATGTACATCCTACCCACCCCTAAGAACTAATCAGTGCCCACAATGTTTGACAAGAACATGTCCATAAGTAATGTACCGTCACACCGTCACACCGTCACATTAAACTTCAAGTTACACAAACAAATTTTGGTCGAGTTGTCACAGGAGGTCAAGTTGTCACATGGCAAAGGTTGTGTTGTCACGAGAGTCGAGTTGTCTTGTAAGTCATGTTTTTTTTAGGTCAAGACATTTTAACGTTATTCGTAATGCAAACTATCACAAAGTAGTACAGTACTCAGTATTACTATGAACAGTTAGTATTAGCGCTGGTACTAACAAGTTAGTGGTAAGGTCATAAGACATTTCGACCCTTGTAACAACACAACACGGACAACTCGACCTATGAGACAACTCGACCTACGAGACAACTCGACCCTTTTGACAACTCAACCCTTTTGACAACTCGACCCACGAGACAATTCTGCCCTTGTGACAACTCGACCTACGAGACAAGTCGACTCTCATGACAACTCGACCTATGAGACAAGTCGATTCTCATGACAACTCGACCCTCCTTTGTGACAACTCGCTGAGTTGAGTTGGGTTAAATGACGATAGAATGCGCACCTTATGAATATGAATGTACTTTTTGCTGAATGAAATTCACCAGAAAGGGATGCATGTCCAACGCATAAACTTGAGCGATATCGATTTTTTTTTATCCACGATATATCGGCAAACATACATTTTTATCGCAATTATTTTTTTTCATTCATGCATGACTGCTTTAGAGCTAATAACCACAGGTATGTACCCCTCTCTACAAGCGTCACAATAAATCCCAAATTCGCTTGTATAGTGTGTATATGTACTTCTGAAGTAGTTCGCTTTTGTTTCTCACTTCTGAAAGCTGAAAAGACTCCTAATTTTGTTTCCATGGAATTTCTGACTTGACCCACAATTGCAGTTTTTTTTTAATCGCAATATATATTTACTTGATAACTTGAAAAGGTTCTCGATATCATAATCGAAGAAAAAAAGGTATTGCGATATTCAATATTATCATGTTATCCCCCAAACTTACCAATGCACAGGCCAAATAGTTATTTAGTATACCGTCAAATTATTTTGACGGTATTTTCCAAACATTTTCTTTTTTTTCATAGGATCATTACACATTTTTCAAAATAAGAAGTACATGTATGGTTTTACAGTAAATAATGTCATTTAGGCACTACTGTTAACATAATTATATTCACCTTTCAAAGAATTTGTTTTCCTTTCTATAATGAAATCAAGGATGCTCCCATTCAGGAAATTATCGGTAAACCACGTTCTGTAATAATGTTTTTAATAATTTTAAATCTATAATGTAATTTGGGTGTTATATTTGACTCGACAATGACTTTAAAACCACATATCTCCAACATTGATCGCATATCATCATTTCATATCAGAAATATAAGCCGAATTAGGAAATACTTGAATAAAAGTGCTGCTGAACAAATTATACATGCGTTTGTCACATCACGGCTCGATAACGGGAATGCTCTCCTCACGGTCTCCGCAGAATCAAATATCTCGTCTTCAGCACATACAAAACACAGCAGCTCGTGTTGTGACTTTGTCCAGAAAGTCATGCTATATCACGCCAATCTTGAAAGAACTGCACTGGCTTCCTGTTTCACAGAGAATTGTTTTTAAACTTATGCTAATTGTTCACAAATCTTTTAATAACATTGCTCCAATTTATATTTCTGAACTGCTTAAAGTCTACACTCCATCACGCAATCTGCACTCCAGCAACATGTCACTCCTAAAGGAATCAACTTCAAAACGGAACTGGGGTGATAGGTCGTTTTCTGTCGCAGCTCCGAGACTCTGGAATCATCTTCCAACTAAACTCAAATCTTGTCATAGTATAACCAGATTCAAGTCGATGCTTAAAACTCATCTTATGTCAACAACTCTTCAAAGATGATGTATATTTGCAATTGCACTGTAAGTACATGTATCTCGGTACATATTTTGTTTTCCCTATGCTATCATTGTATATTGTTTGTATTAATGTTTTTTCTTTGTTTCCGCGCCTTGAGCGCCCAGCAGGGTGGATATGTGCGTGCTAAAAATCTTTATTATTATTATTATTAATGTTATATCTCGCATTCATGCACAGGGGAGGAGAAAAGCCGGAACCAGCAATGGACATGAACATGTTTTAAAAATGTGTAGGGCCTAATTATATGCTTTTGCCTATTGTCGTTGATTTTTTTTAGGCATTTTTATGTTTTATTATTTGAATGGCATTCAATAAAATATAATATATAAAATTTGTATACATTTGGACCCTTCTTTTTATTTAACATTATCATTAAAGGTTGACACTCCGTTGCATGAATTAACGTTAAACTTAAGGCACAATCACAAAATTTTAGATTACATGTGATGGAGTTGAGAATAGTCTAGTTGGAAAGATCTCTTTGAATCGTTCATTTTGACACCATATTTGTGGGGATCGGTTTATGTGATGCCGATTTACGTCAGGTCAAAGGTCAATATTTTTGTTATTGTTCATATAACAAATAAATTGTGACCCGTACAGTATATTAATTAGCATGCATACAATTCGGTCGATTCACAACAAGGGCGCCGCCAGCGGCAAGCCGGGAAAAGGCCAAATTACGCAGTGCATCATGGGAAAAAGTCGACATCGCAAAACCGGAAGTGGGTATCGCCAATGCATCGACCGTACTTCTTACACCCCTTCTCCGCTAAATCTATCAACTCTTCTCTTCTTTCCCGCACAAGGTATTCCCCGATTAGTCAAAAATTGATTTAACTCATCCACTCGCATTCGCGCGAAATCCATACTGCTGTACTGACCACCATCTAATACAACGCGATAGACGCGATGTCGACCCTGAAAGTTTGAAATTGGCCTTTCCCGGCTTGCCGCTGGCAGCGCACTGAGTTGTGAATCGACCGAATTCAGTGTACAGGTGGATTTTAGGCATGTTAGAGGAAACTAATTAGTAACTTAAATATACACTATGTAAAAGTTCAACATATTAAATATCAAACACTTGACCTTTCAAAAGGTCAATCATTAAAAGTCAAATGCTTGACCTTTTAACAGGTCAAAGGTCAAAGGTCACAATAAGGTCAAAGGTCACAATAAAATAGTGAAAATTTGAAAAAAATATTGCATTTATCAGAATACAAATTTGTAAACATCTGAAAAATTAGTTGGAATTTTTTATGAATGCTTGATATAATTCTGTATTATGAAAGGAGATTCATTTCCCCTGCCACTAAATCGGACAAGACCTCCTCTGGAGTCAGAAAGTAGGGTTTGTCATCTCCCTCATATTCTATGCGGAATTCACCCTTTGTTCTGGCTGCAATGATGCCTGTCCACCACATTTCCTCACCCTTATCATCTGACCACTTTTGGGAGAATCTTCTGCCAACCAAGTCATCTGGACATTGTAATAACGTGTATAGTTCCTGTTTGTCATCTTCTATGGGGTCAGCAATTACCTGAAGAACTCCTTCCTTGAGCTGCTCTATTGTACTCTTGGTAAATATAATTCTTTTACTCTTTGACCCGAGGACTTTCATTCTAATGTTGATTTGTGCTTTTAATGCAACTAGAAGCTTGACCTTGCCCATATGTTGGATGTTTTTCTCCATGTCTTGTTGTGTTGCCCATATACCTCCAGTCTATAGGACATCTTCAATGAGATGTTCTTGTCGAACTCGCAATCTCTCCTCTCTCTCTGTGAGTTCTTTACGCATATTTTCCAATCTTTCTTTGAGCCGTTTTCTTCTTGTGATTTCTCTTGAACGATTTGCAGCTCTTACTTTTCTCCCCAGTGAAATAGCTTCAATTATTTTTTTTTTCTTCTTCTCTTTAGATTGTGTGCCAAGCCAAGTCCGGGTCTTGTTGCATTTGAACATTGTCTTGGCTTCTATCTTCCCCATGGTTGCACTGGGTGCTCGTCGGATGTGTGCATCGACCATTGCAAATTTCCGTTCACCAGAAATGTTGTGTGATTTTGCTGACTGGGCCTCTTCTTGAAGACTGGGTGAGGGATTCCAGAAAACACCTCCTGGTAGCTGAGTATGAAGTTGCCTGAGGATTACCACTTCAATAGCCTCCAGAAGTTTCTGCAGGATTGATTCAGTAGCTGTCTTATCATCAGAAGTAAACTGGAGAAGTTGCTGAAGTTGTAAGTCCTCCTTCAGAGGGACAGAGTCAAAGATGGAAGATTTGCTGGTGAGCATTTCACCTGGCTGACATTTCCAGCTTGATACATTTGTTAATGCTTCATTGTAGAACTTGTTCATATCAAGGATATTTAGATCTTGGGCGACAAGCCTCATCCATGGTCCAGTTATAAACTTCCCAATGAGTCCAAGTGCTCTCATTGGTGTATCACAACTTCCATCTTTTAAGGCATTAAAAACAGCGATTTGTAGGAGATTGGATGGGCGATGAACCTTAAGGAAGAATTCCTGTATAACTTTCGAGTACGAAAATGCCAACATGGCGTCAATAAAAAAAATATTAAATCGGTTACCAACCAAACGAAAGTACACCTCCGTCTTCTCGTGGACCTCGGTGGAATTAGTGTAGCCTTTGGAATGGAGGAATTCTCTTAATTCTCTCCCACATCCACATCCAAGGTCGTGAAACAGTTTATCAACTGCCCGAAGTAGAGCATGTGTGCTACTTTCTGGTCCCTTTTTGTAAGGCATTTGTTGATGTGACTTTTCTTGTTCTTGCATTTTTTCCTCAGAACGTACAACATTTTCACATGCATGATAGAATGCGTCCAGTGGATGCATACTGCACCTGAAGGAATTTAACTGTTGATGTCCAATTGCCTCCTCCAGCTTTCTATCTACAGAGTCATTTGTGATGCATCTATCCGTCATGGTATTCTTGATTTTTGCAAGAAGGGGTTCCCCACAAACCTCTTGAAGCGTCTCAACATAATCATCAGCTTTTCCCCCTACCTGTTCGCGTACTCCCAAAAGAAAAGTTTCATCTGCTGAAGAAATCTCAACTTCTGTGAGATGGCCCTTTGATTTAGTCGTCCCATCATATTTGAGTGTTAGATTGGTATGTCCTGCTAGTTGTTCATGTATGTGTAACTCTGATAATGCTTTCATTTCACTCGAAAATCTATTTTGTGTAGATATTGATGGGAGGGGTCCAAGCTTTTTTCCTGTTGTTGTTTCAACAACTGATCTTATTGCACTGCTTGTATTTTTTTCAGACATGCCAAGATCTTGAAGATAGTACGATGCCTCCCTAATATTACTAGAGTACGATTTTCCATTTTTTGTTTCAATGTAATCATCCTCATTTTCTAGCCTTTCCAACTGTTCGTTTTGAAGATAATTCACATAAGCGTTGGCTTTTCTGAGTGACTGTAAATGTCTTTGATGGCTTGCACACATTCGTGGGCGAGTGTTTTGCCTCATGTGTATTTTTTGCTTTCTAAGAAGGACCTTATTTTGAGCTCGGAGGCATTGCACATTATTCTTCTGTTGTTGTAGTTTTCTGCAGACTTTCCCCGACTGAACTTCTTTTTTAAAGTTTTTATATTTGGTCTTCCACAATTTTATTGATTTGTTCTTTCGTTTAAGTTTTTGTATTACATGTTTTGCGTTCCCAACTTTACCAACAATTGAATAGATTTTGTTCAGTTGTTGTTTGCTGTATTCCAGTTCCTGTTTCGTTTCCTGGATGATGCTGTTTTGCTCTTTGATGGCGAGTTCTTCAGTGAGCTTTGGAATGCTGATTTTCTCTTCATTCTTAACCTGTTTCCGTTGAACTGGTGGACTGTAGACCGCTTGTAAGAATGACTCCAGGTTTATTTTACCACTTGGCCTGGACTTGCTTTTTGAAAGTTTTAATCGTTTTTGTTTTAAGGACGAGAATGACAACGGCTTTTACAATCTAACCGAGACAGATTATAAATATGCTCCAATGATGAAATTACAATACTGAATGCTTCAGACGTGTTTATTTCAGCCTGAAGTTTATTATTGATTTCTAAAATTAAACCGTTGCTGATTGACTTTGAGTCAAGTGTACGGAATTTGTTCAGCCAGTTTTCAGAATTAAGGTGCAGTGAGTCCGAGTATGGCCCCAAAGACTGTGCTGCAGTAAGCTCACATCCTTCCTCCATGATGAAGTATGTGCCATCTTCAGATGTAGTGCCAGGAGTGGATGACATGGTGTGACAGTTATCAAGTAAAAATTGATGACATTGATAGCAAATAATAAAATCAAGCAGTTGGGGAGATTATTTATGCAGGTAGGATAGCGATAGAATATTGGCGGGGATGGAGTGAGGGATGGCGGGGATGGAGTGAGGGATGGCGGGGATGGAGTGAGGGATGGCAGGAATGGAGTGAGGAATGGCAAGGGTAGCAGTTTGTGCAGAAAAGTAGCTAGCAGGGTAGTGGCGAGCGGTGAGATTTAGGGTGCGAAGAGACAAATTGAAGCCCCAAAAGTCTGGAAAAGAAAATAGGCCAAACAGAATACTTACTTTTGACCGGCCAAACTTACCTGTATTTTACAGTGTATTTATAATAAGTGCCAACAAATACATGTAATTAATTTATTAAGTAAATAAATTTTAAACACCTCACACCAAAACATTGAAATCATGGCCTCCATGATGAAGTAAGTAATTATAATTTATCTACTTTGCTCTAAACTTTATTTAACTTATTTATTTACCTTTATTTAACTTTATTTATTTTTATTTGTTTTATAATTAGGCTACAACAACTTCATATTTGTATACATCCCATTCAGCTCGACACAAACAATGTTTCTTTTGGATAATCCTTCAGGAGCTGAATGGTATTTTGTTTTGTTTTTGTTTTATGTATTCCTTGTAATTTGGTCATCTGTGTATTTGCTGATGTAGGCCTATCCCCGCAATAAATAAAATAGAGAATGGCCTGGCCTACCCACAGTGCATTTGCTGTAGGCCTAATTCATATATTTTTACGATAAAACAACAAAGTCCTTGTCCAAAAACCTGTTATATCAGTATCATAATTAGGGCCTTTTTCTTTCAATATTTTAATAAATAAAAATATGCATAACTTTAAAAAGATTAGCCAATGTTTATTTTTTTTAATCGGCTACCAGTTTATTCCTAATTCCCAAAGCCATACCAGTAACACATGAGTAACGGCGAGTGCTGCTGGGAACCAGCGCAGCCGGTTGTGCATCGCGGCCAATAATCACCGATCCCCGGGCGGTCAGGCCAATCCCCAAGGGCCCGATCCCCGTACATAAAACGTTTGCGCTGGAAGGCGCAATAATTAAAAAGTTTGTTTTAAAAAGTAATGTATCGGTTGAATTCCTATTTAATTACCATTTTGACAGCATTAACGAGCACAAAACCATTAATTTACAATGCTCCCATTCATTATCGTATAGAGAAGTGTATTTAATAGTGTATTTACCGCAAAGATTTTCACAAAACTCCTTCCAAATTACTGGACAATCGCGACATCATTCGATAGAGAAAATCGCCATCTTTGATTTAGATCCGGCTATCTTTATGAATGAACCGATTAACACTGACTAAAACCTATATCACTCCGCCCCTACGTCACGCAATTTCACGATGTGCAAGTCAATGGGTCACAAAATCCCATTGACAAAAAACGATCACGTACGCACAGCGCCCTCTAACGGTTGTGACTCACTGAGTGAGTTAAAGTCATAAAAACTAATTTCACCAGCGCATGGATTAGTTACAGGGGAAATGATTGAATTTCAATTTGTACTAGAAATAGAATTGAGCCATACTGGGTGCTACAATAAGCCCAGTGATCAATCTTTTTTTCGAGGGAAAACAATGATCCACTTCTATTCTATTCTAAGCAATGATAAATTGGGTCGAGTTGTCCGTGTCGAGTTGTCTCGTGGGTCAAGTTGTCTTGTGGGTCGAGTTTTTTGTGGGTCGAGTTGTCACAAGCGTCGAGTTATCTCGTTGCCGGTCGAGATGTCCGTGTCGAGTTGCCACAAGGGTCAATTTACTAGATGTCTTAACCCCAATGATAACGTCATCGAACGTATTATTATTATTAATTAGGCCTAAGCCATTCTGACTGACGTTACGGTGACTGTCATGACTGTCAGACTGTTGCATTTCATTCTCAGTCATAATCACATATAGGCCTAATGATAAAGAATATTCGCCACATTAGGTCGCATAGCACTCAACCTCAACAAAAGACAAACAACTTGAGCAAGAATCACGTACTTTTTACCTTTACACAAAATAAAACGTACATGTACATGTAACGTTTAGTCGAATCTACCCACATTCACCGTTGCGCAGCATTGGCTGCGTTCCGCTTGCTTGCAATTGCGCGAATGTATCGCAACGTTCCCGCGTACGTACAGTTATGTACATGTACATACATGTACGTTTGGGGACGGATGGCCGGGTCAAAGTGGAACCGATTGTGAGCGCAACGTTCGCACAAAAAACAACCGCAAACACATCAAAACTACGTTGGCGGCGCACATTGGTTCCACTCGAAATTGTTTGCAAACGTTGTTGGCGAACGGTTTATGGATTTATTAATTTAGTCTGCCTATATACGTACGTCTACTCTTGGTTGCATACTTCATGCGTTCGAGATCGACTCTATCATGCATGTCAAAGAGCAAATTCCATCTTCCTTCCTCCATGATTCCATGATCAACTAACTTACACGTAGGCCTATAGTCCGTGTTTTTCGCGGCGATTTTGTCGGAAATTTTCGGAATTGTTCTTATTGATTGGATCACTGTTATTTTACTTGAAGAGAGGAAAAAATGTTCTTTAAAATGACACAATTATCAAAAGATTCGTGAGAATGATTTAATATATTAAATTAGCCCCACAATGAATTAATGATGGATCCCTTGCTACCGGCCTAAATGTGTCAAATAAGTCCTTGGCGTAATTTAGTCATTACTCGTTAACCAACCTTTTGACAATCATTTTGTGAAATGTCTCATTTAAGAGTATAGCCCAGATCAGTCAATCAATCAATATGTGGCAATCAATCAATCAATAAGTGGCTTAAATTTTTGGCTTCATTCCTTGGGCTAGCTACGCCTGGCCTGTGGCAGTCCCGTTACGATAAGTTATTATTATTTTTTTTTTTAAAGACTGGTCCTGTTGAGCTGTTTATATCATATCAAAGATATAGACAGGCTCTATGCATACAATGTACCACTCAAAGGATTTCATTGGATTATGAAGATCTGACGTCACGTTTCGAGGCTTGCGCGCTAGCTACCAACCAAGGTCAAAGTTCATCATCGGGAAATTATAATTATGGCTAGGATCTGGCACGGCTAGGATCTGCACGGCTAGGATCTGGCGTAATTCACGCACCTCTTGCAAAGCGTGACGTCAGATCTTCAGGCTAATTAATAGCCACTTTGGCGTCGTGATTGGGCATACACTTTATATATGTTATATAAAGTGGGCGTATACTTCTGATCGCAGGAGATATTCCGCGCGTACGCACATCTACTGCAAAATGTACGCCAAACGCTGCCCTTTCGTACACAGTGGTCTAACGTGCCCTCAACAGCTCATGCACGTTGCAAATACCTACGTAGCATGTATTGCAGTGGATCGTGTGTTTTATGATTTTTTTGCCCTGATGACTGCCCATAATTAGGGGGTATTAACCCAATTTTTGTTTAGATGCCCCCTCAAAATATGTACCAACCTATAAGAAACAAGGGAAAAATACTCAAAAAATCATTTGAGAGCGTTACATGCCCCGAAGATGTTTTTGTGAAACGGCATGGCATCCTGACTTCTTGTGCAGATTACCTGTATACCGTTGTTGGGGCACCAGTCTATTTTGTTTAAAACACAGTGATAGGGAAGCAATGAAGAGAACATCACTTCAACAATTAATTTAAAGTACTTTCTCATGTTTACCTGTTGACATTTTAGCATACTATTCCATGACAGCCTTTCAATTGCCTTATGAAACAAAAAATCTTATTAAAAAGTAACATTATATGAATAAAACACAGTGTTCCCGTGGGTTTATATGGATTGCAACTGAAGATTTTATTTCATTATTGTATCAAACTTATTTTATCCTGGAATAATATAAAATTGGTATTTGCTTTTAACATTCTTCTAGAAAATAATTAATTAATAAAATAGTATGAATGTAAAATAGTAGTTATTGGCCTCAGTTATGTTTTGAACCTAGCAAGTTCTTTCTCAGAGAAAGAACCCGCTAGGTTTGAGATGTAAGGCCAGTAACTACTATTTTGCATTTATATACTACGGGTCCTTTAGGTTGGTAAGCAGTTTGCAACAGCCAATTCTCTATTTATAAAATAGTACAAAAATATATTTATACATCTAACTAACATTAACAACATATTTCATGACTTAGCAGGGATTTTGGATTGTATAATGCCAAAATGTGTTTCTGTAAATGATACAGTAGATCTAATGCTCTTGAACAAGTTCTGCTCGTAGATGTGAAGCATCATGTTTAGATATAGTAAGATTTGCGATGACATGTATTGAAATAATCTCTTTTGAGTAGTAAGGGTTCTGAGAAGAACCTTTGGTTAACTCAACATTTCGATCTGTATGCTTTGATCATCTTCTAGGAGAATGCGGAATGCTGCTGCAGGAGGGGCTTAAGTAGCTCGGTAGAGGAGTCCTGATCACTAGATCTTTGGGCTTGCTTGGGCCATTCTTGTAGATGTAGCTATTACCTTTAAAAAATTTAAATACATTTATAATTAATTATGTGCGAAATAACAAATGTATTATTACACAATTTATTTATAGAAAGTGAAAGATAATATTGTAACAAATTGTTCAAAAATGTGCTTAAATATCAGCTGTTTTAACCATCCACACACCAACCCTTAAAAACATTCAAATAATAAATCCCATATCCCACTATTTTATTTTAAGCTACATGTAGGTGTCGACTTCAAAGGTTCAGGGGTTACACAGTTGTAAACATTAAATTTATTTGGGAACTACCAACTTTGTATTCTCTTTCACTTACCTACTATTACTATTATATGATCGTGATTGTACAAACTACAGTTCTATGACAGTAACTAGTGGGTTAATATTTCATGTTTAAGATGATAACAAGTCCCAGGCATGTCAAATACAATGTTCCCAAGCCAAGTTAATTCCCATGGAAATTTCTTGCAAGGTGAATAAATTATTATTAAAAACAAACATGACAAACTTACCCAACTAAGGTCACAGATAATAACTTCTGTCACTGCCCAACTTTGCCAGCAAATAATCCTTTTAGATGATATGATGTATGTACATTTACTAACCTAAATATATACTTTGTCTTAATTGAGTTAAAACCCATCAACCATGACCATGTCAACAAACCACGAACAGCTGATTACAGATTAGCATAGTAACCATTCTGCCATTTCTGGATAATGTGTAACATGGTAAATAATCACATACACAGTCTGGTAACCACCATTATGTATGTCTCTTCAGTGCGTATGGAGTCAGGGAACCTTTACGTTAAACTGACAACAGAGGGCGCCCTTCAACGAAAACTTTCAGGGGGCATGTACAGGGGGTTAGAAATATCAAATTTTTATTTTAATGATTTAGTCTTGTTTCTAATAGGCCTGTACATGTTTTGAGGGGGGCAGAATATAAAAACGTCAAAAAAGTGAAATAATACCCCCTACCATAATGCCCCAATGTTTGGTACTGGTCCTCGATCTTAAACTGGTTACCCGACGACAAGCCGCGAGTACTATGTAATCCGCGCACAAAGTACATGTACGCAATGCATGTTCATAATAATTTCGGAAATTCTAGGCTCAGTTTCGAAAATGGGCATTATATTGCGCATTATCGGAAATGTGCATGTCATCCCATTTTTCGAAAAATGCGCAATGCAAGTTATATATATAATTATATTGGTCACGGCGGATTGGGGGTTGGGTGGGATGTCGGTAAATACCCCCGCCCCCGTGTACGGGATGTATGTCCATTGTCCAATTAGGATATAATTCCCCCAAGTTTTTGTCCCGTTTTTCTTTAATTAGATGTCATGGAGGTAAATTCCGGTATGAATTAACCCGGGCTCGACTGCAAGATCTTTATTTTTTGTTCAAATATCAGTAAAACAAATTACATGGCAGCCCAGGGTCTGATGAATTACATCTTAACGATATATTTAGACTATATTTCTATACAATTGAGAATTATACATTAACAGCAACACATTTTAAACAAAACTGTGGACGATCGCTTTAATAAGATTAAAAGGGAACTGCACTGTCTCTGAATCTGTTAGTTTTGCATTGAGGTACGAATTTCGTTAGTTTTGATTCAATTAACCTTTCCCCGATTCAGAGAAATTATGTCATAATATAAAACTAAATAACTTAAGTTTTTTATTGATTTATTTTGTTTTATCTCAACCCACAAAGAATTGTCCACAATAATTTTGTCCAATGGCCTCCACAGCACAGCACTGGCAATATTGAGTTCGGCTCGGTGCCTTATTCTACCATAGACGGGGGGATATAGGCCTATACGAACATGCACTGCACATCAATCTTTTATGAATAAGAGACAAAAGTGGTTTGGAAAAATTTACTCCTTTTTTTTAAACAATATTTTACTGTGGGGTAAGATAATAATACTATGTTGTTAAGGTTAAAGACCTGGGGATGAAAGGTCAATCTGGCGATGAAAGGTCAAAATCTTTGCTTAGAGCCACTCTTTTAAATTATGTGTTTGTTTGGGAAAACAATAAATTTCTTGAAAACAATGTTTTTAAAATGTTAATTTAATTTATAAGACTACACTGCGTTCTCACAATCCTGGAAAAATTACGCTTCTCGACTTAAATTGTCCCAGCACCTGAATATGTAATTATATAGCAAATAAAAATAGTTTTCAGCCCCTGCTCATTTTTCAGGATATTGTAATATATGGTCCGTGAAAGAAGCGTTTCACAGTCCTTTTTTCTTCTAGTAGGCTTAGTTAGGCCACTCCATGGTTAGGCGTAACCTTCCGGCCGGCGCGCCTACACTGTATCGATTGATAAGCGCAAACGAAGTCGTATTTTTCACAATTTTGCGCAGCGCATTTTCGAAAATGCGTGGTTTTCTAAATTGTGCTGAACACATGCATCATTTCCCCATGCGGTAAATTTCGAACGGGGCTCTCTGATCTGTAACGCACGTTAGTTCTCGGTAGCAAGCTAGGTTTCTATCTCTTTATACATAGCAAAAACCAACATGGACGCTTCCAATAGCAGGTAATGGATAACACAGAAATTTGCATTTTCTTTTTTGTCTTTCAGGAGGAAAAATACTTTCCTGAAAAGACAAGTAACTGTTCACATCATCATCAATCATGCAAGTAACTAACGACGACTAAAAACGACACGTTATAGGCCTATATGAATTATCTTTGCATGAACATTATTTGTTTAACAGTCATTAAGTTACGTTAGTGTGTAACACAGTGTAGGTTATTTGCCATTGTTTGTGGTCAATCTAACATTCTGGTCCTTGCTCTATGCATTAATTAACTAACGTTAGATCTATGAATCATGCATTGCAATGTCAGTCACTCCTTCTGTCATCCTGGTCATTGACGAGGTTGAGAGTGTGCAAATGCCTTTGATGTTGAGCATCAAAGATTATGATTCACATCACAATATTTCTAGTTCTAACATTAGGGGAAAGAATGTCGTATCCGACCGCCACTTTTTAAGAGGTTTTTTGGAATTTTTTTGCAACCACTAACATTAACCAGTTAAAACTATCTTTAAAATCCACTTTTATGATGGTTTTCGGACTTTTATTTCCCTTCTAAAAAATCCTCCCCTTCAGAAAATAGAAGGATCCTATTAATAGTTACCACTGCGCATGTAAATGACTGTGATGGGGGAGTTGACAAGATTAAACTGACATGACTGGGGAAGTCATTGTCTACCAAAAATGCCTGATTTTTCATGAAATAAATATCCTGGAATAATTTGAAGTATATATGTCCATCATCATCCATATTAGCCCCATTCTAGGGCCAATACACTGGACTCTCTCCGTATCCTTGGCCCTAGTGCCACATGTACAAAATTCTCCTGAGGACGATCAGAGCATACTGATCGAAACGTCGAGTTGTACCTCCAGTTCTTTTCAGAACTAATTACTACTCAATTGAGCATTTCACATGGTGTCACCGCAATTACTCTTACTTAAATGTACAAAATTGGAACGATTTTTCTTTTTTTTCAACTTTTGATCTGCTAATTATAATAATAATAATAATAATAATAATAATAATAATAATAATGTGGACTTATATAGCGCACGTATCCACCAAACTGGTGCTCTAGGCGCATTATATTCCCCTGCTCATCAGGCTCATAAATCATTCCTGAAACCAATGGAAGTATACAGCTCAATTGCTGCCATTTTGGCGCATATACATGTAGCGCTAATCAAACACAACAACCAACTCTGCCCTCACAGGTACGTATTTACCCCTGGGTGGAGAGAAGCAATTATGGTAAAGTGTCTTGCTCAAGGACACAAGCACCATGGTTCGCGATTGGGATTCGAACCCACATTCTGACGACTCAGCCATCAGAACACAACTAAAACTTAGTAATTAGGTAACCTTGGCCAAGCAGACACTTTTGGCATAAAATCCATTATTTTGGGATATCTCACTTTCATGAAATGTTTGAAACATTTAAAAAAAATTAAAAAAATAAATAAAATATTAAAATTTAAATTTCACCAAAATTACCGATTTCACAATAGTAAACTTTATGCCCAAAGTGTCTGCTTGGGCAAGGTTACCTAATCACAAAGTTTTAGATCATAATAATTAGCAGATCAAAAGTTGAAAAATTGCTCAATTTTTGTACATGTGGTGCTAGGGCCAAGGATACGGAGGGAGTCCAGTGTATTGGCCCTAGAATGGGGCTACATTCATATGTTCTCCACCTGACTAGGTAGGTAAGATTACATTATTGGTTATATTGAATGAGAAAAAGTGGCGGTCGGATACGACATTCTACCCGTTCTTGGCATTCCCTGCGGATCATACAAAAAGGTGTCATACGGCGTCAAGGACTGGATTCGGCGTCAAGACTTACATCTCCAAGCATTTTACTACTCAAGGGTTTTACTACGACGACAATGAGTAGAAATAGCTGACAACAACATGTGAAATATAGCCAAAGACCTAACGTTAGAGGAAGCGTTAATGTGATATATCAATATTTTTTGAAATTTCTAAAAGTCTTTTTACCATGAAAAAAATGTATATTTAAACTTGGGATAGAATGTCGTATCCGACCGCCACTTTTTCTCATTCAATATAACCAATGTAATCTTACCTACCCGATAAGGTGGAGAACACATGGATGACGATGGACATATACTTCAAATTATTCCAGGATATTTATTTCTAATGATATTTATTTCTAATGGTATACGATGACTTCCTCAGTCATGTCATTCTGATCTTGTCAACTCCTCCATTAGTGACCAACATGGTCATTGTACATACATACATAGTGGCAACTATAATAGGATCCTTCTATTTTCTGAAGGGAAATAAAGTACGAAAACCATCATAAAAGTGGATTTTAACCCTCCTATGCCCAGGCTGAAATTTGGCCCAGTCAGCACGGCACCCACAGACACTCACTTGAGTTTATTTTTTTAACCCATTGACTTTGTGCAGTTCAAACCACAGAGTCACACAGAGCTGTGTATGTACTTGGTTTTGGTTTGACCTCCTTGAGTGCACTGCACAAAGTCAATGGGTTGGGAGTTGCATACAAATTTTGAGTGTCTTTGGGTTTGACCTCCTGTCACAGCCACATGTGCTGTGACTGGTTTTGACCTACTACTGCACAAAGTCAATGGGTTAAGAGAGACATACAAATTTTGAGTGTCTTTGAGTGTTAAACCTATAGGAGGGTTAAAGATAGTTTTCGCTTTCTGTACCCCCAAAAATGGATAGAATCATTTTTTAACTGGTTAGTGTTACAAAAAAAATTCCAAAAAACCCTTTCAAAAGTGGCGGTCGGATACAACATTCTTTCCTAAACTTGACAAACATAATTAACATTTTATGGCGGCCATTTTGCCTTTTTCCTGTTCAGTCATGCATAGAAATGGTACAGTCCTATGCGCATGACCAATAAATAAATTTTGGTTCTTTTTCACGAAGCCTTGTGAAAGTGGAACAGTCCAGGTATTACCGAGTGATACAATAAATGCTTCCCATTCAAAATGATTCCCAGAAAGGCAGGTTTTTTTTTTTTTTTTTTTTTTTGGGGGGGAGGGTCAACAAATAGTATTAATTAGTGCCTGCATTTGACCATCATAAGAAAACTCTCATGATCATGCCATACAGTGAGCCTATAGAAGAAAATGGGTAGTTATTCTGACAGATATTGAGAATAAACCTTGTTTAACCCTCCTACTGTTTGACCATTTGAAACCATTCAAAATTTCCACTTACCAAAATGCCCATTGGTTTTGTACACACATGGTGATACCATTTGAACAGTGTTGGTAGCAAGCTTCACTACCATTCAAATCCATTCAAATGCATAGAGGGTCCACTTAGAAGTATCCAAACAAGGTTTTGTATTAGCTGACCTACCATTCAAAACCATTTGGGGGAATCAATACTGTACACAGTTATTTCACCATTCAAAACCACAAAAGCGAATGGTTTCAAATGGTGGATCAACTTGTATGAAAAAGGTACCAGAAGTAGGAGGGCTAATGGGCAGAATTTTGATGTTGAAGTGTAATTTTTATATAATTTCAGAGTACAGCATCCACCTAGCAAATGGGCTCAGAGAGCAGATACCATATTCCTTACAATATCTGTTGAAGATATTGAGAAGGAACAACAGTTAAAAGTGGAAGACAGCAGATTTTTCTTTCATTGTAAAGGTGGTCATGAGCATCATGTGTATGAGTTAGATTTCAAGTTTTTTAAAGAAGTTGATGCCAGTGTAAGTATGTTAGTTATTTGTGATTATCTGTATTTTCAGAACTTAACAGTTATGTACATGGTATAGATCGTGCAATGTGATAATCCCTCCAATCTTCAACACAGTAATCCTATACATGTAGTTACTATTGGCCCCATGAAATCACCCATTGAATTTTGTAAGGCACATCTAGTACATACAATACTGTATTACTTGTAATTCATAAATGCTTAAGACAGTTAAAGGCAATCTAATTAGACGAAGTGTGATCACGTGGGGATGTATTAACGGCTGGTAAAGATCAGCTGTAATACCGGCGATAATAACCAACTGGCAAGTATACGAGTATGCGCCATGTACAGGAATGAACCAAGTATACGAGTATGCGCCATACGGGAATGAACCAATCAGAGTTTAGAAGTTTGTATTCGTGTCACGTGGACTAAAAGCCAAGTTGGAAATCATCCTTTCTCAAACACTGGATTTGTCAATTTATGTCTGGTTCTTTTGCAATAAAAAATTTACTGAATATTGAAAGTTTTTAACAAAATCGTGATGGGCATTTGGAAATGGGAATACAAGTTTGACACTTGGTCTTTATCCTGCTGTAAAGACCTCAGGGTCATGGCCATGGGCAATATTGTTATGGCCATGACCCTCAGTCTTTATCCTGCTGTAAAGACCTCAGGGTCATGGCCATGGGCAATATTGTTATGGCCATGACCCTCAGTCTTTATCCTGCTGTAAAGACCTCGGGGCCATGGCCATGGGCAATATGGGTATGGCTATGACCCTCAGTCTTTATCCTGCTGTAAAGACCTCACGACAAACTTTTATTCCCTTATATGTAAGTAACCAGCTTCGTGTTCATCTACCAATGTAGAAACTAACTGAAAACAAGGCTATGGGTGTAAGTTCTGAATATGCATGCATGACTGTACACATCTGAGTCAGATTTGCCTGATAATGAGGCTGGTCATAAAACAACTCGACTCATGTGACAACTCGACCCACAAGACAACTCGACCTTGTGACAACTTGACCCTTTGTGACAACTGGACCCTTGTGGCAACTGGACCCTTGTGACAACTCGACCCCTTTTTTGTGGGAAGGATTGAGTGCAGACCGAATTGACACATTTTCTTTTTTTTCAACGGATCATTTTTCAAAATAAGAAGCATAGTTTTACTGTTAATGTTAAACCAAGCCTATGACACAATCATATTCACTTTTCAAAGGATGTTATCAGTAAAACACGTTTTGTAATAATTTTCCAAATAATTTTAAATCTATAATTTTATATCTCGCATTCATCCACAGGGGAGAGGGAGAAAAGCCAGCACCGGCAATGGGCATTAACACGTTTAAAAAATGTGTAGGGCCTAATTATATGCCTATTGTTGTTGATTTTTATTGCCCTTTTATGGTTTATTATTTGAATTTCATTCAATAAAATGTAATATTAATTTTTTTTATACATTTGGACTCTTCTTTTTATTTAATGTTATATTTTCCCTGTGGATTAGGTATATTTACTGTAACTAGTATTTACAACATTCTTAAAAGGATTTTCCAAGAGTTAAATATGTAAATTTTTTCCCTAATATATATTTTTATGAATCATGTTTTGACGACAGGCAAAACGGGCAATTGTGGGGTGACATCCTGTGATGACACCTGTCGCTGTTGGTAAAATACTCATGGCAGGGCTCTTTGATGAACTGAAATCAATAGGGCCTATGTTTGGCAGCAGAAGTGCAGTCAATCAAAACCAAGCTGCTGCTTACAATCAAACCCGATAATTACAAAGGATCCCCTTACAAAGCCTGCTATGTATATAATTACAGGCCTGTGAAATCTCCGCGTTTTAGCGGATTTCCGCTTTTTTCATTTCCTCTCCCGATTTTAATTTCCGCTTTTTTTTTAAATCCGCCCGAAAAAAAAATTCCGTTTTTTATTTAGTTGTAAATTGCGCATTGCGTGTAATTATTGTTTCACGCGGATCTCGATCTCGATCGGCGATCCGTGCGTTGGTTCCCACACCAGATACCGCCTGTTGGATATAAAGCGTGCGAATCAGCGGTATGGCTGATCGTCACACCGTATTTCGGCTGTGTCCTACTGCTGGCTATGGCTGGAAAGTGTGCCTACGGAAGCCAATAGCTAGCGGCTGCAGTCAATTCCCATAGACTTGCGTGTTATTTCCGGCCGTAGCCAAGGAATTATATGGCCTAACAACACGCGCGACACACCACAACAACCATTTTGTATTCTACGTCCATGTGACACCGGGTCTTTTTTAGGTTCTCCTCTTTTTTCCGCATTTTTTATCAAACCCCACTCACAGGCCTGTAATTAGTTGTGATGTGATCTAGAAGGGAAAAATGCATCTTTATAACTAATAAATACAAAAAAATCACACCAATTAAAATAAGTAAATAGTGAATGCCGACGACTAATAGTACTATATGTTACATGCACAACGGGTCCGTAAAGCAACGCACCGTCGCATGAATTAATGTTAAACTTCAAGTCCTAAAAACTAATTTCGCCAGCACATTTATTACGGGGGAAAAGATTGAATTTGTGCTAGAACTTAAGCCATTCTTGGTGCTAGAATAAGTTTAGTGATCAATCTTTTTTCGAGGGAAAACGATGATCCACTTCTAAGCAACGATAAATTGGGTTGAGTTGTACGTGTCGTTGTCACGTAGGTCGAGTTGTCACAAGGGTCGAGTTGTCACAAGGGTCGAGTTGTCACATGGGTCGAATTATCTTAACCCCATGAGGCTATGGGTGTAATTAGTATTCATGAATAGATATAAAGAAAAGCAAATTCAATATTTATGTTAATATTTTTAATTTTCTTACATTAAAACAGAGTCTAAGAAAAATTTCAACAGACAGAGAACTCACATTGGCATTGAAAAAGAAAGTACCAGGCACCCCATTCTGGCCAAGACTTCTGGACTCAAAAGATAAAGTAAGTTTATAACGCATTATAACTTGAATCTAACTGGAGTGTAATTGTGATAGACAAAGCAAGATTTGGCACCAACCCTTCCTAAGTGATAGCTGAGACCTGTCTGTCACCCATTCCACAATGAACTTTGCAAATAACTTGACCAATGTAGCAACAATCATCATGGAAAGGTGTAACCCTATTAGTCAATCCATGCTCATTGATAGACAGGCCGGATCAGTCCATTAGTAAATTAATGTTATGGTTGTCCAAAGGTTTCAGGAGTTTAATGTATATCCCTTGTAGCAGAAGTCTTACTTGTGTGTGTGCCAGGCGTGTACTAGCTTAGGCCATGGTATAGTACTCCGAGAACAATGGATTTGGGCCATTCATAATGCATTGTTCCACAGACTGTGCATCAACGTGCATTGTGCGCTTTATACATGTACACTCTACACCCACAAATCCCATTCAGCCTTACAGCAGGCTAGGCAGAGCAGCCAAACTCATTACCATGCTCGTAGTGCATGTGCATATTTGGAGTACAATGCCATAGACTGGGTAATGGTAGGCTAGTAATATATCACTAATCAACAACAACAGTGATCAAACCAATGATATAATAAAAACAATGCTTTCAAAATAAATTTTCTAATGACCATGATTTAACCGTTTCACAGTTGTCCTCAAACTTTATGTATGTGTATGGTTGACCCTCGTACTATTGCTGCACTTTGGTGGGAAGTTGCTGTATAGAAGTCAAAACCAGTCAACTGTCTGTTTTGACTGTTGACCCAAATGTGCACACAGGGGCATTTTTGACTGGTTTTTACTGTCATTTTGACCACCCTGAACAATACAAGATAATGCTTTTACCAGTCAAAAACAGTCGACTCATTTTGACCCGTAAATGTACTTACTACACGTAAGGTTTGACAGTGTTTGACTAGATATACCTTGGGACGTATATCAACATTTTGACTGATTTTGACCCTTGTAGTAGTAGTAGTAGGAGGAGGGTTAATCATTTGAATGGATTTATGCTATCCTAATTGTCTGTTTGTTATTGTCTTTGTTTTCCAGATTGTTCGTCTAATTGAATGTTTGTTTATTTGCTTTCTTTATGGGTGCATGGTATGTCTGATTTTGAATTATTGTTTCTCTTCAGCAACACTGGCTGAAAATAGATTTTGGTCGATGGAAAGATGAGGATGACTCTGATGTAGAAGAAGATGGCAGCTTTGAAGATGTAAGTTGAGTCTGTCATTCTTAATTTATCCTTTGTTGGCCAATATCACAAAAATGGCCTTTTATTTATTTGTAAGTTTTTAGTTTGTGTAAAAAAGATGGGATTTCATTTTAGCAATGCAGGAAAATAGAATCTAAAAAAAAACAGTGTGGTAAGGAAGAGATGAAAACCTAATCCACATTGATGTGTCAACCTGTGACGTATTGAAGCTATGTGAAAAGTAATGAATATATTACTATGTAGCAGTCTGATCACACATACTGAGAACAATGCTACAATTTCCATCTGGTATGTAAATTTGTTTATTTTAAAAGCAAATTCAGCTTAATTTATTTTTAGATGTAAGAAAAAAAATGAAACTAATGTATCAAAAGAAAGCTTTTGATTGATTATTCCTTAGATGATGAGGAAAATGGGAGGAGGTGTACCACAAGATGAGATGTTGGAAGGTATAGAAGATGAGCAAGAAGACAGTGATGATGAAGGTTAGGACTTGAAGTGTGCAAAGTCCAATACTTATATCAAGTCATTTTATTGCCAACGGTAAATCAATATCATGCTTTCTTGAAAACAGCCATATACCTTATTTTAAGTTCAGAATCACAAGAATATCAAAAACTGTAAATAAAAGCGATAATTATAATTAAAACGCACTTGATTCTGATTGACAGCCACACTGGTCAATCGGAAGACTGCACATGCCCTCGGCCATTACATACAAGCTGAGGATTAAAACAGTAGGCCAGCATTTTATTAATTTGAGTATTTATTTTACTGGTACTAATCCTTGATGGATATTTTCGTTCAATGTCTCAAATGAAAGCTTTATAACTTCCTTAACCCCAGAAAAATAATAGTTCAACATTTAAATCTATTTTTTTACTGTCAAATCAGCCCAAATACGGGCGATATAGTGTTAACTTTATATCAACATTGTTTCAATTTGGTTGATTTGTCCTACATAAAGAACAGGAAGTGCATTCAAATTTATGAATTATTCTGTAGCATTGATGTCAGACTATTCTTGGATAAGTTGCCAGTTTGACAAAACACATGTGTTGCAAGGACTTGAACATACATGGATACTAGTGTTGCATGGACTTACAATAACTTACATGGACTTCAACATACATGGATACTAGTGTTTGGACGTTTACACATGTACATGAAAATAAATGCGCAAATGATTCCTACATAAAGAAAAATCGAAACTTCCATTTCCACGATATTTATATAAGTACAATCAGTGGGCCTGCTATTATTATATCCTGATTTCCAGGAAGTTCAAAGGATAGTTTGTTTTTAATTTAATACAACCAGAAATTTTGTTTGTGCCAGGCTTGGATTTGTTTAATCTGTACTATTTTTTCTGAATCCAATATTACCATATTTTGGATTATTTTCTGTGTTAACCCTAATCCCCTAGGTATTCTGGCTAGAAACCTTCCTTAACCCTAATCCCCTAGGTATTCTGGCTAGAAACCTTCCTAAATCCATCAGTGCACTTTTGGAAACATGCCCCATTTGAAGAGGTGAAAATACCAGTTTCCAACAGTGCTGAATTTTTCCCAAAAAGTGCCCCTTGAAGGAATTTGGGTGGTTTGGGTTAAATACGGAAAATCCGTCTGCATCATGTCATTTATTAGTGATTAACAATATTCGTTTACACATACACAGTCTGTGTCAAATGTGTACACATTTTGAAAATTAAACAGAAAATGCCAAGCCTAATGTATACCCAGTCAAAATGATTCATTGGAAATTTATGTCATTTGTTTTTCCTCCTTAATAATATGTTTAATATGTAAATTGTGTTACTTAAATTAAATCTTGTTTTAAACAAAGAAGGTTGTATATGTTAAAAACAGCATATAGCCAGATTGAATGGTCATTTGATGTTGCTAGACCTCAAATTCCCAGTTGGGAATTCCCCCAGGGAAGACATTGAAGTTGCGTAACTTCAAAATTCCCAATTGGGAATTCCCCCCAGGGACTTTGTAGAAGAAATCGAAGTTGCATCACTTCAAAATTCCCAGTTGGGAATTTCCCCCCAGGGACTTTGTAGAAGAAATTGAAGTTGCATAACTTCAAAATTCCCAGGTGGGAATTCCTCTAAGGCCTAGTAAAAATATAAGCAGTCTGGTTTCACTGTAAATCATGTAATGAGTGTATAACATGTATGAATAGTGCATTTTCGAATGGACATGCAATATATAATTGCTCATTGCTCAGAAACTGTTAGTGGCCATCAGCAAATGTACAGGGAAGCTTGTTTACATCATAAGGTACCTCTGACAAAAATAAAAGATATATATATTTTTTTACTTTGAACTTTATAATCTGTGATAGATTTTTTCTGGTTGATTTAGGAGCTTGTAAAAAGCTTCAAAATGACACCAGAGCCAGCTCTCTAGGTGCTATTCTTTCCGAGATATGGGCGTTTTAATTCGCGAGGTATCGCTAATTAGCTCAAAGTTCGTTAGCGTGTATTTCACTAATTAAGAGGCCTAGAGCAAAAAAATTTCCATTTCTGGCCGTTTCTCATGGGTCCCAATCATTCTCTAAAATTGGAAAAAAATCTGAGAGGTCAAGGGAAATTCTTGGTTGATTTGACATGGAATGACCCAAATGCAAGATGGGTCATGTCATCTTGCCAATAGGGTCAGGTGTGTCAGTTAAATACAAATGTGAAATATTTTATATTCAATCAACCATCCCAGGGCTGGCAAAAAATCATTATAAAGCTATTCTTTAAAATATCATTTTATAAGAATATATAAACCCTCCTACTATAAGGTCAAAACCAGTCAACTGCCTGTTTTGACTGTTGACCCAAATGTGCACACAGGGGACATTTTTGACTGTGTTTACTTTTGACCACCCTGAACAATACAAGACAATGCTTTTACAAGTCAAAAATGGTCGACTCATTTTGACTTGTAAATGTACTTGCTACGCGTAAGGTTTGATAGTGTTTGACTTTTCAGTGCACTAGATATACCTTGGCAATTATATCAACATTTTGACTGATTTTGACCATTGCAGTCATAGGAGGGTTAAAAATTAATACAAGCTCTCATTAATTAAAAACTGTTATTAACTTACTCTTTTTTGTTCCCTTCCCAATTTGACAGAGTTACCAGATTTAGAATAGATCCTACAATAGCAACAGCCAAGTATCGGTACCCAGGGGAGCCATCTTGATAAAGTCATCACATCTTCATATTGTGTAGCTATGCAGACATAACCTTCATCACTTGTGTGTTAATACAGTCATCCACTCCTATAGTCTTTACATTATTATTAAAAGAACCATATTATCCTGCAGTGATGTTACTTAATGTTTTACAATAGCTCTTTGATACAATACAACATATGATTAATAAACTGTCTTATTAAAGCTGAAATGCCTCAAAACGGCCAACTTAAAAAGTGATAAGATGATACGTACATGATATTCAGAAGGTTCATTCTATTACACTGTACAAGTAGGTACTTGTTCATCCAAGTCACAGATCACCAGTATGCTTGAGACATGGCCATTTTGGTGATCACTTCATCATAAGAAAAGTGTAGTGCTTGACTGTTTATTGTTACTTCTTAAATATCAGAGTAACAACCTTGTTCCAAATAGCCATTTATAAATGCCTGTAAGTCAGTGTGACACAAATGAAACTTCTACTTTGTTTAGCCCAATGCCACAATCCCATGTTGCACGTCTGCTAATTGTATGAGCTAGTCCGATTCTGATGATAACAATCACACAAGGTGTATAGGCTGCCTTGAATTTGGGTTATTAACAGTTAAACATTAGTACTCAAAGGTGCATTATGACACATGTACACCTGGAGTGCCATGGTCGAGCGGTTTAGTGCATCGGATTTGTGTTCTGATGGCTGAGTCGTCAGAATGTGGGTTCGAATCCAAACCGCGACCATGGTGCTTGTGTCCTTGAGCAAGACACTTTACCATAATTGCTTCTCTCCACCCAGGGGTAAATGGGTACCTGTGAGGGCAGAGTTGGTTGTTGTGTTTGATTAGCCCTATATGCGCTGTAACGGCAGCAATTGAGCTATATACTCCCCAGGGAGCTGAGATGGTTTCAGGAATGATTTATGAGCCTGATGAGCAGGGGTAATAATATAATGCGCCTTGAGCACCAGTTTGGTGGATACGTGCGCTATATAAGTCCACATTATTATTATTATTATCTTAAATATACCTAGATTTACATATCTTGTATATGTATTCACTGACAAATGACTGATTCAGAGAAGCACTTATATATGATGAGTAAAGAGTTTTCAAGAAATGTCATAAAATCAACCTGGTGGTTATGTTTAGAAGTAAAGAATGATCAACTGTTACTGTACATGCTTTTTATGTTTTACGGCAACTTTTAGAAAATTTTGCAAAACGATTTCATTTTGCTCTTAGATGAGATCACTTGAGACGGAATAATTTCTCAGGATGAATGATATTTGTACCAACTAAACAGTAAGTAAGCTTTTGGATAATAACTTGTTAAACCAATGTTTTTACCTTGCCTTTAAGGGTGCAGTTTTGACCTATTATTAGTGTGGGTCACCATTAAGAAACTTTATATAAACTAATTGTCTTTGGTGATTAATACCTGCCGATTCCATATCTGTAAATTCGACCAAAAAAACAGTTACCATGTTAATAAAGGTAGAGTTTCAAGTTTTTGTCATTGTGTCCTGAAAAAGCATAACAAATGTAAACAAAAAACTATGTATTCATCAAATAGGTTTTCATGTAGAATTTACTCTTTAACCCTCTCAGTACCGAATTGTTTTGACATAAACAACCGCTGGTGAATGCATTGTTTGACCACTCAAGCGTGAAGCACACATTCTTACACAACAGAAAGCTTGTGTTTAAAGGCCAATTTTACAACTCTATTATCACCTTGAAGATATCGTTGTACAGCAAAATAAATAATACAAAATATCTTACTTATTGAATTCCCTTTCATAAAATCCAAAAAACATTAAGATCGGTCAATAAATGTCCAAGTTCTCGATCTTTGTTTCCTCAGTGTGATCTGTAAACTCAAACACTTGGCGCTCCGTAGGCATTTGACATTTCGGATCTTTCCACTCCAGTTTGAAGGGATTGCATAATAGCAACCTTATTTTATTTCACCATCAATGGAAAGTGAACATGGACAAAACTACAGCTTTATAACAAATGGCCTTTGTGCTCAGGCTTGAGTGCTTTTTTGTGTGAAAGCTTGGTCGACTCAAGTCGCCTATGGTAAGGAAAGGGTTAAACATTGTTCCTCTTTATAGGTACATGATTATAACATGTGATGTTTAACATAATTAAGCCACAGTGTTTTATAAAGATTTCATCCACATCTATGGGATTGTATATATACTATACAGTGACATAAGAGTCAATACTTGCTCCCCTGGGTAGTTGTACATTATGCATTTTTCTATTTGTGTATTATTTTTAATGCAATGCATAAATCTTCATTTAACAATGATAAGAATGAAGTTGATATTTGGTTACACAAGTCACTTAAATTTCCTTTAAGAAATAGGGACATTTTCTTTGATGTAAAATAGCTTTATTCAAAGCAGGTATGGCTTTTAAACAAAATAGAATTCATTTGTATTTGAATGATTTTCATATCAAATGGTCATTAAATGTTGTCAGATGATTCAGTATGTCTATTTAAACTATCCCACGTAGAACATAACATTAGTTTTGGTCAAATCTTGAATGACACTTGTAGAAATACTTGGTGACAATTACACTGAAAGCTGCATTCAAAAACTCTGGCTTTAATAAAAAGTTGTCATGAAACAAGCCTTAAAATAGTACTGGCATCCTGCTGAAGAATACAATTGAATTGTTCATTCGTCAACATAAAATAACATTTTATTGTGCCATCAGAATAAATTTGAAACTGCTGCACATGTATGTAAAGAGAAATTCATTTTGTCAGTGTAAGGTTTAATGGATGTATTTAATATTGATTGCCTTATTTCATCCGGAGTGCACTAATGACTAGCAATATCTTCACCAAACTTTTTTTAATTTTCCTGATTTTGTGTGGTTTCTGGGCTTCAAATAAAGTCCAAGTGGCATTTGGGATGCTACATATATTTTTCTAAATTCCACCTCAAGTAAATATGACTAAACGAAGCAAGTTATTTCAAATTTAAATTTTATTTCCAAAACTTCCTTAGAATAACAATCTATGCACAACAAAACATTTCCTTTGAAACCCCCCCATTAAAGGAAGATAATCACATGTAAAGGCTACTGAGGGGAAAGACGGGTATAGTGACTTGGCTTCAAAAATATAACATGTCAGCCCATTCCAAAGTTTACCTGTAGCGAAGACTATGCTGAAGAGTTGTAGTTTTACATTTAATGTAATAAAAAAAAAAGAGTATGAGGTTTTTTTTTTACCTTATAAATAAGCTTTTCTGACCATAATTTTTGGGGGTTTATGGGATAATCTTTGACCAGGGTCCATACCCCATTTTTTGATATTGCGAAAGACATTGATCTGAACTACAAGTGTCCAAAAGTTTATAACAATTGGACTGTTTGAAGCAGAAGTGCAATACTAGTGGATGACATGTGTTTCACCAATCAAATGACAAGGATCTATGTGTGAGTTAAATACAATTCAAAGTCAATTTGCCTCTGGTAATATACATAACAGCAAAAGAAACGTCACCCCTAAAAATATTTATTATTTTCATTTTATTATTAATATAATTTGTTTAATGAAGAATATTATGAGTATGGAGTGTAACACGAACACAATGTGGCAAATTTGGTTGACCTGGCAGCCAACCATCCCACAACATTGTATATTTATTATGTTTAATAATATAATTACTTAACAAAATTTAGGGGGTGACGTTTCTTTTGCTGTTATGTATATATAAGAACCAATATATGTGTATATGTACAAAAAGACATGCTATTAACCTAGTGTGAGATAATGTTATCATATGTATTTTACACACGGCACATACATGGCAAATGAACATATCGAATTGGTATTGTGATAGATATGCAAGCTTAGACTTATCTAATCAGTATATATCAAATATTGACTGCTATGAGTGGTACAGTAAAACTAGCCTCCCAAGGTGATCCCAGGAGTGTTCTATTTTCCCTGAGGTGAAGCCGAGGGAAAATAGAACGCTCCAAGGACCTCCAAGGAATGGTAGTTTTACTGTACCACTCATAGCAGTAAATATTTGTTTTACAACACTGCCTCATACATAGATTCTGCACAATTTATTAAGAGACCTGCTACAATAAATCAAACCAATACATGACTTCCATTAATTTGACAACACTCCAAAATTATTTGAACTTCTGTAACATGTATTTATTCATGTAACAACAGCAAGAAGCGTTTAGATCAATTTTATTGGCTAGTTCATTGGTTGCCATGTCCTTGTTTGCTTGGCATTACAGTAAAAATAGCAAACATCTATGTATGAGGTGTTATAATTACAGATATCCGATGCACAAGTCACGTCATCCCTTGCTATATAGTTATATGTATCATGGTGTCGTCAGTATCAGTCATACATGTAGCTAAGTATACCACACATCATCGTGCTTATTTGTTTACTTGTCTTCCCTGAAAAACACAAAAATCAAACAACTGTTGGATTAGTCAAAATAAATATTTTTCGAAAGGCAATTCTCTGAATTGGCCCAAAATACCATCTCAAGTGATGTATGTGTCAGTCGGTGACTGGGATAGTGAGTCAGGTGTGTAGGGGGGGGGGGGGGGAGTTATACACAGTGCCGTTGTGAAGGCATAATCTTTGGAGTGGGGGTGTGTGTGGAAGCCAATTTGCTAACTAACTTCTTGAACTCACAAAAATCCCTGGATCAGGGTAAATTTTGTGAGGGGGGGGTAGGTGTGAACAAAATTTTCCCCCCCAAAAAATCGCAGAACTAGGGGGAAGGGGTAGGTGTTAGTAATTTTCCCCTGAAATAATTGGTTCATTTGCCGAGTGAGGCTTGATTTTGCAAACTGGGACCCTGATATAACTGTTAATTAATAGAACCTCTACAGTGATACTGATATATTCTGCAAGTTCACTTCATCATGAATTCAGTTTATCTGTTTCCTTGTATTTCTTGCACACAAATTTTTGAAATAAGATGTCTACTGACATGTGATAGAACTGTTGGATTGGTCAAAATATACAGTAACAATTTCTTACCTGTAGTGCGTAATTCTTTTCTCTAAGTCGATACTTGAGTGTTGCTTGTGTTAATGCCCTAGTCAGTTCCATAGCAATGCTAGCATCTGATTCTGTATTCACCACTGTGTCTGACTAAAATAAGGATACATTGGGGATATATAGTTACAGTAGTACCTTAAACCCAGTATACACTGGTGGTAAAATGTCTATAAATGCATCCATACTTTATAAGAACAGTGTTTTTTCTAAAGTTTAGTGGCTATTTCAGGCGATTTTGTTTTGAATATAAAAATTGTTATTTTCCTTGAAAAAATGATTGTCAAAATCATAGTTAAATTGCAAGTGCCTAAACAAATTTATGATGGGACCTGGCAAAATTATATTTCTCTGATTTACATAAAAAGAAATTGCTGGTGAAATAATGGTAAACATTCAGGGCCAAATATTATTTATGAGGAATTAAATTTATAACTCACAAGTGATTTGAGCAATGCGTCCAATGACACTCCATCTGATAGGACTTTACTAATACTGCTGTTACTTTCACAAGACTGAAACAAATTAGTATAATAACATTAGTGTTATATACTTATAAAAGAAAGACTACAGGCTTTGCATGGTGGAAATAGATAGAGTAGTAAGTTTGCTATGACACTATTTGAAAGCATTCTCTCTTGAGAAAGAAGCTTGGATTTATTACACATGTTTTGATCTGCAGTATACTCTGATCTTCATGTTCAACCTAGAGATTCTATTCTCACAGACTTCTTTGCAAAGAACTCAAGAAGGAGTTTATTCTATCATACAAGAAGCTTCCTCTATGTCAACAATCTCCGCAGTGCATGTCAGGACTAATCATTTCAACTAGTAGTACAATGTTTAACTGCTACACTTGCAGGATTAACTAACTTCTGTGCCATTAATCACCTGCAGGCAAACCCAGAAAAACACAGATCAGTGCCTTCCACCTAAAGAACAGAGATGCAACCCAAGGACTGAATGTCCACTAATATGGGAAGAAAATAGCTCATAATTTCAAACCTGTCTATCTTGCAGTTACTCTGGACCGAAGCCTTAGTTATAAAGACCATGTCACTGAGACCAACTCAAAATGGGGAACTGACCCAGGAACTTTACAAACTAATGTACTTGCACTGTGCTTGTCCTTGTATTGTCCCCATTTCTGTAAAAATTTTAATATGGCTTTTTTAATATGCCTCCATAATTATTTGCTTCTGGCTCATATAATTTGGATCTTTTTCTCTCTTAATAATTTACTGTTTACTTTTGTACAAATTTCAAAATTGTTTTTCCATCATTTATTTTGTATTTTGTATGTTGCAATGTGGAAATAATTGTGAAGTTGAACTGAATTGAATTGAATTGAAATTTAGCAGCAGAGTATTCATGTCCTGTCTGGGACCATTCCTCACACACCAAAAAGATAGACCCAGTTCTCAACACAGCCTGCAGAGCTATCTCTGGGTGCCTTAAACCAACGCAAGTAGAGGACCTCTACCTGTTATGTGGCATTGCCCTGACACCAATTAGAAGGACAATTTCTTCACAAAGAGAAAGAACCAAGCAGGAAAATGACCCCCGCCACCCACTCTTCCAATATGAGCAAACACCCAAGTGGTTGAAGTCCAGGAATAGCTTTCTCCATGCTGTCTCCAGCCCCTGGATGGTAACCCTAGAAGCAGTAGGTCAACACATCTGCCTGGTCAACACATCTGCCTGGTCAACACATCTGCCTGGTCAACACATCTGCCTGGTCAACACATCTGCAATCAAGACCTCCCAAGCTGTCAGTTGACCCTGAGGAGTCCCTGCTAACAGGAGCGAGAGAGACTTGGTTGAGCCTGAATCGTCTCAGGACGGGTATTGGACGCTCATGCAGAAGTGGGGATACAACCAACTATGACTGCGGGGCTGCACTACAAACGATGGAATATCTCCTGAAATGCCCTCTCTTACCAGAGCCTTGCAGACCAGAAGACCTAAAGACCTTCAACTCATGTAGCACAGCTTGTGTTCTGCACTGGCTTGGAAAAGTGTAGCGACACAAAAAGAAGATCCTACTCAAGGTAGACCTATATCTTGGTCACTCAGAATATCTGCTTTGTTTATATTACATCGTCGCAGTTTTCACAAAGTGACGGATTGCTAAAAAAATCATATTTTTTTTGGAAAATGAGTTTAGTCAATATTTGGACTTCAAATACTGTTATCTTTCATTTCACCAAGTTTTAATCCTCAAAACTATCTAGTTTTTTAATTAAAGTAATGAGTTTTTTTTTAAATTGAAGTAAACTGTGATTTTAAGTTTTCACGAAGTGACCGATCTCAGCCTTGTGCATGTATTACTGCATGTATTTTATGCGAACGGCATGTTTTTAAGTTTTCACGAAGTGACACAATTCGATCACGCCACACGTGTGTTTCACAAAGTTGATGCATGTCCCCATACTAATGCACAGGAAACGTCAGTTCGTGAAAACTTGACAACAGCGTGTGCAGTTTTCACGAAGTGACTGTTTGGTTTATAAGTTTATTACTCGTTTATAGTTATTTCCTCTTCAAAACAAATCCAGTTACATATCATATGAGATTTCAGCTTTCTAACAAAGTAAAAATTAATGATCTTCGAGATTAAAATGACATCGAAACCACGGTTTTAAAACTTGACCAACTTCAATCGCTTATATCTCGCAACCCGATTTTACCACGACGTGGACGAATATGTCACTTCGTGAAAACTGCGACGACATGATTTGCTTCATCTTTGTATCAATAATGACTTTATAAACATTTACCATCTGGTCATCTTGTGAGTGTGAAGGCTGAGTAGCATCACCAAATCTACGTTGATATTCTTGAGATATGAACATATCACTACAGTATCGTCTAAGTTGAGCATTTGTCAACGTTACTGGCAAGGATTGGGCCCTGCAGATCAAACATTTTCATATTAAGAACGTTTCACGATAAAAATGGTTTTCAATACTTGACTTCAGATGCACTGCCTTGTATGGCCTACATTCGATGGACTATGGAATAACGAACAGCCACTGAACTCTAGGATTTATTTAATGTTAGATATGGACTTTTTCAATAAAATGACTTAGTGAAAATGATATTTTGAAATTTAAACCTTACCACCTAGAAATCTAGTGCCAAGTTTCAGCCGCCTCAAACAAGAAAGATTTCAACAATTTAGAAAATGTAATTGTCTGTGTGGTGACCTTCATGTTACTGTCTTTGTTTCAGTGTATACAGAGACAGTCCATATTTGGCGTATGGGCTTATACTTTTTTTTTTTTTTTTTTTTTAAATATTTTATTTCCACTGAACCATAAGGTTCTGCCGTTTATTGCATCATTAAACAAATATAGACACACAATGACAAATTTATAAATTAATTAAACAAGGACAATACACAGTATATAAAATTAAAAAAATTCTGAAATAAACACGGAACAGATGGGACATCATTGCACCACAATCCACATAGTCTAGACAAAGACTCAACAGATCATAGTGCAATGCAGCTCCATCTTTTGTTCCACTTTGATATTTTATTGTTCCTAAAAGCAATATGTCTCTCAGTATCACGACAAACTTTCAATGAATTAATAAAAGCCGAGATATTAGGCTTCACCTTATTACATCTGGCCCTAAAAATAAAATATTTAGTATGGGCTTATACTTGCATCAATAGAAACGTTGAGGTGTCAAACCACTGGTTCTTTTTAGAACCAACACATTATTACATGTATAACTCAATCATTAGGGATATAACATAATAATAATAATAATAATAATAATAATAATAATGTGTGGATTTATATAGCGCACGTATCCACCAACTAAGTGGTGCTCAAGGCGCATTATATTATTATCCCTGCTCATAAGGCTCATAAGGCTCATAAATCATTCCTGAAACCATCTCAGCTCCCTGGGGAGTATACAGCTCAATTGCTGCCATTTCTAGCGCATATAGAGCAAACCAACTCTGCCTTCACAGGTACCCATTTAACCCCTGGGTGGAGAGAAGCAATTATGATTAAGTGTCTTGCTCAAGGACACAAGTGTCACGGCCGTGATTCGAACCCACATTATGTTGCTAACACCAGAACTTGAATCCGGTAAGCTAGACCGCTCGGCCACGACAACATGGTGCTAATGTAAACCTTCATCTTACTGGGTTTAATTATAATTGTTAATAACACCATAAGGCCAGAACCTTAATGAAAAGCACATTGTACTTACTGATTTTGCCTTGTGCATGGAATAGCGTCTTTGGCATTTAAGGATACCACTGAGGAAAGCTGTATCTGATGTGATGATGAAGAGGCATCTAGGTTGGTCTGGGTCCCTTGTGATGTTGATACGTGTGATGCTGATTGGATGGGATGACTACTTGCAGGGGGCAGTATTTCAGATGACAATGATTGTAAGGGAAGATTATTTACAATAGGTACTGACTGTGGATAACTGGGTAATACTGTTACAGATGACTGGGGATGACTAGACTGTGGAGTAGATGAATGATGAAACGGAGCTGAATGTGGTTGTAATGTTACCGAGTGTTGTGAATCAATCATTGGTATAATACAGACTGATGATGTTTGATTATGTAAAGGTTCTATGCTTAGGAAGGAAGGATCACATCTTGAGTTTCTATCATCTATAGTTCTCTCCTGAGACTCATCGGATGATGCATAATGGTCTTCAGGTTCATCTAGATTGAGAAAATGACAAACAATTTGAAATATTGAAAAACATAAGAAAATTCAATGTGTTCATTGTAGGATTTGTTGACTTTTTGTGGCCAACCTCTTAAAGTAACCTCTAGACCTATCCAATATAATTAGCTAAAGGTGGTTTGACAGGATCAATATAAGTATTACAAAAGGCATACCTCAGCTGTCATCAACCACACCAAAATAGAAAACTTTCTTAACCATTTTATTTAACTTCCTATTTCAATGGCTGTTTTATTAACTTAAAATAAAGAGTTGTCGGATTTCAGTAAATAGTCGTCTGATTTCTCTCAAAAGCATGATACATTAACCCTCCTACTTCTGGTACCTTTTTCATACAAGTTGATGCACCATTTGAAACCATTCGCTTTTGTGGTTTTGAATGGTGAAATGACTGTGTTACAGTATTGATTCCCCCAAATGGTTCTGAATGGTAGGTCAGCTAATACAAAACCTTGTTTGGATCTTTCCAAATGGTAGTACAGCTAATACAAAACCTTGTTTGGATCTTTCCAAATGGTAGTACAGCTAATACAAAACCTTGTTTGGATACTTCTAAGTGGTGAATCAATGGACCCTCTATGCATTTGAATGGATTTGAATGGTAGTAAAGCTTGCTACCAACACTGTTCAAATGGTATCACCATGTGTGTACAAAACCAATGGGCATTTTGGTAAGTGGAAATTTTGAATGGTTTCAAATGGTCAAACAGTAGGAGGGTTAACAAATAAAATAGCGGATGATCTTCACTGATGTGACAGAAAAATACCCACAAAAACAATGAATACAATCAACAATTGACACTTAATTTACCAAGGTAACTAAAAAGTGTTCACAGATAATGTATGACAGTTTAACACTTATAACAGAGTTGTCATTAAGTCTTTTCAGCCAAGTCTCAGGTAAGTCTCAAGTAAGTCTCAAGTAAGTCTCAAGTAAGTCTCAAGTAAGTCTCAAGTAAGTCTCAAGTAAGTCTCAAGTCCCTAGGGTCAAGTCTCAAGTCCCTAGGGTCAAGTCTCAAGTCAAGTCTGAAGTCTTTGAGGGCAAGTCACTATAGTATTTGTCCATGGTGTCAATCCAAGAATACACTTTAGTGTGCAATAAAAGTGTGAGCATGCGCGATGTGCGCACGCATACACGCTCAATCGTCCCCATCGGTGTTATCTATAACCTTTATATACACGATGGGGATGAGCGAAACAAAGGAAAGTAGAATTTATAATTTCATTAGTATGTTTACGTTTATGCATTTCATTTAAACTTTTATTTTAAAGTTGTCATTAACCGAATCACAGACTATTTTATTTAAACTATGTTTTTAATAAGTAAATGTCTAATTAGAGAATTTTTTCAGAACAGTCATTGTCAACAAGCCATTAAGCTCAAGTTCCAATTTCGCGTCACAAGTCAATTCAGGCAAGTCCAAGTCAAGTCACAAATGACAAAATGATGCGACTCAAGTCTGAGTCGTTGACTCGAGTCACTAACTCTGGATAGTATTAGTAATACTTCACAAAGACTTTGCTTTCCTTTGTAACTTATAATGACTCCGTTAGTCATCTTAATTTATGACGAGTAAAGTTTGACTTTACAATTTATATCAAGTCTGAGGACGATCAGAGCATACTGATCGAAACGTTGAGTTATAACCTCCAGTTCTTTTCAGAACTAATTACTACTCAATTGAGAATTTCACATGATGTCACTGCAATTAGTCTTACTTATCCTCCTCACCATGCAAAGCTACAAGTTTTACTTATATTAAGTTTGATGAAATCATTCATAAGATGCATCATACGTTATGACATGTTACACATTGCAACTTGAGTAGTGACACGTCTTAGCGTTTGCATTAGGCCCAGTTTATTTTTCCTGAAGCTTTTATCAACCATTCATAAATGACCAAGACAGTTTAGACAATTTGACTGTACAAAACGTATTCACAATGGGGTGTATTAACGGATAATAAAGACATGGCTTATCAAAATCAGAGAAGCGGGTATGTGTCAGCTATTTGCCAGCTGTTCTGTTTGGCCAGCATGTGACATACATTTGAACCAATCAGAGTGACAGATTGTTTTGCATCAAGCTGACACAATTTCTATTTGGTTTATTCAACAAAAATGACTTTTTTTTTACATTTTGAAAATCGATACAGACATTTATGAATGGAAATAACAGTTTGATGCTTGGTCATATTGCAGGATAAGGACCTTGCCTTCGGCTCAGTCCTTATCACTGTGACCACGCCCAAAATCAGTCATTAAAACATTTATTAGTCCCTGGCCTAGCAGATGCCCTAACTCAAACTGTGTAGTATTTAAGTTTTTATATTTTTATTATAATATTATTTTTATATCTCAAAGTGTGCCTAAAGCCATTTATCGTTCTTTGTGTGATTCAATGTTTGTTTACTTCCTAAGTGGTAGTATCAGGAGATCAACTCGACAGTAATTTAGTTTACCGTATTTTCCTGCGTATAAGACGCTCGGTGTATAAGGCGCATTACCCCAGAATCGGGGGAATGTGATTAAAGTGTCAACGTACAAGGCGCACCGCCGTATAAGGCGCACCATGACCGCTCAATATATAGTGCAGTGCATACCAGAAGCGCTATAGCACGACCATGCCGCCGCCACCACCACGCCGGCCGTACTAGGAAAGTAGTCTGGTTATGCCCAAGTGATCCCGCGGTGTTGTGCGTAATACACTGTGATTAATAATCGAGGTGAAAAACAGACACGGCAAAAGTTGACAACCTTGCACACATCGACAGAGACTTAGTCATTAGAAAGCGTTGTAGATAAAAATGCGCGATGCGGTTATGCGATGTTGGGCATGCTATTTTTAGAAACAGGGGATTTCTGCTTTTGGTACGACACACACGAGTGAGGTCTTTCGTGAGTATTATTTACGGTGAATGAATGCATGAAAATCTTGCGCTAACGACCTTCCTTGGAAAACACGGCCGCTTTGTTAGGTTGAGGTCCACCGAAAGTTACACAAGCGGTAATCATCACTTTGATCTCAAGCGACACCAGATAAGGCGCACCGTTAGATAAGACGCAGTGACGTTTTCGTACCTTTGAAAGTCAGATAAGCCGCGTCTTATACGCAGGAAAATACGGTACTTTTTTGTAATCCTACAGGGGTGCTACCTTTGTTTCTGTTTCTGTTAATCTAATGTAAACTTGTGTTTATTTGTTTTTTTCTACCTGTGAAATCAATAAATGAAATGAAATGAAAAATTAACATGCGCTAAAGACTGCGCAACAAACTTTTATTCCCTTACTCTAGCCCTTTGTCAGACCATGACATTACCTATAAAGCCATTCTTATTCCTCTACTTTATAATCTAGTAACTAACCATGATAATCCAGCTGATAATCCTCTTGATCACTGTCCATCTCATTGCTAAGCCTGATGAATATCTGACCAGGACCATCTCTCTTAGCAGCTATCTTGATGATACTATTCAGTAAAACTGGTAAGTCACTTGCCTCACGCTGTTGTAACTTCCCATTTTCACTGTAGACATCCACCACTGTGGAATATTGCTCAGCTAAATCAGGCTTAAGTTTCCTCTAGGAAATAAAATAAAAATCAGTACTACATCAGCATCTCAATACATGTACATCCATCTACATGTATTAACCAATAAGGTTATACCTGATAATTGTTGCTATCTACCACCCATCTAGCCTGTCAATCAAACAGCACACATTATATGTATTAGCCAATAAGGTTATACCCAGGGGTCGAAATTGCCGGTAGCCCGCTAGCCCGGGACTAGTGGATTTACAGCCGGGCTACTATTTTTTCCAGTTTGATATCCCGGCGGGCTAGTGGAAAAATAAAGTAAAAATGCAGCAATAAGGTTCGGCTCTTTACTTTGTAATCAGTACTAGTAGTGAAAAATTTGTTGTCAACTCGCCATTGCATCAAAACATGCTAGAGATGCATTATATCGGCCATGGATTCCTTTGATCGTACAGCGGTCCCGCATCGCACGGCGCGGCATGCCATGCACTGTGACGGTGTCACATAAAATACTGCTCACCTAAAAATTTGCTTCCCTACAGTAGAGTGTGCGCATCGGAATATTCAGTCCTGTGCACGTGCACAATGTCACGGTGTCTATATCTAATGACACACCGGCTTCGTATACTGAACTGGTTCCCGAACTCGTTCAGCAGGTAATCAGACTGCTGCTGTGGTGAGAACTAGGCACAGTTGTAGCCTTTAGTCAAGGCGCGCGTGGCACCCCGGATACAGACGACACGAAAGACCACAACAGCGCCGTGGTGGTCTTTCGTGTCGTCTGTACGCCAGTATCCGGGGTGCCACGCGCGCCTTGACTAAAGGCTAGGCACAGTGCTGACGAAGAACATGCCGCGTTATAATTATCTGTGCACTATACTATACCGAATCGGTTTACCTGATTAGTGATTGATTGAAAGTTTGGGGCCGGCCGGTTTCGCTCGCTAACTAATATCAACAGTACAGATGCATGTGGTGCTTTTTGCAAGGAGTGAAACCTCCCGCGAAAAAACAAAAAGTGGCCGGGGATGACAAGGAAACAAGTCGATCCTATGAACAACAAAAAAGAACACGGAAATTCCAGAGGGCATGGCAGAATGACCGTAGGCCCTAAGTGGTTGAACTACGATGATAAAAACAATTGCATATAATTCCGAGGATATGAACAGAGGTGTTTTTTCCTTACTTTTTCATATTTTTTGTACATTTATCTATACTTAATACTCTCACGGTGATAGGGCCTACAATACATGAAATCAATGTATAGGCCTAAACAAAGAATAAAGAATTACAGATTTAAAGCTCTTTTTTGGGCTACTGAAATCTAATCAGGGCTACTAAAAAATTTGTGTTACTAGCCCTGCTGGCTACCATGAAAATCCATTTAATTTCGACCCCTGTTATACCCGATAATTGTTGCTGTCTACCACCCACCTAGCCTGTCAATCAAACAGCACATACATGTATTAACCAATAAGGTTATACCCGATAATTGTTGCTGTCTACCACCCATCTAGCCTGTCAATCAAACAGCACATGTATTAACCAATAAGGATATACCGGATAATTGTTGCTATCTACCACCCATCTAGCCTGTCAATCAAACAGCACATACATGTACATGTATTAACCAATAAGGTTATACCTGATAATTGTTGCTATCTACCACCCATCTAGCCTGTCAATCAAACAGCACATACATGTATTAACCAATAAGGTTACACCTGATAATTGTTGCTGTCTACCACCCATCTAGCCTGTCAATCAAACAGCACATACATGTATTAACCAATAAGGTTATACCTGATAATTGTTGCTATCTACCACCCATCTAGCCTGTCAATCACACAGCACATATAGATTACATAATAAGGTTACACTGGACCTGATGCTATTTTGTCATTCAAACTTTCCAGGGTAATGTAGTCTTATACTTAGTAAACACTTTTGGGATGAACAAAAATCATACTCCATGGTAAAATGCTGCTCTTGTTGTTATTCCTTCAGCACTATGTATCCACACTGATTTTGGAGAAATCCATTTTATTCAAACATCATCACCAATCTGGTAACGTTAAAAATGAAGTGAAACTTAACTGCATGTATGGTTTAGTATCAGGGAACATAAACAATTCAACATTTCTTGAATGAACTCACAATATAAGCCAGTCGGTGTGTCTTTCCCATGACATGCGAGTAGATACATCTTACTGACATGTCTGATTTATCACATAATCGGCATTCATATGTGTCATCATTGTCATCAGGTGATACCACACGTGTCACAAAATCAAGACCTAATCATATCAAAATCATATCAAATATTAGAGATCTGAGCAAATGTCCATCTATTGAAGACCAGCAAAATGGTCACTGATGGATGGAAAACATGCAATCCTTTCTACCGCACCTGAAACAATCCATGGAGTGAAACGAAAATCATGTGAGAGGGACATTCTTGATACATGACCCAACAATGCTAGATTTGTACCACTCATGTGAAGCAATGTAATATAATGTAATAAAGTCATGTGTAAAGAGTATAACACTGGTCAAGAATTTAAATAACACCAATACACGACACCAATAATTAGGCTGCATACATATACATGTAGGTGCCCCTATATCTATTGGCCAATTAGACACAGCAAAAACTCTGACAAAAATATTTGTTTATCAAGCTGGTCATTGATAATGTCCATGTGATAATGTCCATGTGCATATATTTTATGCATAGCATGCACACATGCAACCATTCACACATGCACACATGCACACATGCACACATGCACACATGCACACATGCACACATGCAACCATTCAATGGAATCTGATTGTCAATAAGGCAATTTGATTGACAGCTATCTATTTGCCTTAAGTAGTGTTTCTTCAAATTAACAGCTAGACATTGAGAATTCTTAATGAGAGTCCCCTATAACCTTGCTGCCATTATCATAACATACAATACAATGCAAAGGCCGCTAGATGCTCCGTCCATTATCCTAACATACAATGCAATGGCAAAGGCCGCTAGATGCTCCGTCCATTATCCTAACATACAATGCAATGGCAAAGGCCGCTAGATGGTCCGTCCATTATCCTAACATACAATGCAATGGCAAAGGCCGCTAGATGCTCCGTCCATTATCCTAACATACAATGCAATGCAAAGGCCGCTAGATGGTCCGTCCATTATCCTAACGTACAATGCAATGGCAAAGGCCGCTAGATGGTCCGTCCATTATCCTAACATACAATGCAATGGCAAAGGCTGCTAGATGCTCCGTCCATTATCCTAACATACAATGCAATGGCCGCTAGATGGTCCGTCCATTATCCTAACATACAATGCAATGGCCGCTAGATGGTCCGTCCATTATCCTAACATACAATGCAATGGCCGCTAGATGGTCCGTCCATTATCCTAACGTACAATGCAATGGCAAAGGCCGCTAGATGGTCCGTCCATTATCCTAACATACAATGCAATGGCAAAGGCTGCTAGATGCTCCGTCCATTATCCTAACATACAATGCAATGGCCGCTAGATGGTCCGTCCATTATCCTAACATACAATGCAAAGGCCGCTAGATGGTCCGTCCATTATCCTAACGTACAATGCAATGGCAAAGGCCGCTAGATGGTCCGTCCAATATCCTAACATACAATGCAATGGCAAAGGCCGCTAGATGCTCCGTCCATTATCCTAACATACAATGCAATGCAAAGGCCGCTAGATGGTCCGTCCATTATCCTAACATACAATGCAATGCAAAGGCCGCTAGATGGTCCGTCCATTATCCTAACATACAATGCAATGGCAAAGGCCGCTAGATGGTCCGTCCATTATCCTAACGTACAATGCAATGCAAAGGCCGCTAGATGGTCCATCCATTATCCTAACGTACAATGCAATACAAAGGCCGCTAGATGGTCCGTCCATTATCCTAACGTACAATGCAATGCAAAAGCCTCTAGATGCTCCATCCATTATCCTAACATACAATGCAATGCAAAGGCCGCTAGATGCTCCGTCCATTATCCTAACGTACAATGCAATGGCCGCTAGATGCTCCATCCATTATCCTAACATACAATGCAATGCAAAGGCCGCTAGATGGTCCATCCATTATCCTAACATACAATGCAATGCAAAGGCCGCTAGATGGTCCATCCATTATCCTAATGTACAATGCAATGCAAAGGCCGCTAGATGGTCCATCCATTATCCTAACGTACAATGCAATGCAAAGGCCGCTAGATGGTCCATCCATTATCCTAACATACAATGCAATGCAAAGGCCGCTAGATGGTCCATCCATTATCCTAACATACAATGCAATGCAAAGGCCGCTAGATGGTCCATCCATTATCCTAACATACAATGCAATGGCCTCGAGATGCTCCATCCATTATCCTAACATACAATCTGCTAGATGGTCCATCCATTATCCTAACATACAATCTGCTAGATGGTCCATCCATTATCCTAACATACAATGCAATGGCCGCTAGATGGTCCATCCATTATCCTAACGTACAATGCAAAGGCAATGCAAATGGTCCATCCATTATCCTAACATACAATGCAATGGCAAAGGCCGCTAGATGGTCCGTCCATTATCCTAACGTACAATCTGCTAGATGCTCCGTCCATTATCCTAACATACAATGCAATGCAAAGGCCGCTAGATGGTCCGTCCATTATCCTAACGTACAATGCAATGGCAAAGGCCGCTAGATGGTCCGTCCAATATCCTAACATGCAATGCAATGGCAAAGGCCGCTAGATGCTCCGTCCATTATCCTAACATACAATGCAATGCAAAGGCCACTAGATGGTCCGTCCATTATCCTAACATACAATGCAATGGCAAAGGCCGCTAGATGCTCCGTCCATTATCCTAACGTACAATGCAATGCAAAGGCCGCTAGATGGTCCATCCATTATCCTAACGTACAATGCAATACAAAGGCCGCTAGATGGTCCGTCCATTATCCTAACGTACAATGCAATGCAAAGGCCTCTAGATGCTCCATCCATTATCCTAACATACAATGCAATGCAAAGGCCGCTAGATGGTCCATCCATTATCCTAACATACAATGCAATGGCCTCGAGATGCTCCATCCATTATCCTAACATACAATCTGCTAGATGGTCCATCCATTATCCTAACATACAATCTGCTAGATGGTCCATCCATTATCCTAACATACAATCTGCTAGATGGTCCATCCATTATCCTAACATACAATCTGCTAGATGGTCCATCCATTATCCTAACATACAATGCAATGGCCGCTAGATGGTCCATCCATTATCCTAACGTACAATGCAAAGGCAATGCAAATGGTCCATCCATTATCCTAACATACAATGCAATGGCAAAGGCCGCTAGATGGTCCGTCCATTATCCTAACGTACAATCTGCTAGATGGACCATCCATTATCCTAACATACAATGCAATGCAAAGGCCGCTAGATGGTCCATCCATTATCCTAACGTACAATGCAATGCAAAGGCCGCTAGATGGTCCATCCATTATCCTAACATACAATGCAATGCAAAGGCCGCTAGATGCTCCGTCCATTATCCTAACGTACAATGCAATGGCAAAGGCCTCTAGATGCTCCGTCCATTATCCTAACGTACAATGCAATGCAAAGGCCGCTAGATGCTCCATCCATTATCCGAACATACAATGCAATGGCCGCTAGATGCTCCATCCATTTTTAATAATGAGAATGTTTTACTACTTAAAGCCCTGGACAATATCGTCACAAGCAGAGCAGACTTTCAACAGGGCATGGAATCGGTGTCCTAATTTAAGATGAACACAATGAGTGAAAATTACTGGCTCATTTGTGCAGCAGCAACTGTAATACATGTATGACCTTATCATGTGGGGTATTATTTTCAGTCACTGAGTTAATCTAAAACTAGCACTCCGATTCCATGCCCTGTTGATCATGATGATACTGTCCCTTTAATGTAACCATAGAAACCACTTGAATGAGATTATCTGAAAAAAAGATGAACATGTTAAATTAAAATGAGAGATCATACCAATGATAGGTTTCTCTTTCTGATTGTGGTGTCTTGGTACAAATCCTCTACTCCCAGATGTGTAACGTAACTTCTTATACTTGCCCACATCAGTAGCTTCTGTATATAAACAAACAAGTTAATGTGAAAGAGACCTATATACACATACTGCGCATCAAAAGAAACTAATCAAATCTTTCGAAGGACACTCATTGAAAGCCTCCATGGAAAAATGATAAATATTTGAACACAGGTAAACTTCAGTAATCTTGTTTATTGCCATGTGCTTAGTAAAGATTACTAAAGTTTACCTGTGTTCAAATATTTTTCATTTTTCCGAGGATTTCAATGAGTGTCCTTCCAAAGATTTCATAAGTTTCTTTTGATGCACAGTATATACGCATGTCACCAACTCAAGAGCACCCAAGCAAAGAAGTAAAATAAGGTCACTCATTGCTTCATGTATGCACATTGCGCGTACGTGTGCCATTGAATGCGTGTACTTGCACATCGCATACTCATTGCTTCATGTACAGTGTATGCGCGTTGCGCATACGTGTCCCATTGAATGCGAATACGTGTGCCATTGAATACAATGACCTTATTTTGCGGCCTATGAGCAAGGACACCATTCAGTGTATAACATTTAGGTCTATTGATGTACAATAACATGAGTAATCCCAATCCCAATGGTAGACAACCAGTTAATAAGGTAAGCTTGGGTGATAACACGATAATATTGAATATCGCGATACCTTTTTTATTCAATTATGATATCAAGAACCTCTTCAAGTTATATCGGCAAATCGCGATTACAAATATATATAACGATTTTTTTTAAAACGCCATTGTGAGTCAAGTTATTTTATATGTCATTTAACCCTCCTATAGGTTTAACAATCAAAGACACTCAAAATTTGTATGTCACTCACAACCCATTGACTTTGTGCAGTGCACTCAAATAAATGCAAGGACATGTGGCTATGGTAGGAGGTCAAACCAAAACCACTCGTCTGTAACTTATGCAGTACATACACAGCTCTGTGTGACTCTGCATATAACTTGTAAGACATACACAAGTGTGTTTGACTTTGCCACTATCTCCAGCACTCTTATACACATGTGTGAACAATTGGCAATGCAACCAAAAATACTCAAGTGACTGTCTGTGGGTGCGGTGCTTACTGGGCCAAATTTCAGCCTGGGCATAGGAGGGTTAATGTGATTTTACCCAAAAAAAAGACAAATATTAAGTTGGTCTCAGGTTTGTTGTAAATTTTAACATTTGTAGTACATTATATGTTTATCCATTTATTTAATATTAAACCATAATAATACATACCTTCACTGGATGCATTGTCTTTATTCTGCAAACAAAATAAACAACAAAATAATTAGCAATAATTATAGCAGTAAAATGTTTGACCAAACATTAGACTTTATAATATTTGTGGTCTGACGTTCTCATTAAAAAAATCATATAGTCTTAACAGACAGAGGAAATGTTCATCTCTTAGTATGGATTAAATATGTTCTTAAAGCCCCTTGACTCCACTGGTATTCTTGAAAAACATTTATGATCAAAGTTTTACATAAAACTTACTTAGCGTAATAGTCTGAACCTTTCACTAACATGTAGGTTGATTGTTTAATATTAAATCAAAATATGTAAGCTTAATCACAAAAGCAGTTTTTGCCAATATTACCAATGTTGTACAGTATATGTGTACATGTACCGTACCTTAATCAGTCATGCTTTTTACAACACTTGTTCTACTTAAGAGTACATGTATCACATACAGTACATGTATGTATTTGAATCAAAACAATGACTGGTCATAGGATCTATTAGCTAATTAATATAGCCATGTGACTCAAATCAATGTACGTATACACATGTAAAATGTAGTATGGACATGTTCACATATACAATGTATTCATATAAGTTCTGTAGATGTTGAAATTTCCTTACCATAATCCAAATTGGTAACATTATTAAGCTGGCCATACAACCACACAAGGAAATTTATGAAACTAAACCTCAGGTATTAAATTATTGACCATGTTTTAAAAAGAAGATATAATCAAGGATGTAAATCCTGGGGGTGGGATACATGTATATATCCCTAACTTTTTGACCCGGGGGAGGGGATGATCCATCCCCACCCCCAAGAATTTATTGATGTGGTAAAAAATTTTAAATAATTTTTGCAAAAAAGTTTGTTTCTTTGTCAGTTTGGGTGTCATCTTTATGGGGTTCTAATCCCCCCCCCCCCATGGGCCTGCCGATTATTTTTGTTTTAGTAAAAAAAAATATAAATAAATAAAAAAAGGAGAAGAAAAATGATAAGTTTCAAGTAGTGTTTTGGGGGGAGGTATCCATGCATTGAGCGACATTTGAGATCCAGTACTTCGTTGTTCATTATGCAAACAAATTTCAGTATCATCCCGACCCCCACTTCTCTACACAGATTTGTCCATACAAAAAAATGACTGACTACCAAGAAACAATCACAGATTGGATGCCAGGACTACATGTTTGTACATGTAAAGACATTTCACAGATTGGATGCCAGGAATACATGTTTGTACATGTAAAGACATTTCACAGATTGGATGCCAGGAATACATGTTTGTACATAGTAAAGACATTTCACAGATTGGATGCCAGGAATACATGTTTGTACATAGTAAAGACATTTCACAGATTGGATGCCAGGAATACATGTTTGTACATGTAAAGACATTTCACAGATTGGATGCCAGGAATACATGTTTGTACATGTAAAGACATTTCACAGATTGGATGCCAGGAATACATGTTTGTACATAGTAAAGACATTTCACAGATTGGATGCCAGGCCTACATGTTTGTACATACATTGTAGTAAAGACATTTCACAGATTGGATGCCAGGAATACATGTTTGTACATGTAAAGACATTTCACAGATTGGATGCCAGGACTACATGTTTGTACATAGTAAAGACATTTCACAGATTGGATGCCAGGCCTACATGTTTGTACATAGTAAAGACATTTCACAGATTGGATGCCAGGCCTACATGTTTGTACATAGTAAAGACATTTCACAGATTGGATGCCAGGAATACATGTTTGTACATGTAAAGACATTTCACAGATTGGATGCCAGGAATACATGTTTGTACATGTAAAGACATTTCACAGATTGGATGCCAGGAATACATGTTTGTACATGTAAAGACATTTCACAGATTGGATGCCAGGACTACATGTTTGTACATGTAAAGACATTTCACAGATTGGATGCCAGGAATACATGTTTGTACATGTACATGTAAAGACATTTCACAGATTGGATGCCAGGAATACATGTTTGTACATACATTGTAGTAAAGACATTTCACAGATTGGATGCCAGGAATACATGTTTGTACATGTAAAGACATTTCACAGATTGGATGCCAGGAATACATGTTTGTACATGTAAAGACATTTCACAGATTGGATGCCAGGACTACATGTTTGTACATGTAAAGACATTTCACAGATTGGATGCCAGGAATACATGTTTGTACATACATTGTAGTAAAGACATTTCACAGATTGGATGCCAGGAATACATGTTTGTACATGTAAAGACATTTCACAGATTGGATGCCAGGAATACATGTTTGTACACGTGTAAAGACATTTCACAGATTGGATGCCAGGCCTACATGTTTGTACATACATTGTAGTAAAGACATTTCACAGATTGGATGCCAGGAATACATGTTTGTACATGTAAAGACATTTCACAGATTGGATGCCAGGAATACATGTTTGTACATACATTGTAGTAAAGACATTTCACAGATTGGATGCCAGGAATACATGTTTGTACATGTAAAGACATTTCACAGATTGGATGCCAGGCCTACATGTTTGTACACGTGTAAAGACATTTTTAAATATATTACCAATTTGTGTTTAGGTCCATTCAGATGCATCTTGAGGTTAAGAGGTCCACTGCACACAATGTTACATAGCTGGTAATGAAATCAGGAAAAGGTACACGTATGTCACAAAAGGCAGATACTCTTAAAAGTATAGTTGTTATGAAGGAGATAATTACATCAACAAATATGAAATTGTTGGTCCTACAGTATTCTTCCCTTTAAAGGGACAGTATTGTCATGATCAGCACAAAGTTTCAACAGAGCATGGAATCGGTGTTCTAGTTTAACCCTATGCTAACCACCCTGAATCCATCAAAATCCATCCCCTGTTTTGGAGGATTTCGGCGGATTCAGGATATCTCCACATTGAGCATATGGCGGACTTTGATGGATTCAGGATTTCAATAGTTTTTAACTGCTTGGTCATGTTGGTTGATGTATTTTGATGGATTATAGTTACATGTACTGTACATGTACAGCCAACACTTGTATGTGTTAGATTTTAATGGATTCTATGCAGCAACATACTATACAAATTTTCATGTGAGCATGGTATCCTGAATCCGCCAAAATCCGCCAGAAATTTAGTGGTGGATTTTGGCGGATTCAGGATATGTCCAATATCTACACTGGCGGATTCTGATGGATTCAGGACACCAGCATTTTGTGTGTGACAAAAATGGTGGATTTTGGTGGATTCAGGATACTTTCTAGTAAAAATACCCAAGGGGTTAGGGTTAAGATGAACACAGTGACTGGAAAGTATTGACTCATTTACATGTATGCAGCAGCAATGGTGACCTTATCATGCAGGGTATTATTTTCAGTCACTGAGTTTATCTAAAACTAGCACTTCGATTCCATGCCTTGTTGATTGTGACGATATTGTCCCTTTAACCCTTTTGGAAATAAAATAAAGCAAAAGATCACAGGCAGAAAATTCCTGGCATACAATTGGGATAAGTCTGCAGCAAACCCTGCAAAATTAAACTGAACATCTACACGACCTATTAGCACCTACAGTACATGTAGAAATATATACTGGTTGGCTTGAGCAAGATACTTGACCATAATTGCTTTATCCTTCAGTTGGGACATTAAGCTAGTAGGAAACATCACTGCACGTCACAGAACCCATACAGACACTTATCGTAACAGTAGGGGTTTACCCCTGGTGTCTCTGTTAGCAAATTGATGACCCATTAAAAATCATCTTTAGGTGACATTGTTACCATCAATAAATAAAGCTATTATTATTATCCTGTTTGTAAGTGTCACATAATTCCAATATAAACCACACCCACTTTGCACATGCATGGCTCCAACGATCATCGGTCATTGGAAATGCATTGACCACCCTGTTCTTTAAGGATTTATGCAAGAAATTAGAAAGATTGGGACTTGCATTTGAGTTGTAAAGACTCAAAATCTTATTAGCAAAGTCAATTTCTGCCTCAAGAATCACTTTAGAACAGTAGCGAAAAGAATGCACGCACATACACTGTACTACCAATGCACTTGCATATTACATATTGACTTACGAACCAGATAGTACTGTAGGTCCTAATGTTTTTAATAATTTCATTTAATTTTTGCCTGACATAACAATATGAACAATTAATTCACCTCACAATAGCTGCAATCTTCATTGTTTGCTTTTCTTTTGCCTGGCACTTTATTAGTGACTGAACGTATGATTGGGGAATTTTCCTGATCTTGTGTAGCTCCTTGAGGCTGATCTGATATATCTTGCTGAGGCTGTTCTGCTGTATTTGAGTCAACATTTGCCTGTGTACTCGGATGTTCTTGATGTTGGTTCTTCCTTTGTAGAGGTTGCAGATGTTGATCAGATAGTTGTGATGGTACTACATGTACTTGATGTGTCTGTTGATGGAGAACTGATTGTGGTGACCCTAGCTGCAGATGGTGTGAGTAAGGCTGCTGCTGTTGCTGCTGTTGCTGCTGCAATCTCTCAACTGCTAGAGGTACACTGGTTTGTATTCCAGATCTTACCATATTATGTATTTGAGTGACTTGGTGATTGCTTATAGTTTCATGTCCTTCACTTGGTAATTGTGTACTAGGATGAGCATGAGTGGGTGTTAATGTCCAATCAGATCCTTGAATAAATTCCTGGTTATTCCCACCCGATAATTGTCTCATTCCAGGTGGATCTGTCAAAGATTCTGTTGGGAACAAGGAATCATACAGATCTCCATGTGCCTGACTGGTTAATGCCTGGTTACGATGATGCATATCATTATACGGCTGGTATTGCTCATTAGCCATGTTGGTATTCGGATTGAACTCATCATTATTAGAAGGCATTCTTTGGTGAGTATGAGAAAATGATGAGCCATGAGGTTGCCAATATGGTGTGTGAGGAGTCTGCTGATAACTCATCATGTCAAACTAATGTACAGTTGCACTGTTATGGACAAAAGAAATGTCAACAATTAATAAACCTTATCAGAATTGTGCGTACAATGAATTGTGGGAATTGAGTTTTGGAAAAAAGTTGTAAACAAACGCACACGTTTGTATACAAAGTCAATGGAGGAGAAAGGTGATTGGCAAGAAGTTGGAAGTTTTCATGTTTTGTAGCAAAATTATGGAGAAAACTATTAAGAAATCAGTTAAATTACAAACAGAACATTTTTATAATTAAGAAAAGAATTGATTTTTTGCCCCGGAAGCTATGCAAATGGAAGAATTTTCAGCTGATTTCTGATCCCCGGGTGCGACAACCATTTTTTGGTCTTTTCAGCATTTTTTTCTTCTAAACAAGGGGGAAATGGAAGATAATGTCAATGTATTTTTATTTTTTTTAAATTAAGCGCTGGTCAAACCATGGTCAAACCCACAATAGATTCAAAATAATTATTATAAATTGGTGATGTCAGTGAAGGGAGTACATATCACAGGCACCCCTGACTTGAGCATAAAATTTAAAACATTAAAAAAATTTTTTTTTAAATAAACAAATAAATACAAAATTGCTGCCACCCAAAAATCAAACCATTAAAACCCTCCTATAGGTTTAACAATCAAAGACACTCAAAATTTGTATGTCACTCCCAACCCATTGACTTTGTGCAGTGCACTCATTGTAAATGCAAGGACATGTGGCTTAGGAGGTCAAACCAAAACCACTCAGTCGCCTGTGTAGTTTTTTCACAGACACTCGGAAAGCACTGAGCATACAGTGCTATACACACGTCGGTGTAGGGCAAAATTAAATCAATTGTTTATCTCCCAACGCAAGAATTTCACCAATCTATATATATCGCGGAACCCGCTGCTACATAGGATTCTAGCCGGCCAATCGTCATCGGGCAAGCTCGGTGGTCGAGAGGTTAAGACGTCTGCACTAGTAAGCAGGAGGTCGTGGGTTCGAATCCCGCCCGAGTCGCCTGTGTAGTTTTTTCACAGACACTCGGAAAGAACTGAGCATACAGTGCTATACACACGTCGGTGTAGGGCAAAATTAAATCACTCAACCCACTCAAGTGTATATGAGTCTGCTGCTAACTTATGCAGTACATACACAGCTCTGTGTGACTCTGCATATAACTTATGTAGGACATACACAAGTGTGTTTGACTTTGCCACTAACTCTGCAGCACTCTTAGAGAAAAATACACATGTGTGAACAATTGGCAATGCAACCAAAAATACTCAAGTGACTGTCTGTGGGTGCGGTGCTTACTGGGCCAAATTTCAGCCTGGGCATACAGTAGGAGGGTTAATAATTAAAATAAAACAAAGTGCTAGTTGAGACAATTATAAACTATTTATCTTATTATTATATTATTTTGGGACCGTCTGATATTACCGCATGTTCCCCAATCGTAGATATTGGAGCCACGGATCGCCGCCCATCAGATCTGAAATGAGGCTCGCCTGTTTTAATCTCCTTGGGTGAAATAATTGTATTAATTATAGCTTTTTTCACATGGCAATAAATTATTGTGTACAAAATAATAACTGAATATCAGGAACGTATTAAAGAAAAGGCAAGGGGCACAAAGGAACTGTTTTCTCCTTTTTACCATCCTTTAATTTATATGTAATTTATACTTTTTTGGCAATGTGGAGAATATTTCTAAAAGAAAATATGTTCCGAAAACCGAACTGAAGAGCATCTCGGCCGTTAGTAGTGATCGAGTTTGCCTAAAATTACATAATAAGTTTGTTGCAATCATGTTCATGACAAGCAAATTGTTACTATCATCCAGAAATCAGCCGAGAATTCCTCCGTTTGCATGGTTTCTGGGAATACAAATTATTCTTTTCTTAATTATACAAATGTTCTGTATGTAATTTAACTAATTCTTAATAATTTTCTCCATAATTTTGCTATAATACATAAAAAAAAACTTGGCCGATCACCTTTCTCCTCCACTGACTTTGTGCACAAACGTGTGCGTTTGTTTACAACTTTTTTCCCAAACCCAACTCCCATAATTCATTGCGCGCACAAATCCAATAATGCTTATAAATTGCAATCAACATTAATTACTTAAGGCCAATGAGTATTTTGCATTTACACTACAAGTCCTTTAGGTTGGTAAGCATTAATTCAATAACATCATGTACAGGAAATTAATTTCATAATTTTTAAAATCATACGGGTCCTACTAATTGCCGACCCCTGCCGACATCTACCGACAACTCTTAAAAACCTACCGACATCTCATTCCATATTCACTTATAGAAGCCCTCTGTTGTCACAACTTAACAATCTCCTTGATTACCATCACCCTCGTGTATAATGGTACAGTCCATGTCGTATCTCGAGCATTTAAGAGTTGTCGGTAGATGTCGGCAGGGGTCGGCAATTAGTAGGACCGATATCATACAGCTAATAATGTTTTCTTTTCATCAATCGTATTATATTTCCCACAAGCCCTGTTTTTGGTAAAAATTTGCAGAGAATCTGCAATTTTTTAATAATAATAATAATGTGTGGACTTATATAGCGCACGTATCCACCAACTGAGTGGTGCTCAAGGCGCATTATATTATTACCCCTGCTCATAAGGCTCATACGGCTCATAAATCATTCCTGAAACCATCTCAGCTCCCTGGGGAGTATACAGCTCAATTGCTGCCATTACAGCGCATACATGTATAGGGCTAATCAACCAACTCTGCCCTCACAGGTACCCATTTAACCCCTGAGTGGAGAGAAGCAATTATGGTTAAGTGTCTTGCTCAAGGACACAAGTGTCACGGCCGGGATTCGAACCCACATTCTGCTGCGAACACCAGAACTTGAGTCCGGTAAGCTAGACCGCTCGGCCACGACACTCCATTTGTACACAAATGAATGCAAATTCCATTAATTTGTGTACAAAGCAGATTCTGTCAGAAAATTCATGAAGCCGAGCCAGGCATTGTACAATATTATGCAGTTCCTACGCCAAGACCAAGTGTATTCTTGGGTCAGTGGTTAAACAACTTTTTCCACTTTCACAAGCACTTACTTTCCAGTTAAAATATCACTATGATTTTTATTTTTGTAACAAGCATGACCTAACGTTTGATAAATTTATGCAAACAGTAATAGGTCTATGAGTATGACTAGTCTATGTCATAGTTTTGTAAGCTTTCTGAGAAATGCTAAACCAGCCGTGAAAGGTTAAGTGCGTCATTTCACGAGTACGGCGTAGGCCTACACGTACGATCAGTGTGAAATTTTTTACATTCACAATTTGTTTGAAGTTAGAAATTAGTTGTGAACCAGGCATGTCTCATTGTCTGTGACTGTGTATTTACTTTATAGCTAGGAATTAGGATGATCCCATCGTTATGTTATTCACATATGTCATAAGATAAGTGCTATATAGGCTATAGTTTGTTAGGATGCAGAGTGTACAAAAAAACGTAACACTAACACTACACTTCTCTACAGTAACACAGTTAGGCTATTGCATGTTTCACGAAAAAATAAACACATTGCACTGTAACACCTTAAATACTATGTATCTATACTGTATTGTTATTACGTTTATGCCTTTGATAATAAAAAATATTGCAACTTACACTGTGTTTTTGACCAATTCTTGCCTTGCTTTGGTCTTCTCTGCGGTTTGATTCTATCCACTCGATGTGATCACGTACATTGTACATGTATTATGTTCCATCCGCCGCTTTCGTTTTTCACGGTCATGCATAGTGCTCGTGCACACTACTCACTATAGCACTAGCATGCACAGACTGGAGAGCTGAGGAGCGCGCGGCAAACAGCGCCCCCGCCCGACTCAACCTTCAACCTTTTGCAATACAAACCTATGGCTGTTTTAGTTTTATTGAATATATTCCATGGCAGAAAATGCGGTCTCCAATTGATGAAATTAAGTTTTTTTTTACCATTTATATCATTTTCACATTTAGTTCTTTGCAGTTTCATGTAAAATTATCAGGGATTTTGCTCGCAATGTTATTGAAAATAAAGCATACACTCTGTATCCCAGCGCTTAGGATATCATCCTAGCTATTTACTACAGTCCCATCTGTCAGTCATAACAAACTTGCATGATGTCAATCATAACAAAACCTCCATGACAAGGCACACGGAAGGACAGATCAGATCTAACTTTGTGACAACTCGACCCACAAATAACTCAACCTACGAGCGAGCTCGACCCTCGTGACAACTTGACCTCTTGTGATAAATCGACCTCTAGCTCTGTGAAAACTCAACTGAATCATGGAGGAAGGCTAGCCTATAATTATTCCTTCCTCCATGACTGAATGCAGTGCTTATATAAAGTGCTTATATATTGTTGCATTCCCCACTATTGTGGGTCAACAAAATAATAGGGCGGACACAAACTTTGTTGTGACAAAATGAAATGGGGTTGGTTTATTGTCTTTTCTGCATTCAACAACAATAAAAGGCACGAATGACATAAAAAGAGTGGTAGCGTAGTTCAATAATTAGAATTAATAGTTAGACATAATACGAGTTCCGAATGGTGTGTACGAGTAATACCAGCTACAAAGGGATCGGATACAGCCAGGACCATCATTCATTCATGCGGCTTGTCACTCGGTGGGCACTGCTACACCGAGAGACGACGGCTGGTCGGTCTCGACGACGGGGACCACCAGGGCTTGACTACACGGGGTGTCTGGACGGGGCCAGAGTGTGTATCAGACCGCATTAGCTAGGCGAACCAATGGTCATATCGACGCACTGCACCATTGGTTCAACGAACGAGGCTCTGGACTGTAATAGTTCGGTATATCGCACTGTCTGGATCGGATCGAGTCGCACAGATATCATTCGGAACCGCACTTCCCCGAGATGTGAAATCTCTGGGTTTATATAGAAATCTGGGGCCTATTGAATAAAACATTATCCCAGTTTAGTGTCTTAGCCAATGAGAAACTTGCCTTCCGCGTCTAAGGGTAGAAACGTGTGCAAAACATATAAGGAAAGGTATTTGACGAAAGTAAAGTGAGTGACACTCAGAAAGGAGGGCGTGTTCTAGGGGGTAAGGATGCTAGCTATTGCATGAGCCGCCGCAGCGGTTGCGCATGGGAGCACGGACCAAGGCCTATGACTGACGGAGTGGGCCAGTCACGGTGACTGTTTGGCCGTGCTACACTCACGAACCGTGTTCGGTGTGTAGGATGGACTCCGAGGAAAGTAGGAGAAAATAGACAGTCCAAAGGACGGCTCCAAGCCACATGGCGGGAGGGTGTGGTACATGTACGCACGCAAGGCTCTCGCTGGTGTTGCATTATGCATTGCGTTGGCGCTGGATATGTATGAGCAAAAGTAGCGTCCATGTATGGATTGCATATTCATAGCGGACAATCGAGGGTCCGGGGAAACAAACCCTGGGACTAGACTGCTTGAAATTGCATCGTAAGTAAAATATTGGAAGTAGAAGAAGTGAAATAGAGGGTGCTAATATTTATCAAAATCAAAGGGTAAGATTCGTAACACTATTCCCCCTGTAGTTTCAAAACGTCCTCGTTTTGCATTAACATGGAAATGGCTTAAAATCATAAAGAAAACAATAACAATATTACTGTTCATAAAATCTAAAGATCATAGATGATCACATGGTGAATCAGCTAATACGCGATATCGTGCTGATGAAAACAAAAGTCATAGAGTTCATTCGACGAGGCATAATCTTAGAGTTCAAAATAGTTCATCAATTGTCACTTTTATAGTTTTGGTCTACGAACTACAAAAAAAACGTCTAGGCAACTAATTCTGTAAATAAATCTATAATCTACTGCGGAAAACTTAAAACACGTAATTTCATATGCAGTTACATGTACACAATGTACAAGTACAGTTCGGACGCTGTCGCGTGGCATCTCCTACACAGTCATATCAGATTACAACCGAACATGTTCTTGTAGAGTGTACAGTCTGGGCTGCAAATTTATGAATGAATGAGTCGTCTGCTCTGTTTGTTTACTACGAGTTCCTTGACCTAAAGAGGTCAAATATGCAAGCAGCACCAGTGAAGGGAGCTAAGTAAGAACCTTGCTGGTGTGCGCGTGGTACGTTGGCTTCTTCTTGTGGGAGGGGCAATGTTCGATGGTACAGTGGATGACAGGGGGCGATGGTCTTCCCTGGGTGGTTGGGAAGGGGAATTATCAGAACCCTTACTGATGGTCTGGGGATCGGGATTGCATGTGTCTTGGATATGGACGGCTGGGTCAGTGCTGACTTTTCTTATCCAATTCCCGCCGGACTGATTCCTTCAGCCGGTACCAGTAGAATGTGTGTTTTTGTCTTTACTTCGAGATGGGCGGATGTCACAGCATCATGCGTTGCTGACAAGATGGTGTCTTGCAGCTCTTTCAGTACAACAAGCTGCAGGTATGATTGAGTTTTGTCCGTAGTTACCCATCTCTTGTAGAGGACACCGTTTCGGATGACACGGTGTTGCCATTAACCACAGTTTCTGAGTTGCTGGACTTTGACTGACTAACAAACCCAGTATTACGCCAATATCTGGATCAGTTCTCTGCATTTTGGCGATTTCCTCAGAGGAGTAACCGTTCACCCAAGGTGTGTCTTGTTGCTGACCAGCATTTGAACCGGCATCGTCGTGCATGGAGACTACATGTACGTTAAACAAGTCACTATCGTGGATTTTGGTCTTTGGAGTGAAGTGGGATAGTTCTGTAAGTTGCAGCCCGGTAACCGGCTAAGGCGCCCTTGTCGGGGGCGCAGGGCGTGTTACAGTTCATGTCACTTCGCTCTGGTTCATTCTGTATATCACCGTTATTGCTAGTGTCGGAGTTTTCTGCTGACTTTGCCATCCCATCTGGTTGTGATATCCCTGGCGAGGCGTTGGACAATACGGCTTGTCCGGGAGTTTCTCCAGCTGTGTTTGCAAAACGGCCGACGGGAGTCGATACCCACATGTCATTGATAACTGTACTGCACGAGCGCAATACAGTTGCCGAGTTTGCAAATAACTCCTAAGAGGAGTGTTACCACTGTTGCCATCAGTATGAGAACTGTCGCGAAGGGGATAGGCTGAACTTTTTCTAGTACATCCGATGAAAGATTTGACAATATCGGGAATGTTCTGAGGGGATATGTCTGCAGAGGTAGCATGGATTCGTCTGGTCGATAGGGGGATTACGTCGTCGACTTTGTTGAAATCGGACCACAGTTCACTCTTAGTGACACACTTGTCACAACCACCACATGGTAGTTCAGTGAGGATTGTTCTACCGTCGAAGCACGGGCACTCGTCAGGATCACACGGCACCCTAGAGAGGGCATCTGCATTGCCATGTTTCTTTCCTGCACGGTGTTCAATCTTAAAGTCAAACTGGGCCATAATCCCTAGCCATCGAGCCATTTAATCAACAGGATCTTTAAATGTCATTGTCCAACTCAAAGCTCTGTAGTGTTATGTGGAAGTCATCGGTGAGTGCTGGTGTTTTGACGGATTAAAACGGTGTGAGTGTCCAGAGCATAGAGGGCGCACTCGACTTGGTCAGTGCTGCTGCCCATTGCTCGGCCTCCACTGCACGTTTCTCTGCCTGCTTTATAGCTCTTTTCTGAAGGTCTCCAGCTGGGTCATCTCGTCACTGCCTAGTGACACAGACGCAAATGACGTTTCAAGGTCGCCGGCTTCTGCGGAGGCATTAAGCCTACGGGATTTACGAAACTTTTTAGGCATGGTGTTTTTGGGTACACTATACTGGAAATGGAGACTGGAAGGTCATAAACTATTGTTCATTGATACGTGCAGTGAAGGCGTTGGTGCTTATGCTAACAGACTGGCTAACATTGGCATTATAGTCGTGCCGGGGTTTACATATAACTATAAGTGTTCATAAAAGTTCTCATATCGATAGTGTTAAAGTTTGTATCCCACCGCTGCCACCAGTGTTGCATTCCCCACTATTGTGGGTCAACAAAATAATAGGGCGGACACAAACTTTGTTGTGACAAAATGAAATGGGGTTGGTTTATTGTCTTTTCTGCATTCAACAACGATAAAAGGCACGAATGACATATAAAAAGAGTGGTAGCGTAGTTCAATCATTAGAATTAATAGTTAGATATAATACGAGTTCCGTCCGAATGGTGTGTACGAGTAATACCAGCTACAAAGGGATCGGATACAGCCAGGACCATCATTAATTCGTTCATGCGGCTTGTCACTCGGTATACGGTACGGGCACTGCTACACCGAGAGACGGACGGCTGGTCAGTCTTGACGACGGGGACCACCAGGGTTTGACTACACGGGGTGTCTGGACGGGGCCAGAGTGTGTATCAGACCGCATTAGCTAGGCGAACCAATGGTCATATCGACGCACTGCACCATTGGTTCAACGAACGATTCTCTGGACTGTAATAGTTCGGTATATCGCACTGTCATGGATCGGATCGAGTCGCACAGATATCATTCGGAACCCCACTTCCCCGAGATGAGGAAATCTCTGGGTTTATATAGAAATCTGGGGCCTAGGATTGAATAAAACATTAGCCTAGTTTAGTGTCTTAGCCAATGAGAAGCTTGCCTTCCGCGTCTAAGGGTAGAAACGTGTGCAAAATCAGGTTATACAACATGTCCTTGTTCCATATAAGGAAAGGTATTTGACGAAAGTAAAGTGAGTGACAACTCAGAAAGGAGGGCGTGTTCTAGGGGTAATGCTTACTGAGGATGCTAAGCTATTGCATGAGGGGAGCAGCGGTTGCGCATGGGAGCACGGCACACGGACCAAGGCCTATGACTGAGCGGGCCAGTCACGGTGACTGTTTGGCCGTGCTACACCCACGAACCGTGTTCGGTGTGTAGGGTGGACTCCGAGGAAAGTAGGAGAAAAAGGACGGACTAGACTGCTTGAAATTGCATCGTAAGCAAAATATTGGAAGTGGAATAGAGGGTGCTAATATTTATCAAAATCAAAGGGTAAGATTCGTAACAATATATATGACTCACAAATATACATCTCATTTAACCCTGATCAAATTGAAGCTGACACTGCTATACGTCGACTTGAATCATGCATTGATGAAATTCGTAACTGGATGTCTTCTAATTTCTTAAAATTAAATGATGACAAGTCTGAGTTTATTATATTTGGATCAAAACAGCAGCGTGAAAAAGTCAAAATTCCTCATCTTCGTATTGGCACCTCCAAGATATCTACATCTACTAGAGTTCGCAATTTGGGCGCTATATTTGATTGTGACATGTCACTGAATGATCATATTTCTTCAATTTCTAAAATGTTCCTCATTTCATCTGCGCAACATCGGCCTCATCAGAAAATACATCTCTCAAGAGGCTACAGAACAACTTGTTCATGCGTATGTCACCTCCCGCCTGGACATGGGCAATTCACTTTTATATGGTCTACCAGATACACAAATTTACCGTCTGTCTCGTCTTCAAAACATAGCCGCTAGAATTGTAACCCGGACTAAACCAAGAGAACACATTACACCAATATTGCGAGATCTTCATTGGCTCCCGATTAAGGACAGGATTGTTTTCAAAATCTTAATGTATGTTTACCGCTCTTCCATTGATATGTCACCATCCTATTTATCAGAATTACTTCAACTGTATCACTCAAATCGTGATTTCATGAGATCACATCATGAACTTCTTCTGAGTAAGAAATTGACAAAGAGATCCTGGGGAAAACGTTCTTTTGCTGCTGCTGCTCCTTCTTTGTGGAATGATTTACCTGAGCATGTCAAACAATCTCCATCTCTTGCTTCATTTAACTTGTACAACGTCAATCCGGGTGGTCATCAAATGTCATTTAAATGATAGTCCCGCTTACACTATTTTAACACATTTTCTGATATCGCCAATACGTCAGAAAAGCACGATATATGTCGCGCCACCGTCGGCGGGAACTTGACAATACGTTGGTATAACGTCTGCCCGAGGGGTGCACCTCACTAAATAATGAGAAATTCATGTACCGATGTGTTTATCATAATTTGTATGTCCTCAAATTTGTCCGAAAAACAAAGATTTCAGGTCTGTACATATTAGGGATTATGTAAAAATGGTTCAATGTCATGAACCTCAGGTCCTTTACTTTTATCTGTGATTGTTTTGGAAACACTAGTCCCTGAACAAGTGGTCCTAATTTTCTTCCAAACGTAGGACTTTTTTGTGTGCAAAATACATGCTTTCCAGTGTGGTCGTGTTCACTAGTGTAGAGGGTGGTTTCCATTAGGATGTGAACAATTCAACGGCCCTCCGGACTGTCCACATTAAATTGAGCATGAAATCAAAGGTGAGACATCAACAATAGTTTGTCTTTTATTTTTAACAATTTGTGAGATTTCTAAGTATTTTTAATGATCTTTGAACATTTTTGGTTTAGTGTGTCAGCCCACTCCATCACAATTCGGTGCAACTGGCTTATAATATACTGATCCGAATTTTCTGTTGCTGTTATACCGTATAAAAAAATAAACACAGGAAAATCTTGATAATGCTTTGATATCCTCTTCAGAAGCGCCCTCATACGTCAAAGTGAATTTTTTTTTTCGTACAGGTTTAGATGCAAAGCAGCCCTACCGGTTGTGTTATAAGAAATGACCAGCTGCCCTGTGTGGTTGTAATAGAATGAAATCTGTAAATGTTATTTCCCATATAGCAGGGCTACACTCCCAATCATATCCGAAGAACGTATATTATACTGTGTTGTCGGCCAGTATTGCATAGTGTAAACAGTGTCGGTATACAACTAGCGGCGGCGATCTATTGTTACAATTTGGGCGAGGGGAAAATAGGAATTAATACTCCTGACCTGCCCTATCCCCACCCAAGTAACAACCCCTTCCCAACTAATAAATGGGAACATTTATTATTAAAAATAAATACGTTTGAAAGTTGTTTAATTCTTTTAAAATTCTCCAAATAATGTACGTGAATTTGCGGATTTTTTAAAGTTTTGTGCTATAGGCACCAATACAATTGTCAGAAAAATTGACCTAAGTACCTCGACTAATGATGATGTCTGTAATTTCAAAATTCAAAGGTTTTGTTGAGAAGCGATAATTGTTGGAGAGACATTTGCCATTGCCATCCTCCCTCAATCACTAATATTGGAGGGGACATGTTCGACCCGTCCTCTGGGATTTCCTGTTCATTAACTTGTACAACGTCAATCCGGGTGGTCATCAAATGTCATTTAAATGATAGTCCAGCTTACACTATCTTAACACATTTTCTGATATCGCCAATACGTCAGAAAAGCACGATATATGTCGCGCCACCGTCGGCGGGAACTTGACAATACGTTGGTATAACGTCTGCCCGAGGGGTGCACCTCACTAAATAATGAGAAATTCATGTACCGATGTGTTTATCATAATTTGTATGTCCTCAAATTTGTCCGAAAAACAAAGATTTCAGGTCTGTACATATTAGGGATTATGTAAAAATGGTTCAATGTCATGAACCTTAGGTCCTTTACTTCTATCTGTGATTGTTTTGGAAACACTAGTCCCTGAACAAGTGATCCTAATTTTCTTCCAAACGTAGGGCTTTTTTGTGTGCAAAATACATGCTTTCCAGCGTGGTCGTGTTCACTAGTGTAGAGGGTGGTTTCCATTAGGATGTGAATAATTCAACGGCCCTCCGGACTGTCCACATTAAATTGAGCATAAAATCAAAGGTGAGACATCAACAATAGTTTGTCTTTTATTTTTAACAATTTGTGAGATTTCTAAGTATTTTTAATGATCTTTGAACATTTTGTGTTTCGTGTGCCAGCCCACTCCATCACAATTCGGTGCAAGTCATGGCTTATAATATACTGATCCCAATTTTCTGTTGCTGTTATACCGTATAAAAAAATAAACACAGGAAAATCTTGATAATGCTTTGATATTCTCTTGAGAAGCGCCCTCATACGTCACAGTGAAATATTTTTCTTCGTATAGGTTTAGATGCAAAGCGGCCCTACCGGTTCTGTTACCAGCTGCCCTGTGTGGTTGTAATAGAATGAAATCTGTAAATGTTATTGCCCATATAGCAGGGCTACACTCCCAATCATATCCGAAGAACGTATATTATACTGTGTTGTCGGCCAGTATTGCATAGTGTAAACAGTGTCGGTATACAACTAGCGGCGGCGATCTATTGTTACAATTTGGGAGAGGGAAAAGTAGGAATTAATACTCATGACCTGCCCTATCCCCACCCAAGTAACAACCCCTTCCCAACTAATAAATGGGAACATTTATTATTAAAAATAAATACGTTTGAAAGTTGTTTAATTCTTTTAAAATTCTCCAAAAAATGTACGTAAATTTCCGCATTTTTAAATGTTTTCTGCAATAGGCACCAATAAAATTGTCAGAAAAATTGACCTAAGTACCTCGACTAATGATGATGTCTGTAATTTCAAAATTCAATGGTTTTGTTGAGAAGCGATAATTGTTGGGGAGACATTTGCCATTGCCATCCTCCCTCCCAATCATTAATATTGGAGGGGACATGTTCGACCCGTCCTCTGGGATTTCCTGTTCATTAACTTGTACAACGTCAATCCGGGTGGTCATCAAATGTCATTTAAATGATAGTCCAGCTTACACTATCTTAACACATTTTCTGATATCGCCAATACGTCAGAAAAGCACGATATATGTCGCGCCACCGTCGGCGGGAACTTGACAATACGTTGGTATAACGTCTGCCCGAGGGGTGCACCTCACTAAATAATGAGAAATTCATGTACCGATGTGTTTATCATAATTTGTATGTCCTCAAATTTGTCCGAAAAACAAAGATTTCAGGTCTGTACATATTAGGGATTATGTAAAAATGGTTCAATGTCATGAACCTTAGGTCCTTTACTTCTATCTGTGATTGTTTTGGAAACACTAGTCCCTGAACAAGTGGTCCTAATTTTCTTCCAAACGTAGGGCTTTTTTGTGTGCAAAATACATGCTTTCCAGCGTGGTCGTGTTCACTAGTGTAGAGGGTGGTTTCCATTAGGATGTGAATAATTCAAAGGCCCTCCGGACTGTCCACATTAAATTGAGCATAAAATCAAAGGTGAGACGTCTAAAATAGTTTGTCTTTTATTTTTAACAATTTGTGAGATTTCTAAGTATTTTTAATGATCTTTGAACATTTTGTGTTTCGTGTGCCAGCCCAGTCCATCACAATTCGGTGCAAGTCATGGCTTATAATATACTGATCCCAATTTTCTGTTGCTGTTATACCGTATAAAAAAATAAACACAGGAAAGTCTTGATAATGCTTTGATATTCTCTTGAGAAGCGCCCTCATACGTCACAGTGACATATTTTTTCTTCGTATAGGTTTAGATGCAAAGCGGCCCTACCGGTTGTGTTATAAGAAATGACCAGCTGCCCTGTGTGGTTGTAATAGAATGAAATCTGTAAATATTATTTCCCATATAGCAGGGCTACACTTCCAATCATATCCGAAGAACGTATATTATACTGTGTTGTCGGCCAGTATTGCATAGTGTAAACAGTGTCGGTATACAACTAGCGGCGGCGATCTATTGTTACAATTTGGGAGAGGGAAAAGTAGGAATTAATACTCATGACCTGCCCTATCCCCACCCAAGTAACAACCCCTTCCCAACTAATAAATGGGAACATTTATTATTAAAAATAAATACGTTTGAAAGTTGTTTAATTCTTTTAAAATTCACCAAAAAATGTACGTAAATTTGCGCATTTTTAAAATACGTTTTGTGGTATAGGCACCAATAAAATTGTCAGAAAAATTGACCTAAGTACCTCGACTAATGATGATGTCTGTAATTTCAAAATTCAATGGTTTTGTTGAGAAGCGATAATTGTTGGGGAGACATTTGCCATTGCCATCCTCCCTCCCAATCATTAATATTGGAGGGGACATGTTCGACCCGTCCTCTGGGATTTCCTGTTCATTAACTTGTACAACGTCAATCCGGGTGGTCATCAAATGTCATTTAAATGATAGTCCAGCTTACACTATCTTAACACATTTTCTGATATCGCCAATACGTCAGAAAAGCACGATATATGTCGCGCCACCGTCGGCGGGAACTTGACAATACGTTGGTATAACGTCTGCCCGAGGGGTGCACCTCACTAAATAATGAGAAATTCATGTACCGATGTGTTTATCATAATTTGTATGTCCTCAAATTTGTCCGAAAAACAAAGATTTCAGGTCTGTACATATTAGGGATTATGTAAAAATGGTTCAATGTCATGAACCTTAGGTCCTTTACTTCTATCTGTGATTGTTTTGGAAACACTAGTCCCTGAACAAGTGGTCCTAATTTTCTTCCAAACGTAGTGCTTTTTTTGGTGCAAAATACATGCTTTCCAGCGTGGTCGTGTTCACTAGTGTAGAGGGTGGTTTCCATTAGGATGTGAATAATTCAACGGCCCTCCGGACTGTCCACATTAAATTGAGCATAAAATCAAAGGTGAGACATCTACAATAGTTTGTCTTTTATTTTTAACAATTTGTGAGATTTCTAAGTTTTTTTTAATGATCTTTGAACATTTTGTGTTTCGTGTGCCAGCCCACTCCATCACAATTCGGTGCAAGTCATGGCTTATAATATACTGATCCCAATTTTCTGTTGCTGTTATACCGTATAAAAAAATAAACACAGGAAAATCTTGATAATGCTTTGATATTCTCTTGAGAAGCGCCCTCATACGTCACAGTGAAATATTTTTCTTCGGATAGGTTTAGATGCAAAGCGGCCTTACCGGTTGTGTTATAAGAATGACCAGCTGTCCTGTGTGGTTGTAATAGAATGAAATCTGTAAATGTTATTTCCCATATAGCAGGGCTACATTTCCAATCATATCCGAAGAACGTATATTATACTGTGTTGTCGGCCAGTATTGCATAGTGTAAACAGTGTCGGTATACAACTAGCGGCGGCGATCTATTGTTACAATTTGGGAGAGGGAAAAGTAGGAATTAATACTCATGACCTACCCTATCCCCACTCAAGTAACAACCCCTTCCCAACTAATAAATGGGAACATTTATTATTAAAAATAAATACGTTTGAAAGTTGTTTAATTCTTTTAAAATTCTCCAAAAATGTACGTGAATTTGCAACTTTTTAAAAAGTTTTGTGCTATAGGCACCAATAAAATTGTTCGAAAAATTGACCTAAGTACCTCGACTAATGATGATGTCTGTAATTTCAAAATTCAAAGGTTTTGTTGAGAAGCGATAATTGTTGGAGAGACATTTGCCATTGCCATCCTCCCTCAATCATTAATATTGGAGGGGACATGTTCGACCCGTCCTCTGGGATTTCCTGTTCATTAACTTGTACAACGTCAATCCGGGTGGTCATCAAATGTCATTTAAATGATAGTCCAGCTTACACTATCTTAACACATTTTCTGATATCGCCAATACGTCAGAAAAGCACGATATATGTCGCGCCACCGTCGGCGGGAACTTGACAATACGTTGGTATAACGTCTGCCCGAGGGGTGCACCTCACTAAATAATGAGAAATTCATGTACCGATGTGTTTATCATAATTTGTATGTCCTCAAATTTGTCCGAAAAACAAAGATTTCAGGTCTGTACATATTAGGGATTATGTAAAAATGGTTCAATGTCATGAACCTCACGTCCTTTACTTCTATCTGTGATTGTTTTGGAAACACTAGTCCCTGAACAAGTGGTCCTAATTTTCTTCCAAACGTAGGGCTTTTTTGTGTGCAAAATACATGCTTTCCAGCGTGGTCGTGTTCACTAGTGTAGAGGGTGGTTTCCATTAGGATGTGAACAATTCAACGGCCCTCCGGACTGTCCACATTAAATTGAGCATAAAATCAAAGTTGAGACATCGCCAATAGTTTGTCTTTTATTTTTAACAATTTGTGAGATTTCTAAGTATTTTTAATGATCTTTGAACATTTTGTGTTTCCCACTCCATCACAATTCGGTGCAAGTCATGGCTTATAATATACTGATCCCAATTTTCTGTTGCTGTTATACCGTATAAAAAAATAAACACAGGAAAATCTTGGTAATGGTTTGATATTCTCTTGAGAAGCGCCCTCATACGTCACAGTGAAATATTTTTTCTTCGTATAGGTTTAGATGCAAAGCGGCCCTACCGGTTGTGTTATAAGAAATGACTAGCTGCCCTGTGTGGTTGTAATAGAATGAAATCTGTAAATGTTATTTCCCATAAAAAAAGGGCTACACTCCCAATCATATCCGAAGAACGTATATTATACTGTGTTGTCGGACAGTATTGCATAGTGTAAACAGTGTCGGTATACAACTAGCGGCGGCGATCTATTGTTACAATTTGGGAGAGGGAAAAGTTGGAATTAATACTCATGACCTACCCTATCCCCACCCAAGTAACAACCCCTTCCCAACTAATAAATGGGAAAATTTATTATTAAAAATAAATACGTTTGAAAGTTGTTTAACACGAGGGAGGTACCTACTACTTTATTCGAATGCGGTACCTGTCCACTTAGCACTGGCACACCTATTAATGATATTAAAACTATTATCTATGCATTCCCAATTAATTTTTTACATCCAAATGACTTCCACACATGCCCTGCTATGGTCTAGTATTATTTACAACCCCAGATGACACACGACGGCTGTGTAGTGTAGCTCTCTCCTGTATGACCTGGCAAACAGCAAACAGCCATATACTTACGCAGCATATCTCTCAGCCATATCTCTCCAGCGTCTAACCACAACCTAGACACTCTGTCTGGGGGGGTGGGGGGGTTATGCCAGACACTGGCACACCGCAATACATCAAATAGCACAGCCTGAGCACAGCCTGATGCCAAACAGATGGTTCCACTTATCAGAGGGTTAGATTTGGGTAGGTCTTTATGTGTACACAATGGATGGTTGATTTTGTGCACAGACCTATGGCAGCAATTTCTTTTCCAGCCCAGGAAAAAAAAACTACACAGCTCTGGGAACTGACACCCCTTCTAAGATATGTGGAATGGTCCACTTTAGGATATCAATGACTCCCAGGCATGTGTGGCTTTTTTTCTGGGAAAAACAATGAAATATATAACTTCTGCCACATTGATGTGGTGGTCAGCCTCGTCGGAGGGTTAAGTTAATTCTTTTAAAATTCTCCAAAAAATGTACTTGAATTTGAGCATTTTTTTAAAAGTTTTGTGCTATAGGCATCAATAAAATTGTCAGAAAATTGACCTAAGTACCTCGACTAATGATGATGTCTATAATTTCAAAATTCAAAGGTTTTGTTGAGAAGCGATAATTGTTGGGGAGACATTTGCCATTGCCATCCTCCCTCCCAATCATTAATATTGGAGGGGACATGTTCGACCCGTCCTCTGGGATTTCCTGTTCATTAAAACCCTCCGAAGAGGGAGGTACCCATGACTTTATCTCAACGATGGAGCCGTCCTTGTTTTACTGGCACCCCTATTAATTATATTAAAATGGTTATCTCTGCATTCCCCATTAATTTTTTACATCCAAATGACTTCCACATATGCCCAGCTATTGTCTAGGATTATTTAAGTTTTAATTTGTTTGTTAATTAATTAGATTTTAATTAATTAAGTTTTAATTATTGGAAAATAATAAAGAACAAAGAGTAAAATAATAAAGAACAAAGAGTTTCCATTTTCCTGTTTGTATTTTATTTTCTCTTGATTCTCAAACAGTATTTTATCAAAACAACAATAACATCAAGAAATATAAAAGAAATTATGCAAGTGAAAGTTGGTTATAAAATGAAAGGAATAAAGGGGTATAAATATGAAAAATTTGAAAAAAAACGCAAAAAATGTTTTAGGCTATCCACGACATACAGTGTGCAAGTGCAAAAGAAAAGTGAAATTTACGAATGCCTAAAGGTCCAAGTCAAAAAAAAAATTTTTTAATCGAAAATAAACAAATAAATAACTGAAAATAACTAAATGAAAACAATGAGTAAATGAGAATATATAAACAAAAACCAAACTATGATGGAAAAAACGGAAACTCTAGAAAACGCAAAAAAGAAGAAGTAATGGTTCGAAAAAAAGAGTAATAAAATAAACAGTTCAACCACAGTTCAACAGTCAGTTCAGCAAAAGTTCAAAAGTCCCCGGCATCACAGGAGTAGCAAGCAATGTTCTTCCGTTCTATGGAATGTGCCTTGCACACGAATTTGTGGCAAGTCATGCATTTGATGGTCGTACGTTTGCCTCCTTGTCTACGAGGCGGACATTCATGACAAATGCCCTGTTGCTGTGCGGGGTTATCATGGTAATGTCGGCCTGCCCGAATCTGCTGTTCTCGGTCGACTTTGAAGCCAAGTATGCCCATGGAACTCATCGTCGTAATGTGCAGTCCTCTTGGATTGGCTATCCGCATCTCGATTTGTGGTTTGACAAGTTCCATTATGAGCTCGGAATAAAAGTCATGGCGGGAATGATGTGTGGCCCACTGCGGATGTAGGCACCGATATAGAATATAAGAGTTTGTGGCAGCAAGGTTGATAATGTTGAAAAATACAACGAGAGGCCAGCGGTGGGTTGTACGGGCACATGAGTACAAACTACACATTTGATCGACGGTAACCACTGCACCTTTGGTTTTGTTGTAGAAATGAATGATGTTCGGCTTCTGGGTGGTATCGTTGATTTGGTTGTCATGGTGCATGGATGACACTAACAACACACTCCGTCTTTCCTTCGGGATGAACGAGACGAGCGTCGTGTCACCATTGAACATAAAGACGGATGACTTAGCGGCCCTTTTCTTCACATTTTTGGGGCGAACCTCCTTTGGAATTTCTCTCCGGTTCCCCTTTATTGTTCCGACTAAAGTCATGTTTTTCTTGAGGAGATCGCGTATCAAACCGACACTCGTGAAATAATTGTCCGTTGTTATGTTTCTGCCGGAGTTGTTCAATGGTTCCACGAGTTTTTGCACAACGGTTGATCCAAGATTTTTGGCCGTCCCCTCCGGTCCTTTCCCAAGGTATGGGATGATGTTCAGTACGTAGTGTGTGTCAACATCAACGTTCAGCCAAAATTTGATCCCATACTTGGCAGGCTTACTTGGCATGTATTGCCGAAACGGGCATCTCCCTCGGAAGGCAACCAACTGTTCATCAATCGTGACGCAATCTCCGGCACTGTAATGGCGTCGGCAGGCAGTGGCAAATCCATCAAAAACATGGCGAATGGCAGCGAATTTGTCAGCTTCCCGTCGTGCTACTCTGGTCGTCTTGTCGTCGAACCTAAGCATTGTCAAGATATCTTGACAACGACTACCCGACATGGTGGCCATACATAGTGGTCTTGCGTATGGGCCTTTTTTCCACAGAGAACGGATGTTCTCCCGGCCAGATTTGGTCAGTCCGAAGAACATGAGTAGACCAAGAACAGAATGGAGCTCCATTAGGGTCATGTCGCTCCAAGATATTCCCCTCTGTCTTAGGCCCTCCTCGTTCGTGTGAGTCATTATAATGTTCATCATCGCCGTCGTAATGAACAGCTTGAACAGCTGGAGAATGCTGGCAGCCCCTCCGATGTGTTTTGGCCCCACTTGCTCAGTTACGACGTTTGCCTGCCGTCTTCTCGAACCGGTTGGGGGATCCAGCATCCAAATATCTCCTGAGGGGGACGTGAAAGATGCGGGCTGGGGCTGGGCCACAGAAGTTCCCGGCTGCTGATGTTGTGGACGCCTTGCAGGCCGCCCCTTAGGTGGAATATTCGCAGGTCTTTTCTTGCGGGCTGGAGCGGCAGTAACATATGAATCGTCGCTGTCTTCAGCGCTGTCCTCCCCGCCACTGCCGTCTTCGTCACTGCCTTGATAAATGTCACCATCACCATCGTCATCATCGTCATCACCCATTCCACTTGGCAAATCATATCCACTTTCCTCTGATGCAATTGATTCAACTTCATCAAAGCTTTCATCTCCATCATCCAACATATGCTTTAGAGCAGCAGCATTATCAACGTGTTTACTAGTAGAGGCCATGATGAAAAGTGACCAAATTGTGTTCAATGCAAGCCAAGCTTGGCCCAATTCAATTGTTCTAAATCCAGCCAATACTGAGTGACACTTGTCAACTCTAATTAGCGCCCCAGTATTTCTTCGAAATTGCTCTTTTTACAACCCCCAGATCATGACACACAACAGCCGTGTAATCTCCTGTGTAATCCCTTGACAAACATAATCAGCCATGTAGTTTATCTCTCTGATCATGGAGGTAAAAAAAATCTATTTTTTATCTCCATGCTCTGATGCAAGTCCTTGTCAAAATGCCGCAGAACCCATACACATTGTCGGGGGGGGGGGGGGTAGGGGGTGCCAGGCACAAGCTGGAACAGTCACAAGCTGTCGGAAAAACATCAAAGAGCAAATCCGATACAGAACAGATGGTGCCACTTATCAGTGGTTTAGATATGGGTAGGTCTTTATCAATCAATCAATTTATTGGAGTTACACTTTCAAATCAGTGGCACACGTCAAAGACGGTGCATCCTTAAACCATGGAGGTATAAAATAGATTTTATACCTCCATGCTTAAACATAGTACAAAACATAAACAATAAATATAAACTAAGACTTAAAACACACAAGAATAAAAAAGAAAGAAAAGGAAAAACAAAACATGCAGCGTGACATATAGATAGAACAAAAAACTTGTCAATTAATTCATCAATTTATAGCATTCAACAACATCTTACGCTCATCCCAAAGGTTGGTCAAAAGATTCTTACATAATGTATCAAGAATGTTTCCAAGTGTGTTATCGAATTCATACATGTTACCCAGCATCATGTATAGTTTTAAGTCGATACTGCCTGAAATAAATATTTCCCAAAACAAATCCATATTGTTACCAAAAAGATTATTTTCAAGGGCTATGAATTCCTTAATACGAATGTGATTCAATGCTGTACAATAAAACATGAAATGGCCAATATCTTCATCTACATTACTCTTACACAGTTTGCACAACCCGTCATTATTTGGTGACCAGGAGCGGGTATATCTCTCGAGTTGTAAAGTGTTAGTACGAGCCCTTAATTTAGTCATTGCGGCGGAGAAGTTCGTACTATCGATAAGATATTGTTCAAGAGCCGGTACTTGTTTGAGAGACATATATAAAGACAGCGAAGATTTACTTTGTGCACCTTTGCGCCAATCATTCAATTCAACCTGATGAAGAGTTTTCTTAAAAGTATTTAACCAAGATTGGTTTAGTGGTGGATTGTTATTAAAAATATGGTCCATCCCACAGCGCGACAAACTTTGCTTTGTGTGATTAAGCCATTTCCACCGCAGTTTATTATGCTCACTCAGAGTGTGATATGACGCATTAAACAAGAGTTTTGGCCATCTATTATTTTCCATTTTGAAAAGGCGATCAACATAACTCAACCTTGAATTTATCTTGAATTGAGGAGATACTCTCCCATCCTAATTCACCATACATTGCTTCCTTAGTCATGTTACGCGGGGCCTTAAGAATGGCTTTTGCCATTTGTACTTGAACGTTTTCAAGCCTTCTAATATCTGAATTGCCACCAGGTATCCAAACAGAGCATGCATAATTTATTGACGGAAGGCCTAATGACTTCCATAAAATATCATCATAATATACCCTGTTGTAATCATCTTGCTCATCAATAATTGATTTTATATATGCAATTAATCGATTCCCTTTACGGATGGCTTCCTCGATATGACAATGGTCGGATAAATTAGAGCTAATTTGAACACCGAGATATTTATAATGATTATCTTCAGATATAAAGCTGTGACCCAATTTCCAAGATGTGGAGCTAACACGCCGACCAATAATAAGCACATTTGATTTATCATGATTAAAATCTAACCTCCATTGTTGTGAGAAAACGGCCGCAATGTCTAACATTTTTTGTAGTTCATTGCCATCTTCTGCAATCAGTACAATGTCATCCGCCCAGAATAGGCAACCAATCTGCACACCACAAATACTTGTGTACCTAAATTGGCCTCTTTGAGCGATTTTGATAATTCGTTGATAAAGACGCAGAAGAGAATCGGCGAAAGCACGCAACCCTGTTTGACACCTTCATCAATGTCAATAAAGTCCGTAGTTAGATTGCCAAATTTAATTTGACTTTGAACATTATTGTAGAGATTGGATAGAACACGCCATAATCTACCCCGAATACCCATACCCCATGCTGCATTAAGAAGACCTTCACGCCAAACACTATCGAAAGCCTTTTAAAATCAAGGAATGCTAGTGGGTTTGCTTCCCTTCGGCGAGTCTACACGCCGTAATACTTTTAGTGTGAAAATGTGATCTTCGCAGCGATGGTTTGATCTAAATCCCCTTGAATTTCACCAAGAGAATCGTTCTCTTCCAGAAAAAGACGATATGACTTGGGAGAGAAGACGATTGTAAATTTTAGATACACATGAAGTGAGTGTTATGCCCTATAGTTGCTTAAGTCATTTTTAGCACCTTTCTTATGTATAGGGATGATAATTCCTTATTCCATTCATTTGGTATACACTCCATTGTTTCTAAGAAATATAAACATATCATATAATGATCTATATACACCGTCACCACCGTTCTTAATTAATTCATTAGTAATACCATCAAGGCCTGGTGCCTTATTATTTTTGATTGACCTGTTGCAGTTATGACATCAAGCGTAAAAACAAATCATTTAAGTGGTCCTTTGTATTATAATTAGTATGGCTATCACGTGCAAGTTCCTTTATCGACTTATAATTGATACTTTTAAGTCGCTAGTAATGTCCGTTTCATCATATAGATTACGATGCATTTTACCCAAGGTGTGAAAGTACTGCATAATAGATTGTTTCATAACTGTTCTGTCAGTTGTGATAATATTAGAGTTGGGTAGTTTAAGTGTATAGACACTCTCGGAATTGTTTTTACTACCTCTAAGGTTTTTCCAGAAGTCTTTACATCCTGGACCACCTTTAGCACTTATTTTGATACTATTATCAACCCTTCTTTTCATGATTTTCTTATGTATAAGTTTTTTTGCAGCAAGTTTCTTTTCTTTATATATGTTCCAAAGCTCGTCACCCTTAGTATTGTTATTGCCAGGTTTAGTACAATTACGATGTTCTCGACTTGCCTGTTTGCGGTAGATATTTTAGCCCCACTGAAATTCCTCCTGTGGGCCTCCCAACTTGTAATTTTGTAAACCAGAGTGTTAAGAACTACACCATGCCACGGGCTTGTGAAGACTGTAGAGTGATGGAAAGAGACGTCGAACTTCGGCAAGGTGACTTAATGTTATGTTTAGATTGTACGGAGAAGCGTTGGCCGTCTGCTGTTAAACAGTCTCTTGTGGATACCAAGTCTCCTAAACCCAGTGACGATACAAGCCTGTGTGTGAAGCAGACTGCCTCAGCAGTATATGCATCCCAACTAGTAAAGATCAAGAAACTGAGCAAAACAGAACTGGAATCACTACATGCTAACCAGATCCTGCAAGATGTTCGAATTCCATCTCCTCCATCTTGCCTCGCCGACGCCGACCAGGTTGAAGTCGCTAATCATGCAATTGTTATGCACAACAAAATCAAGGAGGACATTCAATCACGATTACAGGAACTTACGACCCCGAATCTCATAGTATTCTTCTTACCCTCCAACGGCAGTTGCACAGTAATGTAGGCCTTCCGTGCCGATAACACCAGCCGAGACGGCCCCACCAGCTCAAGTGCTGCTGCTGCACGAATCGCAT